>CM035841.1:254948712-255548712 GCA_020510985.1 Pholidichthys leucotaenia | reverse complement strand
ATTTAGCGTTGACCTTGGGTTCCAATCTATAAAATCATTCTTTGCTGAAGAAAAATTGTTTCAACTCAAAAGTCTGGTCATGAACTGCTTCTCTCACCCAAGGACCAGAGCTGTAGCACTACTCATTGGCCATAAAGTGGAAGTTAATCCCTTCTCTATGTCATGGTCTGAGCGCTTATATTGTCCGCATTCAGATCATCCAGTATTTTCCACTTTAGTCCGTGTTTTCCTTATGGCCTTCCAGGGTCTTTATTATGACAGCGTCACAGTGGGACTTCCGAATCAGAATCAGAATCAGAATGAACTTTATTGCCAAGCACGTTTACCAGTAAACATACAAGTAAACATACGAGGAATTTGACTTGACATTGGGCGCGCACAAAAGGCGCATCCCAATGACGCGGCAGCCATGACGAGGCGCCTGTCATACAGGAGGGTAAAGAGGGCAAGGGTCAGGGAAAAAAACAATAGGCAGAGAGAAAAAACATAGTTATCAAAATAACGCTCGTATAAGCTCATATAAGCTCAAATGAGCCAAATTATGATTACACAGAAAAAACCCTCTATGCACAATTAGCAGACGATAGATCACACATTAACAAACAGCAAGTTGAGAGAGGCAGTGTGTGTGTATATCCCTCAGTGTATGTGAATCAGTCATGTAATGTTGAATGCAGTGTGTGTGTCAGTTATCAGTTACTGGAGAACAGCAAAAATCCTCTCTCAGCAGATGAGAGAGGATTTCGGCTGTCAGAGCTGAGTGCGCTGTGACAGCTGATCTACATTCCTTTGATTACTGTCTCATTATTGGTTGTGCCCTATTTAAGGGAGCAGCTGTGGTTACTTCGGGCTGCCACCTCGTCAAACCTCCGTCTCAGATTCACGATACATTCTTCTCTCAGTAAGTGTATTCCTTCAGAGTCTGTTTTCCTTTGTCCATAGTCTTAGTCATAGTCTTAGTCTTAGTCAATTGGTTCAGCTCAGTTCCATGAAATTCAATGAGATTCAGAAGATTTTCATCTTCTCTGTCCCCTCACCCCCCAGCCAGTCGCAGCAGATGACTGCCCCTCCCTGAGCCTGGTTCTGCTGGAGGTTTCTTCCTGTTAAAAGGGAGTTTTTCCTCTCCACCGTCGCCAAGTGCTTGCTCACAGGGGATCGCCTGATTGCTGGGGTCTTTCTGCAACTGTGGGGGTTCCCCCTACAGTTGAAAGTGCTATGAGATGACTGTTGTTGTGAAATGGCGCTATATAAATAAAGTTGAATTGAATTGAATTCTGCCACACCCAAAAAAACTTTCCTTTCTTTCAGTTTTGGGGCATTGGTCAAGCTGTAAGGTGCCTTTTCTGCTCTTCCATTTGTTTTCTATCTTCCAAGTAAGGCCCAGAGCCTGTCATGCTCTGTGAATTTTTTTTTCTTTTCTTTGAAGTTCACTTTTTCTTATTTTAATCTTTTTCTTTAAATTACTGTGCAAGAAGACTGTGTTTGATTTTTTTTAAGCCTAAACCAACTCATTCCAGCCACAATACATTGGAAGAAATGGATCTGTGGCTTGTGTTTGTCTCAATTTGACTCTCTGATGGGACGTTGTACAATAAACAAATTCCTTTTCAATGCATAAGAGGAGACCTCGCCCAGCTTGCTGAAGAGCAGCCCGGTTGCGATCTCAGGAGCATGGCCTTGTGGGAGAATCTGTCTATCAGCCTCTACATCAACAGAATCCACGGACATCCAGCTGAATCATGGTTGGCACATGGAGGCCCTGCTGCCACCAGTGACGTGATCTGACTCTGTGGCTGATGGTCTGTTGTTTAATTTAAACTTAATTCTTCAGAATATTCCTGGTATAAGTTCTTTAAACTTAATTTCATGCAAACCCCACCAGAATTTCAAAATGCATTTTGTCCTTTTATTAATTTATGTTCTTTTTCAGAGTAACACTAATTTCCCATTTTTCTAGATAGTTTAATCATCAGTTTCTTCATAAAATTGCATCCACTTTTCTTAACCAATGCTAGTTTATGGTTTTCCAATTTCCAGTATACTGACAAGTTAAACTGTGCTTTATTTGGTTCCACAAATGCTTGATTATAAGTAACTCAGTAATAGTCTATAATGCCCATGATACATGTTGAATTCTCTGTTTTAAAGCTATCCAAATATGTTAACCCATTCTGACATTTCTAATTAAACTATTGAAAGACATATGGGAGTTTTTGTTTGATTTCATGTCCATCTTCTTGATTATCAGCAGACAAGAACTCACAAGGTCTTTTTTTTTTTTTAGACTGATTCATAATTGGTAATTCATAATTGGCAGCGCGGTGGTGGAGTGGTTAGCACAGCGGCAGCACAGCAACTCACCCTTGGCTGGGGGATCCTGGGTTCGATCCCAGCCCCGGACCAATAGTGATCTGTGAGGAGTTTGCATGTTCTCCCTGTGTCTGCATGGGTTTACTCTGGGATTTCTCCGGTTTCCTCCCACATGCCAAAAACTTGCAAGTTAGGTTAATTGGCATCAAACTGGGGATTGTAAATTGTCCTTAGGTATGACTGTGAGAGTGAATGGTTGTCTGTCTCTCTGTGTTGGCCCTGCGATGGACTGGCGATCTGTCCAGGGTGGACCCTGCCTCTCGCCCAAAGATGCTGGGATAAGCTCCAACCCCCCCGCGACCCGAAAAGGATTAAGTGGAAGAAGATGGATGGATGGATCATAATTGGTACAAATGAAGAATTGTTAATAAAATTGTCCATTATCTGGACTGGTGCCCTACGAGGTTATGTTTGTGTACTACTCACATTCATATTTACATTAATACTTGTACCAACAATAAAACACCTATAAAACGTATAAATCCACTACAATGTGGAATGATCATTTAAGGACCTGAAGGGTATATGCGACACACTGCCTCCCTTAACTTCAAGAGGTTCTCCCTGGATTAGGGCTATGCAGAAGGCTACAGTAGGCTGCTGACTATGCATGGCAGATCTCAGACAATTATTGCCAGTCATACCTCACCCTCTATGTTGAAGAATATAGAGGAGGAGGCACACACTATTGATATAGCAGATGAAGCACCATTCAGAGATCACAGTGATGAAATATTTACAGTAATGTGGAGAATGTTCCCTGTTGATCTCATGAGTGCTGAATTGACAGATATACCTATGAAACCAGGAGATGATGCTGGAGCTTATGTAGACAGATGTTTGGCACTTTGGGCAGACATGACTGGAGAGAAGCCTTGTAACAACCCTACCACACTCGCTGTATTCTGCAATGTGATACAGTCATCAGTGCCACCATCCGTAAGGACTGCACTGGAGGGGATTGTTGGCTTAAACACCCAACCCTGAGCAACATGGCTCTCACATGTGTATCATTATGTTAATCAATATCATAAGAAACAAAATGAAAAAGACGCTGAAACTGCAGATCTGTTAAATCAGTTGGTAAAAGCTCAGTTGAAAGCAGTGTGAGAAGTATTAAATAAAGATAAAAAGCAAAAAAACTATTGTACAGGCTCCGGCCGTTACAGTGGTGACCCCTCAGGCCATTATAAGATAAGATAAGATAAGATAAGATAAGCCTTTATTAGTCCCACAATGGGGAAATTCCAGGATTGCAACAGCACAGGGATAGCAACACTCAGAGCAACAATCAGAAGGCAAGAAAAAAACAAGAACAGCTAGTATACATATGTTGTGGCCGCACAGGGGCCGCACATGGGGAGAACATAATGTCTAGCATCTTAGATAAGAACAAAGTGCAGAGTTTCCTTGGAGTTAACAGGAAGTTGTGAAAGTGTGATCTTTTGTGCGTCGGAGATTACTAGGAGGCTCCTTTGTGTTCAGAGGCTGCGAGGGGGATGTCAGGGGATTAAGGAAGTGAATGTATTGTGTCCTTTGATGTGAATGCAATGTGACTTTTGAGCTGTAGGAAGACCTGAGTATTTAAGGGTCGACTTTTTTCTGAGGTGTCCTCTTGCTACGATGCTCATGTTGGAGATGTGTAATAAACTGCCTAAGACAAATCTGTCTCGTCATTTACACATTCCACAATGTACATATTACTATAAATATATATATATAGAAACACAGTGCAGAGCATTGTGGTTGGTGAATGTGCAGCAGAAAGTCTAAGCTCTCTCTCCCTCCGCGGGTGCGGCGGGCCAGCTGGATGTCTTTGGGCATGATGGTGGTGACCCTCTTGGCATGGATGGCGCACAGGTTGGTGTCCACGAAGAGACCCACCAGGTAGGCCTCGCTGGCCTCCTGCAGAGCCATGACGGCGGACCTCTGGAAGCGTAGGTCGGTCTTGAAGTCCTGAGCGATCTCCCTCACCAGGCGCTGGAAGGGCAGCTTACGGATGAGCAGCTCCGTGGATTTCTGGTAGCGATGGATCTCTCTCAGAGTCACGGTACTGGGCCTGTAACGGTGAGGCTTCTTCACTCCGCCGGTGGCCGGAGCGCTTTTTTCGAGCAGCCTTGGTGGCAAGCTGCTTCCTGGGGGCTTTTTCCTCCAGTAGATTTACGGGCGGTCTGCTTGGTTCTTGCCATCGCTCTTTTCCGGTTCCGGTTCCGCCGGACCGGCGGCGCCACACGAGTCGGCTGCCTGTTGCAACAGCCTTTTTTTTAATCTTCCTTCTTCTTTCTACACCTTTCACTCTGTATATATATCACGGACGCACGGATCGCCCCGGGGGTCTCCCGGGTCGGCGGACGGAGCCACGGTTTGCAGCGGGAGACGTTACAGCGGGGAGGAGCTAGTGCTAGCTAGCACTTGGCCGCCGCCCGGTGCTAATGGGAAACTCGACATACCGGGAGCTGTAGCGAAAACGAAGCGGGTGCCGGGCTGGAGTTTAGGCGGCGTGAAAGAAATATAAGACAGAATAATAAAGAGCGATGGCAAGAACCAAGCAGACCGCCCGTAAAATCTACTGGAGGAAGAAGCCCCCCAGGAGACAGCTAGCCACAGGGCTGCTCGGAGAGGCGCTCTGGCCACCGGCAGAGTGAAGAGGCCTCGCCGTCACAGGTCCGTGGCTCTGAGAGAGATCCGTCGCTACCAGAAATCCACGGAGCTGCTCATCCGTAAGCTGCCCGTCCAGCGCCTGGTGAGGGAGATCGCTCAGGACTTCAAGACCGTCCTGAGTTTCGCCGTCATGGCTCTGCAGGAGACCAGCGAGACCCACCTGGTGGTCTCTTCTTCGCTAAGGGGGTCACCATCATGCCCAAAGACTTCCAGCTGGCCCGCTGCATCCGCGGAGAGAGAGCTTAGACTTTCTGCTGCACATTCACCAACCGTAATGCTCTGCACTGTGTGTCTATATATATACATTTATAGTAATATGGACATATGTTTACTAGATGTTGTTTTTTCTTGCCTTCTGATTGTTGCTCTGAGTGTTGCTATCCCTATGCTGTTGCAATCCTGGAATTTCCCCATTGTGGGACTAATAAAGGCTTATCTTATCTTATCTTATCTTATCTTATCTTATTATTCTGTCTTATATTTCTTGCATGCCGCCTAAACTCCAGCCAGGCACCAGCGTCGTTTTCGCCACAGTTCCTCAGCATGTCGAGTTTCTCCGTTAGCACCGGGTGGCGGTTGGAGCTAGCTAGCCAGCTAGTTAGCTCTTCCCTGCTGTATCGTCCCCCGCTGCAAACAGTGGCTCCGTCAGCAGACTCGGGAGACCCTTGGGGCGATCTGTGTGTCCGTGATATATATATATATAGAGTGAAAAGTGTAGAAAGAAGAAGGAAGATAAGAAAAAGGCAGTTGCAAATGGCAGCCAACTCGTGTGGCGCCGCCGGTCCGGCGGAACCGGAACCGGGAAAAAAATTATTGATTTTTAAAAAAAAATTATTGATCCAATTCCTGCTGAACCCTATGCATTGGCACCCCAACAACAATGGTATCCTCGCCCATCTCAGAGAGGACGTGGTACAGGTGCATAGAGAGGAGGCATGAGATCCCTTGCCCTGGCACAAGACATATACTACCAGTGCGGAAGACTGGGACACTGGGCACGTGACTGCAGAAGTCTGCCTGCTTATAGAGGGTGCTCACAGATGATGTACACACCCATCCCACCCCCAGCACCAGGGGTGTGGCCTGACCAGTCTTCTGCACCACAACAACTACAACAATGTCATATGGCTCCCAACCAGAACATGATGCCCAGCCAACAATGACGGGGCCTAGGGAGCCACACTGAAGAAGGGACACTTTCTACTTTGCTTCTACTGGAACTGTGCTGTGTTTGCCTGATGGTACCATGCTCCGGTGTATGTCAAATCTGTCTATTCCCCTGAATGCTCCACAACTTCAAGCTCAGGAAGTTGAACTGGAGGAAATAAAACCTCTTCAGCAACTGTTTGGTGGTTACAACTGAATGATGTGAGCCCTGACAAAAATCAGTTGATAAACAAATATATTTCCTGGGCCCCATGGATAGACTCTAGTTGGCCATATGACCCCCCCCCCCCCCACACACACACACATGATCCACTCCACTGTACAATGAACTATTCACATGATGACCAAGAACTGTATGATGATCAGTGGGAGACTCTGGTGGGGTTTTCAGGATTTGGTGTGCAAGGACATTTATGTTGGCCCACAAGGAATGGCTGCTGCAGTCTGTTTGAATAAAGACTTGCTGCCTCTGTATGCCCTCTTGGACACTGCTGCACCTCAATGTGACACTGGGGGATGAGGCAAGGGCATTGGGACCAATGGCGAAAAACTGTTTTAACCCTCCTGTTGTCCTCGGGTCAAAATGACCCGCCACTGTGTTAAAAACCAAAAAAAAAACAAAAACCCCTAAACAATATTTTTTCAACTTAAAATTTTATGACTTTTCCTAGATTGACCCCAACATTAGGATAAGTGAATTGTTGCCTTTATTCACATTTCCATGTAAGCTGTACAAAAAAAGGTACAAAGGTCGTCTTCGGGTCAAAATGACCCAACAGTCAAATTGAGTTGAAATCACGGTCACTGAGTTATTTACACACCACAGAATGTGAGAATGTTTTAGTTCTGTCTCAGATCAATCAGTAGCAGATGTAAACAACACAACAGCAGACGTAAACAAGACAAGACAGGTGGCCTTCTCGTGGACTGCAGTGCCTTTGATCGGTCTCAGATCAATCAGTAGCAGATGTAAACAAGACAAAACAGGTGGATTTCCAGAGGTTATAAAGGTGCTGCAGATGACAGTACCCTGAATTCTCTCTGTTCTGAAGCCATGAGTGCGCGTTATACCGTCGAACAGGCTATAGAGCTGTTTTTTCAGATGTCCAGCAAGCCAACGCTGATTCAGCAGAGGAAGTGGAGGATGTATCAGAAGAAGAAGATGGGGAGGAATACAACCCAGAGCATGATGAATCATCTTCAGAAGAAGAAGAAGAAAACCCTGAAGCTGAAAGAGAGACTTTCCTTTCAAAAACAGGCAAAATAACATGGTCCTCGGCAGCATATGACCAACATGGCAGGGAGGCAGAACAAAATATCATAAAGATGACCCCAGGACCCACAAGGTATGCCTTTTCTCATGCCCATGACATTGTCTCTACATTCTACCTGCTCATCACGCCAGCAATACAAAAAATAATCCTAGAGATGACAAATCTGGAGGGTTTTCGCAAATATGGAGACAGCTGGAAAAAGATGGATGAGACTGACCTGCAGGCCTACTTAGGGCTGCTAATCTTAGCAGGTGTATACAGGTCCAGAGGTGAGGCTGCAGCTAGTCTATGGGATGCAGAGAGTGGAAGGCCAATTTTCCGAGCCACAATGCCACTCAAAGTCTTTCACGCCTATTCAAGACTGCTACGATTTGATAACTGTGAGTCAAGACCAGCAAGACGTGTGACAGACAAACTTGCAGCCATAAGAGAGGTCTGGGACAAGTGGGTGGAGCAGCTGCCTTACCTCTACAACCCAGGGCCTGACGTAACAGTGGATGAGCAACTGGTTTCATTTAGAGGTAATTTATTTTCATATTAGTAATAAAATATAATAATGTAATAGTTTTCACTATTGATTTCTATGACTGTTTTCTGTGACACTGATACTAATCACTGATGCTAATCTCTTCTGTCCAAAGGTCGTTGTCCTTTCTGGCAGTATATGCCCAGCAAGCCAGCAAAATATGGGATCAAGTCATGGGTAGCTTGCGATGCCAAATCAAGCTACGCTTGGAAGATGCAAGTCTATACAGGGAAGCCGACCAGTGGAGGCCCAGAGAAGAACCAGGGGATGCGAGTTGTGCTTGATGTGACAGAGGGACTGAGGGGTCACAATGTGACGTGACAATTTCTTCACCTCTTATGAACTCGGACAGCAGCTCCTGAAGAGGAAGATCACCATGGTTGGCACAGTTTGAAAGAACAAGCCTGAGCTCCCACCTGCACTGCTTGCATCAAAGGAGAGAGAGGACTTCTCATTAAAGTTTGCCTTCACGCCCACCACCACTCTAGTTTCCCACCTCCCAAAGAAAAACAAGAATGTAGTACTTCTGAGCACACAGCACAAAGACACTGCCATTAGCGATCGTGAGGACAGGAAGCCAGCCATCATCCTAGACTACAACTGCAACAAAGGAGGTGTGGACAACCTAGATAAGGTGATTGGGACATAGAGCTGCAGAAGGATGACTGCCCGCTGGCCCCTGGTCATCTTCCACAACATCATTGATGTTTCCTCCTACAATGCCTTTGTGATTTGGAAAGAGCTCAACCCGACCTGGATGCCTCGTAAGCAGAACAAGAGGAGGGTGTTTCTGGAGCAGCTAGGAAAGGCACTTGTAACTCCACACACTGAAAGAAGGAAGCATGTCCCCCGCACAGAAGCCTTTGCAGCAGTTGTGAAAGCTATTCAGAGTGCAGGAACTCCTGATCAACCTGAGGATCCAGCTGCCACAGCCGCTGCCCCAGCTGGGGCAAGTAAGAGGAAGAGATGTCAGTTCTACCCGTCAAAGAAGGACTGTAAAACACATACAGTGTGCTGCAGGTGTAAGAAAAATATCTGCAAAGGCTGTGCACTTGCATACTGCCTTACATGTGCTAATTAGTTGAATGAGTTATGTTGTTTTTCACATTTTTGTATTGTATATTTTCTTACATTGTTCACTAGCAAAAAAAAAAAAAAAAAAATCAAAAGAAACTGAATCATTGGGATGAATAAAAATGCATTCAAAACTCATTTTTGCACATTTCTATTCTTTCTTATACAGGTGAAGAGGGAAAACTAAGGTATTCACACATTTTGTGGTGAATGGCAAGTTGTTTCTTCAAGCAAAATAAAATTTAGTGTTTAAAATTCAATTAAGCTGCTTATATTGGGGGTTTAGTGAAGACGGGTAATTTTGAGCCGGAGGACACGGGGTGTATACAGAATATGAGGACAACAGGAGGGTTAAGTTGACTGACTGGGTTGCTACACAATGTAGGGATTTACATTATTCACCATCTGCAGATTGTTATCGTATATCAAGCAATGTGACACTACAGGCCACCCCACAAAGGTTACACCTTGACCGAACACATGGTAGAGAAAACACTGATCACCCAGATTCTGATTCACTGTTGGAGTCTGTGCCTCCCTCTCTATGGTCAGACGGCTCTGTGGATGTTGGTCTGATTACCTGTACACCAGTAAAACTCTCACTCAAACCAAACACTCTTTTCACTGTGGTGGATATATCTAATGTTTTTTTAGTATCCCACTACATGCAGACAGCAGGCCTCTTTTTTGCATTTACCTATCAGGATCAGCAATATACAGTGGGGTAAAAAAGTATTTAGTCAGCCACCAATTGTGCGAGTTCTCCCACTTAAAAGATGAGAGAGGTCTTCAATTTTCATCATACGTATACCTCAACTATGAGAGACAAAATAAGAAAAAAAAAATCCAGAAAATCACATTGAAGGATTTTTAATGAATTAATTGGTAAATTCCTCGGTAAAATAAGTATTTGGTCAATAACAAAAGTTCATCTCAATACTTTGTTATATACCCTTTGTTGGCAATGACAGAGGTCAAACGTTTTCTGTAAGTTTTCACAAGGTTTTCACACACTGTTGCTGGTATTTTGGCCCATTCCTCCATGCAGATCTCCTCTAGAGCAGTGATGTTTTGGGGCTGTCGCTGGACAACACAGACTTTCAACTCTGTCCAAAGATTTTCTATGGAGTTGAGATCTGGAGACTGGCTAGGCCACTCCAGGACCTTGAAATGTTTCTTACGAAGCCACTCCTTCGTTGCCTGGGCAGTGTGTTTGGGATCATTGTCATGCTGAAAGACCCAGCCACATTTCATCTTCAATGCCCTTGCTGATGGAAGGAGGTTTTCTCTCAAAATCTCACGATACATGGCCCCATTCATTCTTTCCTTTACACGGATCAGTCGTCCTGGTCCCTTTGCAGAAAAACAGTCCCAAAGTATGATGTTTCCACCCCCATGCTTCACAGTAGGTATGGTGTTCTTTCTCCTCCAAACACGACAAGTTGAGTTTTTACCAAAAAGTTCTTATTTTGGTTTCATCTGACCATATGACATTCTCCCAATCCTCTTCTCTGGATCATCCAAGTGCTCTCTAGCAAACTTCAGATGGGCCTGGACATGTACTGGCTTAAGCAGGGGGACACGTCTGACACTGCAGGATTTGAGTCCCTGGCGGCGTAGTGTGTTTCTGATGTAGCCTTTGTTACTTTGGTCCCAGCTCTCTGCAGGTCATTCACTAGGTCCCCCCATGTGGTTCTGGGATTTTTGCTCACTGTTCTCGTGATAATTTTGACCCCACGGGGTGAGATCTTGCGTGGAGCCCCAGATCGAGGGAGATTATCAGTGGTCTTGTATGTCTTCCACTTTCTAATAATTGCTCCCACAGTTGATTTCTTCACACCAAGTTGCTTACCTATTGCAGATTCAGTCTTCCCAGCCTGGTGCAGGTCTACAATTTTGTTTCTGGTGTCCTTTGACAGCTCTTTGGTCTTGGCCATAGTGGAGTTTGGAGTCTGACTGTTTGAGGTTGTGGACAGGTGTCTTTTATACTGTTAACGAGTTCAAACAGGTGCCATTAATACAGGTAACGAGTGGAGGAGAGAGGAGCCTCTTAAAGAAGAAGTTACAGGTCTGTGAGAGCCAGAAATCTTGCTTGTTTGTAGGTGACCAAATACTTATTTTACTGAGGAATTTACCAATTAATTCATTAAAAATCCTTCAATGTGATTTTCTGGATTTTTTTCCCCTCATTTTGTCTCTCGTAGTTAAGGTATACCTATGATGAAAATTGGAGACCTCTCTCATCTTTTAAGTGGGAGAACTTGCACAATTGGTGGCTAAATACTTTTTTGCTCCACTGTACATACAGCAGACTACCACAAAGTTTTGTTGACTCACCAGCTATTTTTAATCATATACTGCACCAACATTTGTAGGATTTATTCCCGCCTTCTGACACATTACTATTGCAGTATGTGGATGATCTGCTGTTAGCGGTTCCCACTGCTGCTTCTGTGCTCTCAGTCACCGAGCTCCTCCTGAAACACCTCTATAAGAAAGGCTATGAATTAAGCTGTAAAAAAGTACAGTGTTGTTGCCCCAGAGTTCACTATTTGGGCAGGCTAATCACATCCAGTGACTCTGAGGTGTCCCCGTCTCAAAGGTCATCAGTTCTCTCACACCCTAAACCGCGCACTGTGAGGGAAATTATATCATTTTTAGGTCTTACCGGATACAGCAGAAATTTTGTTCCAAATTACACTGCACTTATTCAACCACTACACAACCTCCTTAAGGAAGCAGGACATAAAAATCTCATGTCACCTTTGCAATGGACCACTTTGGCTGAGGGTGCTTTTATTGAACTCAAACAACTGATGTCACATGCATGTTCACTAAAACCACCTGATTACTCTGCCCCATTTCATCTTGATGTTTCTGAAGAGTCCAGCGTTGTGAATGCCGTACTGTATCAGAAGGGGGAAGGTACAGGGTCCAGGTCAGTTCTAATGTATTACAGCTCAACATTAGATACTAAAAGGGGACATGCTTACAGGTGAACCTCACGACTGTCTAGCAGCTGTGCAGGTTGACATGAAAGCTGTCCCTAATCTTCAGTCTGAACCTATCGATCATCCAGATTTGAACTTTTTTAGTGATGGATGTTGCTACACGAAAACAGATGGGTCCTTGAGTGCTCTATATGCTGTAGTGAGATATGGTGTGGAAACTGGTTTGTTTCAAACTGTAGATGCAGGAATGGTAGCCCCTGCTAAAGTGTTGTTGTTATGCAAAGAGGCACATGAGAGAGGTCACATATCAAAGGTTAACCTAGTGTGAAGAATGTCAAAAGGTCAACCCAAAGCACACACTGGAGGCCTCCCTTGGTGCATTCCCTGCCCCTACAGGGCCATGGAAAGAAATAATGATTGATTTCACAGATAACTTTTGATCAAGATGTTTTTAATTCGCAGTGGTTAGCACTGCGGCAGCACAGTTTACCCTTGGCCGGGGGATTGTGGGGATCGTGGGATCGTGGGTTCGATCCCAGCCCCCGACCAACAGTGATCTGTGTGGAGTTTGCATGTTCTCCCCGTGTTGCGTGGGTTTACTCCGGGATTTCTCCGGTTTCCTCCCACATGCCAAAAACATGCATGTTAGGTTAATTGGCTGTTCTAAATTGTCCCTAGATATCTGTTTCCTATAGGCCCTTAGAATAGAGGGTTAGTATTAATGAAAGCGCTTTGAGTGGTCTTTGTGACTAGAAAAGCGCTATATAAGTGCAGGTTAGTTAGTTAGTTAGTTAGATATTAAACATGTTTCTAAGATTGCCTTTTATCATTTGCATAATATTGCCAAGATTAGGAGCATCTTGTCTCAGAGTGATGCTGAGAAACTAATCCATGCTTTTGTTAGCTCTAGATTAGATTATTGTAACTCTTTATTATCAGGCTGTCCTAAAACATCTTCAGAAAGCCTTCAGCTGATCCAAAATGTTGCACCAACAGTTTTAGTAGGCTCTAGAAAGAGAGATTATATCTTTCCAGTTTTGGCCTCCTTTCATTGGCTTCCCATAGAGTTTAGAATTAAGTTTAAAATTCTTCTTCTCACTTCTAAAGCCCTAAATAGTCAGGCTCCTTTTTATTTAAAAGATCTGACACTACCTTAGCATCCTAACAGAGCACTATGCTCTCAAAATGCAGGATTAATTGTAATACCTAGAATCTCCAAAAGTACAATGGGAGGCAGAGCCTTCAGTTATCAAGCTCCTCTCCTGTGGAACCAGCTGCCAATCTGGATTCCGGAGTCAAACTCGATCCTTGTTTTAAGAATAAGGTTAAAACCTTCCTTTTTTGCTATAACTTATAATTAGGGTGGGATCATGTGCCCCTGAACCCTCCCTTAGTTATGCTGCTTATAAGTTTAGACAGCCGGAGGGCCTTCAATAATACACTGGGTTTCACTCTTTTCTTCACTTTCAATTAAATATTTTTGCTGGTCATTAACATCTGTTTGTTCATGCTGTTTAATCTCTACATGTTTGTTCTTTTCTTCTTCTTCTCTATCCCCTCACCCCCCAGCCAGTTGCAGCAGATGATGGCCTCTCCCTGAGCCCATCGCCAAGTGCTTGCTCACAGGGGGTCACCTTATTGCTGGGGTCTTTCTGCAATTGTGGGGGTTTCCCCTACAGTTGAAAGTGCTATGAGATGACTGCTATTGTGAAATGGTGCTATATAAATAAAGTTGAATAGATATGGGCCCTGAAAATAGGTGTGGGGGTTACAGATATTTGTTGGTCTGTGTGGACACATTTTCAAGATGGGTTGAAGCTAAAGCTTGTAAAAATGAAAGTGCAAAAGAAATATCCATCTTCTACCGCTTAATCCTTTCGGGTCGCGGGGGTGGGGGTGGGGGGTGGGGCTGGAGCCTATCCCAGCATCTTTGGGTGAGAGGCAGGGTACAAAAAGATGTGCAAAAGAAATAATGAAGTGGTTAACAGCAGAAGTGATTCCTAGACATGGTTTCCCCAGAACAATCAGATCAGACAGTGGAAGTCATTTTGCCAATAAACATTTGAAGGAAATTGAACAAGCTCTAGGCATAAAGCATAGGTTTGGTTTAGTATTCCATCCAGCCTCTCAGGGCCTGGTAGAAGAGGCAAGTGGCACTTTTAAGCAAGTGATAGCCAAATAATATATGGAAACAGGTATGGGATGGGTGGATGCACTGCCATTAGCACCGATGGCACTGCGATCCACCTCCAATACGATGCTCTGCCTGATTCCCCTTGAGTTATTAACAGGAAAAAAAAAAAATTCCAGGACTATTTACTACCTCACCCTTAGCACTCAGGAATAGCCAAACTGTAGAACTGTCACAGTACATCAAGAGTCTAAGGAAAGTATCAGAAGCCCTCTACCAACAGGTGCTGGAGATTCATAACAAGAGCATACAGGAGCAGACTGCTCCATTGGTACCTGGAGACTGGGTATGGCAAAAGGTGGCATGGTCCTTTTAAAATAATTATAGCCACCTCACATGCAGTACAACTGTGGAAAAAAGGAAAACTCAGCAGTTGGTTTCATGTGATTCGCTGTGCTCGAACTGTTGAGCCAAATCGACCTCTACTGCAGACTGTTGCTGACATAGTTCAAATAGCAGTGATGTCACCTATACTGCTTAACTGTACCACGAGGGAAGCATTACACATGCTATAGAGGCATTAGAAGGCCTACACACAGAATTTGGCCAAAATATTGGATGTGAGCCAGATGTTTTCACATTTTGACTCCAATCCACCTTTGGACGTTGGGCGGGTGTGATACATTCAATAATCCTGATAATAGTTATCTCACTAGCAGTGATACTTGTGGTGGGTTGTTGCTGCATCCCATGCTTGAGAACATTGCTGAAAAGATGCATAATCATAGCCCTAGCCAAAGAGCCAGTCCAGAGGATGATGGCTCAAGTCCACTCCCAAGAGGAGAAAAAGTCCCTTCTCCACGACAAGGACCATTGTTCATCTGGGAATGGCAGTGATGAAGGAGAGACTATTGTTTAAAACATATATATATATATATATATATATTGTGTCTTTCTGCTACTTTACTATCCTTTCTAACTATACAACACATCCAACATTACACACATGCATATACTTACATGAAAGGGGGTGCACTGAGTGTATACCCCAGTGGTGGGTCATGTGCTAGTTACCTCTGGCCCCTTCCAACTTTTCTGTATTTTTTTTTTTTTTTTTTTACAGGTGAATCCAGAAGATCAATGTTGCTATCTTGCGGTCATGTAGTCAGATTGATTTAGAAGGTCTGAAGCTCTGTTATGTGGCAGGTCTTGAGGCTCAGACACAACACACATGGATAAGAAATGTTTTGACTGAAAATGTTTTGTTTTGCACATTTATTTTCCTGATATAGCATGTGTGTTAATAAAGTGTTCAAAAGGCCGCCAAGGGCAGTGTGGCCAAGATGGGAGTTTTTGCCTGTAAATATGCACTGAATAAATAAAGAAATTGCATTACAATGATTACTCATGAAAGTATATATTGTCTACAGGTTTTTTGCTCATCTCATGTGAAAATGACATGAGGTGTCTGGTGCCTGTTTGTTGTTATGCCTGCCATAGTTATTGACTCCATTTTTATGGAGTCAATAACTGTTTATTTATAATAAATAAATAGTGAAGATTAGTTAGCTAGATATTACACAAAGTGCTTGCATACACATATTCTTAGCTGCAGCACTCACACACCCAACTGCTCTTGTATCGCTTTTATTTCCATATATGGGCATGGGGTGAGGGTCGCGTAGTGCTGGAGAGACGCAGACAACAGGATGTGAAGGTCATTAAGTGCTGAGGTGAAGACATCTGGAGAAGATAATGCTGAGAGGACCGGTTGGAACCAGTTTGGACATGGACCAGACAACTATTGCTGGAAAGTTACTGGGAAATGCCCAGTAATTTGAAGCTATATGTATCTGTTTGAAGCCTTTGTTCTGGGTCTTTCCTGCCAGGTTGTGCTGAGAAAGACCCACAGTTGTGTCTGAGTCTCTGCATGCTTCAATAAAAGATAAGCTGAGAAATAGAAATACTTTTGTCATTATTGATTGGTTAACTGAAAAGATTCTGCTAACTGTCCTATTTTAAGTTTTTACAGATCTAAACCAAATTATTGGTTTAGAACACCAGCAGATGACATAGCTCCCCAAATCAGGTGCCAAAACCTGTCATTTGGAAATCAAGGTCCCAGAATCTGGGGGAAGAGTAGAGAGGCACAGAATCCAAGTTGCTTCAGGTCCAGAGTGAAGTTTCCATAGTCAGTGACGATTTGGGGATCCATGTCATCTGCTGGTGTTGGTCCACTGGGTTTTATCCAGTCCAAAGTCAGCACAGCTGTCGACCAGGAAATTTTAGAGCATTTCATGCTTCCCTCTGCTGACAAGCTTTATGAAGATGCTGATTTCATTTTCCAGCAGGACTTGGCACCTGCCCACACTGGTAAAAGTATCAAAACCTGGTTGAATGACCATGGTATCACTGTGCTTGACTGGCCAGCAAAACTCTCCTGACCTAAACCCCATCGAGAATCTATGGAGTATTGTCAAGAGGAAGATGACAGACACTAGACCCAACAATGCAGATGAGCTGAAGGCTGCTATCTAAGCAACCTGGGCTTCCATAACACCTCAGCAGTACCACAGGCTCCATGACATGCCACATTGATGCAGTAATTCATGTAAAAAGAGCCACAACCAAGTATTGAGTGTGTACATGTGTACAACACTTTTCAGTCGGCCAAAATTTTTATTAAAAATCCATTTTTTCTTATTGGTCTTATGTAATCTAATTTTCTGAGAAACTGAATTTTGGGTTTTCATTAGCTGTAAGCCATAATCATCAAATTTAAAAGAAGCAAACACTTGAAATATATCACTGTGTGTAAGTTTACATTTTTGAATTGAATTACTGAAATAAATTAACTTTTCAATGATATTTTAATTTATTGAAATGCACCTGTATATCTCAACAACAAAGAAAGAGGTTGAGGGGTACTACTGGCAGCTGCCAGTAGTTTTTACTTTTGTAACATTTCTGTTGTAGTTCAAATACATGAGTGTTATCAATTATATATCAATTGGAAGGGAGCGTTTTGTTTTTGTTTGGTTTGGTTTTTAATGACTCTAATGTTCCCTGGTGGTGTTTCCCTTCAAAATCTGCCTCTAGATCACATTTCCTATAACTAGACAGGAATAAATAACTAATGACTTAATTGTTGAGGCATATCTTCATTAAACAACATGAAAAGAAGGGTTAGAACTCCAATTTACAGCTTAGAACAACCCATGTGGTTTTCTCACTGTGTTTATCACATTTGCAGCATCTGTGTTGGCTTTCGGAGTGTTTGTTAAAGCTGCTCTTCCTGCAGGCTGGCTATTGCAATCTGAGGCTACACTCCCTTCAGTGACTGTTTCTTATTGTTGATGTGTGACACTGCAGGTGACGAAGGGGTGAGAGATCCACACAGGCTGAACTGACCTGCTCTGAATCTGTTTTTGTGTACACACAACTGAGCACACAGGCCTAAGCACACTTTAAATGTGTGAAACAAAGAATCCATGTCTGCTAAAAGATGTGGAGACAAAGCAGAAGAGATCACACAACAGGAGCTGACATATGTACCAGCTGTGAATTCAAGACGTTGACTCCAGTTTATTCACAAGTCACATTTAGGCATTAGTCCGTTGCTTTATGAGGTAGTTAAGATAATACACTATTGCTTCATATCTAGCAGTTATAGCCTGTACTGTGAAATTGTCTGCATTAAAATGCATACGCACTTAACCATAAGGCTGTAGTTTTGACCCAAAGAATTCAGTCTCTTCTAAGTGATCAAAACATATATCCACTTTGAACATCAGTCAATTGTTCAAGCTGGCTGGGGCTTGAACCCCCAATCTCCCAGCTGTGGGATGGGTGCTCTACCATTACGCCACAAAAAAAAAAGTTTTTAAATAATACAGGTGCATCTCAGTGAATTAGAATATCATCGAAAAGTTAATTTGTTTCAGTAACGCAATTCAAAAAGTGAAACTCATATATACTAGATTCATTGGACACACAGTGATATAATTCAAGTGTTTGTTTCTTTTAATTTTGATGATTATGGTTTACAGCTAATGAAAACTCAAAATTCAGTTTCTCAGAAAATTTAAAATATTATATAAGACCAATAAGAAAAAAAAAAAAGATTTTTAATAGAAATGTTGGCCTGGACTTCCGGTCTAGCGCATCATGGTGTAGGTTGCCTTTTGGGAGAGCTCCTGCAGAGCAATTATATTTCTAAACTTTTTTTGGCACTTTTTGGATGTCTTTGCAGTTCAGGTCTTTTTGTAAGTCTTTTTAAATGCATCAGTGGTGATTTATTCTTCCTCTTTTTGCCGTGGTAATGCATCCAAACCTTAATAAAGGAGGGAACACTATCCAGCTGCATTTGCGGCCTATCACCCACAATGACTCCACAGCCTGTGGTAGTTTTGCTTTGCCCCCTTTGGCAGCTGCCGCCATTGATGTTGACGCACTTAAAATCGACATCCTCTCGGCTCTTTGCAAAGATATTGCTGCTATTTTCAAAGCTGAACTACAGACAGCCCTGGGTGACAACCTCTCCTCCATTAAGTCTGAGTTGCTCGCTTTAAAAAATGAATTAGCTACCAGCATTTCCATCATGCAGGCGAGCCTGACCGGGCTAAAGGATACTGTAGCAGAAATGGAGCAGTCTTTGTCGACTTGCACAGACGATGTGGTTACCCTTCAGGCCAAGGTGGAGCACATGACTAAAATGATGGCAAAATCAGAGGACAAGTGCGAGGGTTTGGAGTCTAGGTCTCGACGAAACAATATATGTATTATTGGTGTCCCAGAAGATGACCCAGCCTCAACATCCGCTGCTAGCATGTCAAAATTGCTGATGGAGGCCCTCAATCTCGAAAAAGAACTGCTCGTGGACCACTCCCACCGATCTCTTCTCCCCAAGCCTAGACCAGGTGAACTGCTCCGAGCCATAGCGGTGAGACTCCACTGCTATTCTGACTGTTTCTGCATCCTCACAAAAGCAAGAGAGCTTCAGCAGATCAAGCTCCGAAACATGACTATCTCTGTCTTCCCAGATTACACTGCCAAGACAGCATGGGCTCACGCCACTTTTACTAAGGTTCGCCGAATGTTACGGGGCATTGAAAGAGTCAGATTTGGCCTTCTTCACCCAGCTTGGCTGTGCCTCACCCATGAAGGTATCCAGCATGACTTCGTTTCACCGGAGGAGGCCAAAAATATATAAAATCCATAATCAAATAAGCTCAAGACCTTGGGTGGTTTATCATGCTGCTTGTCAAGGATGGCCCTCATGGGCCATCAATAAGACGCTGAAAGCCAGCCAATGAGTTTGCATGTTTTATTAACAAAAAGACAAATGACAAAGTAAACAGCTACGAGGTGCAAAAACACGCACATACACTCAGAATACTAAATCACAGACTAAGAGGAAATACACTTACTGAGAGATGAGGAATACGAACGTGAGACGAATCTTAGACACAAGTTTGACGGAGGTTTGACGAGGTTGCAGCGAGGAGCGAGCCTCAGCTGCTTCCTTAAATACCAATCAAACACCAATCAACAGAGGGGAACGTAATTAGGTGGAATACTGAACAGCTGTCACAACGTAACTTGGTTTTGACAACCGGAAGCCCCGTTGTGACGCTATCAGAATAAAAGCCCTGAAACGGCCATATGCCAAATACAGAAGAACAGGGAAAATACTGGACAACCCAAGTGCACACAAACTCAGTGCCCAGGCCATCACAGTACCCCCCATTCACAAGGCGAATTCCAGGTGCCAACGTAACATCCAGCCCACCCACCCCCCAACCAGAAGGCAACCAGGGCCAACCGGGAGGGCGGAGGGGGAACAGGCCGGGAAGGGCGAGAACCAAAAAAAAAAAAACCACTATCAAGGAAAAAAAAAAAAACCCACACACAATGGAGGGCACAACGATAACCAAAATGATGAGATTAACGCACAGAAAAACAAGGCAGAACATGCCACAACAATCCTTAAGCAAAGTTGAAAACAAAAAGAATATCACATTCTGACAAACAAAAATACAGGTACCTCACCAAATACACATAGTACCCCAAAAACACCAGGAAAAAAAAAAAAAACTAAAAAGGCTACTAAGTAGAGCAGCAACACTACAAACAGAGTCCTACAGAATATCAGAGATTAAGGGAGTTGCAGTGCACTGGTTATACACATGTAGATAAGGGATCTTTCCCTGAAAGAGAATGAAAGGGGTACACAGAGCAACACTCCAAACTCTAAAAACAAAATACATTTGTCCAATTTCAGTTATATAATATGAAATATGCTAGGATAAAGGTAAAAAAAAAATCCAGAATAAAATGTACTGTAATTCCATAATTAACAAACAATTAAATAAAAAATTACAATGTTTATCCAGCAAGTGCAGTTTGATAGCAAATTTGGTTTTCACAAGTTCTAGCTACAAGACAGGTTGTTACAAGAAAAGCAGAAGTGCAGCATGTGACAGAGTTTGCACAATATTGTTCATGTTTACTCTCTTAAAGCTAAACAAAATGCAAAATAATTTCCAGAGACCTGCGAGATAATCAAAAAGGAAAATTCACTTCCCAAGATACGTATATAAAGAAAATCTACGAAAAAAAATAGAAAAATAAATGCTGCCAAGCAAACAGATCCTTCCACTCGGAAAAATATTGAAATGGAGGCCTAATGCTCAAAAACACTGATTTTAAGTATGTTGTTACTGAAAGTCTTAAACAAAGACAATCATCTCCTCCTCTCTGCAACGGCAACAAGGTTACCAAAGCAATTACACCCAGAACACACATCATTCTACCAAAATAAGAAGCTGGGCTGAACAGACAGAGCACATCGGAACCAAAATACTAATGATAATAATAATAATAAGCACAGAAAGCAGGGCAAAAATCAAGATTACTGAACATTAGAGACAAGATGATGAAAATAACACAACGATTAAACTAAGGCTAAGGCAGGAAAACACCATGAACTGAGGGCGAAAACATGGCTGAACCCATGTCCCGAAGGCCACAGAAAACAAATAACATAAAGCGAGGACATCCAGACCCTGACAACAAGTAGTAAATTGATAAAAAGAAAAAAAAGTTAAGGGAGGAAAAAAAAAACACTTCAGGGATGCCAGCAGGTAGAGAGCGGAGGTGAAAAAACAAAAACAAAAAACAGTTCAGGCGGTCTACCCGCATCCCGATTCCACCTGACTGCTGGGGAAAAACAAACAGTTCGGGCAGTCTACCCAAGTCCCAGACCTGGGACAACAGTACCTCAGGCGGCCGAACCAGATCACTGAACCAACAAGGCAGTTCTTCAGGCGGACGACCCAGAACACAGAACCCACGAAGCAGTTCTTCAGGTGGCTGAACCAGGTCGCCGATCCAACAAGACAGCTCTTCAGGCAGCCGTCCCGCGTCCTTAGACCACCAGGACCAGAGGGGGAAGCTCAGATACGGCCTCCCTACCGAGAGGGACAGCAGGGGAGAGCCGACCTGAATGAGGGGAACCCCAACGGCACCCGGTGGGGAAAAATAGGAGGAAAGAGAAGGAACCAGCCCGGTGTCCGGTTGAAGGGAATCCACAGCTCCCTCACCGGCCTCAAACTGAACTGGCGCTGCACTCTTGATGGGCCCTGATTGGACCGGCGCTGCGTCCTCGACGGGCCCTGATTGGACCGGTGCTGCACCCACGTCGGAGCCCGATTGGGCCAGCGAAGCATCAGAGATGACCTCCGAGCACGAACCTGGAACCTCCACGACGACGACCGGAGCTGATTCATCTGCAGTGACCCTGGGAGAAGGATCAGAGGAAGAAAGAAAACTGGGATCAGGATCACCGGCAGCGGCAGAGCCCGGCGAGACAAGCTCGGATGCAGCCGTCGGCTGCACCCGGCTCGTTTCCCTGAGAGACAGGCAATAATGCTCAAGAACAGAGAAGAGAAAGACAAAATAAAGCACTTGCCTGATCTCGGGCTCTACCACTGTCCAGGACTCCAACAATCCAGGTTCAATGAACTGGAGATCCACTCCCGGTTCCCATTCAACTGCGGTGGGATCCGCAGTCGGCATGATGGTCATCACAGTCTGAGGACTCCCTGGCGCTGAGGTCCACGCTGAAGGCCTGTTCGGCATGGTGGCAGGGGATCCATGGCCTGCTGGGTCGAACCGCTCCTCCATGAAGACCCGGGGACGCTTGATCATCGGCGCAGGCTACAACCGGCAGTCTGCCATCCTCCTCTGCCCTTAACATAGCTGCGGGGCTGGTACCAGGCTCTCCAGGGCCGCAGGCTCCTTCTTCGTCTGGCGGTGTATTCCTGGCACTGGGGGGCGCTCAGGGGAAGGAGACACAGAGGATGCAGGTTCACAATTAATGGCTACAGCAGGTGGATGAAGCTCGGGGGACTGTGAACCCCGAACTCCACCCCCAGGAGTCAGACAAGGCAAATCATAATATGGGGGAGTAGAATGAAATAGCACTTGCCTTTTCTCCAGAGGGCCAATGGTGCCTGCTGTAGTGGGCTTGGTTCTTCCCTTTCCCCTACGGATGGTAACGGAGGACCCCCCAGGAAGACAAAGAGGAGCCGCTTGCACAGGATCAATGATGGGCACAGCTGGAGCAGGACTCGTGGAGCTCGCAGCAGCTGGAGGGAGTGTTGAGGAGGAGGGAGGAGCAGCCGAGGCAGTCTGGGGATGAGAAGCTGACGGAACAGCGGGAACAGAAGACCCGGAGGCGGTGGCTGCTGTCTCTCCCTTCCGTCGTGATGCAGGGGCAACAGCTGGCTGGGAGGCAGAGTTCTTTTGGCGGCCCGGAACAGGATCCGGACGGGGATCTCACTGAGGCTGGGAATGAGCAGGGTGACGGCGTTTTCCGGCAGAGGGCAAGGCAAAGGTTAGGTCAGGAAACCGCCGCTGCTGCGTGGAGACAGAGGCTAGCAGTTCGGCGAACTCAGGATTGTCATAAAATTCAGGATTGGCCTCCACCAGTCTGACTGCCGCCACCACATGCTTCATGATTAGAGTCGGATGGAAAGAAGAGCGAGCCTCAGCCACATGGCCCCGGATGAGCTCAGTTGCCCACTGCGTCTCTTCTGGGGGAATCCCGGCTGACGTCCTCCTCCGCTGTGGATGGGAACGGCCCTTAGGTGACGTGGACTCCTGGGCTGGATAGGAGACAGGAACTGGATCCCGAGGCGAGGAATGGGAATGCCTCACCCTCGGCTTCCTGCCGGAGTTCCCCTCCGGTCCACGGGTCTTCTCCTGGAGAGCCGTAATTTCCGCCATCCTCTTCCTTACCTCGGTGTGGTTGGCGTGGTGAGGAATGCGGTTAATAGCCGCCTCTGCAAGGTCCAAGTACCAGCGTGAGGCATTGGGAATGACGCCGCTGCAAGTGTTGGAGAGCAGGCCATCTTGATCTATCAGGAACATGATCAGCTTGTAGCCCAAGTCCAAGGAATAGCCCTCTCCTGGCGATGCCATCTCCAACACGCTGGTACACGGAAAACAGGGAAAAACAACAAGCCCAAAAAAATAAACTCACGGTGACCGGTGTCTTGTTTTGGCTGCGACTTACTGTCAAGGATGGCCCTCGTGGGCCATCCATAAGATGCCGAAAGCCAGCCGATGAGTTTGCATGTTTTATTAACAAAAAGACAAATGACAAAGTAAACAGCCATGAGGGGCAAAAACACACACATACACTCAGAATACTAAATCACAGACTAAGAGGAAATACACTTACTGAGAGATGAGGAATACGAACGTGAGACGAATCTTAGACACAAGTTTGACGGCGGTTTGACGAGGTTGCAGCGAGGAGCGAGCCTCAGCTGCTTCCTTAAATACCAATCAAACACCAATCAACAGAGGGAAACGTAATTAGGTGGAATACTGAACAGCTGTCCCAATGTGACTTGGTTTTGACAGCCGGAACCCCCGTTGCGACACTGTCAGAATAAAAGCCCTGAAACGGCCATATGCCAAACACAGAAGAATGGGGAAAATACTGGACAAACTGAGCGCACACAGACTCAGCGCCCAGGCCATCACACTGCTGTTCTGGTTCATGTAACCCGAGGAATTGGGTGAGTTATATATGGTTCATTTAAAATATTTTACTCTTATACTGAAGGACTTAAGGATTTAATTCTGTTTCTAAAAATCTGCTCAGTTCTGTACATATTGTTCTCATGGAGCTAAATCTTAATTTGTTTTTCTTTTTATTATTATTAATATACTTGTGCTCTGTTTTGTTAAATAAGTATTTACATACATTCATATATTTTCTTTCTTGCATACAATGAGTTTTTTCCAAGTTGTCTTTTTAATTCTGATGTTTCAATGATAACCTTTTAAATGATTGACATTAGTTTAGGTTCCTTTTAATTTTATCCACAGACTGTGGCAGACATTATCTTTTACCTCTTTGAACTGATTATTAGGACCATTATTATTATTATCAGTGCCTTATTGCTACCATTTTCAGTTCTGCTCTGCAGGGTTCTGTCTGGTAGTTTTAGGTTTTGTTGTATAGCTGTAAGTCTTATTTTTGAGATGACTCCTATTGGAGTCAGCACTGCTGTTCTATTGTTTGGGGATGGACATAGATTACTGCACTTTTTTTGGGGGGGGGGGGTGTATTTCTTATTTACCCACTCTTCAAATATTTAATTAGATGTATGTTAGTTTGCAAAAGTTAGAAGGTGGTTCCTCAATTAGATTTTTAAGTTGGAATATTAAAGGATTGTGGCAGGTTGGTCTAACCCCCACAACAGACTGGGCAGACACAGCGCTCGGCTAGAGCAATTAACAGAACAGTGAAATGTGTGTATTAATGTCTACAGGCAGCCCCGCTTCTTCTGGCTCTCTACTGTGATGTTAATGTGCCTTTCATGCATTGTGTTCATGCGTCCTGTCCTTACTGTGACCTAGAGACTGAGATCAATATGTAGATGTGCCTTGTAACCTCTTTGTCTTGCAGCTGGAGCAGAGGCCAGCAATCTGCCTATTGTGATGTATGTCTCTCAAATGCAAATGTCTCATGCCTGTTCTGCAATCTCTTTGATCATACCAACTGCTGGGGAATGCTCTTTTATGTATTGTTGTAGTTGGGTATATATACTGCACTGTAATCCATGCTCATCCTCTCACTCTCACTCTTCAACTGCTGCTGACACACACTGTGTCTCCTCTCTGAGAGCCTGAGGAATTCAGCTTCAGCCTGCTCACACTATGGGCTGGAGCCGAGTTCCCGTGAAGGCGGTATGATTTAATAAACCTGTTTAAAACCTCTCATCGCTGACATAATGCACGGCTCAGGAGACGCACACACACAGGCTCAGAGTAGCTCAAATAGCTTTATTGACAACAGGAGTGTATGAATGTGTGTCTGCGAGATGTGAATGTGTTGGTGGCGGCGTCTGCTTCGGGCACAGAGGCAGGAGACCGTACAGCCGGACAACCCTATGGGAAAAGCACAGGGAGAAGGGTGACGGGCACACACCAACACAGGGGATATGTAAGTAAGAGAGGAGCTTACTTGGAAAGGGCAGATGACTGGCACAGCAAGGAACGAGGTCCGGTAGACAGCCACCTGGAAAGCCCGGTGCAGCAGCGAGGAACAGGCGATGGAGAGGAATAGTCCGCCGCCGGGGAATCCACCTGTGCACAGGGGAGCAGACTTGGAGGAGAAAAAGGTAAGATCTTCTTACCGCAATGTTTGTTGAGAATGAGACGGAACTCACAGCAATGCATAGCGAAGTCTGACGGCTTCAGGCCGAAGCCCAGGGCGAGGCGGCTTAAATCCCTCGCCGCTGATGATGTGCAGGTGTGCATGCAGCTGGCGCCGCTGATGAGCAGCGCGGCGTGACAGTACTCCCCCCTCTAGCAGCGCCTCCTGGCGATGGCTTCTCTGGGTGCGCTCGGTGGAATTCAGCGATGAGCGATGGGTCTAACACAAACGACGAGGGTACCCACTGCCGATGTTCAGGCCCATAGCCCTCCCAGTCCACCAAGTACTGCAACCCACGACCCCGGCACCGGGAGTCCAGGATGGAGGAGACAGGCCAGGCCGGATGGCCACCAATCATCCGGGGCGCGGGTTGCGCAGCAGGAGGAGGGCAAAGGGGGTCGGAGACTGCCAGCTTCACCTTGGACACGTGGAAGGTGGGGTGGATGCGGAGGGAGGGGGGAATGGCTACACGCACAACCACCGGGTTGATGATCCTGGTGATGGGGTATGGGCCCATAAAGCGCTGTGCCAGCTTCCTCCTCTCGCCCTTTAAAATCACGTCCTGGGTTGACACATAGACTTGCTGACCAACTCTGTACGCCGGGGCAGGTCTTCTGTGCCGGTCCGCCACGGCTCTGTTGCGCTCCGCCGTGCGTAAAAGCGCATTGCGCGCTGACGCCCAGATGGAGCGGAACTGCCTGCGATGCGCCTGTACTGAGGGGACAGTTACCTCACTCTCCTGCGTCGGGAGCAGCGGGGGGTCGTAACCCAGGGACGCCTTAAAGGGGGACATCCCTGTAGCAGAAGAGCGAGCGGTGTTGTGGGGGTATTCAACCCAGGCGAGGTGGTTACTCCAGGACGTTGGTTTGGACGCCGTGACGCAGCGGAGCGCAGCCTCCAGCTCCTGGTTGGTCCGCTCACACTGCCCGTTGGTTTGGGGGTGATGGCCGGAGGAGAGGCTCACCTTGGCTCCCAGGGCGTTGCAGAACGACCTCCAAACCTCTGAAGCAAATTGGGGCCCCCGGTCCGAGACCACGTCCACCGGAATCCCATGCAGCCTGACCACGTGCTGGATTAGGAGGTCCGCCGTCTCCAGGGCAGTTGGGAGACCTCGCAGGGGGACGAAGTGTGCCGCCTTGGAGAAGCGGTCCACGATGGTCAGGATGGTGTCGAAGGTGTTTGAGACAGGGAGTCCGGTGATGAAATCCAGGGCGATATGCAACCAGGGCCTGCCAGGGACGGGCAGAGGCTGGAGCAAACCCGCTGGAGGGGCATTACCTGATTTGCTGGTGGCACACACTGGGCAGGCCCGGGCGTAGCGGGCAGCGTCCCTCCGCAGGCCCGGCCACCAGAAGGACCGCTGGAGGAGGTCAATCATCCGGGAGGAGCCAGGGTGGCAGGTGAGCTTGGATGTGTGCAACCAGTGGATGACCTCCCCCCGAACCGTGGATGGCACGAACAGCCTCCCCTCCGGTCCGCGGCCAGGGTCAGGTTCCACTTCCTGCGCCTCCCGGATCTTGCTTTCAATATCCCAGGTGACGGCTCCCACGACGCACGACCTGGGTAGGATGGAGTGGACCGTGTCTTCCAACTCCTCAGGGGCGAATTGCCTAGAGAGGGCGTCGGGCAGGCCGTTCTTGGAGCCAGGCCGGAAGGTGATGTTAAACCAGAACCTGGCAAAGAACAAGGACCAACGCGCCTGGCGGGCGTTCAGACGCTTGGCAGATCTCAGGAACTCCAAGTTCTTGTGGTCCGTCAGGACCAGGAACGGCTGGTCCGCCCCCTCTAGCCAGTGACGCCACTCCTGCAGCGCGAGCTTGATGGCGAGGAGCTCTCTGTCCCCCACGTCGTAATTGCGCTCCGCCGGGGACAGGCGCCGGGAGAAGAAGGCGCAGGGCCGTTTGTCCCCACCATCTGGCGACCGCTGGGATAGGACCGCCCCCACTCCTGTGTCCGAAGCGTCCACTTCTACGATGCACTGCAGCGCAGGGTTGACTTGGCTAAGGACCCGGGAGGAGGAGAACTCCGCCTTCAGCGCCTGGAAAGCAGCCGCGGCCTCTTCGGTCCACCGGAACGGGACCTTAGGGGACGTGAGGCGGGTCAGCGGGCCGACGATGGTGCCAAAATTAGGGACAAAGTGGCGGTAGAAATTTGCAAACCCAATAAATTGCTGCACCTGTTTTCTTGATGCAGGTGTGGGCCATTCCACCACCGCTTTCACCTTCCCTGGGTCCAGAAGCACCTGGTCGTGGGAGATGATGAACCCGAGGAAGGATGTCGTCCTAGCGTAGAACTCGCATTTCTCAGCCTTCACATACAGCCGATTCTCCAACAGTCTTTGAAGGACCCGCCTCACGTGGACCCGGTGCTCGTCCCTGGATTTGGAGAAGATGAGAATGTCATCCAGGTAGATGAACACAAAAAGGCCAATGAAATCCCGGAGGACGTCATTAATGAGGCGCTGAAAGACGGCTGGAGCGTTGGTCAGCCCGAACGGCATCACAAGGTACTCAAAGTGGCCGTTCGGGGTACGGAAGGCTGTCTTCCACTCATCTCCCTCCCGGATCCGGACGAGGTGGTATGCGCTGCGTAGATCCAGCTTGGTGAACCAGGTCACCCCCTGGAGGGAGTGGAAGGCGGTGTCCATGAGGGGCAGGGTATAGCGATCCTTCTCCGTGATGTCGTTTAGGGCGCGATAGTCGATGCACGGACGGAGGGAACCGTCCTTCTTGCCCACGAAGAAGAATCCTGCCCCCACAGGTGATGACGAGGGTCGGATTATCCCAGCACTCAGCGATTCCTTGAGGTAAGCGTTCATGGTCTCCTTCTCCGGCGCCGAAAGGCTGTAGAGTCGCCCAGAGGGTAAGGGTGCCCCCTGGCAGATGTTTATAGCACAGTCATAGGGTCTGTGTGGAGGAAGAGACATCGCCTTGGACTTGCTGAATACCATACCTAGGTCGTGAAACTCTGATGGCACCAGGGACAGGTCCGGGGGTGCAGCGACAGTGGATGATGGAGGAGAGGACGGAGAGCAAGCAGCGGACTGTAGACAGGTGCTCATGCAGAATGTACTCCATGCCGACACCCCGGCGGACTTCCAATCCAAAACGGGGTTGTGGAGGCGTAGCCAGGGATACCCCAGGATGACGGGCGACACAGAGTTGGGCAGGACGTAGAAGGTTATCTCCTCCCGGTGGTTTCCAGAGATGATAACCGGAACGGGGACGGTCTGGTGTGTTACTCTCCCCAGGGAGACACGGGAGAGGTTGACCAGGGAGACAGGGGTCTTTAATGCCTGGCAGCGGATGCCCAATCGGGTCGCCAGGCTTTGTGAAATAAAACTGCCCTCCGCGCCCGAATCCACCAGTGCGTGAGTGAGATGCCCAGTGGAGTTGTGACAAAATCGGACGGGCAGCTTCAGTTGGGTGAGGGGACTTAACCGATTGATGTCCGCGAGGCCCCCTACAGTGACTCGCGGACCCCGCCGTTTGGCTTCTGTGGACAAAGCTCTACCGTGTGTTGACTATCTCCGCAATACATGCAGAGATTTAACTCACGGCGGCGCTGTCTCTCCGCCGGGGAGAGCTTTGTCCAGCCCGTCACCATTGGCTCCGACTCCTCGGGGCGCGATGGTGGCGGCGTCGCCAGGGGGCGAGCTTGGGACAGGCGCGACGAGGCTCCACAAGGGCGAGAAGAAGACGACTTCCGTCCCGAGGAGCGCTCGCGCAGCCTGTTATCCAAACTGATCGCTAGGGATGTTAGCTCCGCTAGGGTCTCCGGGATATCCCGCCCAGCCAGTTCATCCCTCAGATCATCGTTGAGGCTGCGGAGGAAAAGGCCACAGAGGGAGCGTTCCTCCCAGCCCAATTCCTCCGCTGCTACCCGGAAGTCGACCGCGTAGTCCGCGGCCAACCGGCTTCCCTGCTGGAGGCTGAGAAGCCGATCGACCTGGATCGTCTCGGTACGAGAGTGGTCAAAGACCTCCAGGAAGCGTCTCATGAATTGGTCATACGTGAGGGTGGCATAACTGGGCCTCGCCATTACGCCGTAGGTCCAGGTTAATGCTCGCCACTCTAGGAGATTCCCGATATAACCAATTCGGCTATGATCAGAAGGAAAGTCTCTGGGCACACGGTGGAACACGGACTCACATTGCATTATGAACCTCCGCGCTCCGCCGAGCTTACCGCTAAAGCGGGCGGGGGTTGGAATGGGCGTGAGCCGAGTCGGTGCTGCCAGAGCCTGCTGGATGGCCACTGGAGCAGCAGGAGCCGCGCCACCCTGACGAGCCGAGGGGAACGGCTGTTGGGGGTCCAAGCGGTCCAATCGGTTAGTTATATTAATCAATTGATTGAGTATCACCTGTTGCTGATAAGCTATCTAATCCACTCGAGCCTCGAGAGTGGTAAGCCGGTGTGGAAGCCCGCTGTCTGCCGAGCCGCTCTGCTGAAGCCGTACTGACATAATGCCCGGCTCAGGAGACGCACACACACAGGCTCAGAGTAGCTCAAATAGCTTTATTGACAACAGGAGTGTATGAATGTGTGTCTGCGAGATGTGAATGTGTTGGTGGCGGCGTCTGCTTCGAGCACAGAGGCAGGAGACCGTACAGCCGGACAACCCTATGGGAAAAGCACAGGGAGAAGGGTGACGGGCACACACCAACACAGGGGATATGTAAGTAAGAGAGGAGCTTACTTGGAAAGGGCGGATGACTGGCACAGCAAGGAACGAGGTCCGGTAGACAGCCACCTGGAAAGCCCGGTGCAGCAGCGAGGAACAGGCGATGGAGAGGAATAGTCCGCCGCCGGGGAATCCACCTGTGCACAGGGGAGCAGACTTGGAGGAGAAAAAGGTAAGATCTTCTTACCGCAATGTTTGTTGAGAATGAGACGGAACTCACAGCAATGCGTAGCGAAGTCTGACGGCTTCAGGCCGAAGCCCAGGGCGAGGCGGCTTAAATCCCTCGCCGCTGATGATGTGCAGGTGTGCGTGCAGCTGGCGCCGCTGATGAGCGGCGCGGCGTGACAATCGCTGCCTTTATTTATCATCTGCTTCAGGATTGAATAATCCGGTCAAGTGGTCAAAGGTGTTTTCCCACCTTAAGCGCTTAAAAGCTCATATAGTGTTTCTTCAGGAAACTCATTTACGTGATCAAGATCATGGTAGACTTAAATGCCCATGGGTTGGTGATATCTTTCATTCTTTTTTCAGCTCCAAAGTTAGAGGAGTTGCTATTTTAATTAATAAAAAAATTTCCTTCTCAACTTCTAAAATAACAACTGATAAAAATGGTAGATACCTGATTATTGCAGGTAGCTTATTTCCCACTCCTGTTTTATTGGTTAACATTTACGCTCCCAATTTGGACAGTCCGCACTTTATGAATAGATTATTTAGTACTCTCCCTTTCTTAGACACACATTTCCTAATTCTAGCTAGTGATCTTAATTGTGTTATAAACCTGTCTTTAGACAGTTCTTCTTCTCACTTCTTCACATAATCCACTATGGCTAAAGCAATATCTGAGTTTATGCACCAAAATGGGTTTGTCGACCCCTGGAGGGTTTTCAAACCACAAAGCAGGGCATTGTAGAGGGAATGATCAGGCGAGGCAATGAGCTGGATCAACAGAGACTTTATTCTCCCTCTAACAGAACAGGGTCACAAAAAGAGCTCCCAGGCCACTGTGCATCTCACTTTTATACCTTTAATTACATGTATGGTGGCCCAGGGCTCCGACCTCACATTAAGTTCAGAACAAAGCCTGTGCGGCGCATTAACATGATATTACACAGGTGCCTCTTCTCCTGGCAGCCCAGCATCTGCTCCTCTCCCTGGGGGGTGCCTAGCCTTTACTGTTCCGTCTGGACCCCCCAGCGATGTCTCCTCTCTTGGTCCATTGATCTCTGGGTGGAGAAGTCCAACACCTTGCTCCCCCCCCCCCCGAACACCCAGAATGGGCCTTAACCCCTCTGTTCTTTGGGCTTGAGCCAGTGTCCATAGCGGCCGTAGCGAGGGGTTGCCGATCCAGTTGAACTGCCCTGCTGGCGGGGCACACAGGAGGGGACGTCAGTCTGTGGGGGAAAAAGGGGAGGGGGAGAAAATACATCCTCTTCGCAAGTGCCGGTCCCTGCTGAGGAATCACCAACCTGCGGAGCCCCCAATGGTGGGCGTCCGTGCCGGGGATCCTGGGCCAACACCATCTGCTCGTCTGCCAACACAAAAGCGGGCTTTAGCCTGTCAATGCAGACGGTCTCTCTACGTCCCCCCAAGTCTAACACGGAATGTTTCCCCCCAGGTTCCAACACTGAACGGTCCGTCGTATGGTGGGTGCAGCGGGGTCCGGTGCGCATCTTGCCTAACAAAAACAAAACTGGCGTTCTGTAAACTCTTTGGGACGAATGTGCAGGGAAAACAATGGTGAGCCAGGCCTGGTACACTCCCCACCTCTGTATTGCAAAGAGAATGCGTGGGTGGCTCGGCCTCAGGCGCGGGGTTTTCCGGTAAAAATGGCCATGGCCTTGGCCTTGGCCATGGCATACGTCAGCGGCTTGTGGTCTACAAATGCGGTGAACTCGCGCCCCTCCAGCCAGAACTGGAAATGGCGTGTCACCAGGTGGAGAGCCAGCAACTCTCTGTTGAATGTGTTGTATTTGCACTCGTTGTCACGCAAAGTTCTACTGAAAAATCCGAGCAACTGCTCCACCACTGCCCCTATGGCCACATCAGACGCATCTGTAGTGAGCGCTATCCGTGCAGATGGAGCTGGGTGAGCCAGCAACGTGGCCTTTGCCAGCGCTGCTTTGGCATTTGAAAAAGCCTGGCCCCGCTTGGGAGTCCAGTCAATGCTTTCTGTAGGCTTCTTTTTTTTAAGCGCAGCATATAACGGCTGCATCAGCTGGGCTGCCCGGGGGAGGAAACGGTTGTAAAAATTAACCATTCCCAAAAACTCCTGTAGTGCCCTCACTGTCTGCGGACGCGGAAAGTCCCACACTGCACGCACCTTGTCTGGTAACGGGATCGTGCCCTCCGGCGAGATGCAGTGGCCCAAAAAATCAATCACTGGTGCACCGAACTGGTACTTCGCCGGGTTGATTATCAAACCATGCATTTCCAACCTCTGGAAAACCTTCTTGAGATGGGCGATGTGCTCGTCCTCGGATGCGCTGGCTACCAGAATGTCATCTATGTAGACAAAAATGAAGGGCGAATCGAGCAGCACTGCATCCATCATTCTTTGGAAGGTCTGCGCCGTGCCTTTTAATCCAAACGGCATACATAAAAATTAAAAAAGGCCAAACGGAGTTATTACCGCCGTCTTAGGGACGTCTTCTGTTCGCACCGGGACCTGATGGTAACCGCGGACCAGATCCACTTTGTAAAAAACGAGCGCCGCTGCCAGGTGCACGGAAAAATCCTGGATATGGGGAATAGGGTAGCGATCGTGTGCCGTAGCATTGTTCAAGCACCAGAAATCACCACATGGTCACCACGACCAGTCGGCTTTAGGCACCATGTGAAGCAGGGATGCCCACGGGCTGTTTGAGCGCCTGACGATGCCCAACCTCTCCAAGTTGGCGAATTCCTCATGCGCGCTGGCCAGTTTAGCTGTGTCCAGGCACCAACGCCGTGTGAATACAGGCGGACCTTTCGTAGTGGTGAAACGCTCGATCCTGTGTTTGGTTACTGCCGCTGAAAACATCGGAACAGTGAGTGCTGGGAACTGGGCGAGTAACTGTTGATACTTACCCCCTGGAGCTGTAAGGTTGGTCAGCATTGTCAACCCGGCTCCCCAAGCTGTACAGGGCAGAGAAGCAAAAGAGACAGAATCCACTAGTCTTCTATTAGCAACATCAACTAACAAACCATGAGCACATAGGAAATCTGCACCCAAAATGGGGGAGGCGCATGCGGCAATGACAAAATTCCACTGAAAGTTGCTCCCATGCAAACATATTGTCAGTGTCCGCTCACCAAATGTCCTGATGTCTGATCCATTGGCGGTCGCCAGCTCGGGACCCCTACACCCTGCCACCCTGTCTGTGTTGAATGGCAGAATGAGACTCTCTGGGAGCTGGAGTCCACCAGAAACCGTCTCCCCGAACGTGTGTCTGTGATATACAGCAGCTTGTCTCTGTTGCCAGCGGTCACAGCTGCTACTGACTGCTGGCTTTGACGTTTCATGACCGCTTGAATTGGCACGGTGGCAAGCATCGCCATACATCCGATGATAGTGGCAGATAGCCTCCTTCTTGTGTCTCCTGGTGTCTGCTCCAGCCACCACCAACAGCTCCTCGATCTTGCTGGCAACCCTCCTGGGCTCCGGTGCCGCTGCGTTCATGCCGAAGGTTCTGGTTGCTAAGATGATGTGATCCGCTTCCTGCGCTAGTGCGCGGTAGTTCCTCATCACCAGCAGTGGCAAATTGGCCAGGATTGCCCTTGCTGCAGCCAGGAGGCTCCTGAGAAACAGGTGGGCGAACAGGAGGGACTCGTCATCTCTGCCCATCAATGCCAACATGCTCTCCATCAACTCCACGGCCAATCTGTCCCCTAACTCTGAACGTGTTATGAGCCTCTCCGCTCTTTCACTGTCTGAAAGGGTATAGCGCTAGATAAGCATCCTTTTGAGCGCCTCGTATTTTCCCCGGACCGGCGGCTCTTGGAGCAGACTTGCCACCTGTTGTGTGGCGTGCGCATCCAGTGCAGCGACCACATAGTAGTATTTCGTGTTGTCTGCTGTTAACCCGCGGAGAGCGAACTGGGCCTCAATGTGTAGAAACCACACTGTCGGGTTGTGCAGCCAGAAATCCGGCAGCTTGACTGAAACAGTGCACACAGCGCCGGTGCTTTCCCTCCAGGATTCTCCGGGGTGCTCGTTTCGCCTTCCATGGCACGTCACGGTCACCAGTGTAGAGGAAATGATCAGGCGAGGCAACGAGCTGGATCAACACAGACTTTATTCTCCCTCTAACAGAACAGGATCACAAAAAGAGCTTCCAGGCCACTGTGCATTTCACTTTTATACCTTTAATTACTTGCACGGTGGCCCGGGGCTCCGACCTCACATTAAGTTCAGAACAAAGCCTGTGTGGAGCATTAACATGATATTACACAGGTGCCACCTTTCACTCCTCTCCTGGCGGCCCAGCATCTGCTCCTCTTCCCGGGGGGTGCCTAGCCTTTACTGTTCCGTCTGGACCCCCCAGCGACGTCTCCTCTCTTGGTCCATTGATCTCTGGGTGGAGAAGTCCAACACCTTGCTCCCCACAGCATATTCCTTCTTCTCTCAGGTGCATCAAACCTATTCTCGAATTGATTATTTTTTATTGATAGTACTTTAATCTCTAAGGTGGTCTCCTCTGATTATTTTCCAATTGTAATCTCTGATCACGCCCCTCTGATTCTTAATATTAGATTTAAAGATCAACCTTGTTTTGCTTCACTCTGGAGGTTTAACTCTTTGTTATTATTTGATGATGCATTTAATGCTTTCATCATTTCTTCAATTGATGACTTTTTAGCTATTAACAAAAATGATTTGGTCTCTCATTCACTATTATGGGAATCACTTAAAGCTTATCTGTGTGGTCAAATTATTTCCTATTCAGCACATCACTACAAAACTTAAAAGGCTAAATTAAATGAACTACTGGCTAAAATTCAAGAAATTGATAGACAAAATGCTAGTAATCCTTCACAGAGTTAAATGAAGCAACATCAAGACTTGAAACTAGAACTGGATCTCTTCACACCAGCTGATGCAGAACGCCTCTTATTACATTCCCGCGCAGCTTATTATGAAAATGGTGAAAAGCCTTCTAGGCTTTTCGCACATCAGTTGAAATGGCGGGCGAATTCTCGATTAATTCCTCAAATTAAGGATTCTTTTGGTAATCTTACTTCGGCTCCAGTATCTATTAATGACTGTTTTATGATTTTTTATTCCTCCCTCTATGAATCTGAATCATGATCAGATCCAAGTGAAATGACGTCCTTCCCCCACAGTTTAAATACCCCTACAGTCGACCCTCTTATCGCGGAGAGGCTTAATGTACCTGTGAGTTTGAAGGAAATTATTAATTCAATTAAAGCCATGCAAAATAATAAAGCTCCTGGTCCAGATGGGTTCCCCGTTGAATTTTTCAAAAAAATTATATTTAACTTAGCTCCTCTTCTTCTTAATGTTTACACTGAATCTTTAGAATGTGGCTCACTGCCTCCAACTTTAGCCCAGGCATCTATAGCTCTCCTTTTGAAGAAGGATAAGGATCCCACATCATGTGCATCCTACAGACCTTTATCACTCCTTAATGTTGACGTTAAGGTTCTGTCTAAGGTCTTAGCTACTCGTCTGGAAACAGCTCTTCCTACTATTACTGTATATCACAGGAGCAGAATGGCTTTATCAAGAGGGGACAGCTATTTTTCAATATAAGTACCCTCTTTAATGTAATTTTCTCTGCAGACACTTCTGTTGTTCCTGAGGTTGTAGTTTCACTTGATGCAGAGAAAGCACTTAATCCAGTCGAGTGGAACTACCTTTTTGCAGTCCTCAGCAGGTTTGGCTTCAGAGAGAACTTTGTGTCTTGGATTAAGCTTCTCTATACTTCCCCCCAAGCCAGTGTTGTTACAAATGATACCCGATTTAAGTATTTTACACTATCTCGTGGAACTAGGCAGGGCTGCCCCCTTTCTCCTCTTCCTTCTTTTCATGGAATTTTTCGATCTGGTTTTGAAGTTAAACTAACCTTTATATGCTGACGACCTTCTTTTATATGTGTCTGATCCATCAACTAGTATTCCTCCTATTTCATCTCTGTTGCAACAATTCAGTTCTTTCTCAGGCTACAAAGTTAATCTTCTTAAGAGCAAATGTTTCCCCATAAACTCCCTAGCTCTAGGACTTAAAAAGTCTGACATTAATTTCAAACTTAGTCCTTGAGGGTTTAAATGCTTGGGGATCAATGTAACACGCACTCAACCGGTTCTTTATTCTGCCAGTTTTGTTCCTCTATTGGCCCATGTTAAGGCTGATTTACAGAAATGAAGCTCTCTCCCTCTGTCACTGATAGGTAAAATTAATGCAGTCAAGATGAATGTTTTGCTTAGATTTCTCATTTTTATTCCAGTGCATTCCTTTATTTTTGCCAAAAAACTTTTTGAAAACTTTAGATCAGATTATATTCTCTTTTCTGTGGATTGGTAAAGCTCCCAAATTGAGAAGATCAGTATTACAAAAATTTTCATCAAATGGTGGTCTTGCCTTGCCTAATTTTTTTTTTTTTTATATTATTGGTCTGCACACATACTGTATGTAAATTGAATTACTGGCTTCATTCTCCAGATCTATTATGGTGTACACTTGAGATTCAATCCTGTTCTTCATCTTCATCCGCCACCTTAATCACTTCTCCATTGCCCATTAATCTCTCTTCAATTTCACAAAGAACCCAGTGGTACTGTCTACTCTGAGAATTTGGTTCCAATTTAGATGTCATTTCAAGTTTTTATCACCTTCTAGTATGATGCCCATACTTAAAAATCATCTATTTTTACCCTCACTTACCAACTTCTCTTATCATCAATAACATAATCATGGTATTAAAACCTTCAGAGATCTTTACAAGGATGGTTTCTTTGCCAACTTTTCAGATTTGGCTTCCAATTTCAATTTACCTACATTCCACTTATTCTTCTATTTCCAGATTAGGCACTGTACCTCAATTCTTTTTTCCTGCTATCCTCGCCTCCTGGCTAATCAACCTTGGGATGACCTCCTGACCCTTGAACCTAATCAGAAATCGCTTACTTCTAAAATATATGATGCACTTATGGCATTTGATACTCAGTCTGTTGTCAGAAATAAAACTGCATGGGAGCAAGAGCTTGGTACTATTTTGTCTGATCAGTGGTGGGATAAAGCCATCCTTGGTATACGCTCAGATACACCTTGTGCTCGGCTTCAGCTTATACAGTTTAAGATATTGAACAGAGTCCATCTCTCCAAGTCTCAACTATCAAGAATTTTTCCTGATATAAGGGACCAATGTGACAGATGTCAAGCCTCACCCTGTAATTTGAGTCACATGTTCTCTTTTTCTGTCCCAGATTGTATAAATATTGGAGTGACTTCTTTATGATTATGTCCAAAGTTCTAGCAATTAAAATTAAGATGGACCCTTTGATTGCCATATTTGGAGTCCCACATGCTCCAATTCGATTTACATCATCCCAATTACATTACAAAATGTTAAAAACTGGCTGAAAAATAAACAAGAATGTACTCATGTATGAATTAATTGTCTGCAAAGTGAGAGTGAATGAAGGGAAGGAATAAATGTGTTTGTTTATAGTGAGTGACGGAGGGAGGAAGGCCTGAAATAGGCAAATGTGAGTTATGTTATATGTGTTAAATGTGAGTCAGGCTGTTATATTTGTGTATTTATAATATTTATAATATTTATGTTAAATGTGAGTCAGGCTGTTATATTTGTGTATTTATAATATTTATAATATTTATAATTGTGTATTTATAATTTTTCTGCATTGATGTATGTGGTTATTGTGTATATTTTTTATCTTGATTCTTTTTTCTAAAGCCCATCCAGGGACAAGAGTTGCAAATTAGCTAATAGCTATACACTCTATGTGCAACACATCAGATTGATTGTCTTTGATTAATTGTCTATGTTTATTGCACTGTCCCTGTCAAATAAACTAATCTACTACTACACTTACTTGCTTTTACCTCCCTTCTAGCTAGATGTCGTAGCCTACTCCTTTGGAAGTCACCTAAACCCCCATCCACCTCTTTATGGCTTAAGGACGTTATGTCCTTCCTTTAGGTGGAAAAGATTAACCTGACTGTAAAAGGCTCTTCAGCTAAGTATTTTGAAAAATGGAACCCTTTCATCAATTACTTGTACTCTTTAAAAACTCCATCTTTCGATTGAGCTCTATTTGCAAATATCTGTAACCTGTCTCTCCAATCAGGTATATTTCCCAATGCAATGAAAATAGCTAAAGTAATTCCGATTTACAAGACAGGCGACAGAGGGGAACTCTCCAACTACAGACCAATTTCACTATTACCGCAATTTTCCAAGATACTTGAAAAAATATTCTATGAGAGAATTGACAACTTCATACTGAAGAATGATTTATTGTGTGAGCAGCAATATGGGTTCAGACACAAAAGGACAACAGCATATGCCTTAATGGAATTTACAGAAAAAATATCAACAGCCATTGAAAATAAAGAGTATTCAGTTGGAGTATTCCTGGATCTTAAAAAAGCATTTGATACAGTAGATCACAATCTATTATTAAAGAAACTACAAAATTGTGGTATTAGAGGGGTAGCACTGTCCTGGTTAAGAAGTTACTTAAAGAATAGATATCAGTTTGTATGTGTTAACAACAAAAACTCAGAGCTACTGAAGGTCACCTGTGGAGTCCCACAGGGTTCAGTTTTGGGACCATTATTATTCAATATGTATATAAATGATATATGTAAAGTTTCAGAAAAAATGGACTTAATATTGTTTGCTGATGACACTAACCTGCTATGCAGTGGAAACAATTTGGAACAACTTCTGGATACACTCGGAAAGGAATTAGGAAAGCTGAAACTGTGGTTTGATTCAAACAAATTAACGCTCAATTTAAGCAAGACAAAATTTATAGTCTTTAACAACCATCACAACTACCCAGTACCCAAACTCAGTGTAAATGGTGTAGAGATTGAAAGGGTATCCGAAACTAAATTCCTTGGAGTAATAATTGATAACAAACTGTGTTGGAAGCCACATATTAATTATATAAAAGGTAAAGTATCCAAATCAATTGCAATATTACACAGAGTGAAAAATTTGCTGAATCAACCCACACTATACACCTTGTATCATTCATTAATACTCCCATACATGACATATTGTAATGAAGTATGGGGAAATACATATAAAACAAACATATATCCACTCTTTATGCTTCAAAAGAGAGCTATTAGAATAATCAACAAAGCAGCTTACAGGGAACCAACAAACCCACTTTTTCTTAAACAAAAAACTCTCAAGTTGAAAGATCTGATCGACTTTAAAACCGCAATAATAATGTTCAAAGTGAAGAATCTATCACTGCCCGCAAATATCCAAAAGTTGTTCCAAACAAGGGAGAAACGATATCACTTCAGAGGAACATGTATATTTCAAAAGCCTACAGTGAGAACAACTACCAAGCAACACTGTATTTCAGTGCAAGGTGTCAGATTATGGAACGATTTTGGACCTGAATTAAAATCATGTACAAAGCTTGGACAATTTAAACAAAAACTAAAGGAAGAAATACTCCAAACATATTTACAAGACGACATGTAAACTCACATAAGGATTGACATTTCCAGCCTGTGTTGTGTTATAGCTTAGTTTTTCTTTTTTCTCTGTGACACTATGTCTTAGATTTGTTTTTGAATAGTAACCGCTTAACTTAGACTAGCTTAGTTTTCTTTTTCTCTCAGTCATATTTTGTCTTAGCCTTGTTTTAAATTGTAATCGCTCTTGTCTTGTTTTCTCTTTTTTCTCCTTTGAATTCTTGGATGGAATATGGGTGGGCAATATAAGCTGCGGCTTCAGCCATCACCCATTTCGGATAACTCACGTGGAATTGTATAGTAGAAGGAGTCTTTGTCTAATTTGACCTTGTTGTTATATTATACAGTTTCTTTTAACCTGTAATGTACTATCCGAAATAAATAAATTCATTCATTCATTCATTCATTCATTCATTCATTCATTCATTTTTTCATTTACTAACTAATTCCCTCCCCCATTTCACCCCTCCTTTTTTTCCCTCCTACTGGCACTCTGTTTACATATGGGTATATAAAATAAGTATGCTTGAGTGTGCTATGGGTCTATGTTTATAACCAATTTTCTTTTCCCCTCTTTTCTTTGTAATTTTTTTTTTTTTATACAGAGACACTGTTCTGTTCTGATTTTAAAAGCAAAAAAAAAGAAGAGAGAGAGAGAGCTTTGCTACATACAACCATGTATCATTCCTCTAATCTCTCAATAAAAAAAAAGAAAGAAAGAAAGAAATGTTGGCCTACTGAAAAGTATGTCCATGTACACATTCAGTACTTGTCATGATTGTGGATAATTTGAGGAGGCTTAAAGGACTGATGACACGTTTTTGACATTTTTTAGCATGTTGTATAAACCCAAAAGTCATTGTCTATGATCAATATAATATTTACAACAGCGCCTGCATAATCTAGTTATCGTCAAAAAACTGCAGCAGCTGGCTGGACTGTGGTGCCACCCACCGAATTAAGGGCAGCGCCACCATGATGTAAGAGGGAGAACGGTCTCCGGTGCTGTTGACTGGAATGACAGCAGCTTTGTAGCTCACAGTTTCTCTGGTTTCTTGTTTTAATTTTACGGCTGTGCCTTTGCATTGTGTCGCAGGCTTAGATAAACAGCAGGCCGTGAAAGAGCACATCACATGCTTCAGCTCCAACTGTCATAAGCCTCCTCGTGCGCTTTTACGCAGGAGGAGTGGAGGAGGGGAAGAATTAATGGATTTATGCACAGCTTTGACCTACTTTCTGTGATCCCATGCTGACATCTCGCTGGTCCGGTCACGTCCCCTCTCTCATTATCATTAGCTGATTCAAACTCCCGCTGATCATGTTTCTCGGTCTTTGCCCAGGTGCTTCCATCACATCATCACCAGCAGTGCGTGTCCTTTGTGGCCCGTTTGCCAGTCATGCACTGATGGTCCATAGTATTGTCATCTGTGCTGTTTGTCTGCCAGTATTTTCAGCACTCTCACGACGCGCTAGTCACTCCATGTTCGCCGTGGCTCTCGTGCGTCCTTGAAACCATGTCGGCTCTGGGGTGCACCTGTGGCAAACACGTCTCCTCTCATTCGTTCCCTGGGCAATGCCGGCCCCTGAACGCCATCAGCAAGTGTGTCTGTGTTTCTTGTACGTCTTCACCTTTCAGGGAACTGTCTGTCTTTCTGTATTAAATGTGCTGTGGTGAACCCTGCACGCAAATCCTCGTTATTTCATCCTCCCTCTCCCTGCCCTGCGTAAGAGCGCACGGAGGGTCATGATGAATGGATTTACGCGCAGAATTCAACACAGCACATGTATTGAACATAAGAATGATGACAACAATTCCCAAAAAGGTGAAGACCCACAAAAATAAACACAAACACCCACAGTTGGTGTTCGGGGCCGACATCGCCCAGCAAACATGGAGAGAAGACGTGTTAACCACGGTTGCGCCCCAGGGCCGACATCGCTTCAAGGGGCACAACAGAACCACGGTTGTGTGGAGCAGCCAACACGTCGTGATAGCGCTGGCAACATTGACTGGCTGACAACACGGCAGATGATGCACACAAACCATGAGCAGCTGACTGTCAAAGAGAGAGGGCACATGTGTTCGGACTGGTGAATCTTGGACAGTGCCCACCTGAAAGTGGCTCAAAACGCACATAAAACACATGTACAAAACAAAAACAAGAACTCAAAATACAATCCAAAATAAACCCAACGCCTGAGCCACAGAGAATACACTGCTATGATTTTATTGAAAAATCGGGTTTAAATAAATTATATTTATGAACAAATAATTTGTTGCAATATCTGTAACAAAAGAATAACAATGGTGATCCCCTACCATGTGTTTGTCGCCGTTGCTGTGGCAGGCATGTGTGCCTCTCCACCGTCACTCTGTGAGTGTGACTGGCTTGGCACAATGCCCGCTTGGCACGGCTCAAACCTATATGGTCTGATGCCCCCAGATTCTTCTTTATCATCCCATTCTTTGGAACGATGTTTTCAACCGCTTCCATCCTGTGTGTACAATGAGCAGCCAAGTGCTGTGTTCTCCCGATGACGTGACCACATGGCAGCGGGGTTTTCCAGCCACTGACGTAATTGGTGACGTGGTGCTCATGAAAACGTCGGATATTCGCATGAAAAAAAGTCTGTTTGACTTAGAACTGCACAGACCAACCTATTTTGTCATATTGTATTATGTGTTGAAAAATTAGAGGATGTCAAGAACGTGTCATCAGCACTTAAAGTGCAGGGCAACCACTTTGGAAGAGCACAGATGAAAAGTTTACACCACTTTATCGAAAAACCCAAACCCTATACAAAACACGCTAACTTAAATAATAAACACATACACCACAATTAAAGAAACCCACAACCAAAATGCCACACTATGTACAAGGAAACAGTTGCATGCTGGAGCCACATGTGATCTAGGGAAAAGGAGAGGAGAGGAAGGATTAATAATGGATAAGGAGTACAGGGTAAATACTGCTGAGGGAATGGGTCTTACGGTACTGGCAGAGAGCCTGGCCGTAACTCCAGCCAGGGAGAAGAGAGGAAGAGCTGATGATGCCCGGTGAGGAGGAGGAGTGATTGGAGGACCTGGGTGGAGAAGCCGTTGTTGAGGAGGAGGATGATTCAGGCGAGCGAGCAAACACAGCCCCGGAGACGCACCACTGGAGGCGGCAGCAAACCTGAGGGAAGAGGAGGACAAAATGGTAAGACAAAGGAAGGGAATAATAATTTTGCTGAACAACAAGAACTGCTGTTGAATGGCGGCACAAACCCAACGATCCAGCAGAGAGCTCCTCACACTCTGGCCCTTAAATAAGCTGGTGAATCAGGCAGCAGGTGTGTAGTCACGCAGGCGCGCTTGATGAGTTCCGGAGCCGGGAAAACAGAGACAGGACGGGAGGGGGGAGACGCGCTCGCCTGATCATGACAATACTTGATTGGGGCTCCTTTTGCATGAATTACTGCATCAGTGCAGTGTAGCATGGAGGTGATCAGCCTGTGGTACTGCTGAGGTGTTATGGAGGCCCAGGTTGCTTTTATAGAGGCCTTCAGCTTGTCTGCATTGTTGGGTCTGGTATCTCTCATCTTGCTCTTGATAATACTCCATAGATTCTCTATGGGGTTTAGGTCAAGTGAGGTTGCTGGCTAATCAAGCGCAGTGATACCATGGTCATTAAACTAGGTTTTGGTACTTTTGGCACTGTGGGCATGAGCCAAATCCTGCTGGAAAATGAAATCAGCATCTCCATAAAGTTTGTCAGCTATAAGCTATAATCATCAAAGTTAAAAGAAATAAACTGACATGGCTTTGTGACCCAGTGACCAGACACAGACTCAAGAATAGATTCAATTAGGTTTATTAGTGTGAAGAGCGTGTGGATGCATGTGTGTAAGTGTAAGCAGGACAGCAGGGAGCAGAGCAGCACACCGTACGACCTGGCAACCCTAGGAACACACAGAAGCGGGACAGTTAGTGGCAGAAACTGTAGGTGTTGGACAGTTCAGCCTGTGGCTTACTGTATGCAGAGATGGTGAAAGGCTCAGGTTCAGTGCAGCGGCTACGGCCCGGAGGACAGTGTCTGCAGATGTCGTTGCAGCTCCTGCTGGTGTGTTGGTTTGGAGGTGGAGGTGTAGAGTCTGAGGGAAGGAGAGGAATCCGCCGCTACAGAGAAGGGGAGAGTCCGCCGCCACGGAGCTCCGCCTGTGAACAGGGGACTAATAGAGATGATGAGTAGAATAGATGGGTCTCACGTGAGCTGCTGGAGAGGTCCTTCAGACTTCGGGGGCAGCAGGCTTGGAACAGGATAGACAATAGGCTTTGGCAAGAAGGCTGAGGATGGCAGATGAAGCTCGTCTGGAGCATAGTGAGACAACTCCGCACTGAAGCCTGGGCAGCGCAGTGTAAGTAGGCCAGGTGCCGATGGAGAGCAGGAGTCCACACAGCTGATGGTGATAGGCACAGAGCAGACCATGACATAAACACTTGAAATATATCACTTTGTATGTCATGAATCTATAGAATAAGAGTTTCACTTTTTGAATTGAATTACTGAAATGAAGCAACTTTTTGATGATATTGTGCAGGAAAAATAAGTTCAGGCGAGATACGATGAGCTGTGAGGTTGCAGAGTTTTATTTTCCTCCAACATCATGAGCCGCACTTGTAGTGCGGTGCGCTACTGTGCTGTACAGTGCTGTGTTGCGCTGCGCTGTGTGCTGCTGAGGCATGTATAGCAAGCTCTTTTATACATGTTATACCAACAGAGAGAATGCATGGCACATTTGCATATTGATATACTGTACATATCAGTCAATACATATCATTCGCGTGACCAACTGGCGCCCGGACGTCCTCCCCTTAATCCGGGGATGTATAACAATAGTCCATTGCTCTGATTGTCTCCTAGGGGCTCTCTGTCCATATGCAAATTGTCCTCTGCTTAGTGCAGGCTAGCTGAGTGTGAGGATTGAATATCCCTGTAGATTGTGGTGGGTCACCACAGGGCTCCCCCCAGAACACTCAGCAGGGGTTGTGACCCCCCCTCACCCCGTCGTTTGGCTCCAGCTCCGGTAGAACTGTCGGAGGCCATGTCAGTCCGTGAGGGGGATGGGGGAGGGGTGGAAAAAAACAGTGTGCTCCGCTCCAGGTTCCATCATGTTGAACAGCTGTGGATCATGGGCGCACGGGCCGGTGCGTTTCGTGTATAATGGAACAAGACGGCGATCGGCCGGCTTTAGGGAGCAAGGTGCAGAAAAGCGCTGTGGAGGAGGAGGGGGAGGGGGTGGGAGTAAGTGAGGGCCAGCCCGGGACATCAAAGGTGTCTGGGCAGCACAAAAATTGCGTGTGGATCTGCGATGGTGAGGAACTTTCCCGTTAAACCTGGCGGTGATCTCTGACTCCTCTTACGGCTTGATCCAGCGAGGAAGTGGGGAAGGCGAGCGGCCAAATTCCCTGAGGATGCGTAGCGGCTGTGAAACAACTGCAGCTGTGTGAGGGTGTGAGGCGGTTTGGCTTTTAGGTGCGGAAGCAGCCCTAAAGCCATCGGGGGCAGCAATCGGCTAAATTCCCCTTGTGCGCCGTGGCTGAGAAACCCATACAAAGTCCTGTGTGCGGGCTGCATGTCTGCTTCAGGTGCGTGAGCAGCCCTGAAGGTTCCGAGGGTGGCGATTGGCCATGTTTCTCGGGCATGTGCAGCGGTGGAGGACGCTGTATCAGTCTGTGGAGCTGGTTTTGTCCTGCGCGTGGCACGCGCTTGGCGCAGTGACCACATAACTGGCAGTTGCGCTGTCCTCGTAATCCTGCGATGTGCATGCGGGGCTTCTGTGTGTGGGAGGTCTGCTGTCATGAGGTTAGTCAGGTTCGGGGAGCTTGGCGGAAATCAACGCAGTCGGCGCCAATGATTTCCCAGTTCAGGCTGCTTCCTTCGTTTTGCTCGTGTCGCCATTCATGGTGCTTTCTGGTCCCAGCGCTGGACTCCGGAGCGAGGTGGAGCGGGGTGAACTGGGGCTCATGAATATTTAAAGAAACAAGAACTAATAAGTTATTATGAGGAAGCCTGTTTAAATTGGGTGAAAAATGGTACTGCAGTAATTAAAGCCTAGTGCATTTTGACCAAAGCATTTCACATACATTCTATTAACACCTCTGGAACCCTTTAAATTTGCTCTAGTTCGGTTAAATGTTTTTGTATTTTGTTGTTTTAATGCTTTCTCTAAATGCTGAAAGTTGGATTTAGATCTGTTGTTTTGAATCCTCTTGATATTGGATTTATTGAAACCAGATGTGTGAATATTGATAAGGTAGTGCTGGGGACTACAAACATGGTCATTGGATTACATCTGTAGTTCACACGGATAATAATGGGAACACTATTTTTTGCTAACACATAACAGGCTTAAGGCAAAAAAAACAATAATAAAAAAAACCCTTCTCGAGACAGTTTCAAGTGTCATCTTTAAATCTTTAACACTATCGCAAATCTGGGGAGTAGGACTTGGTGTCAAATGTTTAGTTAGACGCGCCCAGAAACAACACAGAGAACAACACATGCTTGCCAAACGCTTCATTATTAGTATGAATAAATTCTAACTCCGGAAATCAGTTTATAAGTTCATTTATTTATAAAAGGGACAGTGCATATTAATGAACATAAGACATGCAAATATGCAGCATACAAGATTATAGCTGAAGCTAATTTCCATCCTGTGTCCCCTGGCCAGTCAATGCCAGCCACATAAAACAGTTACTACAATCGCCATCATCATCATCATCATCATCATCATCATCATCATCATCATCAACCCGTGGTTGGAATGATTGTAGGGGTACCAGGTTGGGAACTGCAGAGAGCTCTCCACCTGCTTTGATCGTGGGCTGCCTCTAGTATGGTGGGGATGGCCATTGCGGTCCACACCTTGATGTTTGCTATCCAAGATTTTCTCTGCCCTCCCTGCTTTCTTCCACTCTCCACTGTGCTCTGAAGAATTGTCTGGGAGAGGCTATCATGCCGTGCCACATGCCCGAACTACCACAGTTGTCTCTGCCTGACTGTTGTTAGCAAGGGCTCCTGTTTGCCAGCATGTGTTGTTATTTTCTGCCAGATAAATTTGTTGGTCTTTCGCTCTCTACAAGAGATGTTCAGGATTCTCCTGAAACATTTCATTTCAAAAGCCTGGATGCGGTGCTTCATTTCTGCTACCAGCGTCCAAGCTTCGCACCCGTACAAGGCAATGGAAGCTATAAGGGCCTTGTACAGCCTGACCTTTGTATGGTGCCTGATGTTGTGGCTTTTCCATAAGCGTGCCAACTTTGCCATAGAGGATAGTGCAATGGCCAGCCAAGTCTTGACTGCTTGTGTGCTTGTGCCGTCTTTGTTGATGATAATGCCCAGGTACTTGAACGTTTTTACCTCCTCCAGTATCTGGCCACTCATTGTGATGTTGGTGGGAGTGGTGGGTATGTTGCTGTTCACCAAGATCATGCTTTTTTCTGTGCTTATTTCCATTCCGTATGCGCTGGCATTTGTCTCCAGTCTGGTGGTGAGTTCCTGGAGTACACACTCATTGTGGCCCATGATGTCGATGTTGTCTGCAAATCTGAGATTGCTTACTGGCTTGCCTCCTATATTGTCACTGAGGTCTCAGAGTGAAGGAGTGTGGTACAATAAGCACAGAAATATGGCCAATACGCGGACCTGTTATCCCTGGTTTTGGCGCTGCAACGATCGTTTCCCGGGCTGATGGTGGGGCCGTCTCCCGCAGAGCCAAAGCTAACACAAAGATGCCCTCCACGGCAGACGTCCTTCACCTCTCCCGGTTCGCCAACATCGCCTCCAACTCTCGCATTGCCAGCTCCTCGACGCCACCCTCCAGACCACCAGAAGAACACCAACTCCTCGCCAGCAGCTCCTCCTTCGTCGAGGCAGAAGAATCCCACAGCAATGCAGTGTCCTTTTTCCCCGGCTGAATCCTTAGCTTCTTCTCTCTGCGCAGCTACTGCTCCCGGCTTCCCCTCAGCAATTCCTCCCGCTGCTGGGAGGCCCACAGCATCCTTCTTGGCTCCGCCTGTCTCCGTGTCGACAGAGGAGGTTCCTCCACAATCCAGTGAGGGGCCCAGGCCCACTGTAGCCATGGAGAGGAGCGACTTTAGACCATCTCCAGCAGGAAACATCATTTTCCGAAAGAACAGGCAAGTGTCATTTCATTCTACTACTTTTTTTATGATGATATGCCTTGCCTGATTCCCGGTAGGGAGACTCAGGGTATGCAGTCCCCCGAGTTCTACCCACCTGCTGTAATCATTAACTGCTCACCTGCCCTCTCTGTGTCTCCTACAATCCCTGAGTGTCCGCCGCCCCCAGAATAGAGCTGCCGGACGATAGAGTAGCCTGCAATGCTGGAGGATCTGAATACAGCCCCACAGCAAGACTATGGACAAAGGGAGAGCGCTTCCTGTGACCCAAAGCCTGAGCTGACGACTGAGGTTCCCCTGGTTTCAGCTACGTAGAATCCAGCGCCCACAGTGAGCTGAACCCCAGCTGCCACACCGGACGAGTCTCTTGCATGGGTCACTTTGGCTGGGACCACAAAGACTGAATTCACTACCAAGCCTGCTGCGGGAGCTGCCGCAGCAGTGATAGATCTGGACCTCCAGAGGGCTGAACCCGGAGTACCATCGCCTGGATCGACGAAGTCTTGGTCGGTGGTGGAGCTCGAGCACAGGCAAGTACTCTCCTTTGTTTTCCTTGTATCTGTTTTGGAGAGGTGTTGCCTGGCTCTTGGTGAGGGGAGCCAGTGCAGCCGTCAGCTGTACCTGAGCTCACCTCGCTGGGCCCTGCCACTGCCGGTGACCCTGACCCTGTCTCTTTGCCTGTGTTTTCTGAGCTTTCTCCCAGGTCACTGAGAATAGTCCACCAGGGCCAGATATCTCCATGGATCCAGAGTCGCCACCCAAGGTCGCCATGGGTCCAGCTCCCCCCGTTGAGGTCGTCAAGGACGCTCCGTCCCAGCCCAGGACCTCTGTGGGTACAGCCTCGGCCCAGCCCAGGTCTTCATGGGTGCTATGTCTCAGCCGGGGACCGTCATGGGTGCTGCGTCCCAGCCTTAAGCCCACTTGGGTGCTGCACTCCAGAGAGGGTCCACTATGGGCATTACACCCCAGCCCAGGGGCCACCGTGGGTGTAGCCGTGGCCCAGTCTGGGTCCACCGAGGGTGCAGCTTTGGTCCAGTCCAGACCCACCGAGGGTGCAGCCTTGGCCCAGTTGGGGTCCACCGAGGGTGCAGCCTTGGCCCAGTACGGGTCCACCGAGGGTGCAGCCTTGCCTCAGTACGGGTCCACCGAGGGTGCAGCCTTGGCCCAGTACGGGTCCACCAAGGGTGCAGCTCCACTCCTGCCCAGAGCCACCAAGGGTGCAGCTATGCTCCTGCCCAGAGCCACCGAGGGTGCAGCTCAGCTCCTGCCCAGAGCCACCGAGGGTGCAGCTCCACTCCTGCCTGAAGCCACCGCGGGTGCAGCTCCGCTCCTGCCTGGAGCCACCGTGGGTGCAGCTCCGCTCCAGCCCGGAGCCACCAAGGCCGTCGTGGTTCCTCCTCCGCTACCTGACACTGTCGTGGTTCCCCCTCCTCGACCCTCCTTCCCTTTACTGGGTCTCCCCGTGGGGAAGCCACCTCCTGGACCACCCTTACTGTTCAGGTGGCTGAAGAACTCTGGTCTTCCACCTGACAGATGGTGTCGTTGGGTTGGCTGGCCCATGTTCTCCGGCAGGCTACCCAACTCGGACCACCTTGCCGTCCGCCAGGCCTGGGACTTTGGTCGCCCTCCTGAACGTTTGTCTAGCTCTTTGGTCTGGGGGGGGGGGGGCGGCTGATCATTTACTTTGACTGGTGTGGACCCTGAACGGGGTATTGTTTCGTTCCCTCCTAGCCTGTTCCCCCCACCACCCACCCTGGGTGGGTTATTGTTGTGCTCCTGCTCGGGGGGGGGGGGGGGATCTTTTTATTTTGGTGTTACCCTGGGGTGTCTGGGTTCCACCCCTTGAGAGGGGGGCTCTGTCATGAGCCAAGTGCTGGAGATTTCCAGACTTTGTCTCATGGCATTTTTGCCTGTTTACTTATATTTTACACTTATGCCTTTTCTGTATTATTGTTCTACGTGCCATTTTTCTGTTTGTGTTAGTGTTATTATTTTATTTTATTGTACTTATAATAATACCTTGACTTGTTATTTTTATTCTTTTCCTCCCAGTTAGTCCTTTTTATTGTTGACAGCTGTCAGGGGCATGAAGCTTTGCATGGGCGTGCCCTGTCAGCTGTCAGTGTGGCTTGCCTTCCTCTCACTGCCTCAGCTGATCCCAATCATGTTTCTTCACCTTCTCCTGCCTGTTCAGGTACCCACATCCGTTGTTAATTATGTTAATGGATCTGTTCACTATTTAAGGGGCTGCACATTGTTGTTCAGCGCAGCACCCCACTTTCAACGACCACTTTCTTCTCACTCCTACATGTAAGTCATTTATTGTTGTGCTACGTGTTTATTATTTGTCCCCAGGATAGTCGGTGATCCCCTCATCTTAGCTGGGCTATTTTTCTTGCCTGTTCTTAGAGATTAGTCTCCAGGTTTAGCCGGCGAAGCCCTCGCCTTATCTGCAGCTATCCTTGCTGACCTGTGTTTCTTTTTCACCACAAGTTTTTTTGTTATTCAGTTTTGTTTTGTCAATAAATTTGCAAACTCACAGCCGGCGTTTGGTGCCTTTTTCCCTGCCTTGATAGGCGATTATGACAAGGAGGGCTTCCTGCATGATGTTTTCCAGAACTGTATTCTTAAAACAGCGATGACCCAAATCCTTGACTGGCTGAATAATTCATGTCTCCTACTAAACACTAAAAAAACTGTTTATATGATGCTTACCAAACAATCAAATATTACAAACAAACGTTTTCTTAAAACGGGAGGAGTTGCAACTAGTTGAGGAATTTAAGTATCTCGGCGTGATTTTAGACTCCTCATTAACCTTTAAAAACACTTAAAAAAAATCTCAAACATAATCAAATTCAATCTAAGAAACTTTAAACAAATTAGACCATTGCTGACAGATGTGCAGGCAAAATGTTTCTGCATGCAATGATCTTCTCACACATCAATTACCGTTTTACCAAATGGTCACTCACTGGTGTAACCATAATCAAACCCACTGAATCCTTATACAAAAAAGCCATAAAAATCTTTGATAAGAAAGATCCCACATATCAATACTGTCACATTTACAAGAAATACAATCTTCTGTCTTTTGAAAATTATAAAACTCTCAAATTTTCCTGTTCAATTTATAAAATATTAAATGGCTATGCACCACCACCCCTGGGAGAATATGTTAAACTGAGGACTGTCACCAGCACAACCACCAGAGCAATCAGTAGAAGAGACTGCGAGGTCCCCCACAGATGCAGCACATTTGCTCAATCTGTGCTATCAGTGAGAGGCACCATGATCTGGAATAATATACCACCTGCAATCAGACAATGTACCACACTAAATACTTTTAAGACGCATTGTAAAAATTGGCTTTTAAACAACCAAAACTACCCATAACTAGTGGTTGCTCTGCAGCATATGCATATACAGTATACAGTATGTGCCTGAGCGTCACACACATATGCCCTGCCTCTTGTTTGTTGCCGTCTGTTGTTGCTGTGAGGTGCTTGGGTGCATGTGTGTGTACACATACACAGCACTTCACTCGTGTGACATTTGAATGTTTTGTTTTGTAACACCTTAACTCTTGCACCTTAGCATATACACTTTGTACAGTTTCATTGCAGTTGTTCTGCTCATGTATGATTGTGTGTTTTTGCGACCCGCCGGGGGACTACAGATGCAAATTAGCAGTATTGCTAAATCTGGCATACTTACATTTGTATTAATGTTCATTAGTATGTCATGTCTCTTTCAAATAAACATCAAACTAAACCAAACTAAACTAATCAGAAAGAGATTGAATAGCACAGTAGAGAAGAGACACCCTTGGTGTACTCCTACTGATGTCTGGAAAAAACTGCCATACTGGCCACCCATGAGAACTCCACTACTTGAGTTTTGGTACAGCGCTTGAATGAGTTGTACAAGGTCTTCGTTGACATTGTACTGTCGTAGGACATACCCCAGGCCGATGTGCCACACGCAATCAAATGTTTTGGTGTTGTAGGTACTTCTTGATGAGCAGTCTGATGTTGAATACCTGTTTGACAGTGCTTCTACCAGGTCTGAATCCTGCCTATTCTCCTGCAAGGATTTCCTCTGCCATTGGTTTCAATCTGTTGAGTATGACATGCAGCGCACTGCTTCCACTACCTCCTCCCTCAACACTTGGCTACTCTCAGGGACTGCTGTTCTGTCACTAAAGTCTCTCCGAAGGACAGTGGGGTCCACATTTAGCTTATGATTATATAGTTCTTGGCAGTATTCTGTCCACCTTCTAAGGACAGCTCTGTTTTCTGTTAGCAGCGATCCATTCTTGTCCTCAGTTGCCGTGGACTTTGACTCCTGGGTCTTGGTCAGTTTCTTGATGGTCTGAAATGCTTCCTTATTATTCCCTTTTGCCATGCTCTTTTCCACTTTATTGCAAAGATCAAGCACCCCATCCATTACCCAAGGCTGATAACACAATACAACAATAAATACACAATAATGATAAAGCAAATAACACAATATAATAATAACAATAACAGTAAGATTGCACACTGATAGAAAGAGAGGAATAAATGAACAAAGTTAAGGTGAATATTGTTGATCTCAGACCAGCAAAAGGTACCAAAATGACCAAGGTGTTACTCAGGATGTTTAAGTGTAAAGTGCTAAGGTGCATCGTATAGTTTAGTAAAGTGTGTTTGTAGAGTTATATGATGCATTGAAGTTACTGTAACACCACTACTTTTGCAGTAACGTGCTGTGTAAAAAAAAATTACTGTTTTAAAATTCAGTAATGCGTTACAGTTACTGAAATTTGATCAGATGCGTTACTCGTTACTCGTTTTATTAATATGGATAGATATTTTTAGCGCAAATAAATACAAACTAACCCTACGTAGCTGATGCAGCTGTCAGTCAACGTGACCTGTTGCAAAGAGCCTGTTCACTGCTGCAGCTAGCAGCAACAAATGGAGCTTACTTCTGCTGGGAAAAGATCAAGCTACTTGGTTTTTGTGGAAATAGATTATTTTTCCATTGTCACGGTTAAGGACAAAAACATATTGGTGGGTTGCAAACTAAAGTGCTGGTTGAGACTTAAGCGCCTGAAAACAGCAACAAGTGCCGACAAAGCTACTGCTAAGTAACGGCTAGCTATGCTGACAACACCGTGAAGTGGATCTACTGTATTCTGAACAGCCACAGTGACATGTTTACCAGACCCAGGGCACAGACACAGGCTCAAGTGGATTCAATTATCTTTATTGATAACGTGTAAGTGTGTGAGTGCATGTATGTGTGGTGTATGAGGAGATGGCTGGGATTGTCAGCAGTGACGTTGTAGCTGGGGGTGAGCAGAGCGCTGTTCAGCCTGGCAACCCTATAATAAAACAGAGGCACAGATGTTAGCGCTGTCCACCTGAAAGTGTGTGGAGAAATGACTGGGGCTTACTTTACAGATGGGAGAGGACCTCTCAGGTCGGCCCGAAGGCTACAGCCAGGAAGACAGCATCTGCTGTCACAATGCCGTTGACGGACAGGTGGACTGCTGGAGCGAGGAAGGCTCGTTCCGCCGCCGAGGAGGAATAACTTCGCCACCAGAGGAGTCCGCCTGTGCACAGGGGAAAAAGCTGGAGAGGGTGAGTAGCCATAGCGCTTACTTGGTTTGGTGAGGCTGAATCCTTCCAGAGGATGAAGCCAGGGTAAGGAAGTCTTTGACAGGAACGAAGAAACCAGGACGTAGGCTTTGAAGATGAGAGTCGGGCTTTTGCAGCCAGGGATACAGACGGCTCTGTGCCAGTCTGCAGGCAGAGCGGGTTAAATAGCCCGAGAGTGATTGGGACCCGGCGTGCGTGCAGCTGCAGGAGATAATGGCACAGAGCGAGTCATCACAGTACTCCCCCCCGAGAGGTGCCTCCCGGCACCTGATCCAGCCTACCTGGGTGTGTCCGGTGGAAGTCCCTGATGAGTTGCTTATCCACTACAAAGGACGGACGTACCCAGGATCTCCATTCAGGACCATACCCCTCCCAGTCCACCAGGTACTGCAGACCGCGACCCCAGCAGCGGACATCCAGGATGGCGTTGACCATCCACGCCAGGTTGCCGTCGATCACCACAGGTGGGGGTGGAGACATGGGGGGGAGGCAGAGAGGGCTGGAACAGAAAGGTTTAATCTGGGAGACATGAAACGTAGGGCAGATACGGAGAGGGGGGGAGAGCCAGGCGCACAGCCATGGGATTAATAATACGAACAATGGGAAAAGGGCCGATGAAGCGATGGGGCAACTTCTTCTTCTCTGCCTTCAGATTAATATGCTGAGCAGATAACCAAACCTGTTGACCCACCTGGTACTGCGGGGCCGGTCTCCTGCGGCGATTCGCGGTCCTGGGATTGCGCTCAGCTGTGTGCAGAAGAGCCGTGCGGGTAGCCGTCCAAAGCCGGCGACAGCGTCTCAGGTGAGCACGGACCGATGGCACGGCAATGTCCCCCTCCTCCTCGGAGAAAAGCGGAGGATTATAACCCAGGAAGGCCTTGAAGGGAGACATATCAATCGCTGAAGACACGGTAGAGTTGTGGGTGTACTCGATCCAGGGGAGGTGAGTGCTTCACGACGAGGGACTGGAGGCGATGACACAACTTAGGGCAGCCTCCAGCTCCTGATTGGCCCGCTCACACTGCCCTTTACTCTGTGGATGGTGACCGGAGGACAGGCTCACTGTAGCCCCCAGTGAGTTACAGAAGGCTCTCCACACCTGGGACATGAATTGGGGACCCCGGTCGGAGACGATGTCCATGGGTATCCCATGAAGACGTACCACGTGCTGCACCAGCAGGGCCGCTGTGTCCCGTGCTGTAGGCAGCCCCTGCAAAGGGACAAAGTGGGCGGCCTTGGAGAACCGGTCAACAATAGTGAGAACAGTGGTGTAATGATTAGAAGGAGGAAGGCCAATAATGAAGTCCAGGGCGATGTGGGACCAAGGCCTGCTGGGGGCCGGCAGCAGGTGAAGTAATCCTGCAGGAGGAGAAGATGGTGTCTTACCAGTGGCGCACTGGGGACAGGCGCGGATGTAGTCGGCGACGTCCTTCCGAAACGCCAGCCACCAGAACGTCCTCTGGAGAATCTCCACCGTGCAGACCACCCCTGGATGGCATGAGAGTTTAGAAGAGTGAGCCCAGTGGATTACCTCGCCCTGAACAGATGAAGGGACAAACAACCTCTTGGCAGGCCCCCCACCAGGATCCGGCTCAGTCTCTTGCACCTTCAGGACCCTCTCCCTGATGCCCCACGAGAGGGCGCCAACAACACATGATGCAGGAAGGATGGTGTGCTCACGCCCTTCCGCGGCATCCAAGGTGAACTGCCTGGACAAGGCATCTGACTTCGTGTTCTTATCCCCGGGGTGGTAGGTGATAGTGAAATTGAAGCGCCCGAAGAACAAGGACCAACCGGCCTGGCGGGCGTTCAGACGTTTGGCTGTCCTCAGGTACTCCAAATTTTTGTGATCTGTCCATACAATAAAGGGTTGGGCAGCCCCCTCCAACCATTGACGCCACTCCTCCAGGGCGAGCTTCACCGCCAGGAGCTCCCTGTCACCGATGTCGTAATTCTACTCCGCTGGGGACAGTCACCGGGAGAAAAACGCACAGGGACGGATCACCCAGTCCACCGGGGAGCACTGAGATAGGACCGCCCCCACCCCAGAGTCAGAAGCGTCCACCTTGACCAGGCCATGAAGAGTAGGGTCCACCTGTGTCAAGATAGGAGAAGAGGAGAATTTAGTTTTGAGTGCGATGAACGCCGCTGCAGCCTCCTCCGTCCACTGGAAAGCCACCTTGGGGGAAATGAGACGGGTCAAGGGGAGGGCAATGACACTATAATTTTGAACAAACCAGCGGTAGAAATTGGTGAACCCCAGGAACTGTTGGAGCTGTTTCCTCGAAGGGGGGCGGGGGCAATCCACCACTGCCTTAAGCTTCTTGGGATCGGGGATGATTTGATTATGAGAGATGATGAAACTGAGAAATGAGGTCTTGTGGGCATGGAACTCACATTTCTCAGCTTTCACAAAAAGCTTGTTCTCCAGGAGCCGTTGAAGGAACCGTCTCACATGAACACGATGTTCGTCCAGCGACTGGGAGAAGATCAGAATGTCGTCTAGGTACACGAAGAGGAACAATCCTAAGAAATCCCAGAGAACATCATTAATTGGGCGTTGGAAGACGGCCGGAGCGTTGGTCAACCCAAACGGCATCACGAGATATTCAAAGTGTCTGCTTGGGGTCCGGAAACCCGTCTTCCACTCGTCCCCCTCCCTGATCCACACAAGGTGGTACGCGTTGCGGCGGTCTAATTTGGTGAACCATGAGGCCCCCTGGAGGGAGTCAAACACCGTATCCATCAGAGGAAGGGTGTATTTATCCTTAATGGTGATGTCATTAAGAGCTCGGAAGTCAACACACGGCCTCAGGGAGCCATCCTTCTTTCCAACGAAAAAAAAAACCCGCCCCTACCGCCGAGGATGAAGGCTGGATGATGCCCGAGGTGAGTGACTCCTTAATATAGGTGTCCGTCGCCTCTCGCTCCGGAGCCGATAGACTGTAAAGGCGGCTCGACGGCAGCAGTGCACCAGCCCAGAGATTAATGCTGCAGTCATATGGGTGGTGGTGGGGGGAGAGACAGCACTTGGGACTTGCTAAACACTGCCCCCAGGTCGTGATATTCAGGCAGCACCCTGGACACGTCAGGAGGGGGGGGGCAGGGGTGGACAGGGACACAGATGGTGAACATGCTGCGGATTGCAAGCACACACTGAGGCAAAAAGAGCTCCAAGAGATAACACTCCCCGCACGCCAGTCAATGGTGGGGTTCTGGAGCCGGAGCCAGGGGTAGCCTAGGGTGACAGGAGAGGCCGATACGGGCAAAACAAACAGACTCAGGTTTTCCCGATGGTTGCTGGAAATGACGACAGACACCGGTACGGTTTGCTGCGACACCATCGCCAGAGGGGCCTTGGACAAGGCAATGAGCTTTAGGGGGGACTTAAGTGGTCGACAGGGAAGCCCCAGTCAGGTTGCCAGTTCCCCCGAGATGAAGCTCTGCTCAGCCCCCGAGTCAATCAGAGTGTGTGTGAGAAATTCAGTGTGTTTATAGATAAACCTAATGGGCAGGAGACATTTGGAGAGGGGATTAGGCCGAGACGAGTCCGTGAGTCCCCCTACTGTGACGCACGGACCCCCTCTTTTGGCCGAACGGGGCAGGACTCTACCTCATGCTCTTCACTCCCATAATACATGCGTAGGCCTAGCTCCCTGCGGCGCTGCCATACAGCCAATGAAAGCTTAGTCCGTTCCACTACCATAGCCTCTGGCGCGTCTGAGGCCTCAAGCGAAGGCAGGGCCAATAGAGGAGGCTGAGAGGAGTGATGAAACTGAGCGCCCGAGTGTCCGGAAGCCTTCCGCTCGGCTGCCCACTCCCTCAGTCTGTTATCTAAATTGATCGCTAGGGAAATTAGCTCCGTTAGCTTCTCAGGTTTATCTAGGCTAGGGCTCAGGCTTCTAATAAAGATACTGCATAACGAGGCATCTTCCCACCCCACCTCTGCCACCACCACCCGGAAATCGACAGCATAGTCCGCTACAGACCTGCCCCCCTGTCGAAGATTTAACAGCCAAGTGGTGAGCACGCTATTGCGGTCGGAGTGGTCGAATACCTCGTTAAACTCGCTAACAAACTGGCTGTAAGTTAAGCTAGCATAGCTTGGCTTAGTCATCACGGCGTACGCCCAGGCTAGAGCTCGCCCCTCCAATAAGTTAGCAACATAGCCTATGTGACTGTGATCAGTTGGAAAATCCCACGGGACCCGCTGGAAAACTATCTCACATTGAAGTAAGAACCCACGAGTCTCCCCTAGTTTACCACCAAAACGAGAGGGCATGGAAACTGGTGTGAGTTGGGCTAAGGAGACCTGTCTAGCCTGGCTAGGACGGGAGCTAAAGGGAGCCGAAACACTACTTGAGGCTGGAGGAAACGCCTGCTGCCCATCCAGACGATCCAACCGACTGTTAATTTGCGCCAGCTGATTTAAGATTACCTGCTGCTGGTAAGCTATTTGATCCACTCAAGCCTCTAAGTTGTTAATTTGGCACGCTAGCGCGCAGTTCACTGGGTCATTTTGACTGTAGTTGGGGGTGAGCAGAGCGCCGTTCAGCCTGGCAACCCTATAATAAAACAGAGGCACAGATGTTAGCGCTGTCCACCTGAAGGTGTGTGGAGAAATGACTGAGGCTTACTTTACAGATGGGAGAGGACCTCTCAGGTCGGCCCGAAGGCTGCAGCCAGGAAGACAGCATCTGCTGTCACAACGCCGTTGACAGACAGGTGGACTGCTGGAGCGAGGAAGGCTCGTTCCGCCGCCGAGGAGGAATAACTCCGCCACCAGAGGAGTCTGCCTGTGCACAGGGGAAAGAGCTGGAGAGGGTGAGTAGCAATAGCGCTTACTTGGTTTGGTGAGGCTGAATCCTTCCAGAGGATGAAGCCAGGGTAAGGGAGTCTTTGACAGGAACGAAGAAACCAGGACGTAGGCTTTGAAGACGAGAGTCGGGCTTCTGCAGCCAGGGAGACAGACGGCTCCGTGTCAGTCTGCAGGCAGAGCGGGTTAAATAGCCTGAGAGCGATTGGGACCTGGTGTGCACGCAGCTGCAGGAGATAATGGCACAGAGTGAGTCATCACGCACAGTATCAAGCACAGGTATGCATCTGGACAGTTTGTGACCCAGCAAGAATTAAAGCAACTGATTTCCAGATACGCTGTTGCAGAATGAAGATCTGATAACAGTCACTTTCCATTAGGGCTGAAACGATTAGTTGACGTTGTTGTTAATGTCGACAGTAAAAATTTGTCAACAAAGATTTTTGTTGTTGACATATCGTTTAATTATAAAGTTTCTATGCATGCCACGGAAATGTTCAGTTGTAACTGCAATGCATGACTGGAACTGCTGCAAGCAGTAACGCCTCTGTTGTCCAGCATGCGTGAACAATTTCCAGTAAAGAAGAAGAGGAGCACAGCATGGCCCTACAGCGCTGAGCATGGGGAAGTGAAAGGATAAACACATAGAAGCGGATTGAAGCTAAAAACAAAAGCAGACCCAAACTTTCTGTAGTATGACAACATTTCTCAGAAAAAAAAACAAGTAAAATGCAGACTTTGCAAGGCAGACCTTTCCTATCATGGCAGCACTACAGTGATGTATGAGCATCTGAAACAACGGTACCCGGGAGCTGCGATATTAATGTCTGCTTGGTAAGTTTTCGCGAGTAAAGAACGTTAGCGCCGCTTATTTTCAAAGGCCAACTGTTTCAAGCTTTAGAAAAATGACAATACTGTTAGTTACATGCTGTTTCTGTAAGCTTAACTGCTTGACAATAAGCTCTCTAGTTGCTGAGGGATGAGCTGTCATGGCTAACATGTTGTTGAATGCAGTAAATGACTGAATTACAAGAGTCGCTATCTTTTTTTCATCTTTGTTAATATTAGCCCTCATTCTGAATATTAGTGCATCTGGGTTCATTAGAATATCCCAATTTGCAATAAATAAAAACCTACAACCATAATCATCAAAATTAAATCAAATGGCTTGAAATATCACTCTTAAGTGCAGTGAATACTGAATATGGTTTACATTTCTGAATTATATTGTTAAAAAATGCACTTATAGAAAACTTCCACCTAATGTTAGTTTGTGGGTTGGAGCAGATCAGTAATTCAGTTGTAAGATATTTAATCAATTGTTTAATTGACATTAGGCATTATGCTGTCTGTGATAAACTGATATATAACCTTAAATTGGTGATAGTTAATACAGCTTTCTTGTTTTTTTGTATTTAGCTCTGGAAACTGCCCTTAAAATGTTATATTAAAGCAGGGACTGACAACAAGGTAAAACTGCTCTCAGAAGAAGCAAGGTGAAGACCAGAGACATAGATGTGTGGACAGAGGATTCAGTGCACTGCCTCCAGGAATGCTTTAACTGTACAGACTGGGAGGTTTTCACACTGTCCTGTGGGGATGATTTAGACTCTTTAGTGGACGTAATATGCTCATACATGACTTTCTGTAGAGACATGACCGTTCCACGTAAACGTGTCAAAATATATCTCAACAACAAGCCATGGGTTACAAAATCAGTTAAATCCTGCTTACAGAGGAAAGCACTTGCCTTTAAACAGGGGTCTGTTTCTGAGCTACAGGTTGCTACAAAAGAGCTGAAGTCTGAAATTTTAAGAGCAAAACAGAATTTTAAATCAGAGTTGGAGAGCAAGATGGCAACAGAGAAACTTGGTTCAGCCTGGGCCAGTATGAAAACTATTGCAGGCCTTCAGAGCACAGAGCACAGTAATTGTGTGTTTTTAGATAGTTTTAATTCAGACACAGAGCTGGCTAATGCTCTTAAATGTTTTTATGGTTGTTTTGATTCCTCTGATTTTAGCACAGAAACCCAAGATTTGAAACAGAAACTCAAAGACAATCAGCACTTTAATATTGAGGTGCTGGATATTAAAAGGGCGCTCTGTGCTGTAAAAGTGAGCAAAAGTCAGGGCCCTGATAATATATGTGGGTGCTTGGTAAAGTCCTGTGCACATGAATTGAGTCCTGTATTTCACTATATTTTCAATAAGTCCTTACAGACATAACATGTGCCTAAGATCTGGAAAGATGCCGTGGTTGTCCCTGTTCCAAAATCCAGCTGTCCTAAAATGGTAAACCACTTTAGACCAGTTGCTTTGACTTCAATTTTAATGAAAATTTTTGAAAAACTGGTCAGATTTGAGGTCCTAAAGCAAACTGAGAATGCATTGGATCCTCTGCAGTTTGCCTATAGGCCTCACAGAGGAGTGGAGGATGCCACTGTCACTCTGTTTAACATGCTTTTTGAACATCTGGATTTTAACGGGACACATGCCAGGCTTTTATTTGTGGACTTTTCTTCCGCCTTTAACACAATCCAACCTCATATTTTAGTTGAAAGGCTCCTGCAACTATTTGATTTGAGCAATAATCTGGTGGGTTGGATTCTGGATTTTTTTTAACCAACAGGACACAGAGAGTAAGGGTCAATGATACATTGTCTGACCTAAAGTGCTCTTCTACTGGCTCTCCTCAGGGGTGTGTGTTGTCACCGCTACTCTTCATCCTGTACACAAACATGTGTCAGAGCAGACATGACAACAGACACATTATAAAGTATGCTGATGATTCAGTTATTGTCAGTCTCCTCCAGGATGGTGAGAGTGGCCATGGCCCAGTAGTTGATGATTTTGTTCACTGGTGTGAGGATTCCTACCTGCAGCTGAATACGACAAAAACTAAAGATATGATTATTGACTTTAGGAGGAAAACTACCAGGCACGAAGTCACCGTACTAAAAGGCCAGACCACTGAATGTGTACAATCCTACAAATATCTTGGGACGATTATTGATAGTAATTTAAACTTTGAAGAGAACTGTGAAAGGGTGTGCAAAAAGGGTCAGCAACATTTGCATTGTTTAAGGAAACTTGCACGCTTCCAAATTGACCGAACCATAATGACAATGTTTTATCGGGCTTTTATTGAATCTGTTTTATCCTTTTCTTTAGTGTCATGGTTTGGTCAGATAAAACTGAAACAGAGGAAATCCTTGGATCAGGTAGTTAGATGGTCCAGTCGTTTGCTTGGTGAGTCACAGCTGAGCCTGATATCCTTGTACACCAGACAGGTACAGAGGATAGCTACCTCCATTTTAAATGATGATTCCCACCCCTTGCACTGCCACTTTCAGCTTCTTCCCTCAAGATGGAGGTTTGCTGTCCCAAAAAGTAAAACCCAGTGCTACAAAAACAGCTTTGTTCCTGCTGCTGTCAAAGAGTTGAACAAGTTGTAACAATATATTGCACATAATTTAGTTACCTATTTATTGATTTCATTTTATATTTACTTATTTTTGTAGTTTTTTGGGGGGGGTGGGGGGTTCTAAATATTTTATTGGGTTTTAGACTTTTGAGTTTTTAACCTCTTTGACTAGTCTTTAACTTTTTAATATGACCCTTCTCTCTTATCTCTGGTTTTTCTCTCATCTCTTTGTCTTATATCCTGATTGATTAGATTAGATTAGATTAGATTCAACTTTATTGTCATTACACATGTATGAATACAAGGTAACGAAACACAGTTTAGCATCCAATCAGAAGTGCAAAGGACAGCAGTGCAGTATATACGGTAATTAACAGTATGTGCAATTTAAGCAAATATATGCAAATATATGCAGCAGTGCAGAAAGTTAAAAGTACTGTTATGTGCAAATAATGTGCAATAAGTTAGATGTAGTTATGTAGTTATGCAGTTATGTACAGGTGAGGATGGTAAAAGATGATTGTAAGAGAGTCAGTGGGGAACTAAGTTCAATAACGTGACAGCTGTTGGAAAGAAACTGTTCCTAAACCTGCTGGTTCTAGTCCGAAGGCTTCTGAAACGTCTTCTGGAGGGGAGAAGCTGGAACAGGCCATGAGCAGGATGGTTGGAGTCCCTAAGAATGCTGCGTGCCCGGCGCAGACATCTTTTCCTGTAGACGTCCTCTATAGCTGGAAGTGGAGTCCCTGTGATGCGTTGGGCGGTTTTCACCACCCGCTGCAGCGCCTTGCGGTCAGCTACAGAGCAGCTCCCATACCAGAGTGTGATACAGTTGGTCAGGGTGCACTCTATCACGCAGCGGTAGAAGTTGCCCAGGATGTCAGTTGACAGATGGTTCTTCTTCAATGTCCTCAAGAAGAAGAGGCGCTGATGGGCCTTCTTGATCAGGCTGGTGGTGTTAACTGACCAGGACAGGTCCTCCGAGATGTGGGTCCCCAGGAATTTGAAGTTGGGGACACGTTCAACAGCTATGCCATTGATATGGATGGGGTCATGTGTCTCTTCCCTCTCCTTCCTGTAGTCCACTATGAGCTCCTTGGTTTTGCTGGTGTTAAGGAGCAGGTTATTGTCAGCCTTGAGTAAGGCTGACACGCACAGTTGAAGCGTGCACAGTTGAAGCGTGCAAGTTTCAGCGTGTCAGCCTTGATTGATGGAGCCTTGAGCATTTTTATCATGTTTATAGTCAGCTTCATGTGTGCCTGTGTTTGTGTTTATCCATCCATCCATCTTCTACCGCTTTTCCGGAGGTCCGGGTCGCGGAGGCAGCAGTTCAAGCAGAGAAGCCCAGACTTCCCTCTCCCCAGCCACCTGCTCCAGCTCTTCAGAGGGGATACCAAGGCGTTCCCAGACCAGCTGGGAGACATAGTCTCTCCACTGAGTCCTGGGTCTGCCCCGGGGTCTCCTCCCAGTGGGATGTACCTGAAACACCTCAAGTGGGAGGCGTCCAGGAGGCATCCTAATCAGATGCCCATACCACCTCAACTGACTCCTTTCAATGTGGAGGAGCAGCGGTTCTACTCTGAGCCTCTCCTGGATGACTGAGCTCCTCACCCTATCTCTGAGGGTGAGCCCAGCAATCCTACGGAGAAAGCTCATTTCAGCCGCTTGTATCCGCGATCTCGTTCTAACGAGATCGTGTTTGTGTTTATGTTGAATGTAATTGTAGTTTGTAAATACGGATGTCACCTGACTGCAAAACAAATCTACCTACGGGTACAAATAAAGTAACCTGAACCTGAACCTGAAGGTGATTTTCACAGGTGTGCAGGCTTAAACAGTGGGTGGGGTAAAATATGCACTGGAGCCCCAACAGGAAGCAGAGATGGTGGACATGTGAAAAATAATCATGATTAGTCAACTTATCGAAAAAATAGTCATTAGGTTAGTCGACAACCAAAATAATCGTTAGTTGCAGCCCTACTTTCCATCAGACAGCTGAGACTGTGATCCACTGAAGTTAAAACACATTTACTTGCTACTTGGATAATTCAAAAATGGATTTTGATCTCCAAAAGGAATTTGAGAGACTCGCTCATGTCTCTGTCACAGCAGACATTTGGACTGTGGATAATGAACATTTTCTTTGGATCACTGCACATCAGATTAATCCATATCATTAAGGTAAGAAAAGCATGAACAACTTTATACAGTGTTGTTTATACAGTCTCACTCTTTTTCCCTCTCTCACTCCATAAACCCTATTTCTCACTCCAAAATTAGAAAATTACTGGCAATTTCGTGTTGATTTTCTTCACATTTTTCCCACAATAAGAGCTTTCAAGGCAGGATAAAGCAGACTGAACATGTACTAAAAGCTGTCTGTGTCATGAGTCTGAGCTCAATTATTCCCTTTGAGCTCAGACTCAATTTATTTCTGAGTGTTGCATGCCTGTTATTATTTTGTTGTCAGTTGTCTGTGTATATTTTGGTTTGTTGTCTCTCATGTGCCCTCCTCTCTCAGACACTCCACTAACTGTTCACAGTCTGCTCTCCTGCCACCTCAGCTGTGGACAGTTAGGTAATTAGCTCACCTGCCTGCCTAGCCCACACCTGTGGCTCATTTGTCTGCCCAGTATTTATTCACTGCCAGCTCATCCTCTCACTGCAGCAGTAATGCTTGTTAGGCATTGTTTGGACTTACTGGACTTCTCCCCTCTGTAAGCTTTTTCTCCTCATCTCCTCAAGAACGATTCCTGCTCTAGAGAGCCACAGTTTATAAGTTTACCTTGTTGCATTTTTTTGTTCTTTGCACTGTTTTATATTTTCATTTAATAAATGTCACAACTGCAGTTCAGCACGTGGGTCTGTCTTTCTGCCCCGAAGGGGCATTCGTGACAGTCTGAAACAGTCTGTTTTCAGCCTGACATTAATAAGCCCGGTATGGTGACCCACCATAACCTACGGGACAGGCAGAGCCCTCAGCTTGAGCAATTAACAGAACAATAAGATGTATGGACTAATATCAATATGTAGATGTGCCTTGCAACCTCTTTTGTCCTACAGCTCCAGAGCAGAGAGGAATCCCAGCGCCAGTAATCCTGCTATTGATATGTGTGACTCTCATGTAAATGTCTCATGCATTCATGCTGTACTGTGATGCTAATATGCCATGGATGCATTGTCTGTGGCTGAGTATATAAAGGGCCTTTTCCACTAGCCCCGATTAGCCCAACACGGGACAGCTCAGCACGCTTTGTAGCTCTTTCCACTAGCCCCAACACGGTTTAACAGCCGCGATTTTCGTCCCCGCTCAAGGGTAGGGTACAACTGTGCTGAGTCGTGCTGTGTTGTGACGTCAAAAGACTGGTCGCCGCTGATTGGTCAGGTCGTAACGTCACGAAAGCGACCGTCTTCTGATGAATCTACACATGACCGCCATTTGCAATATTTCACGGACTAACTCGGTCACGGAGTAAATACAATATTAATACAGACAGCGTTGTAGGTTTTGCGGAACTCTACACCGTGGTCCAACGAAGAGGTGCAGAGTTTTCTCTGCTTGGTGGCAGATCCACAGTGAGGAGTGACCCGGACCGATACAGATGGCAGCCCAGCATAGAACCAGACTACGGACAAGCTGAAGACGAACATGAGAGAACCACTGATGGTGAGTGATTTGTAATAATGTGCATCTGTTCGCTTATTTATCCTGTTGATGGTAAGCTCACTTTTTTTGAGCCATACAGCGCTGTTCTGTGCTGGCTAACAAGTGTTAGCTAACGATTTTTAGCTAGTAGCTAGCTAGTACCAACTGCTGATTCGCGCTTGTTTTCTCCTAAATATTCGCTTGTGAGAGCAAAACAATGAAATATGTTAATCCTGGTTAAAGTCCTGGTTTGTGTACGTATTGCACTTTGGTGCTGCGCATTAAATTGCGTGCAATTTAATGCTAGAATGTGTTTCCACATGCCAGGGGTTAGCTGCCCTCAGTGTTTATATTGTGGATACTGGTGAAATGAACCACAGGAGCCGAAATCTCGTCATATTAAAATTGCTTTTTCAAACCAGTGATTTATAAAGTAATTCATATAATTTTCTAAAGTGTCAGAATAGACCCACACACCTATTCTGTGGATCCTGCAGTGCTTGTCACGGAAACGAAGCATTTTTGTAACATCCCACCACTGACTTTCACAGGTGTATTTCCCTAATACAGTTACATCTCCAAAAATTAGAATGTCATGAAAAACTTCAATATTTTTTGTCACTCATTTCAGAAAGAGAAATCCGTATATTATATAGATTCATTACACAGAGTGATATATTTCAAGCGTTTATTTATTTTAATTTTGATGATTACGGCTTACAGCCCCTGAAAACCCCAAATTCAATTTGGCAAAAAATTAGAATATTACATAAAATTAACTTTAAAAAATAGTTTTTAAAAATAAATGTTGGCCGCTGAGGTGTTGGTTAATATGGGCTGTAGCCGTAATCATCAATATTAAAATAAACACTTGCAATATATCACTGTCCCTGTAATGAATCTATATACGGGTTTCACTTTCTGAAATGAGTGAAAAAAATATTGATTTTTTTCATGGTATTCTAATTTTTGAGATGTGCCTATATAAGTGTTGAACTTGCTTGAAACTAACCATCATCCATTTCTGTCGTTCATCTAGGCAAGAGGAAATCAGCCTCCCCACAACCTACCTCGCCACTGTGGAAAGTACTGAAATCCTTTGCTTTTATAGGTAAAGTGTCAAAACCAAAGTAGTGTGGGGAGCGTGAAATGAAGAGGCTGAATTATTCCTCAATTCAGGTTTATTGCAGAAATCACATCCCCAGCTTTTCTCTCAAGAACGGAAGAGAGTGAGCTGCATCAAAACCCCCACATTTATACATGGCACATCAAAGGCAGAATCACACATTGCTGTCAAAATCCCATATGACAATAATTCTCCCTTCGAGTCCCTTAGTCCTCCGTCTGGCTCCAGGAGGTCAGGAAGTCCTTTCAGAATCTAATCACGGCACTCCTTCTTCCTGCCATTATCCACAGGGGGTCCAGACGTATTGTCCCATCCAAGACGTGAGGTCAATCAACACATGCAGTCCTAAGCATCTCCTTTTGCTTATACATATGTTGGCAAGAATATATGAGCCACAGTAGCACAATTTCCACTTAATATAAAAGGGACTGAACTGAGATTTATTTGATTGTGTGAATATGGCACATCAACTGTAAAATAAACCGCTTGTTAATGTATTTATTTTTTTGTCAGATCACTTGTGTGATCCTTTGTGAGTTATGTTCATAACTGTATGTTTTGGCGAATGTGAGATGTTCAGTCGTCAATATAATTTACTTTATATGTGTAGTTTATAGTCTATTGAAGCGGCATGAAAAAATAAGCAGCAGTGCTGTGGTTTTAAGCAGGTTTTATTAAATCATACCACCTTCACGGGATCCCCTCTCCGGTGCATAGTGGAGCAGCCCGGAGCGGGATCCCTAGGCTCTCAGAGAAGGAGAGGCGGACACGTGTGTGTCTACCAGTTGCAAGATCAGAGTGAGAGAATAAGAGAGATTGCGTTACAGAGCTGCACCTTAAATACTTGACCATAACAATACATCAAAGGAACATACCCCACAGTTAGAATGATCAAAGCAATAACCGAACAGGCAGGAGGTATTTGCATTTGTAAGACATACATCACAATGGGCAGATTAGCTAGACCTCGCTCCAGGTGTCAGACAAAGAGGCTAACAAGCACATCTACATATTGATCTGAGTCTCCAGGTCACAGTAAGGACAGGACGCATGAATACAATGGATGAAAGGCAGTAATTAACATCCCAGAGGTGAACTAGAAGAAATGCGTCTACCTGTAGACATTAATACACCGAAGCACATCCACATATGAAAGATGTTCAGGAAAAAGCACAGTAAGGACGAGCCGTATGCACACTATACAGAATGGCGCATTGCATCTCAGTAATGCAGCAGAAAAACAGAGACAAGAGGGCTGAGTGTCCTTAGTCTGTTGTGGGGTTAATACGAACCGCCACACTCGCTCCCCCCCAGAGGACGCGGTAGGGGGCCGCGACCTCGATAATCCATCTGTGTGAGCGAGCTGTGGGAGAAGCTCGCTGCAGGCGGAGGGGGAGGGAGGGGAGGGGTAGGAAGTGCCGGCAGGAGCTGTGAAATCGTCCTGAGACGCGCAAAAGTTGCTTGCTGCTCCGCGACGTCGAGGGGTTGTCCCGTTGCACGTGCGGAGACCACCAGAAGAAAAATTAGTCTCTGACTCCTCTCGTGGCCATGAAGAAAAGTAGGAGCGGCTGTAAGAGAAAAAAAAGTAAACAAAGCAGAGGGACTGTTGGCTTTGGGTGCTGAAGCAACCCCAAAACTCCCGGGAACAGCTGACGGCTGAAATCCCGTTGTGCCGTGGCTAAGACCATTAAAAAAAAAAAAAAATCCAGTGGCGAGCTGCGTGCTTGCTTCAGGTGAACGAGCAGCCCTGAAGGTTCTGTGGGCAGCGGCGGAGGACGATGGCGGTCTGTGGCGTGGCTGAGACTGTTAACAAATCCTTCGATCATGCTGCATGCGTGCCTCAGGTGAGCGAGCAGCCCTGAAAGGCAGCGGCGAAGGAGGAAGGCAGTCTGTGGAGCCGTTACTTGTCCCGTGCGTGATGCGCCGTCCTTGTAACTCCCCGATGCGTGCGTGGGGGTTCAGTGCGTGGGTGGGCCGCTGGAGTGGCGAGTCAGGGTGCAGAAACTTGGTGGAGATCGGCGCAGACGGCACCGATAAAATCCAGGTTGAGCTGTTGCTGTAGATTGGCCATGGTGCGTTGGAGCGGTGAGAGGAAATAGACGATCTTTAGTCCCTCAGGCCCGTGCAGATGCGTTGGAGCGGCGGGAGGGAATAGACGATCTTTTGTTCCTCAGGCTCATGCAGCTGCGTTGGAGTGGTGTGAGGAAGTAGACGATCTCCGTCCCTCGGGCTCGTGGAGATGCGTTGGAGCGGTGCGAGGCAATAGACGATCTTTGTGCCCCGGGCTCGTGCAGCTGCGTTGGAGCGGTGAGAGGGAGGAGACGATCGTTGTCGCCCGTGCGGCCATGGTGCGTTCAGTTCCACGCGCTGCGCTCCCCGTCGGCCCTGGAGGTTGCCGTCGTGGAGAGAGGACGAGGTGCGTGCGCTCTCTGTGAGAGCGGCCGGTCCAGCGTGGTTGTGCAGATCTCCCCTTGAAACGTTGCTGCAGCTTTCCCGGTCGTGGGTGGTCTCCGGAGGGTTTCAACCTGGAAACTCTGCGTCGAAATCTCCCTGAAGCAGAAGGGAGCTGTTGCGTTCGCTGGCAGCGTGTTCGTTTCAGCGTTGGGTCACTGCAGCGGTCCAGACCAGAAGTTGCTTTGCACAAAGCGTGTGCTTTCAGGCGGGGTCACCAACGCAGCTGTGTGGCTGTCCAGCTCGGAAGGTTGCATTCGCACAAAACGTGTGCGTGTTCGAGGGGTCACCAGTGAAGCGGCATGAAAAAATAAGCAGTGATGCTGTGGTTTTAAGCAGGTTTTATTAAATCATACCACCTTCACGGGATCCCCTCTCCGGTGCATAGTGGAGCAGCCCGGAGCGGGATCCCTAGGCTCTCAGAGAAGGAGAGGCGGACACGTGTGTGTCTACCAGTTGCAAGATCAGAGTGAGAGAATAAGAGAGATTGCGTTACAGAGCTGCACCTTAAATACTTGACCATAACAATACATCAAAGGAACATACCCCACAGTTAGAATGATCAAAGCAATAACCGAACAGGCAGGAGGTATTTGCATTTGTAAGACATACATCACAATGGGCAGATTAGCTAGACCTCGCTCCAGGTGTCAGACAAAGAGGCTAACAAGCACATCTACATATTGATCTGAGTCTCCAGGTCACAGTAAGGACAGGACGCATGAATACAATGGATGAAAGGCAGTAATTAACATCCCAGAGGTGAACTAGAAGAAATGCGTCTACCTGTAGACATTAATACACCGAAGCACATCCACATATGAAAGATGTTCAGGAAAAAGCACAGTAAGGACGAGCCGTATGCACACTATACAGAATGGCGCATTGCATCTCAGTAGTGCAGCAGAAAAACAGAGACAAGAGGGCTGAGTGTCCTTAGTCTGTTGTGGGGTTAATACGAACCGCCACACTATCATCAATAAACTCATGCAGTAACAGGACACATTACAAATATTTGAGACCCATTGTAGTGCTTCCTTTCATATTTTAGCAATGCTAGTACAAAACACCGCCCACACATGAAGCCAGGGCAAGAAGAGACACTTTTACAGACAAGACAAACTTTTATTGATAAAAACTTCATATTTTCACTGAGCGACTCCATACTCGGTGATGCACACCTTCAGTTAAAGTACTATATTCCATTCAAGTGAATGTATTAATTCATTCTGATTGCTGAGGCCACAGTAAAAACAGATGATTTTAAATGTAACGCAGCCCTTGTAAAATCTACCGAAGTGCAGCTACATGAAAATTGTGGTTAAATACAACGACGAAGTACTTTATTGTCACATTCAAATTGTAATCCCTCCTGTTTTGTTTTTCTTTTGAATTCTTGGATGAAATATGGTGAGCAATATAAGCTGCAGCTTCAGCCATCACTCATTTCAGATAACCTATGTTGAACTATATAATCAGAGGAGTTATTGTTTAATTTGACCTTGTTAGATTTTTTTCCCCTTTGTTATATTATTCTATTTTCTTTTAATCTTTACTTTTAATCAATCCGAAATAAAGATTCATTCATTAATTCACATTCCACCACTGGCTTTTAGCAACGAGTGTATTTCCCAAATATGTTTTAAACTTGCTTTAATTAACCACCACCAATTTGTCTTTTGTCTAGGCAAGAGAGAAACTGTCCACCCCAACTGGACCTTGCCTCACTATTTACAGAGATGCAGGCTGAAGATCTGCTGAACCAGGACCAGTACGAGGGGCCGATCCAGTTGCTTCTCAGTGAGGCAGCGTGGCTGCCGTGTGTGACCATTCTAGTTTTTTTTTTACAGTTTGAATTTTGCACATTCTGAATAATCTGGAATTTGCTGCTGATTGTAATAAACAATTTAGTGACTTATGTGTTTGCATCATGATTTTCTATTTTGTCTGTTAAGACACCGGTGGGAAAAGAGTCAACTGTACAAAGGATTTATCGGTGACCTTGAAAATAATGGCTCATTTTTAAGAAAAAAAATAACCAAAACAATTATTTTATTAACTGAAGACTGTATTGTTGGATGTGCCACCGCAGAAGACCCTGGATACTTTAGTGACAGTACCAGTATATGGAGGAATTCTGGGTCATATTAGCATCTGCTCTCCATCATAATGGGTTTGGGTGGAGGTGTCTAATCATGTGCCATGGAGGGCCAAGACCCTGCAGGCTTTACCTCCAACCAGTGTCTTCAACAGCAGATTCCACTGAACTTCTTCCACTGACTGATCAGTGAGAACACCTGCTGAAGAGATTGGGTAGAAGAGAGAACCTGCAGGGTCTTGGCCCCCCCCTGACACATGATTGGAAGCCCCCGGATTAGGTTTAATGGGATTTAACATTTTAACACAAACTGCTTTATGGTTCATAATTCTGTTGACAGACTTACACCAAACCAAAAGTGATTTCTCAAACTGCTAACCTTCACATATAAAAAAAGAGACATCTGCAAAAACTTCAGAAGTTTATTGTCAGTGCATTTCCCAGTGCAATACTACATGAATGCATGTCTAGTACATTGTTGATGCAGAGAATATATATTTCTACAGTACATGTATCTACCATGTAACCTTGTGACTGCATTATTTTAATTGCTTTTAATCCTAGATCAAGTTTGTTTTGGCCTAAAATGCATGATAACTGTCAAATATATCTTATTATACCTAACTCAGTACTGTTTACTTTTTGAATATATATTTTGTGGCTAATATAGTTATTAACATGGCGATCAAGTTGTGTCAGCTGATCATTTTTTTCTATGACACCACCTCAGACTCTGCAGCTGGAGCAGGTACGTCCATGATGTCTCAACAGTCTCTCCATGATTTTCACGCAGATCAGAGCAATTTGTTGTACAGGAAATAAACGTTTCTACAGACATTCTTAAGCTCTATAACCACTGATCGTTTATGAAGCTGTGCTGACATCAGTGACAGGCTGATGACATCCATGACAGGCTGTGCTCAACGCCCAGACCAAATGAAGCGGTAATTTCCCCACAACAGAGCCATCTGAAACACACAAAGCGTACATATTTTAGTACCTAACAGCGATAACTTGCAGACATTAAAGTGTAGTATGACGTACTTATAGCAAATTAGCATTAGCAACATTAGCTTACCGTCATATATGACCTAGTTTGTATCCTCACGTCTTTGGCTCTCCCAGAAGCTGCAGAACTATTCCAGAGTGTTTCATCTCGCTGCCTGTACCCTTGTCTGGCGGTCCTTTTTGGCATTTACGGTGAAAAAAGCCACAGACCGAGGAGTTGCCTTGTACAGCTGTATGTGTTATGTTTTGCTTGGGTTGCGTGTTCTACGTCACGGGAGTGTGGCGCCGCCTCACTGTTATAGAAATCCCACCCACCCCAGCTTAACACGGTTGTAATGGAGACAAAAGCGAGCCGAACCGTGTCGAAGTGAATCGAGACGTGCCGAGGTGTGCTGGGCTAGTGGAAAAGTGCCTTAAGCTGACTGTATATGCCTCACTAGAGCTCTCTCACGTGCTTGTTGCTACTTAGAGACGCAGGGCTCACTCCAGCGCGCTGCCACAGCGCTGAGTGAGCCTCGTGATGGAGGATGAATAAAGCACCCTTTTAACCTTCAGTTCGCCATGTCCACCTGCACTTATTTGATCCTTGCCTCCACACTGGTAACCCTTATTCGTATCCTCCACACCGTAATATAATCCATGAATTAAATGATCTTGCTATATGTGCAAGTTGATTTAAGTATGCATTTAAAAGTAATGTGAAAGTTACTTTTCCAAGTAACTAATTATTTTAATCATGCAGTAATTGGTAAAGTAACTCAGTTACTTTTGAAAAGAAGTAACTAGTAACTGTAATTAGTTACTATTTTTTAGTAACTTGCCCAGCACTGCACATGAGTCACTGGTGTTGAACATGTACACAGGTTTGAGATATGAGCCACTCCTTCACTTTACTCTTAAAGGTGGCAGAGCTGGAGTGTTCCCTAACAGGAAGTTTTATGGTGTTTCATAAAGTATTACCATGAAATGAAAAAACATTTTGACCACAATGGAGACAATGGCTGTCAAAGTTGGCATGTGCTTTATAAAATTCTATATTGACTGTGACTAATAGGGTGTGGTTGTCTGCAAGCCAAGAACACATCTCAATACTCACTATTAACTGTATTTACACGTTTCTTTTGATTAGTTTTGTAGATATTTCTATCTACACCAGCCCAGCAGGTCTCTCAGGTCTTCTCATCAGAATCTATTGGTAGTCGCTAGCACTAGGCTCAGAACCAAAGGCAATAGAGCCTTTGCTGCTGTTGCTCCCAGACTTTGGAACTCCTTACCTTTTGAACTTAGATCTACACCTTCCATTGATATTTTTAAGAAGCAACTAAAGAGCCACCTTTTTAGCCTGGCTTTTTAATTAACTATGTGTTGATTGTATTTTTATGTGCTTTTACTGTCTACTTTATTTTTTGTTTTGTTTTTTGTTTTTTTACTGTTTTATGTGCCTGTGTTTTTATTTTGTTTTTTACCATGTTAAGCACTTTGTGACTGTCTGTGAAAAGTGCTCTTGTGGGCGACCCCCACAGCCTACGGACAAGCAGAGCGCTCAGCTGGAGCAATTAGCAGAACAGTGAGATGTATGGACTGATATCAATAGGCAGCCTCTCTTTGTCTAATCCCTGCGCCAGTAATCCTGCTATTGATATGTGTGACTCTAATGCAAATGTCCATGCCTTCCTGCAGTTACTGTGATGCTAATGTGCCATGCATGCATTGTCTAGCTGGGTATATAAGTCAACCATATCGCTTGCTCTCTCTCTTATTCTCTCTTTTTGATCACACGCATTGCCTGTTTGCTGACGAGAGACAGAGGGCTCGCTCCAGCGTGCTCCCACAGCGCTGGGGTGAGCTCTCATGTTGGAGGATGAATAAAACACCCTTTTAAACTTCAGTTCGCCGTGTCCTGCCTGCACTTATTCCGTGCCTCCACACTGGGTTCCCTTATCTCATCCGCCACACTGGTGACCCCGAATACAAGAACACACTGACGACGAACGAACGCAGCCCCCGGCGGTGACTCCGACGACAAGCGAACGCAGCTGCCTGACGCAAATGGACTGCCCTTCCTTCTGCCACATGGGAGACCTCGACGCAGAACCGACACCAGGCGAACTCCCTCGGAGATCATCCACGACCGGGAAGGCTGCAGAAAGCGTCATGGTGCGACCCCCGCCTGAAATCGGGACATCCACGCTGGGACCGGCCGAGGGACACAGAACGTCTACTCCCTCTCACCGCTCCTCCGCATCCACACGAGCCCGAGGGACAAAGAACGTCTACTCCCTCTCACCGCTCCTCCGCATCCACACGAGCGCGCACACACCTCGTCCTCTCTCCACGACGGCGACCTCCAGGGCCAGACGGACAACGCAGCACGTGGACCAGAACGCACCATGACCCGGCACGAGTGAACGACAGCAACAGCCCGAACAGGGAAGACCATCGGCGCCGACGACGCTGATCTCCATCAAGCTCCCTGACCCTGACTCGCCTCACGACAGCGGATCTGCCATGCACCGAACCCCCGCACGCACATTGGGGGGTTACGAGGACAGCGCACCACGCACGGGACAATACTGGCTCCACAGACTGCCATTGTCCTCCGCCGCTGCACACGCCCGAGAAACACGGCCGACCGCCATCCTCGGAACCTTCAGGGCTGCTCACACACCTGAAACACACACGCAGCCCGTACACAGGATTTTGTATGGGTCTCAGCCACGGCGCACAATGGGAATCCAGCCGTCAGCTGTCCCCAAGGGCTTTGGGGCTGCGCGCGCACCTAAAGCCAACACGCCAAGTCCCTCACACAGCTCCAGCTCCTGTTTTTCTTCATGGCTGCTACGGGTCCTCACAGTACTGAACCGCGAGAAGAGTCAGAGACAAATTTTTCTTCTCACAGCCGCTGTGGATCTCCGCCACGTTCAACGGGACAGCCCCTCAACATCGTGGATCCACATGCAATTTTTGCGCGGCCCAGACAACTTCGCCGTCCCGGGCCGGCCCTTGCTACCCGCACCCCCCTCCCTCCACCTCCGCCTGCACAGAGCTTTTCCCGCAGCTCGCTACCAAAGCCGGACGAACGAGGCCTCAGCCCCCTGCTGAGCCCTCTGGGGGGGAGTAGTGTGGGCGACCCCCACAGCCTACGGACAAGCAGAGCGCTCAGCTGGAGCAATTAGCAGAACAGTGAGATGTATGGACTGATATCAATAGGCAGCCTCTCTTTGTCTAATCCCTGCACCAGTAATCCTGCTATTGATATGTGTGACTCTAATGCAAATGTCCATGCCTTCCTGCAGTTACTGTGATGCTAATGTGCCATGCATGCATTGTCTAGCTGGGTATATAAGTCAACCATATCGCTTGCTCTCTCTCTTATTCTCTCTTTTTGATCACACGCATTGCCTGTTTGCTGACGAGAGACAGAGGGCTCGCTCCAGCGCGCTTCCACAGCGCTGGGGTGAGCTCTCGTGTTGGAGGATGAATAAAACACCCTTTTAAACTTCAGTTCGCCGTGTCCTGCCTGCACTTATTCCGTGCCTCCACACTGGGTTCCCTTATCTCATCCGCCACACTCTATAAATAAACTTATTATTATTATTATTATTATTATTATTATTATTATTATTATTATATAGTCTATTCTTTAAACATATCAGAATAGGCAAACATACAGTAAGCAGTGATGTGCACAGACATTTCAGGGGACAGATGCTCAAATAAAAAAGGGGCATTCCTAAATACTGAAAAAAGTAAAGTTGCGTACAAAACATTAAAAAGGCCATTCCCGAGGACTTCCGGTCTGGACACCATGGTAATAGCAGTTTAACGCTGAAGCTCCCATACCCCATCCGTGAAAATACCTTGAAAATCAGATTTAACAGATTTTTGGAAGAGTGAAAATCAAAAGACAAAGTCATTATGCCTAAAGGAAAACAGAAGAGATCAACATTTGCCAGGCCAAGACGCACATCGGCCGGAGAATCTGACCTGGAGGACAACAACCACTCGGAAACAGAGGAGCAAAATGAGGCTAGCAGCACGATTAGCTTAAAAACGATATTTCAAGAATTAAGAGAATTTCGCCGAGAGTGTTGGGCCGAATTTCGTGAAATTAAAGACGAAATAAAAAGGACAAACAACAGAGTGGACCAGGCTGAGGACCGAATCATGGAAGCAGAGGAAAGAATAAAAGGGCTGGAAGAAACTGCGATGGAATTACTCAAACGACAGACAAGACTGGAGGCTAAGCTAACCGACCAGGAAGGAAAGACTAAGAAGGGACAACATAAGAATTCATGGTCTGAAAGAAGGAGTCGAGGACGGTTTCACCACAATGGCTGCATGTGTGGAAACCATACTGAGAGAGAAGTTGGAAATTTCCCAATCCACCGACTTGAAGATAGAAAGGGTGCACCGTTCATTAGCCCCAAGGCCGTCGGCGGAAGCGCCCCCACGATCGGTGGTGGTGAAGTTTTCCAACTTCAGAACAAAAGAAGAGGTTTTGAGACTGGCTTGGCAGAAAAAAGGATTTATGCACCAAGAAAGAAAAGATTTTGTGGAGCACGACTACGCCCCGGAGGTCCTTAAAAAGCGTTGGGAATACAACAACACTAAAAAGGTACTAAGAGAGAAGAAACTGCGCTTTCAAACTCCATTTCCGGCGAAGCTGCGGGTTTTTTACAAGGAAGAGGTGTGTCTCTACAACTCGGCGGAAGAAGCAACCAGGGATATGGCAAGAAGAGGGCTCCCGGTAACGGTGTATAAACCCGCAGCAGACCCGATCGAAAGAATCAAGGCTCAAATGTGGTGCACACAGAGACCCTCAAAATCCACGGGCCAGCAGCGGGAAACCCAGCACCAGGGCTATATGGAAAAACTGAACGCTTTCAGGAGGGAATAGCGATATTTTTAATCAATCTACGCATCAAACCCTCCTCCTACAAGGTAACAAACATTAAAGGAGATGCAGAATCACCAAGTATGAAGTGGTAAAACATTTCATGGAACAGTCATAATATTAGAAACAAATAAGTCTTAAAAAAAAAACCAACTTGTTAAAATAGAAATGTTACAATGAACCACATGAACTCTCCACACTAACAAATACTGTATTAACGTGATTGTTTGCTGTGACGGTGGTGGGAGGTTGTGCACAATTTCATAGGGTATAGGCATAAGAAAAAAAAAACATTACAAGTTCAGATTGGGATCTGAAATTCACGTTAAAAACATGGGACAACTTACAGGGGTAAGAGAGGGCCCTCAACACGTAACAGAGTTTGAGGAATTTCCCTCAGAGCCAACGCACCATCAAGGCTCTTCTAAGGTCGCTAAAAAGACCTCAGCTCAGGAAGATCTTTTGACAGTTTTTTGTTTTAAAGTTTTATATACTATGTTCTTAATGTTTTTTTTATGTTCTTAATGTTCTTTCAGTTTCTGAGTAGCATAAAAGAGGGCCACTACACTGTTATACTAAATAAGACAACACAATGGAGAAACGGGGTGTAACTAAAATAATCTCATATAATGTAAAAGGGATCCTGAATCCAGTTAAAAGATCCAAGATTCTAGGCAAAATGAAAAAAGACATTTTTCAGGAATAAAAGGAATATTATTCCTTTTAATAATATTAATTATTAAAAGGAATAATTTTAATAATTATTTAATAATAATAATTATATATATTATTCCTGAATATTATTTCAGGAATAATATTTTTACAGGAAACCCACCTAACAGACTTGGAGCACACTAAACTTAATAGACAAGGGTTTAAACTGATCTCTTCATCTTCATATAAGTCAGGGAGGAGGAGGGGGGTAGCAACATTGATCTCAACCAAAATTATGTTTGAAAAAAATTCAGAACACAAAGATAAAGAAGGGAGATTTAGCATGGTACTTGGTCAGCTAGAGGGAGAAGATATCACCCTGCTGAATGTATATGCACCTCCAGGGGCTAACTGGAAATTTTATAAAAATGTATTTGACCTAATGATAACTAAAGCCCAAGGTTTAGTGATATGTGGTGGAGACTTCAATCTAAGACTGAATCCATACTGGGATGCATCAGGTAATTCTCCACATCAAAATAATACTCAAAGTAGAAAAACTCGGATGCTACTAAAAGAAATGGGAATCTGTGACGTGTGGAGGGAATTCAACCCCAGTGTAAAAGATTATACATTTTACTCAGCACCACATTCATCATACTCAAGGATTGACTATTTTTTATGTTTAATAGAGACATTGGAAGAGTAAAAACATGTAAAATAGGACTGATGGATCTCTCTGACCACAGTCCGATCTATATGGACTTAAATATCCAAAAATACACAAATAATACATTTTCTTGGAGGTTAAATTCAAATGTGCTGAAAGGACCACTGAAAGATGAATTGGAATCAGATAGTCTCAGATATTTGGAAGAAAATGATCATGGAGAAGTATCCCCTTTAATACTGTGGGACGCATGCAAAGCTGTAATAAGGGGAAAGATTATCGCAAAACTGGCAATCCAGAAGAAACTGAGACAAGAAAAATTAATCACATTAGAGTCAGAACTTAAGAAACTAGAAAAAGAGCACAAAGACAACATTCATTTTAATGACTCGCTCAAAATTAAGGAAATTAAAAAACAAATAAACGAGATCTACATAATAGAAATCCAGAAGAAACTTACATTTCTGAAACAAAAATACTATGAAACAGGTAGCAAATCGGCAAAATTACTAGCCTATAAATTGAGGAAACAACAAACGGAGAGAGCAGTCTACAAAATCAGAGACCCAGTATCAAAGGAAATAAAATTTAGAATTCAGGAAATTCTTAAAAGCTTCGAGAATTACTACAAGAACTTGTACTCCCTCAAAAAAAACACAAAAACGCATCCGAAGCCTTCCTAAATACATTAAATCTTCCCCAACTTACTGAGTCACAAAATAAAACACTACTGTCAGAAATACAACCTAAAGAATTAGAAAAAGCAATTATGAAACTTAAAACTAACAAATCCCCAGGAGCAGATGGCTGTACAGCAGAGTGGTACAAAACCTTTAAACAGCAATTATCTCCTCTCCTCCTGAAAACATTTAACTATGTCCTCCACACAGGGGAAATCCCCCTTCCTGGAGAGAAGGGGTCATTGCAGTCATACCTAAACCTGAAAAGGATCAACTAGACTGCTCCAACTACAGACCAATCAGTGTGTTAAATCAGGACTATAAACTTTTTACCGCTATCCTTGCCAAAAGGTTAGAAAATATACTGACAGACTTAATTCATTTAGACCAAACAGGTTTTATAAGACAGGCACAAGATAACATTAGACGCACTTTACGCATAATTCATCATATAAAAAAATATAATTTAAATGCAGCCATTAGATGCTGAAAAAGCATTTGATTCGGTTGACTGGTCTTTCATATATAGAATCTTATCCAGTTTCAATTTTCATAACAACTTCATTAGAACTATCCAGGCATTATATAAAAACCCAACGGCTAAAATAAGGATTAACGGTAAATTATCTTCATCTTTTGAACTGGAAAGAGGATGTTGTCAGGGCTGCCCCTTGTCTCCACTGCTCTTTGCAATCTTCATAGAACTTCTGAGCCAATGGATAAGACAGAATCAAAAAATTCAAGGTATTACACTTGGTCAGAAGGAACATAAACTAGCACTCTTTGCTGATGACATTTTAATATACCTGGGGCAGCCGGACACCTCTTTTCCAGAACTAATCTCAGTTTTTTCAGAGTATGGAGAGTTATCAGGGTACGAATTAAACATGCATAAAACCCAAATTTTAACATTCAACTATGACCCAAATCAATATTTACTAAGCAAACTCAAAACTTAACTGGGAGATGGAATCTATGAAATATCTGGGGGTCAATATCCCGAAACAACTCAACAAAATTATAACACTAAACTATGATCCACTGATGGCAAAAATAAAATCTGATCTAGCAAGATGGAATATGATACCATTCTTGGGTACTGCACAAAGAATTGAAGCAGTCAAAATGAATATACTTCCACATCTTCTATACCTTTTCCAAACAATACCGGTAGAACCTCCCAAAAAAACATGGCAAGAACTGGACAGAAGGATCTCAAGATTCATATGGCAGGGCAAGAGACCTAGAATCAGATATAGAACCCTACAGCTAAACAAAGACAAAGGTGGGCTCACGCTGCCAAATATCAGGGACTATTTTAAAGCCGCACAAATTAAAACTTTAGTAGATATATGTAACCCAGTCTACACTGCACAATGGAAGGAGATGGAATGCCAAATTACAAGTGACATTCCCCTACAGGCGATAATAGGGAACAATGCCTTACCTAAACTTTTGAATAACACTAACCCGTGGATAGAGACCCCGCTAAAACTTTGGTTTAAGATAGTCAGAGAGAATCAAACTAAAGAACCCTATCGATTATTGCAATGGATTTCCTATGATCAGGACTTTACTCCTAATAAAACAGACACTAGATTTAAAAAGTGGAAAGAGAACGGACTGATAAAATATTATGATTTTTTAAAGGGCAAACTTTAAGAAGTTTTGAAGATTTGAAAAAACAAGGTCTAATAAATCAAGACCTTTACAGGTTCTTTCAGCTTAGACACCACATAAACAAAATACTTAAAAAGGAGGATTTGGAAAGGGCCCAGTCAGGTGTTCTGAAGGTTTTCTTAATGGCATATAAAGGGATCCCAGGGATCAGATACATTTCTAAAATATACCATGGTCTTCAAGACTTAAAAGGAGACAACACATCATATATAAAAGAGAGATGGGAAAAAGAGGGGAATTTCACTTTACAACTGGAAATATGGGAAAAGCTAAATACAGTAAACAACAATGGAAAAGTACCTCATCCCTGCTGTGGAGAGAATTTGGATGGAAAAATTTGGTAAGATTTTTCAGAACACCTGCACAAAACAAATTTACTCGTAAAGGGTTGAATTGTTGGCGCTTGTGTGGTGAAAAGACTGCAAATCATTTTCATGTGTTCTGGTCATGCCCAGTTATCCACCAATATTGGACCAATGTACAGACAATATTGGGGAAAATATTCAAAGTAACAGTTCCCTTTTCTTTTGTAACTTTGTATTTGGGTTTACTACCGGAATCACTGGAAAGACGAGGAGAAAAATACTTGTTCACTGTTTTAATACTGGCAAGTAAAAAAAGCTCTAACAAAAAAATGGTTGTTGAAAGACTGTCCTACACCTGGATTAACGTGATTCAGGACATTTATTCGATGGAAAAGTTGACATTTGCACTGAGATAGGACATGGATGGGTTCTTGAACTTTTGGCAACCCTGGAACGCATATAAGATAAGATAAGATAAGATAAGATAAGATAAGATAAGCCTTTATTAGTCCCACAATGGGGAAATTCCAGGATTGCAACAGCACAGGGATAGCAACACTCAGAGCAACAATCAGAAGGCAAGAAAAAACAACATCTAGTAAACATATGTCCATATTACTATAAATGTATATATATAGACACACAGTGCAGAGCATTATGGTTGGTTGGTGAATGTGCAGCAGAAAGTCTAAGCTCTCTCTCTGCGGATGCGGCGGGCCAGCTGGAAGTCTTTGGGCATGATGGTGACCACCTTAGCGAAGAAGAGACCACCAGGTGGGCCTCGCTGGTCTCCTGCAGAGCCATGACGGCGAAGCTCAGGAAACGCAGGACAGTCTTGAAGTCCTGAGCGATCTCCCTCACCAGGCGCTGGACGGGCAGCTTACAGATGAGCAGCTCCGTGGATTTCTGGCAGTGACGGATCTCTCTCAGAGCCACAGGCCTGTGACGGCGAGGCCTCTTCACTCTGCCGGTGGCTGGAGCGCCTCTCCGAGCAGCCCTGGTGGCTAGCTGTCTCCTGGGGGGCTTCTTCCTCCAGTAGATTTTACGGGCGGTCTGCTTGGTTCTTGCCATCGCTCTTTATTATTCTGTCTTATATTTCTTGCACGCCGCCTAAACTCCAGCCCGGCACCCGCGTCGTTTTCGCTACAGCTCCCGGTATGTCGAGTTTCCCATTAGCACCGGGCGGCGGCCAAGTGCTAGCTAGCACTAGCTCCTCCCCGCTGTAGCGTCTCCCGCTGCAAACCGTGGCTCCGTCCGCCGACCCGGGAGACCCCCGGGGCGATCCGTGCGTCCGTGATATATATACAGAGTGAAAGGTGTAGAAAGAAGAAGGAAGATAAAAAAAAAGGCTGTTGCAACGGGCAGCCTACTCGTGTGGCGCCACCGGTCCGGCGGAACCGGAACCGGTGGCGGAATATGTGTCTTTCATCAGATCTAATCTTTGACAAATGCCATTTCAATAATGGCACCTCTCTTTGTTCCAACGCTACTCAGATTCTCTTTTATCTTTCTGCTCTTTTGTTGTTGTTGTTGTTTTTTTGTTCTTTTTTTTTAATTTCTCTTTTTCTTTCACTTAAAAAAAGGGTGTTGTAGTAATTTTTTTTTCCAATGTTGTCAAAAAACAAAAAAACGGGGAATATGTGATGAAAATGTAAACAATGCAATGCTGTAATGACATGCATACCCTTTACAAAAACTTAAGAAAAAAAAAAAGAAGGCCATTCCCCCGGTCAGTAAAATAATCCAAAATCCTCCCGTTAACCTGCCACCCTCCTTCCCCCAAAAGACTGTAAGGATAGTTTATACTGGACAACTTAATGTATCAGTGAGAGGATACAAACAAATGTAAAAGAAAAATCATGGAAATATGAGAAAAAGATTGCAAAGTTATGAGTATGTTGTAAATCTGTGTGGGGAAAAGGTAACAATTTTGTCACAAAACATGGCACATTTATCGGAAAAAGTACTACATTAATTAGAAAAGTAATACAATTGCCAGGAAAAAGTGTATTATTTAAAAACAAGTTGTAACTTTTCAAGAAAAATGTTAAAGTCTAGAAGAAAAACTTCACTATTTGTTGAGGAAATTGGACAATTATGAGAGAAAAAAGTCAAAAAATGCATAAAAATTTTGTAGAAAACTGACAATTTTTTTTCTTGTAAATATGTAACTTCATTGTGGTGAGGTCTGTGCACAACGGATCTGATATTTTAAAACTGGAATATCGGCTGATACTGATACAGTATCAGCTTGTGCACGGCTGCACGGCTGCACGGTGGCGCAGTGGTTAGCACTGCGGCAGCACAGTTTACCCTTGGCCGGGGGATTGTGGGGATCGTGGGATCATGGGTTCGATCCCAGCCCCCGACCAACAGTGATCTGTGTGGAGTTTGCATGTTCTCCCCGTGTTGCGTGGGTTTACTCCGGGATTTCTCCGGTTTCCTCCCACATGCCAAAAACATGCATGTTAGGTTAATTGGCTGTTCTAAATTGTCCCTAGATATCTGTTTCCTATAGGCCCTTAGAATAGAGGGTTAGTATTAATGAAAGCGCTTTGAGTGGTCTTTGTGACTAGAAAAGCGCTATATAAGTGCAGGTTAGTTAGTTAGTTAGTTAGTTGTGGCCTGAATAAATTCAGCGTACTCCTTTCCATGGTATTTCTGCAAGTGTTTAAGGTTGGAGATGTTAAAGTTATAAAACTACACTCTTACAACTACACTTTATACATATACATTTTGTCATTAATAAGTATATAAATTCACATTTATCTCTATTTTAATAAAAACTAGAAAAGCACTCAGAGAGCGCAGACCTCCGCCAAGCGCCACAGTTCCCCCATACAGTGTTTGTGTGTATGTTTTCAGATTCCTTGACCATGAAAACATATGACTAGCAATTGGATTCACAATGATAGGATTAGTGGTTCAGTAGTTATTGACGAAAATGGCATTTTCCGTAATGGCGGTTTTCTTCTGGACGGTGATCCGGATCACCACCAAAATGTTATCATCTGTAGGATACCCCATTTCTGACAATCTGTGAAAATTTCATGAAAATCCGTCCATAACTTTGTGAGTTATCTTGCTAACAAACAAACAGACAGACAAACAGACAAAAACAGACAGACAAACCAATGCCGATGATCACATAACCTCCTTGGTGGAGGTAATAATAACATAGCACATTAAGCTGGGACATTTATACAGTGGTGTGATGTCATCACAGCTCTAATATAAACTTTTAGTCATTTTCTGTAACATTTAATTATGATTGTGTAACAGAGTCAATAAAAGCATTCCTTTTTAGCTTGCGAAGCGGGTCAACCCTCTTGGTGACACAGGTAGACTGCTGGACTCTGGAGCGGGAGGTTGTGAGTTCAAACCCCTGTTGGATGCCACCAGTTGTGCTCGGCCCATCCCCTTGGTCACAATTGTGGAAATATTTCTGGAGAAATGCCTGCTGCATTAAGCCTGAACACCAACATTTAAAAAAAAAAAAAAAAAAACAGGACTGTGGGGAATAACAGCACCTCTGTTATACTTGTCCAAACCAGCCTCACCCCTTTTGTCCTTTCTTAGAGGCTTACTGTCAAAGCTGGTGCCATTTTTCCATCTTTTAGTGTCCTTAGTTGCAGTGACATCCTCTTTTCTTGACAGCTTTGAAGGTGGGTCCTTGTCATAACATCGTCATCACTCTGTAGAGAATTATTCTTTCTAGAAGTCTTTGTGTTGCTAGTGCCATCTTTGCTGTCTTCATCTCTATTCAGCGAGTTCTTGCATTTTTCACATAGGACCTGGTGTGGCCGCAAACGGATAGTGCTCATGGTTGTAGCATCAACTCCCTTTGGCTCTAATCTATAAAATCACTCTTCACCTTAAAGAAATTGTTTCACCCAAAAAGTCTGGTCAAGAATTGTTTACTTCATCTAAGAACCACAGTTGAAAAATACATTCCATAAGGTACAATAAGGATCCCATTTCGTGCAAGGATCGGATTAGTTTGCCATCATAAATAACTGGAACTTCCTCTCAACCAAACAGTTTTTGTCATGTGTCTGAGCTCATGTTTTCACTGAGCTCAGACCCTCATTTTAGTCCTAAATATTGTATGTTATGATTAGCTTGATTCTGTTAGTTTTCTGTATATATTTTGGATTTGTTTTCACTTGTGCCTCCCCTTTCCCAGACACTCCCTCAAAATGCTCACAGTATGCTTCTCTCTCAACTCAGCTGTGAGCAGTTGGTCAATTTAGGTCACTTGCTCACTCAGCAATTCACACCTGCAGCTCATTCTCTTCTTTGTATTGAAGCACTGCCTATTCACTGTGTTACTGCGGCAACACTGATTACTTCTCTGGACATTTTTCCTGTTACCATTGTTATCCTCGTCTCCTCCAGAGATAGACGGCTCTGGAGTGCATATCTCTGTAAGTTGTTCTTGTTTTTGCATTTGTGTTTTCTACACTATTTTTGGACTTTGTTATTTTTGTTAATAAATGTCACAAACACAATTCGGCACTTGGGTCTGCTTTCCTGACCCATAGGGGTGTTTGACAGTTTTATGCTTTAACAACCGTTTGAGACATCCCAGATCCCTTGAGTGCATTTCACAGTCACCAGGAATTATCCACAGCTTAACATTACCCCCTGGTGGACAACTCTGGAATATGTTCATAGCTCAAGTAGGTTCATTTTGTCTTCTTTTAATTATTTATCTTTTGTTCTTATTAAAGACAAGAATAGAAAGGAGATGTCTTTACCTTCTTAACATGTTTCGACTGTACACTGCAGCCTTCGTCAGAAGAGTCAGCTGATTGCTGCCAGGTGACATTTATCAGCTGATTTTCGTAGACGGGGCCAGCTCAGCAGATCTGTCAGATCCACCGAGCCGGCCCCGCCTTCCGCCATCAGATGGTCTCTGGAGAATGTAATCCCAGGTGTGGGAAAGCATAAAGGCACCCTCATCTCGGTTCATGGTGTCTTTTTCCCGCTTCCTGATTTCTATGGCCTCCTTGATCCAGCGTTTGTGTCTGTTGCTCTCTGATCCAATAATTTTTGCGTTGTCTCAGTCCATGATGTGATTATTTCTTTTGCAGTGATCTGATATTGCTGATTTTAATGTTTCTTGTTCTGCCTTTTCTTTTTGTGATCTTGTGAGTCGTCCTTGTGTTTCCTTCTCACATTCCTTCTGGTGTTCTTTTTTTCTTGTGGTGAATGATCTTCCAGTTTCTCCAATGTAGGTTTTGTTGCATGATTTGCATGATATTTCATATATTACACTGCATTTTTTGTCTTGTTCTATTCTGTCTTTGGGGTGTACTAATAACTGTCTTAATTTTTTGTGTGGTTTTACTGCTGTGTTTATTTTGTATTTTTTCATGATCCTTTGAATTGGTTCCGTGATCCCTCGTTTGTATGGTATAGTTATGGTGTCCTTGATTTTGATTTTGGCTTTTGTTCTGTGTCTTATTTCCTGTTTGTTTTCTTTGTTTTTGACTTGCTGTTTCCCTTTGTTTATGGCCCATACTGGATATTGGCAGCATATAAGTGCATGTTTTATGTGGTTTTCCTCCTCCTGTCTGTCTTCTTGGTCTGTGATGATGGTGGCCCGTTCATATAACGTCCTGACAACTGATAGCTTGTGTGCTGTGGGGTGTTCCGATGTCCATAGTAAGTATTGATCTGTGTGGGTTGGTTTCCTGTAGACTGTGATTTTTATGCTGCCATCATCGTTGTGGTGGATTTTCATGTCCACAAAGGCTATGGTTCCACTTTCCTCCTCTTCGTGTGTGAATTTTATATTTCCAGTGCTGTCCGTGCTGTTCAGATGGTCAGTGAGTTCTTGTGTGTGTCCTTTCCTTATTTTTTCCAGAATGTCATCCATGTATCTCTTCCAAAGGGTGGGTTTACATTGTGTAGGTGCTGTGTTGATGGCTCTGTTTTCCAGATCCTCCATGAAAAAGCTACTCATAATGGCTGATAGTGGGTCTCCCATTGCAAATCCTTGAATGAATGAATGAATGAATGAATCTTTTTTTCGGATAGATTAAAAGTACAGATTAAAGAAACAGAATAATATAACAAAGGGGGAAAGAAAATCCAAAAAGGTCAAATTAGACAATAACTCCCCTGATTATACAGTTCAACATAAGTTATCCGAAATGGGTGATGGCTGAAGCCGCAGCTTATATTGCCCACCCATATTCTATCCAAGAATTCAAAAGAAAAACAAAACAAGAACGATTACAATTCAGAACATAGCTAAGACAAAATGTGACAAAAAACTAAGCTACAACACAACGCAGACTGGATATGGCAATCCTTATGTGATTTTACATGTCATCTTGTATATATGTTTGGAGTATTTCTTCCTTTATTTTTTGTTTAAATTGTCCAAGCGTTGTACATGATTTTAATTCAGGTCCAAAATCGTTCCATAATCTGACTCCTTGCACTGAAATACAGTTTTGCTTGATGGTAGTTCTCACTGAAGGTTTTTGAAATATACATGTTCCTCTGAAATGATATTGTTTCTCCCTTATTTGGAACAACTTTTGGATATTTGCGGGCAGTGATAGATTCTTCACTTTAAACATCATTACTGCAGTTTTAAAGTCAACCAGATCTTTCAACTTGAGAGCTTTTAATTTAAGAAAAAGTGGGTTTGTTGGTTCCCTGTAAGCAGCTTTGTTTATTATTCTAATAGCTCTCTTCTGAAGCATAAAGACTGGATATATGTTTGTTTTATATGTATTTCCCCATACTTCAGTACAATATGTCATGTAAGGGAGTATTAATGAATGATACAAGGTATATAGTGTGGGTTGATTCAGCAAATATTTCACTCTGTGTAGTATTGCAATTGATTTGGATATTTTACCTTTAATATAATTAATATATCACTTCCAACACAGTTTATTATCAATTATTACTCCAAGAAATTTAGTTTCGGATACCATTTCAATCTCTACACCATTTACACTGAGTTTAGATACTAAGTTGTTGTTATGGTTGTTAAAAACTATAAATTTTGTCTTACTTAAATTGAGCGTTAATTTGTTTGAATCAAACCATAGTTTAAGCTTTCCTAATTCCTTTCCGAGTGCATCTGAAAGTTGTTCCAAATTGCTTCCACTGCATAATAAATTAGTGTCATCGGCAAACAATATTAAATCCATTTTTTCTTAAACTTTACATATATCATTTAGATACATATTGAATAACAATGGCCCCAAAACTGAACCCTGTGGAACTCCACAAGTAACCTTCAGTAACTGTGAGTTTTTGTTACCAACACATACATACTGATATCTATTCTTTAAGTAACTACATAACCAGGACAGTGCTACCCCCCTAATACCACAATTTTGTAGTTTCTTTAAGAATAAATTATGATCCACTATATCAAATGCTTTTTTAAGGTCCAGGAATACCCCAACTGAATACTCTTTATTTTCAATGGCAGTTGATATTTTTTCTATAAATTCCATTAGAGCAAATGCAGTTGTCCTCTTGTGTCTGAACCCATATTGCTGCTCACACAATAAATTATTCCTCAGTATGAAGTTGTCAATTCTCTCATAGAATATTTTTTCAAGTATCTTGGAAAATTGCGGCAATAGTGAAATTGGTCTATAGTTTGAGAATTCCCCTCTGTCACCCGTCTTGTATATCGGAATTACTTTAGCTATTTTCATTGCATTGGGAAATATACCTGTTTAGAGAGACAGGTTACAGATATACGTCAGTGGTTTCACTAAGCATTCAATAATAGTTTTGACTAAGAGCATGTCAATACCATCACAGTCCGTAGATGTTTTACTTTTAAACGATTTAACAGTTTCAATGACCTCTCTCTCGTCTGTGTTCTTTATGAAAATGGAGTGTTTTATAGCAGTGTTTTTGCTTATTGTATCACCTGTAGGTGCCGTAATGGGTATTTCTCGAGCCAAATTAGGACCAATGTTAACAAAAAAGTTATTAAATTCATCTGCAGGTGAAGCTCCATTCACACTCTGAGTTGTTTTATTATTTTTTGAAAAATCGGTTAGGTAGCTTGTATTTCTGTTTTTATTTCCAAGAATATTGTTAAGTATTGTCGATGTATTTTTAATATTGTCTCTGTTTTTCTCCAGTTCTTTACTGTAATAGTCTCTTTTACTACATCTTATTATATATGTTAACTTATTTTTGTATGTTTTATACCGCTGCTCTGCTTCTTTTGATCTTTTCTTTAGGAAAGCTTTATATAATAAATTTTTCTTTTTACACACCTTTTTTAATCCTTTGGTTAACCATGGCTTATCGGCAAATTTATGTTTAAGCTTTTTCTTTACTAATGGACAATTTTTTTCATAAAGAGTGGTTACAATGTTTATAAATGTGTCATAGGCTGTGTCATAGGCATAACATCCATTGGCTGCACGGTGGCGCAGTGGTTTAGCACTGTGGCAGCACAGTTTTACCCTCGGCCGGGGGACTGCGGGGATCATGAGATCGTGGGTTTGATCCCAGCCCCCGACCAACAGTGAGCTGTGTGGAGTTTGCATGTTCTCCCCGTGTTGCGTGGGTTTACTCCGGGATTTCTCCGGTTTCCTCCCGCACACCAAAAACATGTAGGTTTAGGGCGCTCGCGCACGCAGCGACCAGCAGCCGGGGGCTTGTCACCAGACTGCAAACCAAGTCTACCTACGGGTACAAATAAGTAACAAAAAAAAAATTAAAAAAAAAATAAATAAATAAAAAAAAATAGGCTTCATTTACATCTGATACATAGACTTCCGTCCAGTCTTGCTTCAGCAAGTCTTCTTTAAAAGAACTGATTGCATTTTGTGATTTGTATCTGAACGATTTAAAAAAAAAATTCTGCATTGGCCCCCGTGTGGCCATGGATAAGTGCAAAGGTTGGCAAGTGGTCACTTATATCATTTATCAATAATCCACTTTCTATTTTCTTATCAATAATATTAACAAACAGGTTGTCAATAAGTGTAGCAGTGTGAACTGTGATTCTACTGGGATGTGTTATTGTGGGATATAGACTCATGGTGTACATAGAATTCATGAACTTTGTAATTACATTTTGTTGATATGGATTTAGTAGATCAATATGGAAATCTCCACAAATTACTACCATTTTCTTACTAGTAATATTACTGTACAGCTTGACTAATTTATCTCTGAATGTCTCAATGCAAGTTCCCTGCGTTCTATATATACAACTTATAATTAGATTTTTTTGTTTTATCTTGGTCAATCTCAACAGTAACACATTCCAAAATCCCTGGTAGTGCAAAGGACATTCCATTTACAAGCTTACACCTATACAGGTCATCAATATACAGTGCAACACCACCACCCTTTTTTTGAAATCTGTTAATATGAAACATCTGATATCCCTCTATTGCCATCAGGGGAGCCTGCTCTTCATTAAGCCAAGTTTCAGAGACTGCGATAGCTGTAAATTTTCTGTCTAGCTGTTTTAAATAGTCCTGAATCTGTAGAAAGTTTTTGTTAAGACTTCTGCTGTTGAAGTGTATTATTGATAGTTTACCATCTAGTTGCACTTGACTTTTGAATTGCTTTTCAGTGCAATATTCACAATGGTTATGAATATTATTGAAAAAGTGGTTATTAGGATCAATATCATTCTCCATCTCTTGTAGTTTATGTTCAGCATAATGGCATATTTTCAGAGTTTGAATTTCCTCACCCTGTGTCAAATGACTTCCTCCAAATGGGGATAATTGATGTCTACTCAAGTCAGTCATAAGTTTTTTTGTTTGTTTTGCTTATTTATTTTTTTTTTAAAAGTACATTGACATGGTATGTCAAAAGAACTATTCTTGCCATGTGTGTGGATATGGATTATCATTGTCTCTTAATTTTCTTAATCAGTGTTCATCTGTATTTATTTAAGTCAGTAACATCTCTGATCATTATACTCTTTGCTTCCTCAGGTGTTCCATTTAGTTTGATCCAAACTCTACAATTTCTTGTCCATGTTGCCTGTATCTTATTTTGTCTTTTCAGCATCCGTGCTTGCCGCGCTATTTCAGCATTAGTTTTTGTTAGGTGTTCATTTAGGTAAACTTCTGTTCCCCGGAGCTTTCTGGCCTGCCTCAGTATGTCACTCTTTACCCTTCTGTTCACAAAGCGCATCACAATTGATTTCTTTGTTTTATTATCCTTTCTGGGTAAAGCATAACAGGCTGAAATTGCATTTGCTTCGACCTTTATATCTCTACTATCAAGGAACTGAAACACCTGGTTTTCCAGGGAGACTGATTCACTTGTGGGAGCCTCCTCACCTCTCAATCCTGTTGTAGCATGAGCATATGATTGATATTTGATGTCTAGTCCACTTATAATTAGATCATCCATACGAGAACATTGTTCAAGATCCTCGACGCGTCGCTCCAAGTCCATAATTTTTTTGCCTTTTTCCTGAATTGTTAATTTTAATTCTCGGACTTCTTCCATTAGCCCTAATATTTTAGCTTGCTGGCTAACCATTTTGGTCACTTCTTCTGACAAGAAGTTCAGAGATTTTTTGATCTCTTCCATTTCCTCCTTCTTTGGTGGAGCCTTCTTTTGGTCTGTAAATTTTTCCTCTGTATTGAAAATAGGTGGATTTTGCAACAAATTTTAATAGTTTGGATATGTCGTGAACTGTGAGATTGGTGCGTCTTTTAAGGGTACGGTCATTAGATAGATAGATAGATAGATAGATAGCCTTTATTGTCATTATACAAACAAATGTACAATGAGATTTAAGCATCTCCTTCAGTGCAACATATGTAAAAGAGAAAAATAAAAAGCATAAAAACAATAAATTCTTGCAATAAATAATGTATAATGCGTACCATTAAAAAGACTGCACAGCATTCTGGACCGTAAATGTCAATTACACAGTGATGTGTTTAGAGGTATACTGAGAGGGTCAGGGAGGGTTGGACTGAGAATTCAGAGCCATGATGGCTTTTGGAAAAAAACTGTTCTTAAGTCTATTTGTCCTGGCTCTGATGCACCTGTAGCACCTCCCTGAGGGCAGCAGGTCAAACAGGTCAGCTCCAGGGTGGTAGATGTCCTTGATGATGTGCTCTCCTAAGGCAGCGGGCGGTGTAAATGTCTGTCAGGGAGGGGAGAGGGTGGCCGATGATCTTCTGTGCTGCCTTTACTACCCTCTGCAACCTCTCCCTGTCTACCATTGTGCAATTCCCATACCACACTGTAATGCAGTATGTGAGCAGACTCTCAATGGATGAGCAATAGAAGGTCAGCAGCAGGGTGGAGTTGAGGTCGTACTTCCTGAGGACTCTCAGGAAGTGTAGCTGCTGCTGAGCCTTCTTAATAATCGCCGAGATGTTGTCTGTCCAGGAGATGTCAGAGGAGATAAGGACGCCGAGGTACCGGAATGTGTGGACCCTCTCCACACACTCGCCATTAATGAAGATGGGGGCTGGGTCGGTATTGGTCCTCCTGAAGTTGACAATGATTTCCTTGGTTTTCTTGGTGTTCAGAGTCAGGTTATTTTCTAAACACCAAGTTGCCAACTTCAGGACCTCCCCCCTATAGGCTGTCTCGTCTCCTCCAGAAATGAGTCCAACCACCGTGGTGTCGTCAGCAAACTTCACGATGAGGTTGTTGTTGTAGGCCGGACGACAGTCATAGGTGTAGAGACAGTACAGGAGGGGGCTCAGCACACAGCCCTGTGGGGAGCACTTACTTGCTTACTTAACAGAACAATGAGATGTAGGGACTGATATCAATATGTAAATGTGCCTTGCAGCCTCTTTTGTCCTACAGCCCCGGAGCAGAGAGGAATTCCGGAGCCAGTAATCCTGCTATTGATATGTGTGACTCTCATGTAAATGTCCATGCATTCCTGCTTGACTGTTATGCTAATATGCTATGCATGCACTGTCTGTAGCTCGGTATAAAAGAGCTGACTGTATATGCCTCACTCTCTCACTCGCATTCTGACACTCTAGAGATGCAGGGCTCACACCAGCACGTGCACCAGTGTGGAGGAACGGAATAAGTGCAGGCGGACACAGCAAGCCGAAGGTTAAAGGTGTTTTATTCCTCCATCACGAGACTCAGTCAGCGCTCTGTCTGTGCGCTGTGAGTGAGCCCTGAGAGCGTTGCCTAAGAGTGTTTTTTTAGTGAGCTTTGAGTGAGCACATTTATACCAGCAAGAGAGAATGCATGGGACATTTACATAACAGTCAAGAAAGAATGCATGGCAGATTTACATAACAATCAAGAGAGAATGCATGGCAACTTTACATAAGAGTCACACATATCAATTGCCTGATTACTGGCGCCGGAATTCTTCTCTTTGCTTTGGGGCTGTAGGACAAAAGCGGATGCAGGCACATTTACATATTGATATCAGTCCATATATATGGACTGTACGGTGGCGCAGTGGTTTAGCACTGTGGCAGCACAGTTTACTCTCGGCCGGGGATCACGGGGATCATGAGATCGTGGGTTCGATCCCAGCCCCCGACCAACAGTGAGCTGTGTGGAGTTTGCATGTTCTCCCCGTGTTGCGCGGGTTTACTCCGGGATTTCTCCGGTTTCCTCCCGCATACCAAAAACATGTAGGTTTAGGGCGCTCGCGCACGCAGCGACCAGCAGCCGGTGGCTTGTCACCAGACTGCAAACCAAATCTACCTACGGGTACAAATAAGTAACAACAACAACAACATATCATTATTCTGTTTCCTGCTCAAGCTGAGTGCTCTGACTGTCCAAGCTGATTGTGGTGGGTCACCCCACACTGCTCCCCCCCAGAGTGCTCAGCAGGGGAATGAGACGGCGATCAGCCGGCTTTGGAAGCGAGGTGCGGGAAAAGCTCTGTGCAGGAGGAGGTGGAGGGGGTGGGGGTAAGCAAGTGCCATTATTGAGGCGTTCATGCACTATATGTGATGTGACATCAACAGGTGTCTTTGTGAATAATGAGATGACGTCATGTGAAATGAGGATCTCGTCTGATTCTATTTTCATATTTTTGAGTTCTTGTGCCAGCTCTTTTAAGTTTTAGCAGTGGAAATCTGATAGTCCAAGGAGGGGTTTGATGATTTCACCCAGGGCTTTTGATAAATTGTACGTGGCTGATCCAATACTGTCTATTATTGGCCACAGTGGGATATCCTTTTTGTGTATTTTTGGGGTTCCATAGATCCGGGGGGTGGTGCTGGCTGTGGGTATCAGGTGATCATATGCGTCCTTTGTGATTTTTTTACTTTCTTATAGGGGTTTGAGAAGGGCTTTTAGCATTTTTTTCTTTTCTTCTGTGGGTTTTTTTTTTAATGATTTCGTATGTGCTTTCATCTGCCAACATGGTTTCCATCTGTTTTTCATATGCTTCCGTGTCCAATATTACTGTCGTTCTGCCTTTATCTGATGGGAAAATTGTGATTGTTTTATCTGTCTTGAGTGAGTTTAATGCTTTTTCTTCTTCTTTTGTAACGTTGCTTTGTGGTAATTTGGCCGTTGTAATTTGGCTGTTTTGAGGATTCCTGCTACTGCGTTCCGGAGTGCTGCTTTTTCCCCTTGGTCCTGGATTTTTTCACATGCCAGTTCTGTTGCGAGGATGTATTCTTCATGAGGTATTCTGGCTGGTGTGATAGCGAAGTTCAGTCCTCTGCTCAGCACTGTTTTCTCCATGTCCGTGAGTGTGCGTTTTGACAAGTTTTTGGCCCACTTAGCGTTTGTTTCCGTGTTTGTCTTCGTCCGTTCTTCCTTTCTGTAAGTTTTTTTAGTTTTTTTAATTAACGGTTTTTCGTTATAATGAATTTTTGTTCATGTGCATGTTTTAATTGCGCTTCTATCTGCTCCTGCGTTTCCTGGTTGGTCGGGTAGTGTTTCTTGAAATTGTCCATTTTCTCCTTGATCTGGTTGTTGATTCTGTTCACTTTGTTTGCCGTCATTCTTATACGTTCTTTGATCAGGTCTTTCTGTGCTTTATTGATAATTTTCTCTGCGTTTTTGGTTGGGATTGGATTTCTTATGTTGAGGCTTGCTGGTGTGACATCCTCATCTCTGCAACGGAGGTTAAATCTCAGGTGGTGTCTGAAGCGTGCCCCTGTTTTTTCCAATTTCTCCAGCCGGCGGAAGTCTTTGATGCAATTTTGTCCATAACTTCCACGTAATAGCTCAAGTAGGTTCATTTTGTCTTCTTTTAATTATTTATCTTTTGTTCTTATTAAAGACAAGAATAGAAAGGAGATGTCTTTACCTTCTTAACATGTTTCGACTGTACTCTGCAGCCTTCATCAGAAGAGTCAGCTGATTGCTGCCAGGTGATATTTATCAGCTGATTTTTGTAGGCGGGGCCAGCTCAGCAGATCTGTCAGATCCACCGAGCCGGCCCCGCCTTCTGCCGTCAGATGGTCTCTGGAAAATGTGATCCCAGGTGTGGGAAAGCATAAAGGCCCAATGGGAGACCCACTATCAGCCATTATGAGTAGCTTTTTCATGGAGGATCTGGAAAACAGAGCCATCAACACAGCACCTACACAATGTAAACCCACCCTTTGGAAGAGATACGTGGATGACATTCTGGAAAAAATAAGGAAAGGACACACACAAGAACTCACTGACCATCTGAACAGCACGGACAGCACTGGAAATATAAAATTCACACACGAAGAGGAGGAAAGTGGCACCATAGCCTTTCTGGAGATGAAAATCCACCACAACGATGATGGCAGCATAAAAATCACAGTCTACAGGAAACCAACCCACACAGATCAATACCTACTATGGACATCGGAACACCCCACAGCACACAAGCTATCAGTTGTCAGGACGTTATATGAATGGGCCACCATCATCACAGACCAAGAAGACAGACAGGAGGAGGAAAACCACATAAAACATGCACTTATATGCTGCCAATGTCCAGTATGGGCCATAAACAAAAGGAAACAGCAAGTCAAAAACAAAGAAAACAAACAGGAAATAAGACACAGAATAAAAGCCGAAATCAAAATCAAGGACACCATAACTATACCATACATACGAGGGATCACGGAACCAATTCAAAGGATCATGAAAAATACAAAATAAACACAGCAGTAAAACCACACAAAAAATTAAGACAGTTATTAGTACACCCCAAGGACAGAATAGAACAAGACAAAAAATGCAATGCAATATATGAAATATCATGCAAACCATGCAACAAAACCTACATTGGAGAAACTGGAAGATCATTCACCACAAGAAAAAAAGAACACCAGAAGGAATGTGAGAAGGAAACACAAGGACGACTCACAAGATCACAAAAAGAAAAGGCAGAACAAGAAACATTAAAATCAGCAATATCAGATCACTGCAAAAGAAATAATCACATCATGGACTGGGACAACGCAAAAATTATTGGATCAGAGAGCAACAGACACAAACGCTGGATCAAGGAGGCCATAGAAATCAGGAAGCGGGGAAAAGACACCATGAACCGAGATGAGGGGGCCTTTATGCTTTCCCACACCTGGGATCACATTCTCCAGAGACCATCTGACGGCGGAAGGCGGGGCTGGCTCGGTGGATCTGACAGATCTGCTGAGCTGGCCCCGCCTATGAAAATCAGCTGATAAATGTCACCTGGCAGCAATCAGCTGACTCTTTTGACGAAGGCTGCAGTGTACGTGTACAGTCGAAACATATTAAGAAGGTAAAGACATCTCCTTTCTATTCTTGTCTTTAATAAGAACAAAAGATAAATGGAATATGTTCACTTTTGCCTCTACAAGCTGACCTGAGGTTAATGAATGAAATGCCTTCCTTTTTACAAAAACTCTCAATTCTCAGATTATTTTCTTTTTCAGGACACCCTGGAAAATCAAGCGGAACTCTGGCATACCATTCTGGTTTGAAATGTTTCATTAATCATTGATTTTAAATGTGTTGCATGTTTGAAAATGCTTAAATGAACCTTATTCTAATGCATGTTAGCTATAAAAGGACACGTTTATAAAAGTGCATGCTCACTGAAAGTTAGTCATGAATCACTGAAGTTAGCTTAGACTTTATACTTAAGTATGTAATTTGAATTTCACAGTTAATGTGTGCCTTCTAAAACTTACTCAAGTCATCTGGCTGGCTCCGCCAATCACCAGCCAGTCTCTGTTGGACAATACCCCCTTTCATTCTATTGGTCAGTTACAGACAAAGGACTGTTTTCTTAATGGACCAGAGTTCATTCAAATGTCCCGCGATGGGAGACAATTGGTTCCCTTTCATGTCAGTCAAGTTTTCCCCGGGAAACTTTTTCAGTTTTAAGGGAGAAACGCTCTAGTTGAGAGAGAGAGAGAGTGGCAGAGAGTTGTTCTGTGTGAAAGTCTGTGTGTCCTGCCTTAAATTCTTTTTTCTTTAAATGTCTGGGAAAATTACTTTTTCTTCTTTTTGAGCTCAAACTTCTCTTTTATATGGAGTGAAACTCTGTGTTCACAGACATTTTTCTATTTTATTCTGTTAAACTTTTTCTATTAACTCACCGTGTTTTAAAGTGGACTGATAGTGATGTTTGAACTTCTTCCCTCGAGACTGCCTCACCCACGTACCATGACATCAGAACTCGGATTTTGTGGCTTGAATTTTTTTTTATTAATCTTGTCTCTCCAATTCTGTGACTTTGATCAGACTTTGAATTATATCCAATTTATTTGGACCTGAGGAAGCCGCTGAAAAACTCTCGTGTTGTCCGCATGGCAAATTACGTGGCCAGCAGCCTCATTATCGCAGCCAGATCACAGCTTCTGACTGTTTGTCCCTGGGTAAAAAATATCTGCTGGCAGATATTTTCCAGTGTCCTCAAAGAAAATCTCAGCTCCTGGATCCAACTGAAGAAAACCCCAACACAAAGTTCACGTGAACAAGATTCCTTTGTTTCATCTGCTGAATAATGCGATGTCCATCACCTTAAAAAGTATGCCATAATTTGTCTCAGGTTTAAAACTAGTTCACAACTGATCAAAGCTATAGAATTAAAGAGAAATAATATTCCTCTTTTCATTAAATTCCATTTTTACTTTCTTAGAGTAACTCAGAATTTCTTTTCCATATAATTAGCTTTTATAATTTTCTTCATAAACTTTGTGTCCAATTTTCTTCATCTTTTGGTTACAGTTACTTCAGTCTCCATTTTCCTCACAGTTACAAATTCACACTAAGGTTTACTTGGTTCCACAAATGTGATTACACCCTTTTGCTCAATAATCCATTACCAGTTAATATGATGTTTGACACTTGCTGATCATTTCACCTGCTTACACATCAATTGGATGTAATGCCATTTAATCTGAGCCTGATCATTAAAACTGTAAACGGTATATGGAAGTTTCTGTTGATTTCTTTTCCTGTGTTTGTTTCTAAAGTCACTCAGTAGAATTCACGAATATTTGAGACTGATTGATTGAAGGTATAAAGATTAGTTATTAATAAATTGTCCAATCCTTTGGACTGGTGCCCCAAAAATGAGTTTTCCGGTGTGTGCGTGAACCTGAAGTAAACCCCCGTTTCCACATACACCTCTAGGTATAAATTAAATAATCTTTGTACATTATAATTAAATGTTGCTACTTGGTCATGCGACCAGGCTCCCGTGATCCCCTTTTCTTCCTCTTGATTGGTCGTGGAGGGGGCTGAGGTACCCATTGGCTGTAAGTGTGCTGTACCCGTAAGGGTTGGGGAAAGGGGGCTCCTTCAAAATAAGGAGGATTTGTAGTCTGTCCAGCTGGCACTGGTGTGGGTATGGGGCAGAGAGGAGGTGTCGCAGGTGTGCTGCCTTCAGGGAGACTGTTCTCATCCTTTGGTCTATGTGAAGCCTGACTCGGAGATTTGGAAACCAGCTCTTCGCTCAAAACTTCTGGTTTAGATACTGTGTAGGCCCCAAGGTTTCCTTTTAATTCTGGTAGACAAAAGTGTGGGGAGGCTAGGGTCTGCTGTAGAAGCAGTCAGGCCGTTGTCTGCTCTGCCTTGGGCCACAGAGGTGGAGTAATAATATCACTGGTTTTTCTGAGTGGCTTTCATGCACTCTGCTTCATACACTTGGGTCAGAAAACATGTAAAGCGAAGGCCCAAAGGCCAAGAAGTCCTTGAGGCAGGTAGGCAACAATAACTTGAATGTGCAACTTTATTCAGGACACAACAGACAAAGAAACTACAGCATGCCCAAGACTCCCCACCACCACCACCACCACCACCCAAACATCTGAAAGAACAAAAACAATTCCATGAATCACTCGGGATTCAGAGATGTTGGAAAGGCACCAAGAGATTTCAGTTTGTTTTTACATCCACACCCTTATGTGTGGTGAGATTATTGGTGCACATTTGAGGAATGAGGTTTTCTCCCCAAGAGAAGTAGCTGGCAGGCATCTTGGCATTAAATTCTCATGGTGAAGATCATTCCACTCACCTTTTTCGCGTGCTCTTAAAGCTAAGGAATATTGGCCCCCATCATGATCAGCACTAGGGGTGGGCAATATGGCCAATAAAAAAATTATATATGACAATATTTCTGTGAATTTTCATGGTCATGATATTCATGACGTTATCATTAAATATTTTTTCTTTTTAATTTATAAAGAACAGTTTCAGTGTTGTTGATGTGAGGGAAAATTCGTGGACAGAATATCCACACTGCTTTACCATTTTTTTCAACATGGCAGCAGTCTGAAATGCAAAATATTTCCACACAACTATCCCAGTTTCAGGTAAGTCCAACCACAGAGTTTCTGCTGTCTTCCCCCTCCATGTTTGCTTATGCCATGTAACCACAGAAACATGAAACTTACGTCAACAGCACAACAGCGTGACTTCATCAAGCAGACAACCTAAAGATTATCGCATTATTGTAAATGATACAATATGGCATATCCCTAATTAAACGTGTTGTCGTTGACAGGGATTGGACACCCCTAGTACAGCACCAGGACACAGACTACAGCCAATTGTGAAAGATTTCTTAATTGCAAATTACACTTTGTTCCTGGTATCCCAAAACACAGCATATCATGTTTTGTTCTTAGACACTGTGTCTGACACCTAAGGTTAAACTGGCAGACAGTCAGGCTCTGTCTTACAAAATGCTCTGAAGAACTGCTGACTCGGCATTCCATGTTTATCTGTTGGTTTTAAGTCTCTCTGTTCTCTGCCTTAAGGTGCCTTCACACCAAACGCGAACGGGTGAATTTTTCATGCAGCACGATTACATAATCTGTCTGAGTGAGATGCAGACAGGTGAAGTTGCCTTCATAACTTTTGCGGCAGTGTTCAACCTGCTGTGGAAATCCCCAAAATAACATCATGCTTTAGGTTTACATTGTCCAATGGAGGGCTCACCTGAAAAAGATGTCCCTGCCTTAAAAACTTGATGGGTGTTTACGTTGCTAGCTTGCTAGCCTTGTTAGCACGTCCGTGGCAGGAATTCATGAGTAAATAACTCAATTCAGCTGAAGAGCTCCCAGTTCTTCTGTCCCCAAGTGAGTGTCAGTCTCATTTTCAAACTAGTTTACTCTCCAATGTTGATACTTTTACTCCAATGACAGTAGAATCTCAAAGCTAGCGCTATCCCTCGGACATGAATGTATGAATGCACGATTTTGCGTGTGCTTGCCTCTTTCCATTGACTTTGTATGCATTCGCACCACCTCCGTTTGGTGTGAAGGCACCTTTAGACGCCGAGGATCTTTCCATAATGCTGCCTGTTAAGTGTCTTGTCCCTTTTTGGCTAAAATAAATCATTAAAAATGCATCTTGGGACTACAGCTTTTTTCTTTATTCACCAGATCAAAGGGACATTTAAATAAAACTAAAAATCCACAACACAACCATAACTCACCACACTGTTGCCATTTCATGTATAGGCCTGTAACAATAACATAAATAACACGATTAATCATACGATAAGCGTGTGTCCATTTCTTTACATAATCCGCCAGCATTTCTGTTATGTCTGTAAAATGACTAGGCAGGAGGCGAGTCTTCATGCAGCAACCAACTCCTTTATTATGTGAAATTGGGTTTATATACAGAGTGGGCCATGCCCGCCTGACGTCACCCTGTGGGTGGGCACGGCATCCCAGACACACACATTCTCATACATAACATTCTTCCCCCCTTCAGAAAAATGCAAAACCACACACACCATTGTAACCTCCCAAATTTAGAAACCCGTATCACACACTAAGAACAAGGAGAATAATATACTGTCATGAACAACCTATCACATTCACACAAAACAACTAAACTGGACCTTGTCTCTTGAAAATACAAAATAATCCCATATTATTCACATTTACTCACATGCACACCAGCATCAAATATATACGAACTACACACTTTCTCACATATATACACAGGTATTTACACAAGGAAAATTTTTTTTCTCAGGTAACCCCAATGTCTCTGGGCAGCCACCATCCACAAAACTGCCTCGGAGGCCCCAGGCACCCCCACAGCATATGCGCCCCGACCTCTGTCCACCTCCAGGGACGAAACACCCCTCCCTGGCGAAAATGTCTTTTCCTGTCATTTGGGGCTTCTTCCCTTAGGACCCTCTGTGCTGCTGGTCGGTACACCGCCTCTCCGTGCCTGACAAGCCATTCCCAACTGTCCCACACACCGCCATCATGGCTCCACGTACTCCAGCCCCCAGTGACCTCACCTCGGGAAGAACCGAAGCTCGCTCTTCAGCCTTGTCTACTGCCTCGGGCACCTCTTTAAAACACCCAGCACCCTCCTCCAGGGTGCTGGGTGTTTTAAAGAGGTGCTCACTGCTCCGCCTCCATATTCGGCTGCTGCTGCTCACCTCCGGGGCCCGCACTGTCACCTTCGCCGGGCTCCTTGCCGCTGCATCCAGCACTCTCTCGGTCCCAGTGCTCCGCTGCGGCGTCATCATGTCCGGCTCCGGCTCTTCCCCGAACCCCTCGGCCTGCACAGTCCCACTCTCCCGCTGTACAGCCTCCAACAGCAGGGCCAACTCCTGCTGCACCACCTCTCCGCCATTCTCGCACACCACACCGTCTGACCTGTCTGCACCATGGTCTTGGGTCAAGCTGGGCTCCATGGCTGGCTCGCTGACTTTGGCGACCGGGGACTCTTCTACTCACGGTCCCAGTCCCGGCTTGAGGCCCAGCTTGGCACCCTTAGCCTCATCTTGGCGTGCAACTAGCCTATCAGCTAGCCCGTCCATTGGCATAGACCGAGCCGTTAGCTTCCTTAAGCCAACTACTCCGCCATCCCTGGCACCAAAAACTCCCTCACCCGCAGCTCCATGGCCCTCGTCTGACTGTCGAAGTGCCTGGCCAGCCGCTCAACAGCATCCTCGTAGAGGTCCCCTCCACCCAGAGTACCGAGGATCCTTCGGCCCTCCACGCAGAGATTGTGGGCCAGGAGCGCCCGCCGTTGTCTCCCGTCTAGCCTGTGTAGGCCCAGTGGCCTAATATATTCCTCAAATGAGGCTCTCCACTCCGGCCAGAGGAGTACTGGCTCTCCCGCGCGCTCCAGAAATAATGCCAATGGCCGAGGCAACCAGCACGCACCCATTAGCCTCCTCGTCGCCAAATGTTATGTCTGTAAAATGACTAGGCAGGAGGCGAGTCTTAATGCAGCAACCAACTCCTTTATTATGTGAACTTGGGTTTATATACAGAGTGGGCCGTGCCCGCCTGACGTCACCCTGTGGGTGGGCACGGCATCCCAGACACACACATTCTCATACATAACAGTTTCAGCTCATCGCGCTGCTTCTGTTCCTCTGCACGCTCTCCACGAGAGGCGAGGCTTATGCTCACACAGCGAGGGCAGCCAGAAAGTAGCTCAAATATAAACTCTAATATAAAGTTTTAGTTACTTTCTGTATCATTTTCTTATGATTGCAGAAATGTCTCCAGTGAAATGCCTGCTGTATTAAGCCTGAACACTGACATTAAAAAAAACACTTTTAAAACAATTTAACTTCCTCGATAATTAGTCACCTCATCATCACAGCCATGCGAGACATGTAATCTTCTCTAGAATGTGTTTCTTTGAAATTATCAAAGCATTTCAGACCAAATTTAGAGCCACCTGGTGCTCCAGCCATAGATCATAGTTCAGTTCAATCTAGTTTCACAACCAAGCCGCAGGGACAACAGTCCAACTGTTTAAATGAAAACACACTCATACACTCATGTATATACATGTATGTGCTTACACAACAAACGAGCCTCTCTGTAATCCCTATATTTCCTGGAGTTGACAGTTGACTGCACCGTCCATTCTTTTGTGCTGTTTTTCACCCCTCCGGCCTCGTTGAAACCCGGTCCCAAACTTAGACCCTTCATTTCCTTCTCTTGACAAATGCAAACACATGCTCCCACACAGATCTGGGGGCTGCGTGTTGCTTCCCCTCCGTGTGCCCTGTTACCCATTCACAGCATGTGGAGTGTGCCTTCGTGGAACGGTGCAGCTTAAATGTAGGACAAAAAATGGGAGGCATATGGCAGCGGGAAGCTGTGTGCAATTACTGCTAATGATATGCCTCCACGCAAGCTGTGGCCGTAATTAAGTTTGGAGAAAGCCTGGCCTGTCTGAGGGGATGTTCACAGGAGTAGAGACACAGAACTTAGAGCCAAGGCGAAGGAAGCAAACCTGCTTCTGTGTTGTTGAGACAATGTCTGCTGTACCAAATTATTCATACTGGGTGGTTCTGGGTAAAGTAGCATGATGCATGATGCTTAATGGAGTGGGCTTAGGCAAGAGGTCGTGTCCAGGCTGAGGTCAACAAGTGAATATTGTTTAGTACTGAAGTCCTCAACCACATAGAAAATAATGCTGTAACACGGTAAGGAGACCAACTCCAAATGCCTAGCCAAGTTAGTACTAGCACCCTGATCAATCTGACTATCACAAGGAAAATATAACAAAATAAGTCAGAATGACACAAGATACATTATTGACTGTGGATTCATGAACCAGGTGGGAATAGGAATGTCTAGTTGGATGACGAGAATTTAAAGAAAATAACAAGAAATCCCATGTACACTGAGCTAATTCTATAATGCCACTGTCAGTGGATTTATATGCTCACAGGGATACTCCCACTGTCATTGATGTCATTGAAATGGACTAAGGAGAATCTGGGAGGGCAGTACCATTCCAGTAAGTTCCAGGGTTGAAAGTTGGTGCTAGAATTAGCATTTTTTTAATGTAATGGTTTATGAAAGTAAAGGATAACTGTAGTGTTATGTATGGTAAAATACCTGGGTGAAAGATGAGGCAAGATGACTGGGTGAACACAGCTCTATTGATGGAGCCAATAATGCGGTAACACGGCAGGCACCTGGAAGAGGGCACCGGTCAAAGAGGCTGCAATATGGATGCCCTCTGCCTTATACAGGGCAGTGCAGTGACGTGACGAGAAGTGCACATCACCACACCGCACTTCACAATAATGTGCCATTTTAATATACAACATTCAACATACAACATACATTTTAATATACAACATTCCCCCCCACCCCCTTTAGAAAAGTCCAAAACCACATACACAATTGACCCCCCTCCCCCTCCGAATTTGGGACCTGAATCACGCACTAACATAACAAAAAACAATGCACTAAAATGCAGAGTTTCCTCTGGTAACATTTCCCAGTGGCAGTCCGCCACGCCAGAAAAAATTCCGCCGCTCTATCAGGACATATAAATTTAAGAAAAATTTATGAAGGAATGACCATCCGCAAGCGTGCACACAAACAACGCGTGTGACTGTCATCCGCGCGGAGAATCAGAAGCGCCTCGTCCGCGTGTTCTAGTCGCTGGCCAGGTAGAGTGTCTCACTACTAGCGTGACTGTCCGAGAGAAACACGAGGTTATTAAAGTACTTTAAACGTGGAAAAAAGCAGAAGAGGTATGTATGCACTGGAGGCATTTATCCTGGTAACATGAGCAATAATGGAAGAGTCGCTTAGTTAACAGGTGTGGTTAAGAGCTCGAGTTGGTTCATTTTGTTTAATTATTGTTTTTCTTATTTCAGACAAGAATGAAAGGGAGCTGTTTTTAACCTTTACCTTAGTTAATATTAACTAATTTATGTTCACTGTTATGTACCTGGAAAGTTAAGATGACCGAAATTCACAAAGTCACTGACTTTAATCCGTCAGCAGCGTTCAGACAAACTAAACGTGCCAACATTTGGATTTTAAAATAAGGGAGGTTTTTCCTGCTGTCTGGGTGGTGAAGAGATTTCTAAAAAAAACAAAACAAAACTATAAATGTATAGTAATATTATAACAGAAATACTGCATCTTTGGTCATTTAAGTTAATTTATTTCATTAAATACAATTTTATTAATATTTTTCTTTGAAATCAGAGTTAAATTATTGTTCTGTTCTGGCTCTGCAAAACTATGGTCAAAAACATAAACTGTTATAAGGAAAAAGTAAAAATATTTTTTTTACCAAAGTCTGTTTCAAATTTATTTAAAAAACAGTAATTTTATTTTAAAAAAAACAGACAAAAATTAGCCATAAAATAATCCACAAATTTATAATAGTCTCAAATGTACAAGAAAAGTCAATTTTACAAGAGGAAATTACAAATTTGAAGAAAATGTTTCAAAATCAGATAAATTAAACTTCCGGTTCCGGTTCCGCCGGACCGGTGGCGCCACACGAGTCGGCTGCCTGTTGCAACAGCCTTTTTTTTTTTTATCTTCCTTCTTCTTTCTACACCTTTCACTCTGTATGTATATCACGGACGCACGGATCGCCCCGGGGGTCTCCCGGGTCGGCGGATGGAGCCACGGTTTGCAGCAGGAGACGTTACAGCGGGGAGGAGCTAGTGCTAGCTAGCACTTGGCCGCCGCCCGGTGCTAATGGGAAACTCGACATACCGGGAGCTGTAGCGAAAACGAAGCGGGTGCCGGGCTGGAGTTTAGGCGGCGTGAAAGAAATATAAGACAGAATAATAAAGAGCGATGGCAAGAACCAAGCAGACCGCCCGTAAAATCTACTGGAGGAAGAAGCCCCCCAGGAGACAGCTAGCCACAGGGCTGCTCGGAGAGGCGCTCTGGCCACCGGCAGAGTGAAGAGGCCTTGCCGTCACAGGTCCGTGGCTCTGAGAGAGATCCGTCGCTACCAGAAATCCACGGAGCTGCTCATCCGTAAGCTGCCCATCCAGTGCCTGGTGAGGGAGATCGCTCAGGACTTCAAGACCGTCCTGCGTTTCCTGAGTTTCGCCGTCATGGCTCTGCAGGAGACCAGCGAGACCCACCTGGTGGTCTCTTCTTCGCTAAGGGGGTCACCATCATGCCCAAAGACTTCCAGCTGGCCCTCTGCATCCGCGGAGAGAGAGCTTAGACTTTCTGCTGCACATCCACCAGCCATAATGCTCTGCACTGTGTGTCTATATATATACATTTATAGTAATATGGACATATGTTTACTAGATGTTGTTTTTTCTTGCCTTCTGATTGTTGCTCTGAGTGTTGCTATCCCTGTGCTGTTGCAATCCTGGAATTTCCCCATTGTGGGACTAATAAAGGCTTATCTTATCTTATCTTATCTTATTTACAGAGAAAAGTAGAAAACTATAAGAAAATTGTTCTGAAAATCTCAAACCTTCAAGACTGAAGTCGTTACTCAAGTTTTTAAGTGGGTGCTCTTTGTACACTTAACTCTACGAGAAATTTTTGGTTGTCTACTTTTGATTATTAATTTCAAAGCACTGCCTTTACACAAGTAGAATTTCTGGTTACTATACCCACCTGATCATATAATTTAAGTATACATGAGCAAATTACTATTATGAATGTTTTTTTTCCCTTCCCTACTCTCTCAATGGAAAAAAAAAGAAACTCTAGAATAAAAATACAAAAAAATACACATATTTTTGTCATTTATGTAAACCATGACAAAAAAATCCTGCAGGACAAAACATGACATTGAAATTTTCTGACCTGTTTGTATACCACCATAGACAGAGAGACAACCTGAATTAGACAGGGCTCAAAGAGGGCAAGATGAGACAGAAGAGAGGAGCCAAGGAGAGGAAAGTGTTCAGGCAGAGGGTGCAGGAGAGGTGAGAGCAGAGGAAGGAGAGAAGGATAACATCATGAAAAGTCTAAACACAGGACGTCTGGGTGGGACCCCAACTGGCCCAATATTCAAATATTCAAGCCTCAGTTGTACAATACTTCATATGGTAAGTTCCATATGCAAAGTTACTGTGCAAAATGTAAAAAAAAAGGAAATAAATAGTATAAAATTAACATATTCCGGTAACAATAGTGTCATGTGTTTACTGCCCACCACCACCCCTGGAAAATTATGTTGCCACCGTGCCAAGGTCTTTAAGCCAGAGAAAACACTGAATATGGCCTAACTCGTTCACACCAAACAACCTAAAATAGGGCTGACGGGTGGACTACTGTACAGCCCGCACGGTGGGGTGGATTATTCTGCCACCCATACCTAAAGAAAAAGACCATTTATAAAACTAAAATCACATGCTGTGCTCCTAAATTAAAAGAAAACCACATAAAATAATCCCATATCATAACATATATACCAAACATCAGAACTATAAACACACAATATTTATAGCACAATCTCTTGGGTGGGAGAGGTAGAACCGGCATGGGGGGCCCAGGGCAGCCCCTCAGCAAGCGCGCCCCTGGAAGCAGCAGACCTCTGGGACGATGGGCTGATCTTCCGGACGATGGAGCCCGGCTCCTTCACCACCAACACAGACTCCCATCCAGCATCGTCAACCAGAGCCTCCTCCCGGACACGCCGAAACTGATTGGCGTGCCCTGATGAGCCGTCGGACAACCTGATGTATGCTGCGCCCAACTTAGCCACTATGCGCAGACACCCTTGATGTTTTGCTGGCTGTTGTTTGGCCCATCTTCACCATGGACGTTCTTCACCCCGAACCTGAACCAAGTCCAAAATCCTCAGCGGGGCCTGGCTCGACCTGACATGGTGCTGCTGAGCATGCAGTTCCTCCATGCCCGTCGCTTTTTTAAAACCGTCGTAACGGTCACCATCGTAGCTGCAAATCCTCCATCCCCCTGCGGCCAAACTCCGGAGGCATCTGAGACTAGCACATTGGTGTCACTTGCCGACGCAGGCGCCTTGCCACCATGCTCGGTACCCCCCTCTACCATATTCTGAGCGCTGGCACTGAGACCTTCCTGCACCGAACCTGAGTGAAGCTGGTCCTGCTTGACTGTTGTGGTGTCCATTAGCTCTTCGTTCCACACAATGTCCTCATCAACCATTGGAACCGGAGGGTTCCACGGGCCACAACCCGACCATTCGTTTCCGGTGTCGTCTTTTATGGGGAAACCCAGTCCATAAAACAAATCACAGCCTATGATGTTATCGCCTTCCGCTGTCACGTGTAACGTGAAGTCAACCATCTTCACAGACTTGTACTGGACCAGACTCCAAAGTCCCAACCGTGCACAGCCTGCCACCTCCATAACCATACAATGGCGCCAGGTTACCTCTAATCCTGTGGTGGGGGAAAAACTTCCTCACCGTGGCCCAATTCAGCAACGACCCTTCCAGCCCCATGTCAAGCAGCAGCAGTATCTCCACGCCGTCCAGTTCCACTGTGCAGTACATGTACCCGTTTGTGCTGGGGGACACTGTATGGATGGTCGTCGGGGGCGGGCAGAGTGATTTCTTCCGTGGGCTCTCCAGTTCAGATACACGGCACACTCTAGCATAATGGTTCAAGCGTCTACATCTGCTACAATGTTTTCCCCTAGCTGGGCAGTCTTTAGCCTTATTGCGGTGCGTTGCAGACCCACAACCCTTGCACAGGGGTTTTCCCGGGGCAGACCTTTGGCTGGCAGTGTTGGCTTCCGTAGTATTGTCGTCCAAGCTAACCTCACTATCCGAGTCGGCAACATTTGACGTGGCAGGTGGCTCCAGCAGGAGCTGTGCCTGGCGCCAGAATAGCTCCGAAGCTAGCTTGTCTGCGGCCTCCAACCGGAGAGCGAGTTTGACAGCTCTGGGTAACGTTAAGTCATTGGGCGCCGTGAGTAGCCTAGCTCGCAATGCGGTGCTGCACATGTGCTCCGCAAGCTGGTCACGTACCATTTCATCTTCCAATGGCCCAAAGTAACACTTGCTAGCTAGCTGCCTCAAATCGGTGACAAACTGATGAATAGGCTCACCTACCCGCTGATGTCACTGCTGAAAACAAATCCTCCGGACAGTCACGTTATCCAGGATGTAAAAATGGTTTGCTAGCAGCTCCACAACATCTTCAAAAGAGTCTGAAGCTCCGAGGGTGCGCAGGACTTGCTGGCCCTCAGTACCCAGGTTGTGAACAAGAAGCGCATGTGCTCTTAACTTGTCGAGCTTACCGAGGACCAGTGCAGTGATGTAGGTCTGGAAGGCCTCAAACCATATGGGCCAAGGCACCGGCGGTTTGCCCGGCAGCTCGAGAAAGGGGTAAAGTGGTGTGATACACGCTTCCATGAGTTAATCTTCAATCGCCAAATGTTATGTATGATAAAATACCTGGGTGAAGGATAAGGCAAGATGACTGGGCGAACACAGCTTTATTGATAGAACCAATAATGCAGTAACACGGCAGGCACCTGGCAGAGGGCACCGGTCAAAGAGGCCGCAATATGAATGCCCTCCATTTTATCTTCTTTTGCCCTCCATTTTATCTTCTTCCAATTTATCTTCTTTTGGTAATATGAGTAACAAGTAACAGGGTTGAACTGGGTAGAGTGACACTCAATTTAGTCAGAAAAGATTTGAAAATACAAAATATATCAGCGAGGACAAACCTTTGGTCTACCCATGGTGTTAGCATATGGTTTGATGATGTCACTTCCACTTTGTCATGCCAATCACTGCTTTGCTTTTCCTGTGCTAGGCTAAATAGGTTTCAATAACAGGGTTGTATATACTGTATGTTGTGGGGCACCACTTCTGGAACTTAATTAATATTATTTAAAATATTCTTATTTTAAATAAATGGTTTTAATAGTTACAAGATGCATGTATTAACAAGACCAAAATAAAAAAAGTTTAAGTCATATTTAATATGCAATTTGGTTAGCAAGGACCTGAGACAAGAGAAAAATGCTATTTTAGAGGGTGCTTAATAAATATTTTAGATCTCCAATAATATTTTGGGCGGCTGTGGCTACCCTCGTCACTGGGCGGGCTTGTCCACTTGCCCCGCTAGAGGGAAGAAGTGCTACAACTGTGGCTGTGCTAATCACTGGGCTAGGGTTTGCACCACTGCCAACAAGCCAACAGACTCGGAGCCCGAGGACATGACGTCGGTGTGTGTAGCAGGGGCTAAGAAGTGGCCCTTGAAGTGGTATGTTTTGCAGCTTGACTGGGTCAATGTGCCGCTAATGGTGGACTCGGGCGCTGGTAAATCCATACTGAGCATGTCCACGATGAGAAGATTTTTTCTAAAGAAATCTATTAAGGCGGGTGCTGTGAAAATGTTTGGCTACGGGCATGCTAAGATTGGCATAGTGGACACAGCCAGTTTCTCGTGGGTCAAAGACTATTTCCACGTTTACCTTCCAGGTTTCGTGCCAGAGGACCGACTTGTTGGGAATTGACTTGTTGGGATAGTTAGGATTCTTCATCATGGATCCAGTGTGCTTGACGGTGTTGACTGTGTCTCCCGGGTGGCAGGTTCACTGGCCAGCGTTGTTTGCAGGGCTGGGTTGTGTGAAGGCTTTCAACCACCGCCCACTCATTGACCTGAGCGTGATGCCCAAGATGCAACCGTTATGGCGGCTCCCCCTCACCCTGTGTGACGACGTAATGGCGGAACTGAATAAATTGCTTAAGACCGGCATTATCGAGAAAGTGGATGCCTCGCTGTGAATCTCAAACATTGTGGTGGCCAAGAAGAAGATGGGCGGCATTCGTCCGTGCATCGACCTCAGAATGGTTAATAAAGCGATCATCCCAGAAAAATACCCACTTCCCATGATGGAGGAACTCACCACGATGTTCAGTGGCTTTATGGTCACGAAGGTGGACCTCTGCCAAGGTTATCTGCAGGTACCCCTCCACCCAGCCAGCCGCATCCTGACAGCAATCGTGACCTACATGGGTGCTTTCAGGTACATCCGCATGCCTTTTGGTCTGAGCTCGGCGCCAAGCTGCTTTCAAAAAAATTATGTCCACGATTCTTGCCGGCCTCAAGGGTGTGGTGGTGTACCTGGACGACATTGTGGTCCATGGTGCGTCACGGGAAGCACATGATGAACATTTGGGATGAGTAATGGAGGTGCTGCTGGAACACAGGGTCACGCTGAACGGGGAAAAGTGCATCTTCGCAGTGGGTTCCATTGAGTTTGTTGGGTTCCAGTTAGCAGCTGAGGGCCTGAGCCCCCTACACTTGAATGTAGAGGTGATCCTGCATCTCCCCGACCCCATGACACCTGCTCAAATCTCCTCCTTTCTGGGCATGGTGAACTTCTATGGGCGTTTCATTTACCATTATTCTGAGACTGTCGAACCTCTCTGAGTTCTCTTGAAGCAGGATGCTCCGTGGCAATGGACTCTAGCTTGCTCAGCGGCGGTCGCTAGACTGAAGTCTCAACTCACCTCCCCGCCAGTGTTGGCTCACTTTGATCCAAAATGGTCAACTTTTGTGACTTGTGATGCATCTGGTTCAGCGGTACTGGTGGTTATGTCTCAAGTGCAAAATGGTACGGCGTGCCCAGTGATGTTTGTGTCGAGGTCCCTCTCACCAGCTGAGCAGAAGTAATGCACGGACCACCGAGTGCTGACGATGCTGCTGGAGACGACTGTTCGGGACACAGGCTTCTGCAGATCCACAGGTGGACAGAATGGCTGCGGGCCTACAACTTCACTACCCAGTTCACCCCTGGCAAAGAGAACATAGTGGCGGACCTCCTGTCCCGTGCCATGACCAACACCGCACAACCGGACGACAGTGACTCCTTGGAGGCGGATCTGGTCAACACACTGCACAGACCCCTCCAGGACCTGGTGTCTCTCCAGGAACTCCAGGCGGAGTGGGAACGGGACCCGACGTTGTCACAGCTTTGCTCCATCATCAGGGAGGATTGGTCCACAAAAGTGCAGGGTGATCTGGCACCTTTTCACAGGTTCAGGGATGAAATGAGTTGCTGGAATGATGTGTGTGTGGCTAGAGGACACTGCACGCTGATTCCGGTGTTGCTGAGATCGGGCGTCTTAGCTATGCTCGACGAGGGTCATCTGGGGGTGGTCAGGGTGAAACAACATTGCAGGGATTTGGTTTGGTGACCTGGCATTGATAAGGACATGGAGATTATGGTTAAGAACTGTGTTCCGTGTTTGGAAAGTGGAAAGACTGGTGTGCCACCTCCTCCGCTTCTGCGACTGTTACCATACCCGGAGGGCCCTTGGAAGCACATCTAGTTGGACATTTGTGGTGAACTACACACGGCCCCCACGAACAGCAGTTTCCTGCTGGTCATCTACAATCTGTTTTCCAAATGGCCGGAAGTGTTGCCCACTAACTCGGTCACGACTGATGTGGTCACCAGTTTCCTCTTGTCGCTGTTCGCCAGGTGGGGGGTTCCATATGCCTTCACAACGGACATTGGCCCACAGTTCACCTCTGGGAGGTTTGATGAGTTTTTGGGAGAAAGGGGTGTAGAGCACATCAGAACCACGTTTTACCATCCACAGGCCAATAGGGGTGTGGAACGTTTCAATAAAACTCTGAAAAATGGTCTGCGGGCCCATCTGGCGGACAGCTTCATGTTCTCTGATGCCCTTCAGAACACGCTCCTCCACTACAGGACAACGGCCCATGCCACGACAGGGTGCTCCCCAGCGAAGCTCATGCTGGGGCATGAGTTACATCTGCCCCTGGACCAGCTGCAGCCCCCCAAGACCTCCCTTCTGACAGACACAGATCCATCATGAGACCGGGTCGTCGCCCAACAGCAGAAAATGAAATGGCGTTTCGACAGGAAGCACTGGGTGAGGGCCCATGGACTTGATGTGTCAGACTGGGTCAGGATCAAGCACCCCAACTGTATGTATAGGCTGCAGCCTTTCTGGACAGGACCCCTGCAGATCATGAAGTGGCCGAACGTGTCCAGTGGCCCAGACACATTCGGGCTCTTGGACGGGTCATGGTGGCATTCCAGCCAATTCAGGAAGTCATTGCCGGTCCAGGGTCCGGGAGCTGCTGCAGATGTGACTGATGAGGGTTGGGATTTGCCTGAAGGAGGTGTTGGGGACACTCAGGTGTGGCCAACGGAGCCTGGAGTAGGTCCTCCTCTGGTGAGGCGCTTGGCTAGGATGCGTCAGAGGGCCAGACACCTTGATGACTTTGTAGTAGAAGTAGCCTTAGCTGAAGCGTGTTGGGCATGGGTGGCAGAATAATCCGCCCCAACACGGGAGGGTACCTTGGCAGTCTACCCAGGTTCCCTTTTAGCTTATTGGGCCTGTTGTTCTGTGTGTTTAAAAAGAAATGTTAAAAAAAACAATGAAAATATTGCATGTGTGTTGTATGAGTTTTTTTTATGCTAAACTTAATTGGGGGGGTCTGTTTTACATTATGTCCTTCACATTTTGTACAGGGGGGGAGAATGTTGTGTGGGGATTTGGCCCTTGGGGCTTGTCGTAGCCGATGCCAGGCAGTCAGCGTGGTGACGTCCGGCGGGCTATGGCCAGTGTGTGTATTGAGCATGAATCTCAATAAAGTTCAGTTCATTGCTTGGTACAACATGGCTCACGTCTCGCATTATTAAGATATAACACAGTTTGGTCCGCTGCAGTATGAATGCAAACCAAACCAAACGAAGGTGTGAAAATTCTCGGCATTCCCCACCCAGTCGAATTGAGACCCCCGCACTATCCTGGTCTGAATGCAGCCTGAGTCTCCCTTAGCAGCATTAGCTAGCAAGCTAGCGGTTACTAAGTAAAATACAGAAAATGTTGGAAACGTCCTAAAGGTATAACACTCACCTCCACATCCATCAGACAACCAAAGTCTTTTCCTCTTTCCTTCCCCTATTCAAACTCCATTTATAAAGTGCTGTTTTTTTTTTGTCAGAAAAACCTTTAGCTGTAAGGTGGCCATTTTAAGACAAGCATGTCCAGGTGAGGCCTTTCATAATAAAAGTGCATAAAGCTATCAAGTCATTTCGATCATAGAAACGCTACAGAGCTTTTATTTTTGAATAATTTTAGGAAGTGTTGAGTTGTGTGACATCAAAAAAATACATTAACCTCAGAATGTTAGGCTTTTTATTTATTTATTTATTTATTTTTATTGTGCTCATACTAATATAACAGCCATGAAAAAACAATTACAAGCCATTATGGCTGGCGTGGTGTGTGTGTGTGTGTGTGTGTGTGTGTGTGTGTGTGTGTGTGTGTGTGTGTGTGTGTATTAGCATAGCATGCTGGTTTCAGAAACAGTCCTTGGCCTGTCTACAGAGCCTTGCCCCCAGGAGAGTCGTCACCTCCTTCGTCCTTGATGCCTCCAGATCATTTCTCACTCCTGCCACCCATATTGACAGCCTCAGAAAGTTTGCTGGCCCAGCTTTTTCCATTGAGCCGCTTCTTTATTGATCTTGATTAATCATTTGTGCTTTGAACACCTCAGTCTCTCATTTGTATTCAGCAGTGGATCGTTCCCTTCCTCTGTATGCTTTCAATAAATGGGAAAGAGCATTTCGCACATGAGGCAAATCCTTCAGCATTTAAAAAGGTATTTTTGTTCTGATTAAACTGATTTGGCTTCAGCTTTGTTGCACAATTTTCAGATTTCTTTCAGCTTGTGGTTGCAAAATAAGCCACCTTTCCCAAACTGGCCTAATGCAAGTTCAGGAATAGCCTGGATACATTACTCAAGGTTCTGGGTGTGGTTCCTCTCGACAATTTACACAACAGGCCAAGGGTCAAGCCGTATGACCTGAATAATCTTGGCTTGTCTGAGGCAAGAAGCAGCCGTCATTTATGATGGACTTTAAACCTTTAAACAGTGGTGTCTTGTCTCTGTCCTGCACCCACAGACACACAGGGTCTGTTCAAATATTAGCACAAGCGGCCAGACTGAGTAAACATTGGGAGTTCTTTGTTAGGATCTTTTTAAAATAAATATATTTCAGGTTCACCCGGTTCATGACCGTGGCCACGCATGACTTCTTCACTCAATCTTCCAGGATGTGGCCTAGGCTTTGCTCAGTCATAAGCAGCAGCTCCAGGCCTCCCTGAGCAGCTGTCGACCGGCTCTAGAGACAGGAATGAAGAGAAAAAGAGTGAGCGAGAGAGAGAGACGCCCTGCCCCCAACTTTAAAAGGCTGTCTCTTCTCCGCTGCAGGGGCTGAAAGGGGGGGATGGGTGTTCATACTGAGATATGACAACAGAGCAGTTCTTCAATATATCCTTATGTTATTAGTTTTAAAGACTCAGATGTGTTAGTTTAGCCGCTGTTTATCAAACAGATGTGTCCTCCTTTTCCTTCACAACCTCCTGCTTACCACCTTCTTCATTGTCCCTGAACTGTGCTGATGTTCTTTACTGAGGCCACAGCCCAGTCGAAAACATCCTCAAGGGCTGTGAACTGTTGGTGTGAGAGTGTTGCAACAGGAAGAAAGTGAGCCTATGGCGCTCATGTGTAAAAAAAAAAAAAAACTAAACTAAAACGACAGGATAAACTCAACTATAGAATGACTAATCACTTACTGTGCAACAGCCCCATTGGGCAGCTGCAAATACTGTATCAGTCGTTAAAAGGTCATGGCAGATTAACGGAAAACCACAGCTGTGTTTTATGTGTTACGCCATTATTAATATCAAGCATGAGTGATGTGTGTCCTGAAACAGAGGCTTGAGCTTTCACTAAAGCCTTTTTTTTCTGTCTTAAACCAACCTGTTTGTCATGAGCTGAGCACTGGAGGTTTCCACCATGTTCAGTCTCATGGTCTTTCTCTATATTTGTATATTTGTTGTATTTTGTGCTTTTTGGTTTCTGCATATCTCATATTGTTTCTTATTTTTCTCATCTCCTTGTTTATGTCATCATAGCTTTGTTACTCTTTTATTTGGTATTAGTTTGTATTTATTTCTGTCCTTACTGGTTGATACTTAATTCTTTATATCATACTGTTGTGCTCTCTCTCCGGGTTGACAGCCATCAGTGGCACTTCCGGGTTTTTGCTCCATTGTAAGCGGTGTCCCTGTCAGCTGTCAGTCCTATTTTCTCCCCTCTCTTTGCTCCCAGCTGGCCCGAATCGGTGATCATTGTTTCCTCCTGCTCGCTCATGGTACCTACACCTGCTATCATTTGTGTCAATTTATTTCTGGCCCTATTTCATCATCATCATAGCAGTCTGTCGTGGGCGACAATGACTGTTTCATTTAGGTTTGATCAGATTCCTCCACACAGCTCTCTGTCTTTAGCCTTCCACTGCCAGGAACTCCTGTCTATGTCCAACTTCTTCAAGTTTCTTTTTACAGTGTGTTTAAATCTGAGCCTTGGTCTACCCTGATTGCATTTGCCCTCGCATAACTGTGAGTAGAGTAACTGCCGAGGGAGAAGCTGGTGGTCCATTCTCTCAACATGTCCGAGCCATCTCAGGTTCATCTGTATTAGCAGGCCCTCCATTGACGGTAGACCAGCTCGTTTCAACACTTCTATGTTGGTTATCTTGTCTTTCCATGAGATGTTCATTATGGCTCGAAGGTGTCTCATCATGTACTCGTGGAGTTTCTTCACCTGCACTCTGTAGACAGTCCAAGTTTCAGCACCGTACAATAGAGTAGCCAGTACTGTCGCTCTGTACACTTTGCATTTCACATGGATAGACACATGTCGATTGTTCCACAGTCTCTCCCTCAAGTTTCCAAACACAGCGCTTGCTCTTCCCATTCTGAGAGACAGTTCATCCTCCAGCCTTGCATTCTCTGCAACAGTACTCCCTAGGTACTTGAAAGTCTTACACTTGACTAGTGGCTCTGTACCAATGCTGATCTTTTCTGGTAGTGATGTTGATAACTGGAACTTTGGTGGTTGATCAAGGCACTCTGTCTTCTTGATGTTGATTTTGGCGCTGAATTGGCTAGCTGCTCTTGCAAATATCTCCACTAAAGACTGCGTATCTTCCACGCTGTGTGCAACTAGAGCACTGTTGTCGGCAAAGAGCATTTCTCTTACTACCTTTATCGATGTCTTACTCTTGGCTTTAAACTGTGCCACATTGAACAAGTTTGCTTCTTTCCTTGTTTGAATGTATACTCCTTCTGAAGTGTCTTTGAAGGCCACCTCAAGCATGGCTGCCAGATATAGCGAGACGAGTGTAGGTGCCAGCACACACCCTTGTTTCACCCCGTTGCTTACTGAAAAGTCTTCAGATACTGAACCACTCATTGCCACGTTTGCTTGCATACCTGTATGGAGTGCTTCGATCAGGCTGACAAACTTCTCTGTACAACCATATTTCTTGAGTACCTGCCAAAGTCCTTCTCGCAAAACAGTATTGAAGGCTTTACTGAAGTCTTTGAAGACTACATAAAGGGGCATGCTCTGTTCAATACACTTTTCTTGAACCTGTTTCAAGCAGAAAATCATGTCCATTGTGCTTCTTCCACTTCTAAAGCTGCACTGCGTTTCTGGTAGTACATTGTGCGAGATGTGTTCACTGAGTCTGTTAAGTAGTACACATGAGAGAATCTTACCAACAGTGGCTAGCAGTGATATACCTCGGTAATTTCCACAATCTTTCCTGCCACCTTTCTTGAACAAAAGCACAATACTTGCATCCTTTCAGTCTTGAGGTACTTTCTGGGCATCCCATATCTCTTGGATGAGATTGTGCAGGCAGTTGGTCAGCTGAACATCACCAAATTTCCACACTTCTGCTGGAATTCCATTCCTTCCTGGAGCTTTACCATCCTGTGTTGTCCTGATAGCTGCCATTAGTTCATCAAAATTTGGTGGTTCATCCAGACTTGATACAGCTGGTCGCTGCACTAGAGCTTCTTTAGCCTCTTCAGTGAGATCTCCAGGGTTGTTTAGTAGTTGGTCAAAGTGGTCTGTAAATCTGTCCGGGATCTTGTCTTTCTCCTGCAAAACTGTTTCACCATCCATATCCTTTAGTTGGATCAATCCTCTTGGTTTAGGGCCGTAGATTTCTCTCAAACCTGTGAAGAATGTTTTCATGTCTTTCCTGTCTGCTGCAGTTTGAAGTTTCTCCACTTTTTCATCCCACCAGTTGGACTTCATCTCTCTGATGTACTTCTGTAGCTCACTCTGAGCCTTTGAGTATTTCTTCTTCTTCGACCTTGTGTTACACTGTAGGTTTTCCTGCCTAGCTGTATTCCTCACTTCTAGTAGTTTCTTTAGGTGTTCATCATGCTCATCAAACCAATCTTGATGTTTCCTCTCAGGGTGGCCTAATACATCACTCGCAGTTTGATACACCGTATCCTTCAGTGTTGCCTATTTCTCTTCTATGTCATTCTCTGAGTTGTTGTTGTCCCAGTCTTTCAAGTTTTCATCCATTTCCTGTGTAAGTTCTTCCTGCTTCTTTTGGCCTTTCAGTGCATTAGTGTTAAGCTTCCATGGTGGCTTCGCACCCATCCTGCAGTGCTGTTTTCATCTGCAAATCCTTAATCTAGATCTCAGCATAACATGATCAGTACCACAGTCCACGCCTCTCATTGCTCTGGTGCCCAATACAGCCCTTATGTCTCTCTGCCTAACTATGATGTAGTCTAATAAGTGCCAGTGCTTGGATCTTGGGTGCATCCATGTCTTCTTGTGTGTGTCCTTGTACTTAAATAGAGTGTTGGTTATCACAAGGTTTATCCCTTTTTTTTTTTTTTCTTTTTTTTTTTTTCTTTTCTTCTTTTCCTTTGAAAGACAAAAGTAAAATAGAAAGATGTCTTTACCTTCTTTACATGTTTCAACTGCACTGCAGCCTTCATCAGAAGAGTCAGCTGATTGCTGCCAGGTGACATTTATCAGCTGATTTTCATAGGCGGGGCCAGCTCAGCAGATCTGTCAGATCCGCCGAGCCGGCCCCGCCTCCCGCCGTCAGATGGTCTCTGGAGAATGTGGTCCCAGGTGTGAGAAAGCATAAAGGCCCCCTCATCTCGGTTCATGGTGTCTTTTCCCCGCTTTCTGATCTCTATTGCCTCTTTGATCCAACGTTTGTGTCTGTTGCTCTCCGATCCAATAATTTTTGTGTTGTCCCAGTCCATGATGTGATTATTTCTTTTGCAGTGGTCCGATATAGCTGATTTTAATGTTTCTTGTTCTGCTTTTTCTTTTTGTGATCTTGTGAGTCGTCCTTGCGTTTCCTTCTCACATTCCTTTTGGTGTTCTTTTTTTCTTGTGGTGAATAATCTTCCGGTTTCTCCAATGTAGGTTTTGTTACATGATCTGCATGATATTTCATATAATACATTGCATTTATTGTCTTGTTCTATTCTGTCCTTGGGGTGTACTAATAACTGTCTTAATTTTTTGTGTGGTTTGACTGCTGTGTTTATTTTGTATTTTTTCATGATCCTTTGAATTGGTTCCGTGATCTCTCGTATGTATGGTATAGTTATGGTTTCCTTGTTTTTGATTTCAGCTTTTGTTCTGTGTCTTGTGTCCTGTTTATTTTCTTTGTTTTTGACTTGCTGTTTCCCTTTGTTTATGGCCCATACTGGATATTGGCAGCGTATAAGTGCATGTTTTATGTGGTTTTCCTCTTCCTGTCTGTCTTCTTGTTCCGTGATGATGGTGGCTCGTTCATATAATGTCCTGACGACTGATAGCTTGTGTGCTGTGGGGTGTTCTGATGTCCAAAGTAGGTATTGATCTGTGTGGGTTGGTTTCCTGTAGACTGTGATTTTTATGCTGCCATCCTCGTTGTGGTGGATTTTCATGTCCAGAAAGGCTATGGTGCCATTTTCCTCCTCTTCGTGTGTGAATTTTATGTTCCCCGTACTGTCTGTACTGTTCAGATGGTCAGTGAGTTCTTGTGTATGTCCTTTCCTTATTTTTTCCAGAATGTCATCTACGTATCTCTTCCAAAGGGTGGGTTTGCATATTGTGGGTGCTGTGTTGATGGCTTTATTTTCCAGATCCTCCATAAAAAAACTGCTCATGATGGCTGATAGTGGGTCTCCCATTGCAAATCCTTCTTTTTGTTTGTAGATTTTTCCTCTGAATTGAAAATAAGTGGATTTTGCAACAAACTGTAGTAATTTGGATATGTCATGGACTGTGAGGTTGGTGCGTCTTTTTAGGGTACTGTCCTTGTTGAGGCGTTCTTGCACTATATGTAGTGTGACGTCAATAGGAGTCTTTGTGAATAAAGAGATGACGTCATGTGAGATGAGGATCTCGTCTGATTCTATTTTTATGTCTTTGAGTTCTTGTGCCAGCTCTTTTGAATTTTTACAGTGAAAGTCTGATAGTCCAAGGAGGGGTTTGATGATTTCAGCTCGGGCTTTTGATAAGTTGTATGTGACTGATCCAATGCTGTCTATTATTGGCCGCAGTGGGATATCCTTTTTATGTATTTTCGGTGTTCCATAAATCCGAGGGGTGATGCTGGCTGTGGGGATCAGGTGATCATATGCGTCCTTTGTGATTTTATTGCTTTCTAATAGAGGTTTTAGAAGGGCTTTGAGCATTTTTTTCTTTTCTTCTGTCGGGTTTGTTTTAATGATTTCGTATGTGTTACTGTCTGCCAACATGGTTTCCATCTGTTTTTCGTATGTTTCCGTGTCCAAAATTACTGTTGTTCTGCCTTTATCTGCTGGGAGTATTGTGATCGTTTTATCTGTCTTGAGTGAGTTTAATGCTTTTTCTTCTTTTCTTGTAACGTTGCTTTGTGGTAATTTGGCCGTTTTGAGGATTCCTGCGACTGCGTTCCGGAGTGCTGCTTTTTCTCCTTGGTCCTGGATTTTTTCACATGCCAGTTCTGTTGCGAGGATGTATTCTTCATGGGGGATTCTGGCTGGTGTGATGGCGAAGTTCAGTCCTCTGTTCAGCACTGTTTTCTCCGTGTCCGTGAGTGTGCATTGTGATAGGTTTTTGACCCACTTATCGTTCTTTTCCGTGTGTGTTTGTCTTCGTCCGTTCTTTCTTTCTGTGAGTTTTTTTAATTTTTTCAATTGGCGGTTTTTCGTTGTGATGAATTCTTGTTCGTGTGCGTGTTTCAGTTGTGCTTTTATCTGCTCCTGCGTTTTCTGGTCCGTCGGGTAGCGTTGCTTAAACATGTCCGTTTCCTCTTTGATTTGGTTGTTTATTTTGTCTACTTTATTTGCCGTTATTCTTATACGTTCTTTTATAAGGTCTTTCCGTGCTTTGTTGATGATTTTTTCTGCGTTCTTGGTCGGGATTGGATTTCTTATATTGAGGCTTTGGGGTGTGACCTCCTCATCTCTGCAACGGAGGTTGAATCGTAGGTGGTTTCTGAAGCGTGCCCGTGTTTTCTCCAATTTCTCCAGCCGGCGGAAGTCTTTAATGCAAACTTGTCCATAACTTCCACGTAATACGTCAAACAGGTTCATTTTGTCTTCTTTCAATTATTTATCCCTTTTTTTTTTTTCCTTTGAAAGACAAAAGTAAAATAGAAAGATGTCTTTACCTTCTTTACATGTTTCAACTGCACTGCAGCCTTCATCAGAAGAGTCAGCTGATTGCTGCCAGGTGACATTTATCAGCTGATTTTCATAGGCGGGGCCAGCTCAGCAGATCTGTCAGATCCGCCGAGCCGGCCCCGCCTCCCGCCGTCAGATGGTCTCTGGAGAAACACCTCACACCTGGGACCACATTCTCCAGAGACCATCTGACGGCGGGAGGCGGGGCCGGCTCGGCGGATCTGACAGATCTGCTGAGCTGGCCCCGCCTATGAAAATCAGCTGATAAATGTCACCTGGCAGCAATCAGCTGACTCTTCTGATGAAGGCTGCAGTGCAGTTGAAACATGTAAAGAAGGTAAAGACATCTTTCTATTTTACTTTTGTCTTTCAAAGGAAAAAAAAAAAAAAAGGGATAAATAATTGAAAGAAGACAAAATGAACCTGTTTGACGTATCACAAGGTTGTACTCTGAACATAGTGCAAATAGAAGTTCTCCATTAGCATTGCACTTACCTACTCCATGACTGCCTAGCACTCCTTTCCATTTTCTCAGTATCCAAACCAACTCTGGCATTAAAATCTCCAACGAGTATCAGCCTGTCATCAGTCGGTACACGCCTGATAGTCTCACGTAAATCACTGTAGAACTCTTCCTTCACCTCCTCTGTGTTGGTCATTGTTGGGGCATATACACTGATGAGTGTGGCATACATCTTCCGCTGTAGTAGGAGTCTCATAGTCATTATCCTGTTGTTGATTGGCATCGGTTCCTCATCAAGCATTGCTGCTATCTCCTTTCTAACTACAAAGCCCACTCCTGCTTCTTTCCTTTCTTGAGTTGATCTTCCACTTCAAAAGAAGATGTACCCATGGTCTTCCAAGCTGTCATATCCAGGCAATCTTGTTTCACTAAGTGCAGCTATGTCTTCATTGTACCTGTTCATTTCCAGGGCCACAAACGCGGCCTGTCTTTCTGGGCACTGTGATGTTGTTCTGTCCAACAGAGTGCATACATTCCATTCTGCTACACACAAGGCTACTGTTTTCCTCTTTTTTTGTCTTCCTGCTCCTAGCTTATTTTTCGCTGCCTGTCAGAGTGTGAACAGATCAGTCTTGTAAGCCCGGGTGACGTCCGAGCCGGTATGAGTTGCTTTCTGATTGACCATTTCATGAAACTGCTTGCAAAGTATTTGAGTACTGCTAGCTTTTGCTGGACTAGCAGCACATTCTTGGCAGATAAAGGAATTATCAGTGGCAAGGACAAGCCAAGACAAACTGACTCCAGTATCTGTTGCAGTGACTGACCAGATGATAGGTTTGTTTATCTCTGCCTTTTGTGTAGTGCATGTCACAATGCACCGACTGGCACAGTCCACCACAGACCTTGCGACAGATGTGTTTATCTGCCAGGATGTCCAGTCTCACCCTGTGTGACTGGGAGTGGTCCACCACAGACCTGTGGCAGATATTGTTTTTAGTTCTGCCAGGATGCCCTGTTTCACCCTCCACACCCTCGGAAGGGCGGGGATGCCGGTTGAGTCGCCGACAGCCCAACCCATGAGACAGGTAGTACCGGTTTTCATGGTGCATGTCACAATGCACCGACTGGCACAGTCCACCACAGACCTTGTGACAGATGTGTTTATCTGCCAGGATGTCCAGTCTCACCCTGTGTGACTGGGAGTGGTCCACCACAGACCTGTGGCAGATATTGTTTTTAGTTCTGCCAGGATGCCCTGTTTCACCCTCCACACCCTCGGAAGGACGGGGATGCCGGTTGAGTCACCGACAGCCCAACCCATGAGACAGGTAGTACCGGTTTTCATGGTTATCCGGTAGCAAGCAAGCCAATGCCTGACCTGACACACAAAAAAAAGGGATGTAAGTCTCAGTTAAAAGCTGCCAATTTCTGACCAAAAAAAGTGGAATTTTATGGGTAAGAACCTGCAACTTTAGCAAAAAGACAAAAGAAGGTGTAAATTTCCAACTGTTTACAACCTAAAACGCTGCAGATATACTGTAAGATTTGAGTAAAATGCTGAAAGTTTAAGCTTTTTTTTAAACTGCAAATTCAAGAGTAAGAAAAGTTCTAAATTCATGAGGAAAAAGCTGCAAAATTATGAATAATAAAAAGCTGCAAATTTTCAAGTAAGAAGCTGCACATTTTTGAGTAAAATGGCTCTAATTCTGTAGGAAACTGCAAATTTATGAGAAAAATCCTCACATTTACAAAAGAATGTTTCTAATTTACATGGAAAAAGGATGTGATAAATTGGCGTGTGTTGGCCTTTTTTTTTTTTTTTTTTTTAAGACAGCCGTGCGGAGGAACTAAGCGGTGATGTTCGGTGGTGTTAAATCCTGCAGATCTGCATTAATCAGCAGGGAAAAGGAGAAGAAGAGGAATAGGTGATCTCCAGCAGCAGAAATAATCCAGTTAACCCAGGAGGAGTAAACACATGACACCCAACACATCACCCCCCCCCCCCATGACATCAGTGGGAACAGCTGGGCCAAACTTCACACCTCTGTCTATTTACATATTCCCTTCTGAGGACAATTCAAACAGAGCTGCTGCTGAGCTGGAAACCAAAGGGTTAAAGGGTGACATGGCTTTATCAGCAGCACTGATCCCCCCCACCCCCAAATGACCTGCTGGCCAGGAACTAACAACTCCTCAGGCCTGTTAACACAATTTTAACAACAAAAGGACATGCAAAAGAACAAAGGTTCCCTTTGATTTAACAGGATAACAGCGTGAATTTTCTGGTCTGTGAATGAACAGAGCAGCCATGAGTGTTTCACGGAATCACTTATTGAATTATAATGGTTAATCTAAATCACAATTTCAGGAAACATAAGCTTCAGGGGAAACTTAAACCCATGACACATCGTTTTAAATTTTGCTGATTTTTCTTTTTTTTTTTTCTGCTTCTCTTCCAGTCCTTGTGGCCACTTTCTGATTGCTTTAATTTTTTTAAAACATCATTTTAAGAATAATGTTAACTGACTTAAAAAGTACATTTCTAACTACACTATATCATACAATACGCCATTTAACATACAATTTTATTTGATCGCATTAAGATCTTAATTCAAACAAGAGTATTTGCAACCAACTTAATTAAGACTTGAACAAAAACAATCAATCTGAATACAACTGGGAGCGTTTAAGAATAAAAATCTTTGGATTCCTTAATGAAGTTCTGCCTGCAGATCACCTGCACTCAAACATTCCAATTACCACTCATGAGACAGACCAGATTCCGTACAAAATGTTAAAAATTTTTACTTTGGCTTCATCTTTAAGGGGTTGCTGTTCCAGTTAAAAGTCTCAAGTGTTGGAGAGTCCACCTTTGTATAAAACAGTCTCGTCAGTATACCACGAAAGGCTTAAAGTCGCTAAGATAATTCAGAGGTTAAACCGGCTGTTAATGTCATTTAAACCCTGCATGGCTTCAACAACGTGGAACTGGCATTTAACTTTGAAACGGATGGCTCGAGTTATCGCAAATGAGCAAGTTTAAAACACACACTGAAGTTAAGAGTATTGCAAGAAGGAAAATAGTTTAATATAAAACACAGCTGTCTTACCTTGAAATGTCATTTACAAATGAAGAGACTCAAACTGAAGAAAAACGTAATTCGAACCACGAACCCTCTGGTTACTGGACAACTCGCCCTGGCCCTATTTAGAGACTGTTATTTCTCTCATTGATTGCTGGACTCTCAAGTACTATTCCCCATCAGAACCCCTTCCTGTTCTGTCGTCCAACCTGCCCACTCCAATTTTGCCTCATTGTAAATTTTGTTTTCATGCACTGTTTGAACTTGTGTTTTGTTTTTTCATTAAATACTACAAACTAGCAGTCCAACGTCTGGATCTTCCTCTCTGCCCTGAGGGGCGATTCATGACAGTAGAGTCCAGTCAGTTTGTGACCCAGCTGCTGCTAGTTTGGTTTTTTGTTTCACCCACCTGTTTTGGCATTTCCCGGAGCAGTCAACATGTCCTCAGCTCATACGGACCCTGCAGGTGGGCACAGCTACCCGATGAGCCAGGGGTGGGAGTGCTGTAGGACACTCATGGAAGTGGACTGGCTCATCTCTGTAGCTCGCATCGCTCCTACCCTGAAAGACGCATTGTGGTACCTGGGTCTCGCAGAGGCAGCTGCTCCCCGGTGCCCTCAGCTCAAGGAGCATGCTGAGGGGGTGGACAGGATTTCTCTGGCGGCGACTCTGCAATACAAGAACAGTGAGATGGTGGGGAATTTCCCAAGAAGACCTGGGCCTGCGCCGAAGGGGAGGCATTGCGGGGCCTCTGTAGTATTGGCTCCTCACCAGTCTCCGGCACCCATTCCTGCTCCTGCTCCACCTACTACAGGATGCCGCTGTCCAGGGAAATCCTGCCGGAAGAACGCCTTCACCTCTCAGTCAGCAGTTATTCCCACGTTGAGCCAGACAACCCCCGCAGCAGTCCCTTCCTCTGGTTATCCTTCTTTGGCTGCCCCGTCAGCCTCCTCCTCCTCCGTTGCTGCTGTGACTCCCATCTCCTCGACGTATCTTCCTACTGCTGAGGGCCCGGCTGTTTCCTCATCGGCCCCGCCTGCCACCATGGCTGCAGGGGCAGCTCTTCCATCTTCATATGAGGGGCCCACAACCACTGAAGTCACGGAGAGGGCTGATTCCCAGCCAGCTGCAGCAGAAACCATCGTGCCCTGGGAATACAGGCAAGTGCTTTTTCAGTCTCATTTCCCTAAAAATGAATTACCTTGCCTGATTCCCAGTGGTGAGGCTCGGCCGTTGCAGTCCACTGAGTCTTCACCACCTGCTGCAAATATTAATTCCTCACCAGCTACCTCTGTGTCACCTCCTATATCCCCTGGATGTTCACCGGTTCTGGGATTGAGCTGCCCAACGATGGAGGAGCCTGCGGGCCTGGAGGACCAGGTTCTAGCCCCACAGCCATGGTCCGGACAGAGGAAAAGCGCTGCCTCCAGCCTGAAGCCTGCACCGACAATAAAGCGTCCCCTGGCTTCAGCTATGCGGGATCCAGCACCACCCAAGAGCCGACCTCCTGCCACCACACCGGACAAGCCACCTGCGTGGGTCACTTTGCTGAGGGGGTCTGGGACTGCACCTACCACCATGCCTGCTGCAGGGGCTGCCACAGCAGAGTCAGAGTTGGACCTCCAGAGGGCCAGACCCAAGACCTCGCCACCTGGATCGATGGAGTCCTGGATAATGGTGGAGCTTGAGCTCAGGCAAGTGCTCTCCTTTGTTTTCGTTGTTTCCATGTTGGAGAGATCTTGCCTGGCTCTTGATGGGGACAGTCAAGTGGAGTCGGCAGCTGCACCTGAGCTCACCTTGCCGGGTTTCCCTGCCACCGGTGATCCTGACCCTGTGTCTCTGTCCCCCTTGTCTGAGCCTTTCCCCAGGGTCACCAAGGTTCATCCAACTTCACCTGAGGTCTTCGTGGGTCCAGCTCCTCCTGCCAAGGTTGTTGTCGGTGCTCCATCCCAGCCTGGGACCTCCGTGGGTGTTGCTCCCCTTCTGGCTGAGGTCTTCGCGGATACTCCATCCTAGCCCGGGACCTCCATGGGTGCTGCTCCTCCTCCGGTAGAGGTCTTTGTGGGTGCTCCGTTCCAGCTTGGGGCCTCCAAGGGTGCTGCTTCCCCGTTAGCTGAGGTCATTGTGGGTGCTCCATCACAGCCTGGGACCTCCGTGGGTGCAGCTCCTCTTCACTCCGGGTCTCTGTGGGTGTGGTGTCCTAGTCAGGGACCGTCGTGGGTGCTGCGCCCCAGCCTGACACCAACGTGGGTGCTGTGCTCCAGTGTGGGCCTGCCATGGGCATTATGCTCCAGCCCAGGGGCTGCAGCTATGGCCCAGTCCAGGTCCACCGTGGGTGCAGCTCTGGTCCAGCCCGGGTCCATCATGGGTGCGGCTCAGGCCCAGTCCAGGCCCGCCGGGGGTGCAGCTTTGCTCCAGCCTTGCTCCAGCTGGGAGCCACCACAGGTGCTGATTTGCTCCAGCCCGGAGCCACCGCTGCTGCTGTGTCTGGGTCCAGGACCACTGAGGGTGCTGCAGGGCATTCCGGGGGTGTTGGGGTTCCCTCTCCTCTGCCTGACATGTTGTTGGTCCCCTCTCCTCTGCCAGACGCCGTCGTGGTTCCCTCTCCTCTGCCTAAGACCGTCGTGGTTCCCTCTCCTCTGCCCGAGGCCATTGTGGTTCCCTCTCCTCTGCCTGAGGCCATCGGGGTTTCCTCTCCTCTGCCTGAGGCTGTCATGGTTCCCTCTCCTTACCCGGATATCATCATGGTTTCCCCGACTCCTCCATCTTGCTCACCACTGGTTCTTCCCGTTGGGCAGCCGCCTTCTGGACCACCCTTTCTGTTCAGGTGGTTAAAGAACTCTTGCAGACCACTTGACAGACTGTGCTGTGGGGCTGGGTGTCCCACGATCTCTGGTAGGCCACCCGACTCTTTCCATCATGCCATCTGCCATCGGGCCTGGGACTTTAGCCGCCTTCCTGAACTGTCCAGCTCTTCAGTTGAGGGGGTTTAGGCGGTTGCGTTTTTGCCTGGTGTGGGTCCTGAGCGGGGTTTTGTTTTGTTCCCTCCTAGCCTGTTCCCCACCACCACCCACTCGGGGTGGTTTATTGTTGTACTCCTTTTTTGGGGGGGGTGGGGGGACTCTTTTTTTGATATTTCCCTGGGTGTCTGGCATCCACCCCTTGACAGTGGGGCTCTGTCAAGAGCTGAGCACTGGAGATTTCCGCCATGCTCAATTTCATGGCCTTTCTCTATATTTGTATATTTGTTGTATTTTGTGCTTTTTGGTTTCTGCATATCTCGTATTGTTTCTTATTTTCCTCATCTCCTTGTTTATGTCATCATAGTTTTGTTACTCTTTTATTTGGTATTAGTTTGTATTTATTTCTCAGTTCTTATTGGTTGATATTTAATTCTTTATATCATACTGTTGTGCTCTCTCTCCGGGTTGACAGCTGTTAGTGACACTTCTGGGTTTTTGCTCCATTGTGGGCGGTGTCCCTGTCAGCTGTCAGTCCCGTCTTCTCCCCTCTCTTTGCTCCCAGCTGACCCAAAACAGTGATGATTGTTTCCTCTTGCCCGCTCATGGTACCAACACCTGCTATCATTTGTGTCAATTTATTTCTGGCCCTATTTAGGGACTGTTATTTCTCTCACTGATTGTTGGACTCTCAAGTGGCTTCAGAGCGTGCCCAAATGCCAAGTCACGTTTCGTTACCTTGTATTCATACATGTGTAATGACAATAAAGTTGAATCTCATCTCATCTCATCTCTCAAGTGCTATTCCCCATCAGAACCCCTTCCCGTTCTGTCGTCCAACCTGCCTACTCCAATTTCGCCTCGTTGTAAGTTTTGTTTTTGTGCACTGTTTGAACTTGTGTTTTGTTTTGTTTTTTTTCATTAAATACTACAAACTAACAGTCCATCGTCTGGGTCTTCCTCTCTGCCCCGAGGGGCAATTCATGACAGTGTTTGTCATTTGTTCAGAAGCTGCTTTTGTGAGCTGTAGTTGAAGATAATATAAGATGACAAATGAAATGCAGAGATGGTTATGAGTCACACATGGGCTGAAGATGTAGAAGCACCTTATATAACACCCTGTACTTTGCAGTATATTTATTATTCCTAGCTTTGGTATTTTGAATTAGAGGACATTTGTAAGACATCATGGTCAGAAATAAAAGGGATGTTACAGTCTTGGATTTTTAAAAAAAAATTTTTTTTTTTTGTGACAGTTCAGTTTGTAATTACAGCTCCTTATTCGGTATTGAGTTGCATTTGCTGAATGCAAGTCATCATTTCCATCAAAGGAACTTTATTGTGACTACTATTGTAGTCAAAATTATTTTTGTGACAAGCACCAATAGTGCCAGGTGACACATATACAGTGGTGTGAAAAAATGTTTCCTCCCTTCCTGAGTTCTCATTTTTTGTATGTTTGTCACACTTAAATGTTTCTGATCATCAAACAAATTTAAATATCAGACAAAGATAACACAAGTAAACACAAAATACAGTTTTTAAATGAAGGTGTTTATTATTAAGGGAAAAAAAATCCAAACCTACATGGCCCTGTGTGAAAACGTGATTGCCCCCTAAACCTAATAACTGGTTGGGCCACCCTTAGCAGCAACAACTGCAATCAAGCGCTTGTGGTAATTGGCAATGAGTCTTTAACAGCACTGTGGAGGAATTTTGGACCACTCATATTTGCAGAATTGTTGTAATTCAGCCACATTGGAGGGTTTTCAAGCATGAACCGCCTTTTTAAGGTCATGCTACAGCATCTCAATCGGATTCAAGTCAGGACTTTGACTAGGCCACTCCAAAGTCTTCATTTTGTTTTTCATAAGCCATTCAGAGGTGGACTTGCTGGTGTGTTTTAGATCATTGTCTTGATGCAGAACCCAAGTGCGCTTCAGCTTGAGGTCACAAACAGATGGCCGGACATTCTCCTTCAGGATTTTTTGGTAGACAGCAGAATTCATGATTCCATTTACCACAGCAAGTCTTCCAGGTCCTGAATCAGCAAAACTGCCCCAGATCATGAGATGAGAGATGAGATGAGATTCATCACACTACCACCACCATATTTTACTGTTGGTGTGATGTTCCTTTTCTGAAATGCTGTATTGCTTTTATGCCAGATGTAATGGGACACACACCTTCCAAAAAGTTCAACTTTTGTCTTGTCAGTCCACAGAGTATTTTCCCAGAAGTCTTGGGGATCATCAAAATGTTTTCTGGCAAAACTGAGACGAGCCTTTATGTTCCTTTTGCTCAGCAGTGGTTTTCGTCTTGGAACTCTGCCATGCAGGCCATTTTCCCAGTCTCTTTCTTATGGTGGAGTCATGAACACTGACCTTAACTGAGGCAAGTGAGGCCTGCAGTTCTTTGGATGTTGTTGTGGGGTCTTTTGTGACCTCTTGGATGAGTCGTCACTGCACTTTTGGGGTAATTTTGGTAAGCCGACCACTCCTGGGAAAGTTCACCACTGTTGCATGTTTTTGCCATTTGTGGATAATGGCTCTCACTGTGGTTTGCTGGAGTTCCAAAGCTTTAGACATGGCTTTAAAACCTTTTCCAGACTGATAGAGCTCAGTCACTTTGTTTCTCATTTGTTCTTGAATTTCTTTTGATCACAGCATGATGTCTAGCTTTTGAGGATCTTTTGGTCTACTTCACTTTGTCAGGCAGGTCCTATTTAAGTGATTTCTTGATTGAGAACAGGTATGGCAGTAATCAGGCCTGGGTGTGGCTAGAGAAATTGAAAGCTTTCCAAAGATGTGATAAACCACAGTTAATTTATTAATGGGGGGGGGGGCAATCAGTTTTTCACACATAGCCATGTAGGTTTGGATTTTTTTTTTACCCTTAATAATAAACACCTTCATTTAAAAACTGCGTTTTGTGTTTACTTGTTATCTTTGTCTTGTAGGGAACCCACGCTGGGATAATCATCTCAGACTGGAAGCAGAGGGGAGGGGAATATTCCCTCTGCCGGTAGAGCATGGGGGATTAAATGGAGAACAGTACGTATTGTAATGTGTAAATGTATTGTGATGCAAGATTTCAGGCAACAGGGGGAAGGAATGGAGTGATATAAAAGGAGAGACCCTGGTGTTTTGAGAAGTCTTTTTCTGTGTATGAATGCAGTGAGAGAGAGAAATAAAGTCGTCTGTTGTGCAGATCTGGTTTCTTTATTTGCACTCTCCACAGTCAAATATTTAAATCTGTTTGGTGATCTGAAACATTGACAAATATACAAAAAAAATGAGAAATCAGGAAGGGGGCAAACACTTTTCACACAACTGTAATATATACATTGCTGGGTGAACAAAGTGTAAAGACAGCTACAACAGCATAGGAGGGAGGCTGAAAAGTTCATAGTGGTCAGATTTGACCAAATGTGGTTTATTTTTCAACATAGTCTCTCCTTCGGTCCAGACACCTTTTCCATCGGTGTTGCAGCACTTGGATTCCTGCGGTTAAAAAATAAACCACATTTGGTCAAATTTGACCATTATGAACTTTTCAACCCCCCCCCCCCCCACCCGCCACCCACCCACCCACACACACACACACACACACACACACACACACTTCCGTACAAAGCATATTGTGTGCATGTGTAGGGAATGGGTCAACATATATACACAGACAAACATAAACAAATGTATATGAGCGAATACATGCACCAACACAGATTATATATTAATTCTCTACCTACATACACAAGCTCTTACCTTCCCTTATTTTATCCTGTGTCTGTTAAGAAGCTATAACAACATCATAACAAAGAATAAAAAGATAGCCCCCGGTCCAGTGGGTCAAGCAATAAGACCCTGTATCAGTAGCACAGGCAGCTGGGCCACTATCCCCATCCAAACCCTACCCTCTAGGAGGGGGGTGGGGTGTTGCAGGGTGAAACTAGCAAACAACCTCAAACCACAATTGAGCCCACCACCCAAGAGTCCCCACCGCCCCACCAGAGGAGTCGCCACGAACAACAATATAGCACTGCACCAACCCACCAGAAAACCAGCCAGCTTCCACCACACCACCCGGCGCAATAGGCGCAGCCATCCCATACCAGTGTGCATCCACCACCAGCACCCACAAAGGGAGTGTGAGTGAGCACACTGAGCAGGAAAAGTACTGTGGGGGGGTGGGGGGCAGGATGGTGAAGAGAGGCAGGCATGAGGCAAGAGGCCATGCGCACTGCCCCCCCCCCCCCCCCCCCCGGTATGGATGTGGCTAATGTGAGGCATTTCAGAGTGGGAAAGTGTGAATGGCATACCATGACCATGCCTGTTATGTCTGGAAATAGAACAGTGGAGTTGGTAGCTATGCTGAACGATGACTTTATTGAACAGTCAGCAATAATAGTAACAAGCCAACTGAGAGGTGGTGCAGGGAAGTAGCAGGCTAGAGGCGGAGCACCAAAGAGACCGTCTCCCACCAACAGTTCCCTTATATACAGTGGGGCAAAAAAGTATCTAGTCAGCCACCAATTGTGCAAGCTCTCACACTTAAAAGATGAGAGAGGTCTCCAATTTTTATCATAGGTATACCTCACCTATGAGAGACAAAATGAGAAAAAAAATCCAGAAAATCACATTGAAGGATTTTTAATGAATTAATTGGTAAATTCCTCGGTAAAATAAGTATTTGGTCACCTACAAACAAGCAAGATTTCTGGCTCTCACAGACCTGTAACTTCTTCTTTCAGAGGCTCCTCTGTCCTCCACTCGTTACCTGTATTAATGGCACCTGTTTGAACTCATTATCAGTATAAAAGACACCTGTCCACAGCCTCAAACAGTCAGACTCCAAACTCCACTATGGCCAAGACCAAAGAGCTGTCAAAGGACACCAGAAACAAAATTGTAGACCTGCACCAGGCTGGGAAGACTGAATCTGCAATAGGTAAGCAGCTTGGTGTGAAGAAATCAACTGTGGGAGCAATTATTAGAAAATGGAAGACATACAAGACCACTGATAATCTCCCTTGATCTGGGGATCCACACAAGATCTCACCCTGTAGGGTCAAAATGATCACAAGAACGGTGAGCAAAAATCCCAGAACCACACGGGGGGACCTAGTGAATGACCTGCAGAGAGCTGGGACCAAAGTAACAAAGGCTACCATCAGTAACACACTACGTCGCCAGGGACTCAAATCCTGCAGTGCCAGACATGTCCCCCTGCTTAAGCCAGTACACGTCCAGGCCCGTCTGAAGTTTGCTAGAGAGCATTTGGATGATCCAGAAGAGGATTGGGAGAATGTCATATGGTCAGATGAAACCAAAATAGAACTTTTTGGTAAAAACTCAACTTGTCGTATTTGGAGGAGAAAGAACACCATACCTACTGTGAAGCACGGGGGTGGAAACATCATACTTTTGGGCTGTTTTTCTGCAAAGGGACCAGGACGACTGATCCGTGTAAAGGAAAGAATGAACGGGGCCATGTATCGTGAGATTTTGAGTGAAAACCTCCTTCCATCAGCAAGGGCATTGAAGATGAAACGTGGCTGGGTCTTTCAGCATGACAATGATCCCAAACACACCTCCCGGGCAACGAAGGAGTGGCTTCGTAAGAAGCATTTCAAGGTCCTGGAGTGGCCTAGCCAGTCTCCAGATCTCAACCCCATAGAAAATCTTTGGAGGGAGTTGAAAGTCCGTGTTGCCCAGCGATAGCCCCAAAACATCAATGCTCTAGAGGAGATCTGCGTGGAGGAATGGACCAAAATACCAGCAACAGTGTGTGAAAACCTTGTGAAGACTTACAGAAAACATTTGACCTCTGTCACTGCCAACAAAGGGTATATAATGAAGTATTGAGATGAACTTTTGTTATTGACCAAATACTTATTTTACCGAAGAATTTACCAATTAATTCATTAAAAATCATTCATTGTGATTTTTTGGAATTTTTTTTTTTCTTATTTTGTCTCTCATAGTTGAGGTATACCAATGATGAAAATTGGAGACCTCTCTCATCTTTTAAGTGGGAGAACTTGCACAATTGGTGGCTGACTAAATACTTTTTTACCCCACTGTATATATACATATATATAGTCATAAATTGGCCTGTCCGGGGTAGAAAGACAGGCCCAAGCACTGAATTGTAATTGTGACATTTATTAACGAAGATAACATAAAGTCCAAAAACAGTTCAGACAATACAAAAATGCAAAAACAAGAATAATTTACAGGGAGGTGCACTCCAGAGCTGCCTTAGCTCTGGAGGAGATGAGGAAAAACATGGAGGGATAAGTCCATTCTACTTCAGACAATTCAATAGCGCCGCCGTGAAACAATTAATTGACATAGCTTAAATACACAGCACACAAATGAGCCGCAGGCATGGGCAGGCTGAGCGAGCAGGTGTCCTAATAGATAATCACTCAAAGCTGGGAACTAGGGAACAGACTGTGAGTGGATGGTGGGTGTGTCTGGGAGAGGAGGAAGGAGGCTCATGTCACAAAACAAAAAATAACAGAAACTGACAAGAATATAATAACAGACATAAAATACTCAAACATACATTGATAGTCTGAGCCCTGGGCTCAGACTCATGACAGAGCCCCCCCCCCCCTTCAAGGGGTGGACACCCCAGACACCCCAAGGCAACACCAAAAAAGGAACCCACCCCCACCCCCACCCCCATCCCAGAGACAGAGCACAGCAAAAAAAAAAAAACACCCCGGGTGGGAGGTGGGGGGGAAAAGGATAGGAGGGAAAAAATATGGAACCGCTCAGGACCCGTACCCACAGCACGCCAGGCCCCTGGGCCCCCTTAAACCAAAGAACCAGGCAGTTCAGGTGGCCAACTGAAGTCCCAGGCCAGCCAGATGACATGGTGATATGAGTCACCATGCCATGAGTGCTCCGTGGCTCTGGGCTGGAGCACTGCAGCACCCTTCGTGGCTCCAGGCCGGAGCACTGCAGCACCTTTGGTGGCTTTGGGCTGGAGCACTGCAGCACCCTCGGTGGCTCTGGGCTGGAGCACTGCAGCACCCTCATCTAGCAAAGTTGGATTTTCCCCGGCGAGCCTGAAAGAAGGCTTAGAACAAACAAGCAGAGGTACCAGATCAGGGTCACCAGCAGCGGCAGAGCCTGGCAAGGTGAGCTCAGATGCAGCTGATGGCTGCATCCGACTCTCCTCCCCAAGAGCCAGGCAAGATCTCTCCAAAATAGATAAGAGGAAAACAAGAGAGAGCACTTGCCTGAGCTTGGGCTCCACCGCTGTCCAGGACCCCGTTGATCCAGACGATGACATCTCAGGTACGGTCTTTTGGCAGTCCAGTTTCGGTTCCCACTCTGCTGTGGCGGCCTCCGCAGCAGGCATGATGGTGGTTGCAGTCCTCATCTCACCAGATGAAGTGGACCACACTGGTGGCTCTTCTGGCGTGGCAGCTGGGGATTGGCTCACCGCTGCCGCTGGAACAGGGTCCTCCAGGGCCATGAGCTCCTCCATTGTTCAGCGGTTCTGCTCCAGGGCTGGCGGACACTCAGGGGCCACAGGAGAGAACACAGAGAGGACTGGTGAGAAATTTATAACAGCAGCAGGTGGGGAGAGCTCAGGGGACTGCTTTTCCTGAGCCTCCCTACCGGGAATCAGGCAAGGTATATTATCATAAATAGAGGTAGAATTAAATAAAACTTGCCTGTTTTCCCAGATCTGGATGTTGCCTGCTGCTGTATATGGAGTGTCATCCCTCTCTGTGGCTAAGGTGAACTTAGGCCCCTCTGTGGATTGTGGAGGAGCCGCCCCTGTAGTCACTGGGATGGACGGGACTGAGAGGGAGGCGACCAGTTCCTCCGCAATGGGAGGAGTTGCCGAGGGGGAGGAAGAGAGAATTGTAGCAGGGAGGTTGGCTGGCGGAACAGCCGGAGAGAAAGAGTCGAAAAAGGAGACTGCTGCAGGAGTTTCCTGCCTCGGCGAAGGATGGGCTGCAGATGAGGAAGTGGGGGCTTTCCTCCGGTGAACCAGAGCAGGGCAACAATGCTGCCGTGGAGCTGGCGACATGCACTCTGAAGCTGGAGGTGAAGCTGGTGGACCGGGAGGAGAGGAGGACGTCAGATGTGGAGAACGCCTCTGCTTCGGCTCTGCTGGAAACGCCCCCACCCGCAACCCAGGAAAAGATCCCTGGAGCGCAGACACCGTGGACAACAGCTCTGAAAATGTGGGATACTTCCACAGGCCAGGATACGCCTCCAGAATTCCCACCCCTCCATACAAACTCTCCCAGGCTTTCTTGGGTCCACGGGTGGCGAGAGCTTCATCCACAAAACTCTGGATGAAATCTGCCACCCACTCTTCCTCCACGGTCAGAGATCCCGCTGCCATTCTCCCTTTATTGGCATGGGGCTGGCGAGCCGGGACCATAATGAGCTCCAGATAGAGTTGAGGAAAAAAAGCACAAAAAGGAAAAAATGCACAATTACAACAGCTGGGCCTTAGACTGGCAGCACTATTCTGTCATAAATTGGCCGCTCCGGGGTAGAAATACAGGCCCAAGTGCTGAATTGTAATTGTGACATTTATTAACGAAGATAACATAAAGTCCAAAAACAGTTCAGACAATGTAAAAATGCAAAAAATAACTTACAAGGAGGTGCACTGCAGAGCTGTCTTAGCTCTGGAGGAGATGAGAAAAAACACGGAGGGATAAGTCCATACTACTTCAGACAATTCAATAGTGCCTCCGTGAAACAGTGAATTGACAAAGCTTAAATACACGGCACACAAATGAACCACAGGTGTGGGCAGGCTGAGTGAGCAGTCATCCTAATAGACAATCACTCACAGCTGGGAACTAGGGAACAGACTGTGAGTGGATGGTGGGTATGTCTGGGAGAGGAGGAAGGAGGCTCATGTCACAAAACCAAAAATAACAGAAACTGACAAGAAAATAACAGACATAAAATACTCAAAAATACATTGAGAGTCTGAGCTCTGGGCTCAGACTCATGATATATTTATGTATATGGGGTGTCTAGGGTGTCTGGGGAGGGATAGTACCTCTGTAGGGGGGGGCTTGCCATGTCCTTTTTAGGACAGCTCATTCTCCATTGGTTCCCACCTGGCACCCAACTCTCACCTGTGGCTCCTCAAACCTGTAGCATGCGCAAAGGCCACACCCTGATAAACCATTTTGGCAGGCAGGCTGAACCAGGTGAGGGTAGCTGGTCAGGCCTCAAACCCTCCGGTGAGTTAAACAGGGTATGCCTACCCAAGCATGTGAAGACCGTAGTCGGCAGATTGAGCGGGATGAGGCCATCTTTTGTCCCAACGGTCATGAAGGCGGCGACAGCAGGCGTTGTGGAACGCAAGGGCATGGCAAGTCACTATAAACATCATGGTCATCCACTGCAGCCAAGGAAGTCCCTGGTCGTGTCGGCTCTTTTCGTACCACCAGATCCTGGCTTTTGAGGCCGAGAGAGTGGGATTGCCCCTGTGCATCGACTTTCCCACTTTAAAAAAAACTTTCCCGCACAGGTTTTCCTCGTGCGTGTTAGTCCTCACAACCCTACAACAGTCCTGCTGCGATTGGGAATGAGTGAAGCAACAGGTGGAGGTGACCACTGGCAGTTGTAGCTTGAACCCTGCACACAGCCAGCTTGGTGGCAATAGTTGCTCTCCCTCTGACCCCGGGACAACAGTGGAGTTTGGCGTTCCCCCAGGCGACTGAGCAGCCTTTTTAGGACACTACTGTTCACCCTCACATGAGGGAGGGGACTAGAAAATGTGTCCCAAACAAATGCTTGTCCCTTTCAACTGGCCAGCATACCACGGCTGGCAGTTCTACTCCCCAAGCGGTTGAAACCAAAGAAGAAAGAAACTAATTTTGGTGTGTGGAATGTATGCACGCTCATGGACAGAGAGGCCTCCTCAAGGCCTAAGAGAAGAACAGCCTTCATTGCAAGAGAACTGGCCCGCTACCACATTGACATTGTGGCCCTCAGTGAAACCAGACTAGCCGAAGAAGGATCTGTGGCCAAACTAAAAGGCAGCTACACCTTCTTCTGGAAAGGCAAGGCCAAAAATGAAGAGAGGATCCATGGACTAGGACTGGCCATAAAGACATCGGTTCTCAAGCAACTTCCTGACCTACCAACGTCAGTTAATGAATGGCTGATAAAACTCTGTTTCTCCCTCAACCGTAACCGGCATGTTACCTCATCAGCGCGTACGCCCCAACTCTCACCAGCAGCAATGAAGTGAAGGAAGCCTTTTATGAGGAGCTCAGTACCCTCGTGAAGGACACTCCTCATTCTGACAAACTCATTCTGCTAGGCGATTTCAACGCCAGAGTCACAACAGACTGCTGTAACTGGAAAGGCGTGCTGGGGCCACACGGCACTGGAAAATTGAACTCCAACAGCTTGATGTTCTTGAGCCTTTGTGCTGAAAACCACCTCACTATCACAAACACACTGTTCTGGCAAGCAGACAAATATAAAACAACATGGATGCACCCAAGATCCAAGCAGTGGCATTTGATAGACTTTGCCATTTGCCGTCAGAGAGACATCCATGATGTCAGGATCACCAGGGCCATGTGCAGAGCAGAGTGTTGGACGGACCACCGTCTAGTCAGATCCATCCTATCCCTGCATATTGCCCCAACACCCGCAAGGCGCCAAAAGTCATCAGGCCAGCATTCAACATTGCCAAACTTGAACAACCTCAGCGACGTAGTGAATTTGCAGAAGATCTGGATGGCCGACTGATTGCCCATGGACCCCTGACTGGCTGTCCAACACAAAGGTGGGAACAGTTTAGAGCACTGGTGACGGAGTCAGCAAAAACCACCATTGGCTCCAGGAAACAAGTGCACCAGGACTGGTTCGTCGAGAACAACAAGAGCATCAAGACACTCCTGGATGACAAGCAGAAGGTCTTTGTTGAGTGGCAGAATGACCCCACTTCCATTTCCAAGTGTGATCACTTCAAGCACCTCCAGAGACAGGCACAAGCAGCGTTGTGAAAGATGCAGAATGAATGGTGGGAGAAGAAGGCAGATGAGGTGCAGAGATACACCGACACACAGAATTCCAAGATGTTCTTCAGCGTCATCAAGGAAGTATATGGACCTGCCAAGCCATGTACTACCCCACTTCTGTCGGCAGATGGTTCAACACCGGTTCAACAGCATGCTGCTATCTATTAGAAAACATCAAATCCAGCTTGGATGGGGGAGGGGTAGCGGGGGCTGTTTTTCTTGACCTGCGAAAGGCTTTTGATACAGTTAACCATGAGTTTGTGGAGTGTGTAAATGATGAGGCAGGTTTGTCTCAGGCAGTTTATTACACATCTCCAACATGAGCATAGTAGAAAGAGGACATCTCAGACAAAACTCGTCCCTTAAATACTCAGGTCTCCCTACAGCTCAAAAGTCACATTGCATTCACATTAAAGGTCACATTGCATTCCCTTCCTTAATCCCTTAACATCCCCCTCACAGTCTCTGACACACAAAGGATCCTCCAAGCAGTCTCTGACACACAAAAGATCACACTTTCACAACTTCCTGTTATCTCCAAGGAAATTCTGCTCTTTCTTCTTATCTAAGATGCGAGGCATTATGTTTTCCCCATGGCAGCTACCCCCCCCCCCCAAGCATATTGGATCGAACAAAAGAATAACAGTCTGTATGCTGTGACAGAATCATTACACATCAATCCACATGCTGCTTGGGCTTCAGTCTTCTCCCGTATCTGCTGTAACCAGGATTCACCGCCTCCGCGGCGCTGTCATGCTGGGGAGCTGCTGGCTGGGGGTGGAAACCTTTTGTCAGTCCCTGCGGGTGTTCTGGGAAAATTTTACTCCGGGAAGCTCCCCGTGGGGGTCTTCCATGCTGAGGGGCCCTCGCCAACAGCACTTGCTCGTCCGCCACCACAAAAGCGGGTTTGAGTCTGTTTATGCCAACCTTTTCCCTTCTACCCCCCAAATCTAGCAAAAAATGCTTGTCTCCTGTTTCCAGCACTCTGAATGGTCCATCATAAGGTGGGCGCAGTGGGGGGCGATGGGCTTCGTGTCTGACAAAAACAAACTCCGCGTTTTTCAAAGTTTTAAAAACGCGCGGAAAACTGTGGTGGACAGGGCCCGGCAGCGTGCCTGTGTCAATGCTACGCTGCAACAGCTGAGACGGGGAGCTGCTCGGCGCAAGATTATCTGGGAGAAACTCCCCGGGCAGCCGAAGTGGCTGCGCAAAAACGAGTTCAGCCGGGGAAGCCTCCAAGTCCTCTTTAGGCGCAGAACGTAACCCCAATAAAACCCACGGTAGTTTGTCTACCCAATTTGCATCCGTCAGTGACGCTCTGAGAGCCGCTTTCAATGACCTATGAAAACGTTCGCATAACCCATTAGCCTGTGGATTGTACGCAGTTGTGTGGTGAATTGTGACACCCAGGCTGCGGGCCATTGTTGACCAAAGTTGGGAAACAAATTAAGGGCCTCTGTCGGACGTAATGCCCGACAGGACTCCAAAACGCGCCACCCATGCTGTTAAAAACGCGCGCGCCACCTCCTCGGCTGTGGTTGACGCCAGTGGAACCACCTCCAGCCAGCGCGTGGTGCGGTCTACCATCGTCAGAAGGTGTGTGCACCCCTGTGATGGCGGTAGGGGGCCCACGAGGTCCACGTGAACATGGTCGAACCTCTTAGCCGGGATGTGAAACGGCTCCAAGGGAGCTCTGGTGTGTCTGTGTACTTTGACTCGTTGGCACGCATGCAGGCTGCTGCCCACTCTTTCGCTTGTTTGCGAAGGCTCGGCCACACAAATTTCTCTCCCACCATCTTGACCGATGCGCGCACTCCCGGGTGCGCTAAAGAATGAACCGAGTCAAAAACGCGGCGGCGCCACACGGCCGGTACCACGGGACACGGTCGCCCAGTGGAGACATCGCAGATTAGGGGGGGCATACCGTCTTGCAGCACCCTGCTCTCCAGCCTTAACCCTGTTGGTCCAGACTGGAGCGTGCGCACATCCGCGTCACTAACCTGCTCCACGGCCATGGCTGTGTAATCTATCCCCACGCGGACCGGGGCCGCCACAGCGCGTGAGAGGCAGTCTGCCACTACATTCAGTTTACCCGACACATGCTGAATATCGGTAGTAAACTCTGAGATCGCGGCCAGCTGTCTCTGCTGCCGGCCCGACCACGGTTCTGAAACCTTGGCCATCGCGAATGTTAGTGGCTTGTGGTCAACGAACGCAGTGAAACAGCGCCTTTCCAGCCAGAACTGGAAGTGGCGAATGGCCAAGTGCAGAGCCAGCAACTCCCTGTCAAACGCGTTGTATTTACGTTCACTATCGCGCAAAGTCCTGCTGAAAAAGGCGAGCAGCTGCCAAGCCCCGGCTACACGCTGCTCCACAACCGCCCCTATGGCTACATCTGACGCATCAGTAGTGAGCGCTATGCGGGCCATTGGGTCTGGATGTGCCAACAACGCAGCGTTTGCCAGGGCTGCCTTGACTTCCGAGAACGCCCGCTCTCGCTCCGGGGACCATTCGATCTTATTTGCGGGTTTCTGTTTTTTGAGCGCGGCGTACAGCGGTTGCATGAGCTGCGCTGCGCGGGGGAGGAAACGGTTATAAAAATTCACCATTCCCAAAAACTGCTGTAACACCCTGACCGTTTGCGGTCGGGGAAAATCTGCTACCGCGCGCATTTTGTCAGGCAGCGGAACCGCTCCTTCGGGAGAGACGCGGTGCCCCAAAAAATCAATCTGCGTCACCCCGAACTGACACTTCGCTGGGTTGATTATTAAACCGTGCTCTCCCAACCTCCGGAAAACCGCCGTGAGGTGGTTTTCGTGTTCATCTTCGGATGCACTGGCTACCAAGATGTCGTCCAGGTAGACAAATATAAAAGGGAGATCGCGCAGCACTGCATCCATCATGCGTTGGAACATCTGTGCAGCCCCTTTAAGCCCGAATGGCATGCGCAAAAACTCGAATAGACCAAACGGAGTCATCACCGCTGTTTTGGGTATGTCCGCAGCGCGCACTGGGACTTGGTGGTAACCGCGGACCAAGTCTATTTTAGAAAAAACGCGCGCTCCTGCCAAGTGAACGGAAAAATCCTGGATGTGAGGAATTGGGTAGCGGTCATGCGCTGTGGCGTTGTTCAACCTGCAGAAGTCTCAGCAAGGTCGCCACGAACCGTCAGCTTTATGGACCATGTGTAGCGGGGAAGCCCATGGGCTGTTTGAACGCCTGATGATGCTCAACCTCTCCAGGTTGGCGAACTCCTCGCGCGCTATGGCCAGTTTAGCTGCGTCCAAGCACCGAGGTTTCGCAAAAACGGGCGGCCCGGTGGTGGTAATAAAATGTTCCACCCCGTGTTTAGCGACGGTTGCCAAAAATGTCGGGACCGTGAGTGCTGGGAACTGAGTGAGCAGTGTGTGGAACTTACCGCTTGCAGCTGTGACGTTGGCTTGTGCTGTTGGCCAGGACGCTCGAGCTGTACAGGGGATAGAATCAAAAGAAAGTGCATTAACCAGGCGCCTGTTAGCGACATCAACCAACAAACCATGTGAGCACAAAAAATCAGCCCCAATATATTGAAATTCAATGCTGCTATGACAAAAGTCCACTCAAATGCACGGCCGTGTAGCGACAGAAGTAGAGTCCTCTCACCAAAGGTCTTAATCTCCGAGCCGTTTGCTGCTGCCATCTCGGGGCCGCTGGATCCTGCCAGCCGGTCTGCGTAGGACGGCATGATGAAACTCAACTGGGCGCCGGTGTCCATGAGGAAATGCCTCCCCGAGCGTGCGTCCGTCAAGTAGAGCAGCTTGTTCTCCTCCCCGAGGGCCGCAGCTGCTACCGACCCCCGGTCTTGGCGTTTCCCGAGCGCTTGAACTGGCACGGTGGTATACATTTGCATGCCTTCTCTGCAAAGCGGCAGTGGTAGAAACAAAGGGTGTCTCCGCTGCGTTCCTTGGCCCCCGCCACTGCCGTCGTCGGTGGTTCTGCTACCGCCGTCAATGGCTCCTCGCCATCTCCGGCCGTCGCGCTGAGCTCCGTCACTGCTGCCGTGGTCGCGAGCTCTCTGCTGGCCATGATGATCCGGTGTGCCTCCCGGGCCAGCGCACGGTAGTCCCGCTTGTCCAGCAACGGCGAACTGGCCAGGGCCGCTCTTGTCGCTGACGGAAGGTTCCTGAGGAAAAGGTGGGTAAAAATGAAGTGGTCGTCGTCTGAGCCCTTCAATCTCAGCATCCTCTCCATCAGGTCAATAGCCGTGCAATCTCCTAACCCGGTCCACGCCAGGAGTCCCTCTGCTCTCTCCTCAACCGAGAGTGTGTAGTGCTGGATGAGTGCAGCCTTCAACACGCCGTATTTGTCGCTGGCTGGTGGCTGATCCAGCAGGCTCTCCACATGCTGAGCCATGTGAGTGTCGAGCTTTGCGACAAAATGGTAGAATTTCGTGTCATCCACCGATATTCCCCGGAGGACGAACTGCGCCTCAACCAGGTGGAACCAGGAGTGCGGATTGTGCTGCCAAAAATCTGGTAGCTGGATTGTAACGGCATATGCTTGGCTGGGGGCTCCCAACGAGGCTGGCACCGGGGAATTCTCTTCGTGTTGCATGCTTCGTCTTGGGTCACCAGTGTGGAGTGTGTAAATGACGAGGCTGGTTTGTCTCAGGCAGTTTATTACACATCTCCAACATGAGCATAGTAGAAAGAGGACATCTCAGACAAAACTCGTCCCTTAAATACTCAGGTCTCCCTACAGCTCAAAAGTCACATTGCATTCACATCAAAGGTCACATTGCATTCCCTTCCTTAATCCCTTAAAGCGTACCTGTGGTGGTCGTGAAGACGCATTTAACTTGAGAACATTATGAAAAAGTATTTCTTATTTTGGTAAATAATTTTTGCCAGCCATATACCACCAGACATATATTCAAATAGGACCTTGGCCATGGGCAGCCAATGAAAACTGTGGGCGCAGCCATGACACATGCGGATGTGACGTCACTTCGTTGATACTCAACAGTCAATGCTCCGCCTGTATGAGAGACTAGGGTGCTGTTGTGAGTGTTTTTATTCTATTATGGCTGAATTGTCGGACTCTGAGGAAGAATTTGTCCAACATGGCTACAGGTTTGAGCCAGAAAGGTCTTCTGAGGGTTAAAGTGACGAAGTGGTCCTCACACACAACGCAATTTCGTCTGAAATTATTCGTCTGTGCCCTGTTTCCGCTCCGATCTTCTGACAAGGTGAGCTGGGTTTGGGTACACAAAAAAAGTGTTTCTTTGTTTTTTTCGCTTATTATTCAGACATCCAAAGGCTTTACATTCCGCCATGTTGCGATATCCATATCGCATTGTATGTTTTTGTTTTTACAAGAGCAACGAGTGTCTGCTGCTCTGTATATAGTTTTTAGAATCATCTTCCGTGTTGCGGCAGTTACGAGATCAGATGAGACAAGCCGCTGAATTTAAGCATTTATTTATTTATTTTCTACTCGTTTTAGTTCTGCATTTAATATGAATCCTGAGTTTGAAATAAACGTTTGAATTTGAATATCCCCGAAGCCGCAGCACATCCGGGTACTCAGATTGCAGTTTTAGAATTATCGGTATTTACGAGCTCAGATCAGAAAAGACGGCTCGCAGAATTTAAACATTTATTTATTTATTTTCTACTCGTTTTAGTTCTGCATTTAATATGAATCCTGAGTTTGAAATAAACGTTTGAATTTGAATATCCCCGAAGCCGCAGCACATCCAGGTACTCAGATCACAGTTTTAGAATTATCGGCATTTACGAGCTCAGATCAGAAAAGACGGCTCGCAGAATTTAAACATTTATTTATTTATTTTCTACTCGTTTTAGTTCTGCATTTAATATGAATCATGAGTTTGAAATAAACATTTGAATTTGAATATCCCCGAAGCTGCAGCACATCCAGGTACTCAGATTGCAGTTTTAGAATTATCGGCATTTACGAGCTCAGATCAGAAAAGACGGCTCGCAGAATTTAAACATTTATTTATTTATTTTCTACTCGTTTTAGTTCTGCATTTAATATGAATCCTGAGTTTGAAATAAACGTTTGAATTTGAATATCCCCGAAGCCGCTCCACATCCGGGTACTCAGATCGCAGTTTTAGAATTATCGGCATTTACGAGCTCAGATCAGAAAAGACGGCTCGCAGAATTTAAACATTTATTTATTTATTTTCTACTCGTTTTAGTTCTGCATTTAATATGAATCCTGAGTTTGAAATAAACGTTTGAATTTGAATATCCCCGAAGCTGCTCCACATCCGGGTACTCGAGGCTCAGCCAATACTGATCCAGATCGCGGTGTCAACGAAATTACATCACAGGAAGCGTCCTGGAAGTCCCTGTAGCCGCTAGTATGGCTGTACCCATGTTTTGCTGACATAGCTGAACCAGCAGATCAGCAATGGATTTATATCAAATTGCTTTGAACGTGAATTTCAACTTAAACTTGAACTAGAACGTGAGACAGGGGCTCAATATAATATCTTTTTTTTCACGACCACCACAGGTACGCTTTAACATCCCCCTCACAGTCTCTGACACACAAAGGATCCTCCAAGCAGTCTCTGACACACAAAAAATCACACTTTCACAACTTCCTGTTATCTCCAAGGAAATTCTGCTCTTTGTTCTTATCTAAAATGCGAGGCATTATATTTTCCCTATGGCAGCTACAAGTTACTTTTAAACAAATTATCACAATTCTTCCTTCATAAAAATACACAAAATTGGATAAGGTCATACCTCAGTGACAGACAGCAGTGTGTAATTGTAAATAATGTTACTTCTCCTTTAAAAGCATGCAGTATGGGTGTACCGCAGGGCTCTATTTTAGGGCCTTTGCTGTTTACATTATATATTAATGATCTCCCGTCTGTGTGTAATGCAAATATAATTATGTATGCTGACGACACTGTGATATATACTCATGGTAAAACGACTGAAGAGGTGACTGAAAAATTAACACAGGAAATGGAGAAAGTCTCACATTGGTTGAGGAATTCTTGTTTAACCTTAAACGTTGATAAAACTGTGTCAATGTTTTTTACAAATCGCTACAAATCCAAGAATTCTTGTCATATCTTGATAGAAGGACAAAAAATTAAGAATGTGACTGAATTTAAATATTTAGGTGTTACACTTGACTCAAATTTAAGCTTTAAAAAACACATTAAAAAGATGACACACAGTCAAATTTAAATGTGCTAATTTCAAACATATCAGAAATTCACTGTCTACTGAAGCATCAAGTATGTTTCTAAATGCTATGATAATTCCACATTTTCTTTACTGTATGACAAATTGGTCACAGACGTGTAAATCTGCCCTGAGGTCTCTGGAATCATTGTACAAGTATTCTGTCAAGATTCATGACAAGAAAAGACGAACATTCCATCACTGCCCAATCCTGTCCAAATATAACCTGTTGAGCTTTGAAAATTTAATTATGTATACAAATGTGTGTCTTTTGTTTAAGATAATCCATAACTCTGCTGCTCCTCCCTTAAAAAGGTTTGTTTCATTAAGTTCTGTAAATACATCTCGGGCAACTCGATCAACAGCACGCGGCGAGTGCAGGATTCCTAAGCACAAGACAACATTAGCAAATTCAACATTTTCATGTGTGGCCATGCGACAGTGGAACATGTTACCAACGGAGTTACTTGCAGTAACAGACTATCACACATTTTCATGCTTGGTAAAAAAAACATTTAATCTCTAAGCAAACCTGTGTCCATAATGTGCTGTGATGTAAAGATGTTAGAGTGTGTGATGTTGACAGTGGGACCAATAAGAGTCAGTGGTTTGATGTGAAAAATTGTTTATATGGATGGAGTTAAAAAAAATGTATTATTGTATGTTTTAGTTCTTATCAATGTTTTGGGTTCTTATCAATGATATTAATGTTTTTTAGTTTTTAGCAATGCTTGGTTCTAGTTTTTTAATCAATGTTTGGTTTTAGTTTTTTATCAATGCTTACTTGTAGTTTTAGCAAATGTCTGCTTTTTAATGCTAACACCAGCCTGCCCAGGGACTACAGGTGGAAATTAGCACTTGTGCTATAACCTGGTACAATGCATCTTTCCTCTTTAAGGTCAATGTATATTGTGCATGTCCCTGCATAAATAAATAAATAAAAGAAAAAGAGAGAAAAAACTCTGCTGAAGGAGAAGAGCATCATCAATGCACGATGTAGAGAGCACTTCAGCTACCTGCTCAACAGGCCCTCCACTGTAGACCCCCACGCCCTAGCTCTGATCCCACAAAAACCCACCGTCCACTGCCTCAACCTCCCCCCTACAATGGATGAAGTCTTGAAAGCGATTAGGCAGACCAATTCAGGCAAAGCACCTGGGATGGATGGAATTCCGGAGGAAATATTCAAACCAGCCTGTCCCTGTTACGTATGGCTCTCGCGAGCCATACAATGAGAGCCAAGGGCAGACCAGTGAGTTTGCGTTATTTATTGCAACAAGGGGAAAGGAGCAAAGGAACAGGGCCAAAACACAAACGATGACACAAGGGTAAACACTTACACACGATGCAGAATGACGGCTGGTGCCGGACGTAGGGGTTCCAGCCTTACTCATGCCGGAGAAGAGCGTGGATAATCTTGCGCGAGGTCACAGCCCCGAGTGATTGGAGCTGCTCCCTTTTATAATGGTTGACAGCGCCTCAGCTGATGAGAGGTAATTTGGCTCCAGCCGTCCGGTAGAGCTTGACAGCTGGAAGCCCGCTGAGACGCTGTCACAATAAGAGCTGGGCTGAGGGAGAAGATGGCCTGAGTGCCGGTAAGAACAGCGAGTGTGACAGTCCTGTGGCCCTTGAAATCTTCCACTCCCTCCTCACCAGCATCTGGGATGAAGAACAACTGCCCAAAGACTTCAGGGATGCCACTATTGTCTCCCTGTTCAAGAATAAGGGTAGCAAGTCTGACTGCGGCAATTACTGGGGTATCTCCTTTCTATCTATTTCCGGAAAAATACTGGCCCAGGTCCTCCTCAACCAACTGATTAACAACATCTCTGAAGGGAACCTGCCAGAAACACAGTGTGGATTCCGTCCAAACTGCAGCACTGTGGACATGATCTTCTCCGTCCACCAAGTGCAGGAGAAATGTCTAGAACAAAACATGGACTTATATGCGGTCTTTATTGACCTGACTAAGGCCTTTGACACGGTGAACAGGGAGGCCCTCTGGATCATCCTATCCAAGCTTGGGTGCCCAGACAAGTTTGTAAACCTCATACACCAGTTTCACAACAACATGACTGGGCAGGTTCTCTCAGGTGGAGAGGTATTGGAGCCATTCAATATCAGCAACGGCGCCAAGCAGGGTTGCGTTCTGGTCCTGATCCTCTTCAACCTCTTTTTCTCTTGCATCCTCAACCATGCCATCAGGGACTTGGACCTTGGGGTATACCTGCGATACAGACTTGATGGCTCACTGTTCGACCTCCGCCAACTGAAGGCTAAGACCAAGGTCGCAGAAAAGATTGTCCTGGAAGTGCTTTTCGCTGACGACTGTGCCCTCATGGCCCACATGGAGTTTGATCTCCAGATCATCGTGAAAAAGTTTGCAGAAGCCTCTCACCTTTTTGGTCTTACCATCAGCCTCAGCAAGACAGAGGTACTGTTCCAACCAGCACCCGCCTCCACCGTCCCTCCCCTCTCTATCTCCATCGAGGGTACCCAGCTGAAGATGGTAGACGACTTTAAGTACCTCGGCAGCACCATCAGCAACGATAGCAGCCTGGATAAGGAGATCAATGCCAGAATCTGCAAGGCCAGCCAAGCTCTCGGTCGTCTCCAAGCTCGCTTTCTGAACCAGCACAACATCCAGCTGTCCATGAAGCTCAAAGGGTACAGGGCCATTGTCCTCACCAGCCTTCTCTACAGATGTGAGACGTGGGCCATGTACAAAAAACACCTGAAGCAGATGGAGAAGTTCCACATGAGAAGCCTACGGATGATCATGAACATTCACTGGCAAGACTGGGTCACAAACCTTGAGGTCCTGGACAGAGCTGAGATGACCAGCATCGAGGCCATGATTCTGAAAGCCCAGCTCCGATGGGTTGGTCATGTGATCCGGATGGATGGCCACAAGCTGCCCAAGCAGCTCATGTATGGCGAACTCTGCTCTGGGAAGCGGAACCAAGGCAGACCACGCAAAAGATTCAATGACTGCATGAAGCTCAACATCAGACACACTGGCATCCTTCCCAAACAATTAGAGCTGTGGGCTATGGACAGGCCAGGCTGGCGCACCCTCACTACCCAGGCACGAGACTACTTTGAAGAGAAGAGGCGAGCTGATGTAGCTGAAGCACGGGCACGAAGAAAGGCGTTATTACCTAGGCAGTTTCCTTGCTCCTACTGCAGCCATGTCTGCAGATCGAGGATCGGCCTAAACAGCCATCTCCGTGCACATGCAAGAAGAAGACTTAACACATGAGGGACGGTCATCATCGGATTGATGGATAACCAAGATATATATATATATATAGACGTGGACAAAATTGTTGGTACCCCTCTGTTAATGAAAGAAAAACCCACAATGGTCACAGAAACAACTTGAATCTGACAAAAGTGGTAATAAATAAAAATTCTATGAAAATTAACCAATGAAAATCAGACAATGCTTTTGAATTGTGGTTCAACAGAATTATTTTAAAAAACAAACTCATGAAAAAGGCCTGGACAAAAATGATGGTACCCTTAACTTAATATTTTGTTGCACAACCTTTTGAGGCAATCACTGCAATCAAATGATTTCTGTAACTGATTTCTGTAACTGTCAATGAGACTTCTGCACCTCTCAGCAGGTATTTTGGCCCAATCCTCATGAGCAAACTGCTCCAGTTGTCTCACCATTGAAGGGTGCCTTCTCCAGACGGCATGTTTCAGCTCCTTCCACAGATGTTCAATAGGATTTAGTTAGATCAAGACTCATAGAAGGCCACTTTAGAATAGTCCAATGTTTCACTCTTAGCCATTTTTGGGTGTTTAGCTGTGTGTTTTGAGTCATTATCCTGTTGCAAGACCCATGACCGGCGACTGAGACCAAGCTGTCTGACACTGGGCAGCACATTTCTCTCTAGAATACCTTGATAGTCTTGAGATTTCATTGTACCCTGCACAGATTCAAGACACCCTGTGCCAGATGCAGCAAAGCAGCCCCACAACATAACAGAACCTCCTCCATGTTTCACAGTAGGGACAGTGTTCTTTTCTTGGTATGCTTCATTTTTTGTGTCTGTGAACATAGAGCTGATGTGCCATCCAAAAAGTTCCAGTTTTGTCTCGTCTGTTCATAGGACATTCTCCCAGAAGCTTTGTGGTTTGTCAACATGCAGTTTGGCAAATTCCAGTCTGGCTTTTTTATGATTTGTTTTCAACAGTGGTGTCCTCCTTGGTCATCTCCCATGAAGTCTACTTTGGCTCAAACAATGACGGATGTGACATAATTATCGGCCCAGGAAACACGCACGCAGGCTCAGGTAAGATTCAACAGCTTTATTCAACAGCAAGGGGTGTTTGAGTGCGTGTATGTGGTATGTGTATGGACTGTGGGTGAACGAGGAGTGTCGGGAACAGAACAGCACACCGTGCAGCCAGGCAACCCTATGGCAAGAGCAGAGACAGAGATATGAGCTGGGCTTCACCATACGGGAGAGATATACTGAGTATTGCTTACTTGCAGGTGGGAAGGTGGCTAGCGTTGGCAAAGGATCTCCTGCCTGGGAGACAGCGCCCTGCTGCGCACACAACGAGGAGTGGAGTAGAGGGGAAAGGAGATGGCGAAGACGGGAGGAATCCGCCGCCAGGGAATCCACCTGTGCACAGGGGAAAGACTGGTAGACAGGTGAGTGGCAATACAGCTTACGTGCTGATGAGAGGAACTGCAGGACGGGAAGAGATGATCCTGCGGAGAGTTTGAGAGTGTAGAAACACAGACGGCTTCAGACCGATGCTCTGGGCCGAGTTGGTTAAATAGCCCGTGACTGACGAGGCGCAGGTGTGCGTGCAGCTGAGGTAGATGACTGGGAGCAGTGAGCTGTGACAGTACTCCCCCCCCATCAGCGCCTCCTGGCACTGGCTTATCCGGGTGCGCCCGGTGGAACTCCGTGATGAGATCGTCATCCAGCACAAAAGAAGAGCGCACCCAGGATCTCCACTCCGGGCCATACCCCTCCCAATCCACCAGGTACTGCAGCCCACGACCTCGACGCCGGGAGTCCAGGATGGATGCAACCTCCCATGCCGGGTGGCCGTCGATCATCATAGGAGGGGGCGGCGCCTTAGGAGGAGGACAGAGTGGGTCGGAGATCACAGTTTTGTTCTTGGACACGTGAAACGTGGCGCAAACACGGAGGGAGGGGGGAGGGCCAAACGCACAGCCACCGGGTTGATAATCTTGGAGATGGTGAAGGGACCGATGAAGCGTGGTGCCAGCTTCTTCTTCTTGGCCTTAAGATTAACGTCCCGGGCCGATAGCCAGACCTGCTGGCCCACCTGGTAACCGGGGGCCGGCCTCCTGTAGCGATTAGCCGTGGTGCTGTTGCGCGCCGCCATGCGTAAAAGCGCCTCGCGCGCCCTGGTCCACAGGCTCCAGCAGTGTCTCAGATGCACCTGGATGGAAGGAGCGGCCAACTCACTCTCCTGCTCGGGGAACAAGGGGGGGTCGTAGCCCAACGATGCCCGGAAGGGGGACATCCCGATAGCCGACGACAGTGTCGCGTTGTGGGCATATTCCACCCAGACCAGGTAAGAGCTCCAGGAGGATGGGTTGGAGGAGGTGACGCAGCGCAGGGCAGCTTCCAGCTCCTGATTGGCGAGCTCACACTGCCCATTGGATTGGGGGTGGTGACTGGAGGAGAGACTCACCGTGGCCCCCAGGGAGTTGCAAAAGGACTTCCACACTTGAGACATGAACTGGTGCCCCCGATCGGATACGACGTCCACTGGGATCCCGTGCAGCCTGACAACATGTTGGACAAGGAGATCGGCCATCTCCCGTGTCACAGGGAGACCCCGGAGGGGCACAAAGTGAGCGGCCTTGGAGAATCGGTCCACAATAGTCAGAACAGTGTCGTAGGAATTGGAAACAGGGAGACCAGTAACAAAGTCCAGAGCGATGTGTGACCAGGGCCTGCCCGGGACCGGCAGGAGCTGGAGTAGATCTGCGGGGGGAGGGGGGGAATTCGGGGTCTTGCTAGTAGCACACTGGAGGCAGGTCCGGACGTAATTGGTGATGTCCTTCTGTAGACCGGGCCACCAGAAAGAGCGCTGAAGGAGGTCCACCAGTTGGGAGACACCCGGGTGACAAGCGAGCTTGGACGTGTGGGCCCAGCGAATGACATCCCCCCGAACCGCCGATGGAACGAAGAGCCTCCCATCCGGGCCACCGCCAGGGTCTGGTTCGGTCTCCTGCGCCCTTCGGATCTTGTCCCTGATGGACCAGGAAACCGCCCCCACAACACACGAGCTGGGCAGGATGGTGTGATTCTGCTCCTCCGGGGTCTCAGGGGCAAATTGTCTGGACAGGGTGTCGGGCAACCCATTCTTGGAGCCTGGACGGTAGGTGATCGTAAACCGGAACCGAGCAAAGAACAGAGACCAGCGCGCCTGGCGGGCATTCAGATGCCTGGCTGACCTCAAATACTTCAGGTTCTTGTGGCCCGTCCAGACCATGAAAGGCTAAGCTGCCCCCTCCAGCCAGTGACGCCACTCCTGCAGCGCGAGCTTCACAGCCAGAAGCTCCCTGTCGCTGACGTCATAGTTTTGCTCAGCTGCCGACAGGCGCAGGGAGAAGAAGGCGCAGGGACGCTTAACTCCATCCACCGGTGAACGCTGGGACAGAACCGCCCCCACCCCCGTATCAGACGCGTCCACTTCTACCAAGCACTGCAGCGCGGGGTCAACCTGGGTCAGGACCCGGGAGGAAGAGAACTCCGTCTTCAGGGTCTCGAATGCGGCCGCTGCCTCCTCGGTCCACTGGAAGGGCACTTTGGGTGAGGTGAGGCTGGTCAGAGGGGTGACGATGGCGCCGAAGTTGGGTACAAAGCGGCGGTAGAAAGTGGCAAAGCCGATGAACTGCTGCACCTGTTTCCTGGAGGAAGGAGTGGGCCACTCAACCACCGCTTTAACCTTGGCGGGGTCGGGGAGGATCTGATTATGGGAGATAACAAAACCCAGGAAAGAGGTAGTCTTGGCAAAGAACTCACACTTCTCAGCTTTGACATAAAGTCTGTTCTCCAACAGCCGCTGCAAAACCTGCCTCACATGGGCCTGGTGCTCCTCCCGAGACCTGGAGAAGATCAGAATGTCATCTAGGTACACAAAGAAGAAGACCCCTAGGAAATCTTGCAGGACATCGTTAATGAGCCACTGGAAGACGGCGGGGGCGTTGGTGAGCCCAAACAGCATAACCAGGTATTCAAAGTGGCCGCTGGGCGTCCGAAAGGCCGTCTTCCACTCATCGCCCTCCCGAATCTGAACGAGATGGTATGCGCTACGGAGTTCTAGCTTGGTGAACCTGGTGGCCCCCTGGAGGGAGTGGAAGGTGGTGTCCATGAGAGGCAGGGTGTATCTATCCTTCACCGTGATGTTGTTGAGGGCTCTGAAGTCGATGCATGGACGCAGGGACCCATCCTTCTTCGAGACGAAGAAGAAGCCGGCTCCGAGTGGGGACGAGGAGGGGCGAATAATCCCAGTGCTGAGCGATTCCCTGATGTAAGTGTCCATGGCCTCACGTTCCGGGGCAGAAAGGCTGTAGAGGCGGCCAGATGGTAACGGCGCCCCCAGGCGGAGGTTTATGGCACAGTCATACGGGCGGTGAGGAGGAAGAGACATCGCCTTGGACTTGCTGAAAACGAGCCCCAAGTCGTGGAACTCCGGAGGCCGGAGGACGTACAGGCTGAGGTCCTCTCGGTGGTTGCCTGAGACAATAATTGGCACCGGCCTGGTGCGATGTGTCACTACTCCCAGGGTCGAATGAGAGAGGGTGACGAGGTTAAGGGGAGCTGACAATGGTTGACAGGGGATGCCCAAACGGGTTGCCAGGCTCTTGGAAATGAAGCTTTGTTCTGCCCCCGAGTCCACCAGTGCGTGAGTGAGGTGCCTGGTGGAGTTGTGGCAGAACCTAATGGGCAAGAAGCAATTGGAGAGGGGATATGGCTGGTTGGTGTCCGCGAGGCACCCTACAGTGACTCGCAGACCCCCCCGTTTGGCTTGATCGGGCATTGCTCCACGGTATGCTGATCGCCTCCGCAATACATGCAGAGGCCCAGCTCCCGGTAGCGTTGTCTCTCTGCTAGCGGGAGCCTGGTTCGCCCGACCAACATCGCCTCTGGCTCATCGGCGGACTCCGGAGCAGGTAACGCCAGGGGGCGAGACTGAGAGGCGCGGGCGGAGAATCCGCGCGGGTGGCTAATGGACATCCGCTCGGCGGCCCGCTCCCGCAGCCTATTATCTAAACTAATTGTCAGGGAAATTAACTCGGACAGCCGCCCTGGAAGGTCCAGGCTGGCCAACTCATCCCGCAGACCAGAACTGAGGCTGCGAAGGAAGATGCTGCAGAGAGAAGCCTTGCCCCAGCCAACCTCCTCTGCTGCCACCCGGAAGTCAACAGCGTAATCGGCCGCCGACTGGCTACCCTGTTGAAGGCTAAGGAGCCGGTCGGCGAGAACGCTGTCACGACGCGAGTGGTCGAACACCTTGAGAAAGTCCCGCACAAACTGGTCATAGGAGAGGTTTGCGCAGCTGGGCTTTGCCATGACAGCGTAAGCCCAAGCTAACGCTCGCCCCTCCAAGAGATTAGCCAAGTACCCAATTCGGCTATGGTCTGAGGGAAAATCCCCGGGGACGCGCTGAAACACTGTCTCACATTGCAGGATAAACCCCCGCGCTTCACCCAGCTTCCCCTTGAAGTGAGCGGGAGTGGGGATTGGAGTGAGCCAGGTTGGCGCTCCCGAGCTAGGCTGGCCAGCCGCGGAAATAGCCGGAGCTGATCCGCCATGATGAGCCGGGGGGAACGCCTGCTGGGGGTCAAGACGGTCCAACCGGTGAGTAATTGTGGTCAATTGGTTTAATATCACTTGCTGTTGATGAGCTATCAAATCCACCCGAGCCTCGAGGGTGGAAAGACGGCGTGCGAGCCCGCTGTCCGCTGGGCCGCCCTGCTGGAGCCGTACTGACATAATTATCGGCCCAGGAAACACGCACACAGGCTCAGGTAAGATTCAACAGCTTTATTCAACAGCAAGGGGTGTTTGAGTGCGTGTATGTGGTATGTGTATGGACTGTGGGTGAACGAGGAGTGTCGGGAACAGAACAGCACGCCGTGCAGCCAGGCAACCCTATGGGAAGAGCAAAGACAGAGATATGAGCTGGGCTTCACCATACGGGAGAGATATACTGAGTATTGCTTACTTGCAGGTGGGAAGGTGGCTAGCGTTGGCAAAGGATCTCCTGCCTGGGAGACAGCGCCCTGCTGCGCACACAACGAGGAGTGGAGTAGAGGGGAAAGGAGATGGCGAAGACGGGAGGAATCCGCCGCCAGGGAATCCACCTGTGCACAGGGGTGAACCTGGTAGACAGGTGAGTGGCAATACAGCTTACGTGCTGATGAGAGGAACTGCAGGACGGAAGAGACAATCCTGCGGAGAGTTTGAGAGCGTAGAAACACAGACGGCTCCAGACCGATGCTCTGGGCCGAGTGGGTTAAATAGCCCGTGACTGACGAGGCGCAGGTGTGCACGCAGCTGAGGTAGATGACTGGGAGCGGCGAGTTGTGACAGGATGGTGTGATCTGACACTGATGTACCTTGACCTTGGAGTTCACCATGAATGTGTTTAGAGGTTGTTCTGGGCTCTTTTGTTACCATTCTTCATCAAGTTTCCTCCTGCAGCCACGTCCAGGGAGATTGGCTACAGTCCTGTGGAGCTTAAATTTCTGAATAATGTGTGTAACTGTAGTCACAGGAACATCAAGCTGCTTGGAGATGGTCTTATAGCCTTTACCTTTAACATGTTTGTCTATAATTTTCTTTCTAATCTCCTGAGACAACTCTCTCCTTTGCTTCCTCTGGTCCATGTTTAGTGTTGTACACACCATGTCACCAAACAGCACAGTGACTACTTGTCACCCTTTAAATAGGCCGACTGACTGGTTACAAGTTTGTAGACACCTGTGATGTTAATTAGAGGACACATCTTGGTTGAACATGTCCCTATTGTCACATTATTTTCAATATTTTCTAGGGGTACCATCATTTTTGTCCAGGCTTGTTTCATGAGTTTGTTTTTAAAATAAATCTGTTGAACCACAATTCAAAAGCATTGTCTGATTTTCATTGGTTAATTTCATATATTTTATTTATTACCACTTTTGTCAGATTCAAGTTATTTCTGTGACCATTGTGGGTTTTTCTTTCATTAACAGATGGGTACCAACAATTTTGTCCACGTTTGTATACATATATATATATATATATATATATATATATATATATATATATATATATATACTACCGTTCAAAAGTTTGGGGTCACCCAGACAATTATTTTGTGTTTTCCATGAAAAGTCACACTTATTTACCACCATGAGTTGTAAAATGAATAGAAAATATAGTCAAGATATTGACAAGGTTAGAAATAATGATTTGTATTTGAAATAATAATTTTTTCCAGATACTCAACCTGCTCAAAGGAAGGTCAGTTTTATAGCTTCTCTAACCAGCTAAACTGTTTTCAGCTGTGCTAACATGATTGCACAAGGGTTTTCTAATCATCCATTAGCCTTCTGACGCAATGAGCAAACACATTGTACCATTAGAACACTGGAGTGATAGTTGCTGGAAATGGGCCTCTATACACCTATGTAGATATTGCACCAAAAACCAGTGTTTTTTCATTGAAAAAAACAGTGCTTTTCTTTCAAAAATAAGGAAATTTCTTAGTGACCCCAAACTTTTGAACGGTAGTACAGTGGTACCTCTACTTACGAACGTCTCTACATACGGAATTTTCAGGTTACGACACGCCTCAACGGGAAAATATTGCCTCTTGTTACGAACGAAATTTCAGGATACGAAAGGCAAAAAAGTACGCGCTCCTCGCAGCTCCCGTAGTTTACCGAACGTAAACATACCTGTAGCTGCTCTGCCATTGGCTATCGCCTAGCATCTTCCTGGTATCCCATTGGCCACGAAGTGTTCGGGCAGTTTTACGTGTGTGTACAGTACAGAATTAACATTTATTCGCTATGGGCCCCAAGAAAGTGACGGAGATAAGTGGAAAAGGAGAAAAGAAGAAGAGAGTTTTTTTGTCCATACAAACAAAGAAGGAGATAATCGAAAGGTATGAAAAGGGGATGCGTTTGGTTGATCTCGCCAAAGAATATGGCCGTAATACATCAACGATCAGCACGGTATTAAAACAAAAGGAAGCCCTTACAAGCCGACAAAAGCAAACGTCCTTGGATCGTTTCTTCACAAAACGTCAGGCAAAAACCACTGATGAGACAGAACATGAACCAAAGAAGGCAAAAGGTGACGACGACGATAGCAGTTAAAAGGTAAATGAACATAATTTTTATTATTCTTTCTCTTTTATTATTCTCTTTTATTATTCTTTCTCTCATTTTAAACACTCATTTTATGTTTATTGTGCAGTAATCTAATTGTAACATGTATTTGTCACATGTTTTGATGCGTTTTTATGATTTATAAAAAATTTATGCCCGAATTTTGGGGGGCTTGGAACGGATTACGGCATTTACATGTAAAACGCGCCTCTACTTACGGAATTTTCACGTTACGAGAATACTTCCGGAACGAATTAATTTCGTAAGTAGAGGTACCACTGTGTATATACTGTATATATATACGTATATATATATATATAAAACTGAACTAGTAGCAGATGTTAACATTGAGCTTGAGGGTTTCCACGCGATACGGGCAGACCGAACACCAGACAGTGGCAAAGCAAGGGGCGGTGGAGTGTTGATCTATGTTAATAACAACTGGTGCAGACCGGGACACATCACTGTTAAACAACAGCACTGCAGCAAAGACATCGAGTTGCTAGCTGTTAGCATGCGACCTACATATCTCCCGAGGGAATACTCACACGTGATCTGCATTGTTATTTATGCAAATCCGATGGCGAACGCTGGGACAGCGCGTGACATCATCCACTCAGTAACTGGCAGGCTGCAGACAGAACACCCAGATGCTCTTCTCCTAATCTCAGGCGATTTCAACCATGTTTCACTGTCTCCCATTCTACCCACGTTTACCCAGTATGTCACATGCCACACTAGAGACAATAAAACACTGGACTTATTCTACGCAAACACTAAGGAGGCATACACCTCATCACAACTCCCCTCACTCGGGAGATCGGATCACAACTTGGTTCATCTCCGGCCAGTGTACAAACCCCTAGTGCACAGACAACCTCCGGCCATGCGCACAGTGAAGTTATGGTCTGAGGAGGCAGTGGACACTCTAAAGGACTGTTTTGAAACCACCGCCTGGGAGCAGCTCTGCGATCCACATGGTGAGGACATCGATGGCCTCACTCACACCATCACGGACTACATCAGCTTCTGTGTGGACAACACCGTTCCCACCAAGACCATACGGTGTTGCTCAAACAACAAACCCTGGATCAACCCTGAGATAAAAAACACTTCTGAGAGAGAACAAGAGGATCTTCAGGTCGGGGAACAGGGAGATGCTGAAGTCCGTACAGAGGGAGCTGAGGAGAAAGATCAGAGAAGGCAAGGACAGCTTCAGGAAGAAGATGGAGGACAAGCTGCAACAGAGTGACATCAGCGGGGTCTGGAGAAACCTTAAAACCATCTCTGGGCTCCAGAATACCTCCCCCCAGGCCACGGGGGGCAGGGAGTGGGCGAACAATCTGAATCTGTTTTTTAATAGGTTTGACCTATTAAAAAACAGTCGGGGGGGACCTATTAATAGGTCCCCCCCGACTGCACAACAACCACTGCTGCCACTGAAGACATCAAGTCCTGCTGCCCACTCCCCACTCCACCATCACCCCCCCAATCCCAACACACAGCCCCCCAACCTGACCCTCACTAAGACCCAGGTGAGGACGGAGCTGAGGCAGATCAAGGCGAGGAAGGTGTCGGGACTGGACGGCATCAGTGCAAAGCTCCTCAAGTCCTGTGCAGACCAGCTGTGTGGGATTGTGGAGTACATCTTCAACCTGAGCCTGAAGCTGGGGAGGGTACCACAGTTGTGGAAAACATCTTGTGTGGTACCTGTACCAAAAACTTCCCACCCCAAAGATCTGAACAGCTACAGACCAGTGGCCCTGACGTCCCACATGATGAAGACCCTAGAGAGACTGCTCCTTGCTCACCTCCGCCCCCTGGTGGGACCAGCGATGGATCCACTCCAGTTCGCCTACCAGCATGGTATTGGGGTGGAGGATGCAGTCATCTTCCTCCTTCACCGTTCTCTGTTCCACCTGGAGAAGCCCGGGAATGCAGTGAGGATCATGTTCTTTGACTTCTCCAGTGCTTTCAACACCATCCAACTGATGATCCTGAAGGACAAGCTGCTGTGCGCAGGGGTGGACCAGCACCTGTCATCATGGATCCTGGACTACCTCACTAACCGGCCACAGTTTGTGAGAACCCGGGACTGTGTGTCCGACACAATCATCGGTAGCACGGGGGCCCTCCAGGGAACGGTTTTGGCTCCCTTCCTGTTCATCCTTTATACTGCGGACTTCTCACACAACACAACACACTGACATCTACAGAAGTTCTCTGACGACTCTGCGATCGTTGGCCTCATCTCCAACGGAGATGAAGCTGAGTACAGAGGGCTTATCCAGGACTTTGTGGACTGGTGCCATCGGAACTGCCTCCAGATTAACGCGAGGAAAACAAAGGAGCTGGTGGTGGACTGCTGCAGGCAAGGACAACCCCTCACAGCACCAGTAAACATGCAGGGAACAGACATTGAGATGGTGACATCCTACAAGTACCTGGGTGTTCATCTGAACAATAAACTAGACTAGTCACACAATACTGACGCACTCTACAAGAAGGGACAGCGCAGGCTGTTCCTACTGAGGAGACTCAGGTCTTTTGGTGTACAAGGGGCGCTGCTGAAGACATTCTATGACATGGTGGTGGCATCAGCCATCACTTTTGGAGTGGTCTTCTGGGGCAGTGGCATTACAGCAGCCGATAGGAAGAGACTGAACAAACTGATCAAGAAAGCTGGCTCTGTCCTGGGGCAGCGCCTTGACCCAGTGGAGGAGATGGGAGAGAGAAGGATGGTGGCTAAACTGTTATCTCTGCTGGAGTCCGAGTTCCACCCTATGCAGGACACACTGAATGCACTAAGGAGCTCATTTAGCAGCAGACTACATCATCCTAGGTGCACAACCGAGAGGTTTCGCAGGTCCTTCCTACCAACGGTTGTCAGACTGTATAACTAAGCAGGGCTGCTCGCAGAGATAGCAAAAAGACGTGACAACCTAATAGTATTGAATGCAAAAGACGCAATAGACTTACACAATGGTCCCCTCCGGTATACAACTAGGAAAATACCGGTAGCTACGGAGGGTGACAATATGTATGGGTACATAATCATACCATGTAGGATAACTAAGTAGACGGTTATGCTGTTTCATTCCATCTAGCTACAATGCTCCGCACTGTGTGTGTTTATATATTTATATATTTATTCCATCTAGCTACAATGCTCCACACTGTGTGTTTATATATTTACATATTTATTCCATCTAGCTACAATGCTCCGCACTGTGTATGTGTTTATATATTTACATATTTATTCCATCTAGCTACAATGCTCCGCACTGTGTGTGTTTATATATTTACATATTTATTCCATCTAGCTACAATGCTCCACACTGTGTGTTTATACTGTATATTCATATATTTATTCCATCTAGCTACAATGCTCCACACTGTGTGTGTGTTTATATATTCACATATTTATTCCATCTAGCTACAATGCTCCGCACTGTGTGTTTATATATTCATATATTTATTCCATCAAGCTGCAATGCGCCGCATCGTGTGTCTATATATTTATGTTTATATGTACATATGTATACTCGCTGCTCTTGTTTTTTCTTGCCTTCTGATTGTTGCTCTGAGTGTTGCTTTCCCTGTGCTGTTGCAATCCTGGAATTTCCTCATTGTGGGAAATTCTAATAAAGGCTCATAAAGGCTTAATAAATAAACTAATAAAGGCTTATCTTATACGTATATATATATATATATATATATATAGTCATCTTTTAATTATTTCTGACATATACACTACCGTTCAAAAGTTTGGGGTCACCCAGACAATTATTTTGTGTTTTCCATGAAAAGTCACACTTATTTACCACCATGAGTTGTAAAATGAATAGGAAATATAGTCAAGACATTGACAAGGTTAGAAATAATGATTTGTATTTGAAATAATAATTTTTTCCTTCAAACTTTGCTTTCATCAAAGAATCCTCCATTTGCAGCAATTACAGCACTGCAGACCTAACATGATTGCACAAGGGTTTTCTAATCATCCATTAGCCTTCTGACGCAATGAGCAAACACATTGTACCATTAGAACACTGGAGTGATAGTTGCTGGAAATGGGCCTCTATACACCTATCTAGATATTGCACCAAAAACCAGACATTTGCAGCTAGAATAGTCATTTACCACATTAGCAATGTATAGAGTGTATTTCTGATTAGTTTAAAGTTATCTTGTGGCAACCCCCACAACAGACTGGGACAGACAGCTCGCTCTTCTGGTTTTTTCCGCTGCATGCTGTGAAGTAATCTGCCATTCATGCATGGTTTCACTGCTGTGATGTTAATGTCCCACTCATGCATTGTGTTCATGCATCCTGTACTGTCTGTGCCTCTCATATGCAAATGCCCAGATCGACTGCTGTGAATGTCTTTGATGTATTGTCTGAGCTGAGTATATAAGCTCAGTTCGGCGCGCCTAGACGCAGCGGCCCCGCTTGGTATCAGCGAGTGTGAGAGTTTTAATCATCCCAGACGTACATTCTGTAAAACTTACAACCGTGAGACCTTATTAAACATCAAGGTACTGCACGCTGCAAGAATCGCGGCGATCGGTTGTGATTTGGACATTCTACGCCAGCATGGAATTTTGGCGGAGTCCCCGCTGGAAGCTACCCGAGAGAGGAGGAAGCGGAAGCGGAGCGAGCGCAAGCAAAAGCGAGGAAAAAGGGCCGGGATCCATGCTAGGCTAAAGGCTAACCCCTCCAGACCAGCGGTACCGTCGCTTCTTCTATCAAACGTCCGCGCCCTCGAAAACAAGGTAGACGAGCTGCGTTTGCTGAAAGAAACCCGGAGAGAATGGAGGGACTGCTGTGTGTTTGTTTTCACCGAGACATGGCTCCACGACAACATTCCTGACGAGGCCATTCAGCTGGAAGATATGGCGATGTTCCGGGCCGACAGGGAAACGGCGAGCTCCGGTAAGAGCCGGGGGGGTGGGCTATGCATCTATGTTAACAAGAACTGGTGCGTTAATGCCACGTTAGTGTCTAAACACTGCTCTCCGTTGGCGGAGTTCCTTATTGTTAATTGTCGGCCTTTTTATCTGCCGAGGGAATTCAGCAACGTGTTTGTAGTTGGTGTTTACATAGCGCCGAGCGCTAACGCTAAAGCTAATGCTAAGAAGGCACTCGGGGAACTGCACAATGCAATCAGTAAAATCCAAACGTCACACCCGGACAGTTTTGTGGTGGTTGCGGGGGATTTTAACCACACCAGCTTAAAGACTGTGCTCCCCAAGTTTAAACAATGTGTAGACTTTAAGACCAGAGGAGAGAATATGTTGGACTTAGTGTACACAAACACAGATGCATATAAAGCGTTACCCCGCCCCCATCTCGGCCGTTCTGATCACATGTCCGTGATGCTGGTTCCTGCCTACAAACCTTTATTGAAGCGCAGCAGGCCAGCAGTGAAACAAATCAGGATTTTGCCAGAGAGTGCAACCTCTGCACTGCAAGACTGTTTTCATCACACAGACTGGAGGATCTTCAAAATAGCAGCCTCCCAGGAAGACAGGACAGATGTGGAGGAGTATGCTGATTCGGTCACCAGCTACATCGCGAAGTGCACAGAGGATGTCACTACAGTGAAGACCATCACTATGCGGGGTAATCATAAGCCCTGGATGACTGCAGAGGTGCGCTCGCTGCTTAAAGCCAGAGATGCAGCGTTCAGAGCGAAGGACAGGATTGCCCTCCGCTCAGCCAGGTCTGCGCTTTCAAAGGGAATTAAGGTGGCAAAGCGCGCCTATGCGGAGAAAATCCAGGGACACCTCTGTGACACTAGGAACACCAAGCAGATGTGGCAGGGAGTTCGGACACTGACGGGCTTTAAGTCTAGGCAGGGGGTCGATGATGACGACGCTTCGCTTCCAGACAGGCTTAACGACTTCTTTGCATGTTTTGAAGCATCAAACTCGACAATCAGAGGGAGGGCCGGCCCACTCCCACCATCGGTCGGACCAGCTTTTACCATTAACACAGCGGACACACGGAGGACCCTATCCAGAATCAACCCACGCAAAGCTGCAGGTCCAGACAACATTCCGGGACGTGTGCTCCGAGACTGCGCGAGCGAGTTGGCGGATGTCCTGACTGACATTTATAACATCTCCCTGAGTCAGGCCATTGTTCCCAGATGCTTCAAGACCTCTATCATTGTACCGGTGGCAAAGAAACCAGTGGTGTCATGTTTGAATGACTATCGTCCTGTTGCACTTACACCAATTGTGATGAAGTGTTTTGAACGGCTTGTCAAACCACACATCACAGCCTGCCTCCCTGCATCACACGACCCGCTCCAGTTTGCATATCGTTCAAACCACTCCACGGAGGATGCTATAGTCACCACCCTACACTCTGTCATCACCCACCTGGACCAGAAAGACACCTACGCCAGACTCCTGTACACTGATTTCAGTTCAGCATTCAACACCATTATTCCCCAGAGACTGATAGAGAAATTACTCCTTCTCGGTCTGAACACCGCCACATGTCTCTGGATCCTGGATTTCCTGACTGAGAGACCTCAGTCTGTCCGGGTTGGAAACAACATCTCCAACTCTGTCACGCTGAGTACCGGAACCCCTCAAGGCTGTGTACTCAGTCCACTGTTGTTTACACTTCTAACACATGACTGTGTATCCAAACACGAGGGGAACCAGATTATTAAGTTTGCAGATGACACCACGGTGGTGGGACTTATTCAGAGGGATGAGGAATCAATGTACAGGGAAGAAGTGAGAGACCTGGAGGGCTGGTGCAGGGAGAACAATCTGGTGCTCAACGTGGACAAAACAAAGGAGATGATTATCGACTTCCGGCGATCACAGCCTGAGCACGTCCCCCTCAGCATCGGCGGCCGTTTAGTGGAGAGAGTAGAGAACATCAAGTTCCTCGGAGTGCAGATCTCGCAGGACCTGACCTGGAGCAAGAATTCCTTGGAGATCAGGAAGCGAGCTCAGCAGAGACTACACTTCTTGAGGAAACTCAAACAGGCCTCTCTCCCCATCTGCATCCTCAGGACCTTCTACAGAGGTGTGGTGGAGAGTGTTCTGACGTACTGCATTGCTACATGGTACTCCAGCTGCAGTATGTCAGACAAAAAAGCCCTGCAGAGGATAGTCAAGGGGGCGGAGAGGGTAATTGGAGTCTCCCTCCCCTCTGTCCAAGAACTTTTTCAGAACCGTTGTAGGAGCAGGGCACTGAACATTGTCAAGGACCGTTCTCACCCTCTGCATAAACACTTTGAACTTCTTCCATCTGGTAAACGATTCCGGAGCATCAGAGGCAGAACCACCAGACTGATCAACAGCTTCCTCCCACAAGCTGTCAGGATGCTGAACAGCTGACCCGGAATCTCACATACACACTACTGCACCTATGGACATTTTGTATATTATAGTTAGTTATTCTTTTTCCCCAAGTATGTCTCAGGGATGTGTGAATGGATGGGGGGGGGGAGCTATGTGGGAGTGTGTCTTAATCATGCTGCTTCTTATATGGATGCCGAGAGAAACGCAATTTCATCTTGCCTGCACTACAGTTGTATGTACAGCAATATGACAATAAAGTTTGATTTGATTTGATTTGATTTGATTTGATTTGAAGCTGTCTGATTTTCATGTTCATTCTCTCATTGCTCTGATTCCTTCAACTGCTGCTGACACACACACTGTGTCTCTTTGCCTGAGAGCCTGAGGAACGCCGCTCCAGTCTGCTCATACTTGGGCTGGGGCGGATGGTCCCGTGAAGGCGGTATGATTTAATAAACCTGCTTAAAACCTTCACCAACACCGCATTATTTCATGCCGCCGCACTGGTGACCCGACGCTGAAAAGAACACGCTGCCAGTGAACGCTTCACTGGTGACCCCGAGAATGCACACGCTTTGTGCAACGCAACCTTCTGGTCTGGACGGCCACGCTGGCGACCCGACGCTGACAAAAACACGCTGCCAGCGAACACAGCAGCCTGACGCAAACGATCTGCCCTCCCTTCTGCTTCAGGGAGACCTCGATGCAGAGCTAACACAGGCGAGCTACTCTCCGGACATCACCCACGACTGGGAAAAACGCAGAAAATGTCATGGCGCAACCCTCGCCTGAGATCGGGACGTCCACGCTGGACCGGCCGAGAGACACAGAACGTTTTCTCCCTCTCACTGCTCCTCCTCCCTCTCACCGATCCCACGCATCTACCCGAGCCTGAGGGACAAAGATCGTCTATTTCCCCTCAACGCTCCAACGCACCATGACTAATCTGCAGCCACAGCTCAACATAGATGATTATCGGCGCCGACTGCGCCGATCTCCACCAAGTTTCCTGACCCTGTCTCCTCTCCAGCTGGCCCACCCACGCATGGAGCCCCGGCACACGCACCGGGGAGTTACGAGGACGGTGCACCACGCACGGGACAATAACGGCCCCAGAGACCGCCATCGTCCTTCACCGCTGCACACAGAACCTTCAGGGCTGCGCACACACCTGAAGCAAGCATGCAGCTCGTTCACAGGATTTTGTACGGGTCTCAGCCACGGCGCACAGAGGGATTCCAGCCGTCAGCGTTTCCCGAGGGCTTTTAAGGTTGTGCCCGCACCTAAAAGTCAACAAGCCAAGTCCCTTTGCTTCCTTTTTTTCTTACAGCCACTCCTGCTTTTCTTCATGGCCACGAGAGGAGTCAGAGACTAATTTTTCTTCTTGTGGACCTCCGCACGTTCAACAGGACAGCCCCTCGACGTCGCGGACCAGCAAGCATTTTTGCGCGGCTTGGACGATTTCACCGTCCCGGCCGGCACGTACTACCCCCCTCCTCCCTCCCCCTCCTCCTGCAGAGAGCTTTCCCTGCTCGCTGCCAAAGCTGCAATATTGAGGTCTCGGCCGCCTGCCTTGCCCTCTGGGGGGGGAGCGGTGTGGCAACCCCCACAACAGACTGGGACAGACAGCTCGCTCTTCTGGTTTTTTCCGCTGCATGCTGTGAAGTAATCTTCCATTCATGCATGGTTTCACTGCTGTGATGTTAATGTCTCACTCATGCATTGTGTTCATGCATCCTATACTGTCTGTGCCTCTCATATGCAAATGCCCAGATCGACTGCTGTGGATGTCTTTGATGTATTGTCTGAGCTGAGTATATAAGCTGTCTGATTTTCATGTTCATTCTCTCATTGCTCTGATTCCTTCAACTGCTGCTGACACACACACTGTGTCTCTTTGCCTGAGAGCCTGAGGAACGCCGCTCCAGTCTGCTCATACTTGGGCTGGGGCGGATGTTCCCGTGAAGGCGGTATGATTTAATAAACCTGCTTAAAACTCTCAACGCCGCCTTTATTTTAGCAGAAGAGCGAGCTGTCTGTCCCAGTCTGTTGTGGGGGTTGCCACACCCGTCATTGAAAAAAAGTGCTTTTCTTTTAAAAATAAGGAAATTTCTAAGTGACCCCAAACTTTTGAACGGTAGTGTATTTAAATGTTATTTTTAAATTTTTGTATTTACTTTGTTCATTTTGTCTATTTACAATATATATTGATGGATTGATTTTATATTCAGTTGGTACTGTTTCCCCATTACAAATTGCTGAAAGTGAGCTAGTACTTCCTCAGTTCTCAATTTTAGTGTCCTCCTTTTAATCCTTAGGCTAGACTTTGATTGAGAGAAAGTGTATGATTGTATGTACTGTATACTTTTGTGTTTATTTTTGTGTGTGTTTGGGGGGAGGCTTGTTTTCATTTAATCTCTTATGTAAAGCACTTGGTGCTACTTGTGGTTGTATGAAAAGTGCTATATAAATAAAGCCCAGTTGATTGATTGATTAATCTATCACAATGGAAAAGGACATTCCAAGATCAACCACACACACACACACACACACACACACACACACACACACACACACACACAGAGCGAGAGATCCTGTTCTCAACAGTAAACCATACATAAGGGGAAATGGAGTCTAGTACAGATCATAAATCTGGGAACTGTTCCTCTCTGCCATCATGCAACATGATAAGGTGATACTCTAGAATGAGATGGCTTCTGTTTAGAAAAGATTAGGTGGTGTTTTGGTGTGTGTGTAGTTGGACTGGTTTCATGTGTGTGGTGATCAGAGCGCTGAACTCATCCACGCTCGGGTTACTCAGTATTTTCCCTTTTCCTCCCATATTATTTCGGTTTGGTTATTATTGTTCTCCCAGGGCTTTTATTGTGACAGCATCCCGGCCGAATTTCCGGCTGTCAAAGCCGAACCGGCGCTGTCACAGCTGATCTTGATTTCGGTAATTACGTTCCCCCTTTCCTGTTTGGTTCTTTCACTTCTGTTATCAGTATTTAAGGAAGCAGCTGAGGCTCACTCCTCGCTGCGACCTACATCTGTGTACCAGGACTGGAGTCCCTATCCCTGGCTCCAGTCTTCCCCTCCGTGTTTGATCCGTCTTCGCTCCAGCACTTGTAAGTGTGTATTTTATAGCGTCAGGTTCTGTCCTCGCTACACTCTTACATTTGATGTCAGTGTTCATTATCTTGTGTCCTAGTTTAGTATATGTGTTTTGCCCCACGTGGCTCTTTACTTTGTTCCTCTGTGCTTTCTTTAATAAACAAGCAAACTCTCTGTTGGCATCTGGCGCCTCATTATTGCCCTGAAAGGGGCATGCATGACAAAGTGAAACTGAGCAATGTGACAACTGGATCTTAATTGAGCTAAATGTGTAAAAAGTAAACTGTGAAAGCAGTAGTGTGTGCATGTAAGTGATTTATGTGTGTCTCTGTTGATTTGATGATTTGATGTGTCACATACAGTAAATGCACAGACTTTCTATGGCCTGTGTGTGAGTGTTCCCCAGCCCTGTAGCTATGCCAGTCCCCATCTGTGAACTCTGCCTCCTCACGGCTTGATAGCCACACCCCACCATTTTCTCACTAATCAACGTTACTGCGGCTCCGGATGGTCTCCAAAATTTTCTCCTTGAAACAGACTGCAAACTAATTAATTTAGCCTGAGGTGCTGATTGGGTGGGTGGATCTTCAAGCTGGCGTGTGCATGGAAGTGGTTAACAGGATCCAGTGGATTTGCAATGTTTTGATAATGGAGTCAGGCTGGACTGTTGCAGGTGTTAATTTAAAAATGGCAGGACTGATCACATGATGCTCAGTGTCCAGTTTTTATGTCTTGATATGTGGCGGCTGACAGGAAGCTGTTTATTAATACTCTGAAATAAAAGTGACTCAACCATGATACTGGTGTGAATGACCTTTGTGTTGCTTATTTAGATGGATTATACTATGCTGAATCACCAGCAACTCATCCATGTGTTTGAATAATAGATCGGGTTTGGAATTGTTGCTTTATTGCAACAAGTAATAGGGCATAGGGGGAGGTAACGATGACCTTTGACCTTTTGACCCCAAGCCTATAGTAAGAGGTCAGGGTGTCAAAGTGAACATGTGTGCCAAGTTTGGTGGTCGACCCTAGCTTTCCTCATTCTACGGTAATAGTGCAAAGGGAATGCTGACATTGACCTTTGACCTTTTGACCTCAAACCTGAGGTCAGGGTCTAAGCTGTTGATGATGTCGATTTGAAAAGGCTATACCATTCCTTTGTGCAATTATCGTGTTAGAAGATTTAGGGGAAACTGATGTCTGAAGTCAGTGGTCACCCAAATTCGAACATGTCTGAGATTTTTCATAGATACACTGATGGTACAAATTTAAAATGCTCACATCATTTCTTTCTCTAGTTACCACATTCACAAGGTAGGGGTTGACGCCACCACCCATCCACCCTTCAGCCTTTAGAGGCTCAGGGATAAAAAAAAAACAACTTCTCCTAAACGCCTGGAGGTCTGTGGTATGAGTGCAGCCTTGGTGCACATGAACAGTTCATGTACAGTATAGCAGATAAAAGTCATAAGCATTATGTTTGCCTCTAGTGCTTCAGGGTCTGTGTAAAGATCCTTAACTGCAAGAAAAGAAATCAGATCTGTGTTCAGGCTACAGTTAAGCCGAGGAGATTACTTTTTTAATGTAAGTCGGAGCAGCTGAGCTTGCACAGCTTTCATTTTGCTAAGAGTTGTTGATTCTTCATTATTTCTGTGTGTATGAACATCTGCCTTCACCACAAATGTTATGTGTGCATCTGGAGACATGTCGGTCGAAGAACTTTCCTTACATACACTCCCTGTCCTCCCTCATATCTCACATTCTTTGGCCTTGTATGGCGGATCAGCATAAAAATGTTCCTCCAGAGGAGTGGAGCGACCGCAGCTCACTGACTCCTCAACGCACCACTGCCCTCCCTGCGGTGGGTAAAAGCAGCAGCTCGTGTCTTTGCTCAGTTCTCACTTTAGATTCAGCACCGCAGCTGCAACAGCACTCTGACATCTGCTCTAGAAACCGCATTAAACTTTGAAACTTGGAGAAAGTCAGACACGCTTTCATTAAGGTAGCACCTGACACCAAAGAACAAATAAGCACTGAACCAATTACATGTTGGGATTCTTCTTTCTTGCTCGCTTCCACCCTCACTACAGAATGTATCTTCATGAGTCAGTGCTTCAGGTCTTGATGTGGGCTCTTGCTGGAGGGAGGAAATGCCAATGTGTGTATTCATACCCACGTCAAATACATGGGCATTTAATAGAAGGTTCACCATCACCGTCTCATCATGGACTCTCACTTGAGCAAAACGTGATTTGAGGTGAAAAAAAGGCGACATACTTTTCTGATAAAAAGGGTAATTGTTGAAGGTAATTACTGTTTTGTGCCTGAGGTATCAGATTAAGTTAATCTGGGGGTTTCACTTCCCTGTGGCGCATTCAGGGAATTTTTGCAGCCTTTTAGGCTGAAGGTCAAATATGATACTATAGCAGTGAAAACAAGCTGGTTGCTGAGTGAGAACTATTCTTTTTTTTTATCACACCAACAGTCCCCCACCCAACTCTGTAAGAGGAGCTGAGCACTTTTAAAATAGTGACAGTGGTGACACAGCCTGAGACAGTCGTGCACACATGTAATTGACCCCAAACACTGCAGGTAGTATCTGTGACACTCAAAGGGTGAGCTAGAGTTCACCAGTGGGTCAGTCACGTGCTTTTTTTTTTTTTTGTTTGTTACTTATTTGTACCCGTAGGTAGACTTGGTTTGCAGTCTGGTGACAAGCCACCGGCTGCTGGTGCTTGGTCATTATCCTGAGCTGCAACTGCAACTGCTCTTCAAAAAGCAAGAAAATGAGGGATGCAAATTAATGTGAAAATGTTAGGACACCCCTAATATGTTCATTAAGAAATATGAACATAAAGTTTCATCTAGTTAACAGGAAAAATCATTTGAGAAAATGAAAATGTAAAAGCAAAGTTTATTACCATTCACCCACAAAAGCCTGTTTTCTTTTTGTGTACCAAACTCAATATAATCTTCCATACCCCCCAAAAAACAAACAAACACGAAACCGCCCTACAGACCACTGCTGTTTATCACTGGTTAGTGGATTTTTTTTTTTCTGCATAACTCATGATTGAAGAAAAAGATGCTTTTCTCTGAGAGTGGAGTCAGGAAGCAGACAAAGGTGAATAACGTTAGCCATTTAGTATCAAAGCAGACATGATTATGAAAAGAAAATAAGGATAAAAGCTGTTGTGATAAAATTAGCTTTGAAACCAATAAAGCTGTTAGTAGGTTGACAAGCTAATTAGTAGTGCCATCAGACTGCTAACTACCCTGATTCAGCTGGTAAGATGGTAGTCACAAATCAGCACTTAATTACTTTAGATAGATTATCCATAAAATGACCAAACTTTAGATTTATGACAGCCTTGTCATGAATGTCCCCTCGGGGCAGAGAGAAGAGACCCACGTGCCAGCAGTGAGTTTGGGAAATTTATTACCGAAACAACAAAAATGTTCAACAAGTGCTCAAAAATACAAAAATACAATGAGGGAGAAAAACTTACGAGATACACGCCAGAGCAAGGTAGGATTCTGGCAGAGATAAGGAGAATGTCCAACAATCAAGACAGCGGCAATGACAGAATGAAAATAAGGCCCTTAAATAAGGATCAAAACCCATTAACATGATGAACCACAGGTGTGGGTATCTGAACGGGCAGGAGAAAGCGAAGATGTATAATTGGGATCAGCTGCGGCAATGAGAGGGAGGCGAACCAAAACTGACGGCTGACAGGGCAAGCCCACACAAGCTTCATGTCTCTGGCAGCTGTCAACAGTAAAAGAAAAACACTGGGGGTATACAGAATGAAATAACATACTAAATGAATATGAATAAATACAAAATAAAAATATGACACTAACACAAACAGGAAAATGGCAAGCAAAACAAAAAACACATAAACCCAAAAGGCATGAGGTGCAACAGATGAGTGATTAGACAGAAGAAATCATGAGATAGAGTCTGGTGGAAAACTTATATTTAGTGTATTAATAAAAACTTAGGGTCATATATTTGCTATGTGACAGCAGATCATCAATAACGGGCCAGTTTTGTCTATTAAAATATTAACTACAGTGAGCTCATCACAATATTACTGCAGTATTACAGTGGTGTGAAAAAGTGTTTGCCCCCTTCCTGATTTCTCATTTATTTGTATGTTTGTCACACTTAAATGTTTCAGATTGTTGTGAAGCGCCCGTTTCACGGGCGAAACAAGGACATCAAATGCTCTCTGTGGGTTTGCATATTTATTAACATAAAGACAGACAAAACGCTAACATGCAAATACTAAATCATAAATTGCGTAGCGCTAACAAACCAGTACACGATAACAAATGCTGGAGGAGAGTGGGACTTGCCGTCCAGGGCAACATGAAGCCAAGAACACCAAGCAAGGGGCGGAATCCAGCCAGAGCTCTCCTGAAGGCAGTGGGGCTCATGGCTGGAAATAACAGAAACACATACCTGGACAGAGCTCCCCTGCTCTCCTCAACAGCGGCCCCAAACACACACAGGAAGGACAGCTCTGCTCCTGAGGACGGGGTAACGTGGAAGAAGGACACGACAAATCACAGAGGTTTGCCGTGCCCTTATATGCAAGACATAATCAATGACAGGTGTGGATGCATGAGTGGAGAAAATAACAGAATGGATGACAGGTGTGCAGCTCCGACCAGATTGACAGCCGGAAGCTGCACAGCGCTGTCAAAATAAAACATAACAAGAAACCATAATAAACAACAAAAACACAACCCCAAAAATGTGAGCAAAACTACAAATACAAAATGATACAATAAGTAGACCAGATAAGCAGAAAAACCAACAGACAGAAAAACATCAAACTAAAGAGAAGGCTGGGCCAAGGATTATGACACAGATCATCAAACAAATTTAAATATTAGACAAAGATAGCACAAATAAACATAAAATGTAGTTTTTAAATGAAGGTGTTTATTATTAAGGGTAAAAAAAAAAAATCCAAACCTATATGCCCTGTGTGAAAAAGTGACACCCCCCATGTTAAAACATCAATTAACTGTGGTTTATCACATCTTTGGAAAGCTGAGTTGAGTTTCTCTAGCCACACCCACGCCTGATTACTACCACACCCGTTCTCAATCAAGAAATCACTTAAATTGGACCTGCCTGACAAAGTGAAGCAGACCAAAAGATCCTCAAAAGCTAGACATCATGCTGTGATGTGAAGAAATTCAGGAACAAATGTGAAACAAAGTAACTGAGATCTGTCAGTCTGGAAAAGGTTATAAAGCCATTTCTAAAGCTTTGGGACGCAAGCGAACCACAATGAGAGCAATTATCCACAAATTACCCCAAGAGTGCAGTGACGACTCATCCAAGAGGCCGCAAAAGACCCCACAACATCTTCCAAATAACTGCAGACCTCACTTGCCTCAGTTAAGGTCAGTGTTCATGACTCCACCATAAGAAAGACACTGGGCAAAAATGGCCGGCATGGTAGATTTCCAAGACGAAAACCACTGCTGAGCAAAAAGAACATAAAGGGTCATCTCAGTTTTGCCAGAAAGCAACTTGATGATCCCCAAGACTATTGGGAAAATACTCTGTGGACTGACGAGACAAAAGTTGAACTTTTTGGAAGGTGTGTGTCCCATTACATCCAGCGTAAAAGTAACACAGCATTTCAGAAAAGGAACATTATACCAACAGTAAAATATGGTGGTGGTAGTGTGATAGTCTGGGGCCATTTTGCTGCTTCAGGACCTGGAAGACTTGCTGTGGTAAATGGAACCATGAATTCTGCTGTCTAACCAAGAAATCCTGAAGGAAAATGTCCGGCCATCTGTTTGTGACCTCAAGCTGAAGTGCACTTGGGTTCTGCAGCAGGACAATCATCCAAAACACACCAGCAAGTCCACCTCTGAATGGCTTAAGAAAAACAAAATGAAGACTTTGGAGTGGCATAATCAAATTCCTGACCTAAATCTGATTGAGATGCTGTGGCATGACCTTAAAAAGGCAGTTCATGCTTGAAAACCCTCCAATGTGGCTGAATTACAACAATTCTGCAAAGATGAGTGGGCCAAAATTCCTCCACAGCACTGCAAAAGACTCATTGCCAGTTATCACAAACGCTTGATTGGAGTTGTTGCTACTAAGGGTGGCCCAACCAGTTATTAGGTTTAGTGAGCAATCACTTTTTCACACAGGGCAATGTAGGTTTGAATTCCCCCACCCCCAATAATAGTCACATTCATTTAAAAACTGCATTTTGTGTTTACTTGTGTTATCTTTGTCTAATATTTAAATTTGTTTGATGATCTGAAACATCTGAGTGTGACAAACAGAAAAAAAATGAGAAATCAGGAAGGGAGCAAACACTTTTTCTCACCATTGTATATGTACAGTATGTGTGTGCATTTTGTTTTTTAAATAAAAGATCAGTCCTTGTGTTTATGGATCGATGCATTGTCGCCGCTGCCAAGTATCACAATCCATCACTGAATCGATCTTTTTTAATAAAATTACAAGTTTAGACCTTAAAAGGCTCGAGTGTCAGTAGTTGGTCGCAGAAGGATGAAGGTGATTTTGTCTTTCTGTGTCAGCAGGATAATGTAGAGTTACAACCTGGTTAGAAAGACTTGATTGCTGACAGCCAGAAAGGAAGGGGCATAAAAGAGACCGATCTCGACCCGATTGGACTGTTTTTCCAAAAAGACGGACTCCACCTCTTGGCTATGGCCCCCAGATCCCTGGCTCTTTTTCCCAGCAACGGCTCTGCCATCATCCACTGCTCTTCTCCACACCAACAGCTGAGCCCCAACGGTTTGACTGTCCAGTGACAGGCTCCTTCCCCATCAGCGGCTGTTCTCTCCACCAACAGTTCTTTCCAGCATCGATGGTTCTCCCCACTAGCAGTTCTTCTCAGCTAACATTCCAGGTCTCAGTTGTTTTTCCTCTCCGATCCTTCTGTTTCTGACTCTCAATAAAATTGAGAAGTTACTTCATCACTTCCAATTGAAGACTTAGTCCTGCAATGGTGGGAGGGACTTTTATTTTAGTATTTTGAGACTTTTGGGAAAATAGGGCGGATGTGTGTGATTGATGTGTGGGATGACAGTGATTCCAATTTAATACTGCTGTAAATTCAAGATTCAAGATTTCTTTATTCTGTATTCTTTATTATTAGCATTTAGTATGCATTATTATCATTTAGTATGCATGCTTGCACATAAAAAAGGAAATTACATTCTCCCAGCATGACACAGTACCACAATATGCATAGAAAATAAGTTTAAAAAGCAACAGCATAAATAAATTAAAATACAACAATAAAATATCAATTAAAAACACTATTGTCAGACGAACCTTACAGAAGTACAGTGGGGTAAAAAAGTATTTAGTCAGGCACCAATTGTGCAAGTTCTCCCACTTAAAAGATGAGAGAGGTCTCCAATTTTCATCATAGGTATACCTCAACTATGAGAGACAAAATAAGAAAATTTTTTTTCAGAAAATCACATTGAAGGATTTTTAATGAATTAATTGGTAAATTCCTCGGTAAAACAAGTATTTGGTCAATAACAAAAGTTCATCTCACAAAAGTTCATCTCAATACTTTGTTATATACCCTTTGTTGGCAATGACAGAGGTCAAACGTTTTCTGTAAGTTTTCACAAGGTTTTCACACACTGTTGCTGGTATTTTGGCCCATTCCTCCATGCAGATCTCCTCTAGAGCAGTGATGTTTTGGGGCTGTCGCTGGGCAACACAGACTTTCAACTCCCTCCAAAGATTTTCTATGGGGTTGAGATCTGGAGACTGGCTAGGCCACTCCAGGACCTTGAAATGCTTCTTACGAAGCCACTTCTTCATTGCCCGGGCGGTGTGTTTAGGATCATTGTCATGCTGAAAGATCCAGCCATGTCTCATCTTCAATGCCCTTGCTGGTGGAAGGATGTTTTCACCCAAAATCTCACGATACATGGCCCCATTCATTCTTTCCTTTACACGGATCAGTCGTCCTGGTCCATTTGCAGAAAAACAGCCCCAAAGTATGATGTTTCCACCCCCATGCTTCCCAGTAGGTATGGTGTTCTTTCTCCTCCAAACACGACAAGTTGAGTTTTTACCAAAAAGTTCTATTTTGGTTTCATCTGACCATATGACATTCTCCCAGTCCTCTTCTGGATCATCCAAATGCTCTCTAGCAAACTTCAGACGGGCCTGGACATGTACTGGCTTAAGCAGGGGGACACGTCTGGCACTGCAGGATTTGAGTCCCTGGCGGCGAGTGTGTTTCTGATGTAGCCTTTGTTACTTTGGTCCCAGCTCTCTGCAGGTCATTCACTAGGTCCCCCCATGTGGTTCTGGGATTTTTGCTCACCTTTCTCGTGATAATTTTGACCCCATGGGGTGAGATCTTGCGTGGAGCCTCAGATCGAGGGAGATTATCAGTGGTCTTGTATGTCTTCCATTTTCTAATAATTGCTCCCACAGTTGATTACTTCACACCAAGCTGCTTACCTATTGCAGGTTCAGTCTTCCCAGCCTGGTGCAGGTCTACAATTTTGTTTCTGGTGTCCTTTGACAGCTCTTTGGTCTTGGCCATAGTGGAGTTTGGAGTTTGACTGTTTGAGGTTGTGGACAGGTGTCTTTTATACTGATAACGAGTTCAAACAGGTGCCATTAATACAGGTAACGAGTGGAGGACAGGGGAGCCTCTTAAAGAAGAAATTACAGGTCTGTGAGAGCCAGAAATCTTGCTTGTTTGTAGGTGACCAAATACTTATTTTACTGAGGAATTTACCAATTAGTTCATTAAAAATCCTTCAATGTGATTTTCTGGATTTTTTTTTTCTCATTTTGTCTCTCATAGGTGAGGTATACCTATGATGAAAATTGGAGACCTCTCTCATCTTTTAAGTGGGAGAACTTGCACAATTGGTGGTTGACTAAATACTTTTTTGCCCCACTGTATATACGTATGCATGCTTACTTGAGGTGTGCATGTGTGTGTGTGCACCCATGAGGTGGGGAAGAGCAGTTGGCAGGGGAATAGGGCAATCCATTGATAATCCTGACTGCATGTGGGAAGAAACTGTTCAACATTGTGGCTGTCCTCACCTGAAGACACCTGTACCTCTTCCTGTCAGGGCGTGGGCCGGGTCTCATGCCCTCATCCTTATTGTGGTTATGTGGTCTTCAGGGCATGACCTCAGCCCTTGCCTTCACTTTAATTTCATTTTGGAATTTTCTGTGTTTCACTCTGAATATTATAGTTATCCTGGTTTGCCATTATTATTATTCTGTTTTGTATAATTATTTCTCTATGGGTTGTCATCATTATTATTATTATTATTATTATTGTTGTTGTTGTTGTTTTCATCATCATTATGTGCTGCGGTTCTGTCTCCCCTTTGACTGTGGTGCATCCTCTGTGTGTGATTATCTGTTCAGCCCTGCCCGTCCTGTGTCTGGGATCATCCCACCCGTCTCCATTTGTCTCTGATTGTGCTCACCTGTTCTGTGTTGTGTTTGATTGCGCCTGTCTCTATTTATGTCAAGCCCCAGTCTGTGTTTCCTCATGTCTGTCGTTAGTCATACTGCGTGAACAACACACTCCTGGTCTGACCTGTAATCTTGCCTGATTCTGCCAGACATTTTGTAAGTTTTTGTTCAGCTCTCAAGCTGTTATCATTTTTTGGGTTTTCGCCATCAAGCTGGGCCTGCCTGGCCAACTCTTATTAAATCTTTGCCAACTTTAAATATTGCGTTTGGGTCCAGTTTTCCACTCACTATGACACTTCCCTGAGGGCAGGAGTGAAAACAGACTGTGGGAAGGGTGATAACAGTCTTTAATGATGTTGACAGCCCTGTTAACACAGCGTTTGTTGTAAATCTCCTTCAAGGAGGGAAGGGGGGTACCAATGATCTCACTGGCCACTAGGTGGAGCGTGAACATACAGTGGCCTCTGTTACGACCCACTTTCCCGGCCAAGGCCAGAATTGCCTATTCAGCCTAGTATCTCCAAATCTGTTTCAATCCTTAAGTCAAGGTAGACCGACCTAGTCACTTTCGCCCTCAGGGAAGGTAGACATACACCTCCTAAGTCACTTTTGCCGTTGTGTGTGGGGGGGGGGGGGTAGACATACACCTATAAGTCTCTTTTGTACGCAGGCAAGGCAGACATACAGACGTGGACAAAATTGTTGGTACCCCTCTGTTAATGAAAGAAAAACCCACAATGGTCACAGAAACAACTTGAATCTGACAAAAGTGATAATAAATAAAAATTCTATGAAAATTAACCAATGAAAATCAGACAATGCTTTTGAATTGTGGTTCAGCAGAATTATTTTAAAAAACAAACTCGTGAAACAGGCCTGGACAAAAATGATGGTACCCTTAAGTTAATATTTTGTTGCACAACCTTTTGAGACAATCACTGCAATCAAATGATTTCTGTAACTGTCAATGAGACTTCTGCACCTCTCAGCAGGTATTCTGGCCCACTCCTCATGAGCAAACTGCTCCAGTTGTCTCACCTTTGAAGGGTGTCTTCTCCAGACGGCATGTTTCAGCTCCTTCCACAGATGTTCAATAGGATTTAGATCAGGGCTCATAGAAGACCACTTTAGAATAATCCAATGTTTCACTCTTAGCCATTCTTGAATGTTTTTAGCTGTGTGTTTTGGGTCATTATCCTGTTGCAAGACCCATGATCTGCGACTGAGACCAAGCTGTCTGACACTGGGCAGCACATTTCTCTCTAGAATAGAATCGGCTGCACTGCGGCAGCACAGTTTACCCTTGGCCGGGGGATTGTGGGGATCGTGGGATCGTGGGTTCGATCCCAGCCCCCGACCAACAGTGATCTGTGTGGAGTTTGCATGTTCTCCCCGTGTTGCGTGGGTTTACTCCGGGATTTCTCCGGTTTCCTCCCACATGCCAAAAACATGCATGTTAGGTTAATTTGGCTGTTCTAAATTGTCCCTAGATATTTGTTTCCTATAGGCCCTTAGAATAGAGGGTTAGTATTAATGAAAGCGCTTTGAGTGGTCTTTGTGACTAGAAAAGCGCTATATAAGTGCAGGTTAGTTAGCTAGTAATACCTTGATAGTCTTGAGATTTCATTGTACCCTGCACAGATTCAAGACACCCTGTGCCAGATGCAGCAAAGCAGCCCCACAACATAACAGAACCTCCTCCATCTTTCACAGTAGGGACAGTGTTCTTTTCTTGGTATGCTTCATTTTTGCGTGTGTGAACATAGAGCTGATGTGCCTTGCCAAAAAGTTCCAGTTTTGTCTCGTCTGTCCATAGGACATTCTCCCAGAAGCTTTGTGGCTTGTCAACATGCAGTTTGGCAAATTCCAGTCTGGCTTCTTTATGATTTGTTTTCAACAGTGGTGTTCTCCTTGGTCATCTCCCATGAAGTCCACTTTGGCTCAAACAACGGCGGATGGTGCGATCTGACACTGATGTACCTTGACCTTGGAGTTCACCATAAATGTGTTTAGAGGCTGTTCTGGGCTCTTTTGTTACCATTCATATTATCCGTCTCCTCCTGTGGCCACGTCCAGGAAGGTTGGCTACAGTCCCATCCATCCATCTTCTTCCGCTTAATCCTTTTCGGGTTGCGGGGTGGCTGGAGCCTATCCCAGCATCTTAGGGCGAGAGGCAGGGTAAACCCTGGACAGATCGCCAGTCCATCGCAGGGCCAACACAAAGAGACAGACAACCATTCACTCTCACAGTCATACCTAAGGACAATTTAGAATCCCCAGTTTTGATGCCAATTAACCTAACCTGCATGTTTTTGGCATGTGGGAGGAAACCGGAGAAATCCCGGAGTAAACCCACGCAGACACGGGGAGAACATGCAAACTCCACACAGATCACTGTTGGTCGGAGGCTGGGATCGAACCCAGGATCTTTCGGCCAGGGGTGAGTTGCTGTGCTGCCGCAGTGCTAACTACAGTCCCGTGGATCTTAAATTTCTGAATAATATGTGCAACTTGTCAAACCACACATTACAGCCTGCCTCCCTGCATCACACGACCCGCTCCAGTTTGCATATCGTTCAAACCTCTCCACGGAGGATGCTATAGTCACCACCCTACACTCTGTCATCACCCACCTGGACCAGAAAGACACCTACGCCAGACTCCTGTACATTGATTTCAGTTCAGCATTCAACACCATTATTCCCCAGAGACTGATGGAGAAATTATTCCTTCTCGGTCTGAACACCACCACATGTCTCTGGATCCTGGATTTCCTGACTGAGAGACCTCAGTCTGTCCGGGTTGGAAACAACATCTCCAACTCTGTCACGCTGAGCACCGGATCCCCTCAAGGCTGTGTACTCAGTCCACTGTTGTTTACACTTCTAACACATGACTGTGTATCCAGACACGAGGGGAACCAGATTATTAAGTTTGCAGACGACACCACGGTGGTGGGACTTATTCAGAGGGATGAGGAATCAATGTACAGGGAAGAAGTGAGAGACCTGGAGGGCTGGTGTAGGTAGAACAATCTGGTGCTCAATGTGGACAAAACGAAGGAGATGATTATCGACTTCCGGCGGTCACAGCCTGAGCACGTCCCCCTCAGCATCGGCGGCCGTTTAGTGGAGAGAGTGGAGAACATCAAGTTCTTCGGAGTGCAGATCTCGCAGGACCTGACCTGGAGCAAGAATTCCTTGGGGATCAGGAAGTGGGCTCAGCAGAGACTGCACTTCTTGAGGAAACTCAAACAGGCCTCTCTCCCCATCTGCATCCTCAGAACCTTCTACAGAGGTGTGGTGGAGAGTGTTCTGACGTACTGCATTGCTACATGGTACTCCAGCTGCAGTATGTCAGACAAAAAAGCCCTGCAGAGGATAGTCAAGGGGGCGGAGAGGGTAATTGGAGTCTCCCTCCCCTCTGTCCAAGAACTTTTTCAGAACCGTTGTAGGAGCAGGGCACTGAACATTGTCAAGGACCGTTCTCACCCTCTGCATAAACACTTTGAACTTCTTCCATCTGGTAAACGATTCCGGAGCATCAGAGGCAGAACCACCAGACTGATCAACAGCTTCCTTCCACAAGCTGTCAGGATGCTGAACAGTTGACCCGGAATCTCTCATACACACTACTGCACCTACGGACATTTTGTATATTATTTGTATATTATAGTTAGTTAGTTTTTTGGGGGTTTTTTTCCCCAAGAATGTCTCAGGGATGTGTGAATGGATGGGGGGGTGGGGGTGGGGGGGTGAAGCTATGTGTGAGTGTATCTTAAATCATGCTGCTTCTATTTATATGGATGCCGAGAGAAACGCAATTTCATCTTGCCTGCACAACAGTTGTATGTACAGCAATATGACAATAAAGTTTGATTTGATTTGATTTGAACTGTTGTCACAGGAACATCAAGCTGCTTGGAGATGGTCTTATAGCCTTTACCTTTAACATGCTTGTCTATAATTTTCTTTCTAATCTCCTGAGACAACTCTCTCCTTTGCTTCCTCTGGTCCATGTTTAGTGTGGTAAACACCATATCAACAAACAGCACAGTGACTACTTGTCACCCTTTAAATAGGCCGACTGACTGATTACAAGTTTGTAGACACCTGTGATGTTAATTAGAGGACACATCTTGGTTGAACATGTCCCTATGGTCACATTATTTTCAATCTTTTCTAGGGGTACCATCATTTTTGTCCAGGCCTGTTTCATGAGTTTGTTTTTTAAAATAATTCTGTTGAACCACAATTCAAAAGCATTGTCTGATTTTCATAGAATTTTTATTTATTACCACTTTTGTCAGATTAAAGTTATTTCTTTGACTATTGCAGGTTTTTCTTTCATTAACAGAGGGGTACCAACAATTTTGTCCATGTCAGGATTCAAACCCATGACACCATGATCTCAAAACCTCCTACTCTTACCACTGAGCCAAAGAGGAATTCCTCTTTAGCACTTGGCTAGCAGCGGAGGTGTATTCTAAGGTGTCAGGGACTGCACCACTGACTAATTCCCGATGGAGGGGTGCGTAACACCTTCCCCCTTTAGGAAGTGAAACAGTTGTCAGATCCCGGACAAGCCCCCAAATGTGACTTAGGAGGTGTATGTCTACCTTGCCTGAGGGCAAAAGTGACTAGGTCAGTCCACCTTGACGTAAGGGTTGAAATGGACTTGGAGATCCCAGGCTGAATAGGCATTGTAGGCATGATTAGGCATGATTAGGCATCATAGGCATGATTTTCTGGCCTTGGCCCAGAAAATGGGTCGTAACAGAAAGTGAGGGCTCGTAAATGACAACATCCTGGACTCTGCTATTCAGTTAGCAGGGCTAACATGTACCTATCGGGTGTTCATGGCAGGTGGGAAGACTCGCCAAAGAGAGGAGTGTGTTTACATCAGTGATGCTTGGTGCTGAGATGTGACTGTTGTGCACAAACACTGTTCTCCGTTGGTGGAGTTTATGATCCAGTGCCAGTCCTTCTATTTACCAAGGGAAATTATATCTGTCTTGCTTGTCGCCATGTATGTCCTGCCCACCACCACTGGCGAGAGGAGTAAAGCATTAAATGGACTTTATCAGGCCATCAGTGAGACACAAACAGTGCATCCAGACAGATTCTTCATCACAGCAGGAGACTTCAACCATGCAGATTTAAAAGCCCACCTACCAAAACTCCACCAACATGTGGACTTTCCAACAAGAGGAGACAACTTGCTGGACCTGGTGTACACAACTCACAAGAGCGCATACAGAGCCTCCCCCTTCCCCATCTGGGTCTCTCTGATCACATCACCATCTTGCTAAGACCTGCATACAGACACAGAGTGAGAGCCATCGGCTCAACAAAAAAGCAGGTACGTGAGTGGCCAGAGGGGGCTTCGGATGCTCTGAAAGACTTCTTCAGCACTACAGACTGGTACACTTTCAAGCACGCAGCCACTCACAATGGACACACAAACATAGAGGAGTACACTGAGGTTGTTGTGGCATACATAGCTAAATGCATTGATAAATGCTATTCATCCATCTTCTACCGCTTTTCCGGAGGGCCGGGTCGCGGGGGCAGCAGTTCATGCAGAGAAGCCCAGACTTCCTTCTCCCCGGGGATATCAAGGCGTTCCCAGACCAGCTGGGAGACGTAGTCTCTCCAGCGAGTCTTGGGTCTGCCCCGGGGTCTCCTCCCAGAGGGACGTGCCCAAAACACCTCAAGTGGGAGGCGTCCAGGAGGCATCCTGATCAGATGCCCTTACCACCTCAACCACCTCAACCACCTCAACCTGCTCTGCAAGCTCGCTGGTGCAAAATGGGGGGCGGCAGTCTCCACCCTGCGCACCTCAGCACTGGCCCTTTCATACTCTGTAGCAGAATATTGTGTCCCTGTCTGGTCCAGGTCATCTTACACACACCATGTAGACACCCAGCTCAACTCAACCATGAGAACTATAACTGGAACAATCCGCTCAACACCACTCCCCTGGCTCTCTGTACTGTCAAACATAGCCCCTCCACACATCCGGCGAGCAGCATTAACTCAAAGGATGCTCCAAAAAGTTAAAGATTTTCCTCACTTACCAATCCATGCAGATATCTACACCCCACCCACTGCCCGACTTTCATCCAGACGGCCGATTTGGAAAAACCCTCCCCCAGCTGACTTTACCATCCAGACAGCTTGGCAAGAGGAATGGGAAACCAAGGAGGTCCCAAACAAACAGCTGGTGATAAACCCCAACCAACAGGTCCCGGGCACCAACCTCCCAAGGAGACAGTGGTCTACACTCAATCGCTTCAGGACTGGACATGGCCCCTGCTTGGCCAGCCTTCACAGATGGGGCAGTAGCCCTAGCCCACTGTGCGCATGTGGAGAGGAGCAAACTATGGAACACATCATAGAGGCTTGCCCGCTCCAAAGACTGGAAGGAGGATTACACACCCTCCATACAGCAAACCAGGAGGCAACTGCTTGGCTTAAGGACTTTGCATTCGCTAAATAAACCACCTCAACTGGCTCCTTTCAATGTGGCATTGGTAAATGGTAAATAGTGTTCACTTACATAGCGCTTTTTCTCATCTCTCGATGACCAAAGAGCTTTACAGATCCTGCCATTCACCCATTCTCACACACATTCACACACTGATGGCAGTGGAGCAGCCATACACAAGCGCTGGCCTGACCCACCAGGAGCAACTGGGGCTTCAGTGTCTTGCTCAAGGACACTTCGACATGCAGACTGCAGACAGAGCAGGAATCAAACCCCTGACCCTCCGATCAGGAGTCAGCCACACTACACCTGCTCCACAGCCGCAGTGAGTGATGATGTCACTGACTTAAAAAATGTCACTGTTCATGCTAACCAGAAGCCATGGGTGACAGCAGGGGCCCACAGGCTCCCGAGGGCTCAAGACGCAGCTTTCAGGACAGTGGACATTGCAGGACTAACAACAGCAAGGGCCAACCTGTTGCGTGGTATCAAGGAGGCAAAATGACAGTACAGCAAGAAAATATCTGGCCACTTCAGCAACACCAGAGATGCACGTTCTCTCTGGCGTGGCATACAGACCCTCACCATCTACAAACCTCCAATCAGACCTGCGTGAGAGACATCACACTGCTTAACAATTTAAATGACTTCTTTGGCCGATTTGAAGCACAAAAAAGCACATCAGCACAGAAGACCCCTCCTTCCCCAGATGAACAGGCTATACAGTAAGTCTGGATCCAGCTAGCGTGAAGAAGACCCTCTCCAGCATCAACCCATGCAAGGCAGCTGGACCAGGCAACATACCAGGTCGCATTCTGAAGGACTGTGCGGAGGAGCTCAAGAATGTCTGGCCAACATCTTCAACATCTCTCTCAATCTGTCACGAATGGCTCTTGCGAGCCATTAATAAGAGCCAAGGGCCAACCGGTGAGTTTGCGTAGTTTATTAATAAGGAAAGGAACAAAGGAAAAGAGCCTCGTGGAGCAAAACACAAATAATACAAAAGGTAAACTTACGAATAACGATGAGGGAAGAAAATAATACAGGAGATACACTTAAGGATCACAATGAGGGAAGAGAGGAGGGCTGGAGCCGGACGTAGGGACTCCAACCTAATCCACAGCGAGAGGTACGTGTGGATAGAGTGTGAGGTCGCAGCCCTGGGCAAACAGGGCCGCTCCCTTATAAAGTGGTTGACAGCGCCTCAGCTGATGAGAGCTAATTGGCCTCCAGCCGTCCCGTGGAGCTTGACAGCCGGAAGCCCGCTGATACGCTGTCATAACAAAAGCTGGGCTGAGATGATGTATGGCCTGAGCATGGACGACATCGGCACACAGACCATGACAGGACCTCCCTCTCAAGGCCGGGCTCAGAACGGCCAGTAACACCCAAGCCCCCCCACCCCCCCTAGGGTGGGCGGACGGGGCGCAGGCCAGGAGGGAGTGAGTAAGAAACAAAAAACATGACACTGACAGGGAACATACGAAGCAATTACAGAGTATGGCAGAGGGAGAAAAAAAAAACCAAAAACACGATACTCCATAAATGCGGACCATATATAAACTAGACCCCAAAAAGAAAAGGTTGCAACAACAGAAGGAGGCCTAGAAAGAAAACAAGGGCATGCTAACAGCAATGAGGTGCATGAAATCATAATGACATACCCGTATATCCACCAAATTACAAAGGAACAGAGGGGAAAAACACAGGGATGACAGGCACAATTACACAGTTCGGGGGGCTTCCCCGCACCCAGCGTCCAAACCGCCAACAGGGGTAACGGGAAAAGTTCAGGCGGCCTACCCGAATCCGAGGCCTGGAAAAACAGTGCTTCAGGTGGCCGGACCAGGCCGCCGAATAGAGAGTCCAGTGGGTCGGGTGGCCGGCGCAGAGAGCCAAATGGGTGCGGCAGTCTTTCTGGCGGCTGACCCACATCGCTCAGCCACCAGGACCACAGGGGAGAGAAAGGCGACGGCTTCCCTGTAGAGGGGAATAGCGAGGGCGAGCCGGGCCGAAAGAGAGGGGTCCATACGGCACCTGGTGGAGAAGGCTTGGGGGGAAGATGAGGGTGAAGATGAGGACGATGATAAAGGTGGGGGAGAAGATGAGCCAGTCCATTGTCCGGTGGCAGGGGATCTGCAGCTCCCTCACCGAACTTGGATCCTGCTGGTGCTGCACCCTCGTCGGACCCTGATTGGGTCACGGTTGCACCTGCGATGGACCCCGATTGGGTCACGATTGCACCTCCGTCGGACCCCGACTGGGTCGACGCCACACCAGAACCAACCTCCAACCCCAAACCCAGAACCTCTGGCACAGCGGGCGAAAGCAGCTCCTCGCCGGTGACCCTGGGAGAAGGCTCGGGAGAGTGAAAAGAACCGGGATCAGGATCACCGGCAGCGCCAGAACCCGGCGAGACAAGCTCAGATGCAGCGGGCGGCTGCACCCGGCTCGCCTCCCCAAGAGACAGGCAAAAATGCTCTAGAAAGGAAAGGAGAAAGACAACACAGAGCACTTGCCTGATCTCGGGTTCCGACACCGTCCAGGACTCCGATGATCCGGGCTCAGGCGGCTGGAGGTCGTCATCAGACTCCCACTCAGCTACGTCGGGCTCTGCAGCTGGCATGATGGTGTCCGCAGCCTCAGGATCTCCCGGCATTGATGTCCACGCCGACGGCCCAGACAACGTGGTGGCAGGGGACCCTCGACCCGCTGGACCGGACCGCTCGTCCGTGGAGACCCGGGGACACTTCCTCGTCAGCGCAGGTTCGACACTGCAGTCCGCTCTCCTCCTCCGCCCACGATGTGGCTGTGGGACCGGAACCAGGTTCTCCAGAACCGCAGGCCCCCTCCTCATCCGGCGACGTTGGCCTGGCGTCAAGGACCGCGGAGAGAGACACAGAGGATGTGGGATTAACAATTAAAGCCACAGCAGGTGGTGGGTGCTCGGGGGACTGCGAACCCCGAACTCCACCCCCAGGAGTCTGACAAGGCAAATCACAATAATGAGAATATGAATGAACTTTGACTTGCCTGTTTCCTGGAGGCAGGATGGTGCCTGCTGCAGCGGACGTTGCTCCTCCCTTTCCCCGTTGGATGGTGACAGAGGGCCCCCTGGGAGGACGAGGGGGAGCCGCTCGCGGAGGTTCCGGGATGGGGCTCGCCGAAACAGGACTCCAGGCGCACACAGCAGCCGGGAAAGGCATCGAGGAGGAGGGGCGACAGCCGAGACGAGCCGGGCACGGAGCGCTGATGGGACAGCAGGAGAAGATGGCCCGGAAGGAGAGGCTGCGGGGTTTCCCCTCTGACGAGGCGCAGGAGTGACAGCTGTGTGGGAGATTGAGCCCTTGCGGTGACCCGGAACTGGATCCGGACGGGATTCACGCTGAGGTTGATTGTGTGAGTGACGACAATTTCTGGCAGAGGGCGAGGCAAAGGTGAGGTCTGGGAATCGCTGCTCCTGTGCGGAAACAGAGGCGAGGAGATCGGCGAACTCAGGAAAGTCACTTAACCCAGGATTCCTCTCCACCAGTCTGACTGCTGCCGTCACATGCTTAATGATCTCAGATGGATGAACAGCAGAGCGAGCAGCAGCCACTCGGTCCCAGATGTTGATTGCTGTCAGCTGCAGCTTCTCTGGGGGAATCCCGACTGATGTCACGCTCAATGGGGAAAGACCCCTGGATGGTGCAAACTCCCGGGCCGGAACGGAGGCAGGAGCAGGATCCCGAAGCAAGGGGCGACAATTCCTCCTCTTCGGCTCCCTGCCGGGATTTCCCTCCAGCCCACGGAGTATCTCGCGCTGTGCAGCGATGTCATTCCTCCTTGCGCTGACTTCAGGGTGGTCGGCGTAGCGAGGAAGGTTGTCCAGCAAAACCTCAGCGTAGTCCAGGTGCCAGCGCATGTCGTTGGGGTTGTTGTCAAGCGTAGCGGCGAGGAGCGTCCCATCAACATACTCCAGGGCGCTCGCTAGCTCATTACCCAGGCGCTGAACGCGGCTCCTGGGTGACGGCATGCTCCCAAAGTGAACACCCAGACAGGGAAGAACAACAGTCCAATTAATGCACAAACTCACGGTGGCCGGCAACTCACTGGCTGCGACCTACTGTCACGAATGGCTCTTGCGAGCCATTAATAAGAGCCAAGGGCCAACCGGTGAGTTTGCGTAGTTTATTAATAAGGAAAGGAACAAAGGAAAAGAGCCTCATGTGGCAAAACACAAATAATACAAAAGGTAAACTTATGAATAACAATGAAGGAAGAAAATAATACAGGAGATACACTTACGGATCATGATGAGGGAAGAGAGTATGGCTGGTGCTGGACGTAGGGACTCCAGCCTAATCCACAGCGAGAGGTACGTGTGGATAGAGTGTGAGGTCGCAGCCCTGAGCAAACAGGGCCGCTCCCTTATAAAGTGGTTGACAGCGCCTCAGCTGATGAGAGCTAATTGGCCTCCAGCCGTCCCATGGAGCTTGACAGCCCGAAGCTTGCTGAGACGCTGTCATAACAAAAGCCGGGCTGAGATGATGTATGGCCTGAGCGCGGACGACATCGGCGCACAGACCATGACACAATCAAGCTGTTGTCCCCATGTGTTTCAAAACTACTACCATAATACCAGTCCCAAAGAAGACTGTCCCATCCAGCTACAACAATTACTGGCCCATAGCACTGACCTCCATCATAATGAAGTGCTTCAAGCGGCTGGTGATGTAGAACATCAAGTCTATCCTCCCTCTCTCTCATGACCCATGTCAGTTTGGATACAGGTCAAACAGATCCACAGAAGATGCCATCACTGCTGCTTTCCATCCAGCCCTCACCCACCTGGACTCAAAGAACTCTTATGTGTGAATGGTGTTCTTGGACTTCAGTTCAGCATTCAACACAATCATCGGCCAGCACCTAATACAAAAACTCAGATACTTGGTACTCAAAACCTCTCTCTGTAACTGGGTGCTGGACTTTCTCACAGGGAAGCCACAGAACGTGCGGGTTGGCAGCAACACCTCCAAGACCATCACACTGAGCACAGGGGCCCCACAAGGGTGCATGCTCAGCCCGCTGCTCTTCACCCTGCTAACCCATGACTGCATATCAGCCTACAGTACCAACCACATCATCAACTTTGCGAACGACACAACACTGGTGGGCCTCATCACCAACAATGAAGAGGTCAGCTACAGAAATGAGGTGAGCCAATTGGTCCAGTGGTGTAAAGACAATAATCTCTTCCTGAACGTGGGAAAAACCAAGGAGACTGTGGTTGACTTCAGGAGAGGACACACACAGCATCCCCCTCTGATCATTGATGGAGCAGCTGTGGAGAGTGTGAGCAGCACCAAGTTCCTGGGGATGCCCATCTCTGAGGACCTCTCCAGTCCAACAACACCACATCTGGCCAAGAAGGATCAAAATTGCCTCCATGTCCTCCGCAAACTAAGGAGAGCAAAAGTCCAACTGCCCATCATGTGCTCATTCTACTGGGGCACCATTGAGACCATCCTCTAAAGCTGCATCACAGTGTGATATGGAAGCTGCACCACCTTCTGCCAGAAGACACTACAACGCACAGTGAAAGCAGCCAGCATGATCATCGGTGCCCTTCTGTCCCCCATCTCGGACATCTACCACACCCACCTCACCCACAGAGCCATCAACATTGCAGGCGACATCTCCCACACCTCACACCCTCTACAGCTCCCTGTCCTTGGTGAAAAGGTACTGGAGCCTCCGGGCCCACTTCACAAGACTGCTAAACAGCTTTATTTGCTAGGCCATCAGGACCCTGAACTCTGCCCACTTCCCTCACCCCACTCCTGGACCATAAGACAGTCACCCACACAATAACTACCTCAGCTGTTTGCACAGAAAGACTTGGCACACCAACAGTAATTACACTTGCCGCTGTATGTCTCTGCACCTTACTGCAACCACTTGCACAAATGCCATACCTGCTGCTGTCTGTTTGTATTGCAATATTGATCATGTACAGTCCAATCTGTCACTGTCTGCACCTACACTACCACATTGACCTTGCAATTACGGGTATTGCGGCTTTACTTTTTCTGTATATAGGATTGCTGGGTTTTACATGTATCTTTTATCTTTATTTGCACTCCAGTTAGCATTACTGTACATAGACTGCTGTTGTTGTTTTTCATCCTTATTCCTTCTTTTCTTATATATTGCGCACACCACTGAGAGAGAGAGAATGGCATTTCAGTTCTCCTGCATGTCCTGTATGTATAGAAGTATTAACAAATAAAAATCTTTGAATCTTACAACCTGTTCAGTTGGTGCTTCTCCAAAGCTGTGCAATTCCCAAACCAGGTAGTCAGACCATATGAGAGGGCAGATTCCAGGGTGCCTCTATGAAAAGTGGTGAGGAGCTGAGTGGGAAGACCTGCCTTTTTTAGCCGCCGGAGAGAGTAAAGTCGCTGCTGGACAATGGCTGTGGTGTTGGTGTTGAAGGTCATGTCATCTGCCAGGTGAATCCCCAGAAACGTAACACTGTTCACCCTCTCCACAGAAGTGCCTCCAATAAACAGTGGTGTGTGATGGTGCTTGCTCCCCCTCCTGCAGTCAGTCACCATCTCCTCAGTCTTCTCCATGTTAAGGTGAAGATTATGTAATCTACACTATGTTGTTAGCTGGTCCACCTCCTTTCTGTATACAGACTCATTGTTTCCATTGGTCAGACTGACTACCAACATATCATCAACAAATTTAGTGATGTGATTGGTGCTGATTGTGGCAATGTAGTTGTGAATGAGCAGCCTAAACAGCAGGAGGCTCAAGACACAGCCCTGAGGAGACCCTGTACTCACAGTTCTGATGTTTGAGATAGAACTGTCCACCTTGACTCGCTGCTGCCTCTGCATCAGGAAGTTGAGAGACCAACCACATGTGCTAGGGTCCACCCCCAGCAGCTGTAGTTTTCCCACCAACTGCTCTGGAATGATGGTATTAAATGCAGAGGAGAAGTCAATGAAGAGGAGCCTCACATAGGTATTCCTGTCCTCTAGATGTGATAGGGTGAGGTGAAGTACAGAGGAGATTGTGTCTTCGGTTGAGCGGTTGGCTCTATATGCAAACTACAAGGGGTCCAACTCTGGTGGGAGCTGGGCCTTAATGTGCTGCAGAACAAGCCGTTTAAAACATTTCATCACTATTGTTGTTAATGCCACAGGATGAAAATCATTAAGGCAATCAGGGTTTGGTTTCTTTGGCACAGGGATTATGATGACACTCTTCAGGCAGGTGGGCACAGCACCCTGAGAAAGGAAGGTGTTAAAGGTGTCTGCAGACATCTTTCAGCTGTTCAGCACACTCCCTCACCACACACTTAGGAATGTTGTCAGGTCCTGCTGTTTTGCATGAATTAACACTGGCGAAAGCTCTTCTAACCTGGGCGGCTGTCAACTGGAGTGCCTGCTAAGTGGATGGTGATGATGATAGAGGTATCTGTGCCTCATTATTATTGCTGCTATTCTTTACTTCAAAACGTGCATAAAAGTAATTGAGCCTGTCTGGGAGTGCAACATCCTTATGACTGGCCTGTGAGGGAGGGGGCTTGTTTTCAGCAATTGTATTAAAACCTTGCCACAGCCGCTGTGAATCTTTATTGTCCATAAAGAGGCTGTTTAGCTTCTGCCTATATAGTCTCTTGGCCTCCCAGAAGCCCCGAGACAGATTTGGTTTTGCCAGCCTGTATGCAGCAGTGTCTTCTGATCTAAAAGCTGAATTGCGCACCCTAAGCAAGGAGCCCACTTCTCCATTCAGCCAAGGCTTCTGATTTGCTCATTTCTTGATGCTTTTGATAGCAGTTATATCATCAGTGCATTTATTTATGTAACCCATGACAGACTCTGCATTTTCTTGCAGATCAATGACTCCGTCCTTTGTTGCAGTTTCTCTAAAGATCTCCCACTGTGTGTTCTCAAAGCAGTCTTGTAATGTTGGAATAGCCTCCTGAGGCCACAATCTCACTTCTCTGAGAGCAGGTTTATTTTGTTTCACCATCAGCTTGTATACAGGTACAAGCATAACAGCAAGGTGATCAGTTTTTAATGTGGGAGAGAGGCTGCTCTGTAGCAGTTCCTGATGTTTGTGTACACGTGATCCAGTGTATTATTGCCTTTAGTAGCACAGTTTACATGCTGATGGAATTTAGGTAAGACAGACTTGAGGCTCGCCTGATTAAAATCGCCCGCAATGATGATGAAGGCATCTGGGTGAGCTGTCTGCACCGAACTGATGTTATGATACAAGTCACTCATAGCCTTCCTCACATTAGCACTTGGAGCAACATAGACTGCTACAATCAAGACAGCCCCCAACTCCCGCAGCAGGTAACAGTCTGCTTTTCACAGTAATGTACTCGATTTTAGATGTACAATAAATGATCACCTTGGCATCCTGGCACCACAGATTATTAATATAAACAGCCACCCCTGCCTCTTCTTTTTTAAATGTTGAAATCTTCACTAAATCAGTTCAGCTGATTTTAAAATTACTGTTTTTATATGTTAACTGTGTTTTAAGTGTTTTAAGTCATTCCATATAATTTAGTTAAATTTTAAACTGTCTTATTGGGAAGATATATATTGTACATCTTCACTGATTTTTTTTCTCTGTAAGTGGAGGCACTGAAAATATTAAAGTCTAAATTTAAAGAACCCAGGGCTCCACCCACAGTACTACAACTTTAATACTGGTTTATTACCTATTAATTAAATAGCCACATGGATTAGGTGCTACACGTTAGGCCACTGTAATGTCTGAACCTGTTCTCTGAGGTCTGAGGCAATAACTACTAATTAGCTTCCCAACCTACTAATGGCTTTATTAGTTTTAAACCTTTTATCAGACAGACGGCATTCTCCACCCTCATTAGTAACTTAGTGAAGGCAGAAGCTTTCATTCTTATTATCTTTCTGCTTTGATGCTAAATAGCTCATGTCAGCACAAGTCATTTACATTTGTCTGCTTCCTGACTCCACTGAATGTTGTGCAGCAGAAATATGTCTCACAGAAGAGTATCTGGTTCTTGAAACATGAGTTATGCAAGAAAAATCCACAAACCAGTGATAAACAGCAACAACAGTGTCCTGAGAGTGACTGCTACCTTCTCAAAGACTCCTTCTTCTTACTGGGTTAAACACACAGATAATCAAGTGTCTGGAAAAACTCCTCAACACAGTTTTTAGCATTGTCTGTCTTCATAATTTTCTTCTAAGTATAAAGGATAATGCTCTTCCAGTTTAAGCTAACAGTGTGCCATGTCCTAACTAGGCAGTGGCAGCTAATTTGGTGATTTTAAAAACTGAAAACCTGAATTTCAGTTCGATATTATTTTAATCCAGCTACATTTAAAAGGTTAAGCCAGTAAAATATTTTTACAGCAAGTATCTACTTTTAACTTAAGATTATTACATGTTGTGATCAGGAAGGAGTAAACATCTGTGGGGAGATGCCTTGAGGTAAAACAAAGATACCGCAGAGGAGGTTGTGACAATTGGTTGGTCAAAGCCATGGTGGCATTTGATTGGCTGGAGAAATTTGACAAAATCATTTCACTGCAATCCATGAAGAAAAGTTTTGAGTGAGCACAGAGGAAGTTTGAACACAGGGAGGAGGGTTCAAATGTGAGCCAGGAAACCTGTGAAAGCAACTGCCTCTGTGTGCAGACAAGCCGTTTTGAGTTTGAGGGGAGCACACTAGTACACAAGCAGCAATTTTTTTAAGAGGTTGAGGGCAAATTTTGAGGGAGGGCAGTACAGTATTGGACTAAAAATAGGGTTGTCTATGCTTACATCACCAGTCGCGTGAACTTAGTCTTAGTGGCAGAGCAAGGTGAAGCTATTTGCCACCCCATTCCACCATACACCCCTTTGACAGAAACTCTCTGTGTATACATCTATAAAAGATAAGTTTATAAAAAGTCATTAAGAGTAAATAAAATAACATAAATGTCCATATAAAAGCTATTAAGCTGTACTTAACTCGCCCAGCTGACGAGCCGCCTCCCCTGGGGTCTGAGCCTGAGATGATGTCCAACTTCCCAAGGAAAGGCTTCACCGAACAACAACAAACCAGAGCTGAAACATGGCCACAAAACAGGACAGTCTGGCAGAAGAGGGTCTGCTCCTGCACTCACCTGTAGGCTGTATAAAGGAGGCAGCAGACCTCCCCTCCTACAGCGCAGGAACAACTTTGCCTACCTGGCTGTCTTCACTGCAGGCAGCTCTAAACAGCTGCAGACGGCACACACACCCCAAAAAGAGTGCCGCTACGATACCAAGCCGTTCTCCCCCACAAGCGTCGGTGACGTGCAGTCAGGGGAGGCAGGTGAGGCTGAAAATCACAGCCAGAGGCTACGCGGTACCCATTGCCCCAATGAGAGGAGGTGTGCTTGAGTACCGTAAGTACAGGTGTTTTTTTTAGTTAAGGAAGATAAGGACATTTTTTAACAAAGTCACAGTGTAACATATGTAAATAGGCTGGTACTAGTAAGATGGCGGCCAGGTTGGACGTGGGTGGACCAGGGCGGCTAACTGCCGGTTTCCGGTAGTGACGCCACTCAGAGCATAAAGGAAGTGGGTGGAAGAGGCTTTGCCTCTTTCGTCGTGGAGCCACCTGGCATGCAGGCGAGTGCCACAAGCCTTTGTATATAGTTATACAGTTATCCTGAATAAAGCCCTGTTAACCAAGTTCTGCTTCCTCGTCATTCTCATAATTATGGACACAACATTTGGCGACGAGGTAAAAGTGGTAATGGAGCGTTCCATTGCCAGCTTTTGGCCTTTTCTGGAGGCCCCGGGCGGGCCGCCCATGCCGTGGCCTTGTTGGTTTGCTGCTTTTACCAACTATCTCGCTGTCTTAAATGTGGGTGAGATGGAGAAGCTCCGAGCGCGAGCTGTGTTGGCCCATAATTTGGGAATGGAAAAGCAGAGGATTCTGGAGAACCTTGGAGGTGCTGACAACTTTGATGAGGTAGTAAAGCTAATGGCACGGTACTTTAGGGCGCCGGAAAACGTCACCGTGAAGCACATTCAGTTTCAACAGTGCCACCAGCGGTTGGGAGAGCCAGTAAGAAGATTTTTGGCGGACCTCTGTGAGCTGGCGAGGGAATGCAGATTTGGGGCCCTGGAGGACAAGATGAATCAGGACCAGCTGGCAGAGTACATCCGCTGCCCAGCGGCCCAGTCCAGGTTGTTGACACACCCAGGGGAGTTGACATTAGCTGAGGCTGTCAAGCTTGCCCAACAGTTCGAGGCAGCAGAGACCATCGCGGGAGGCCTTACTGAAAGGGCTTCTCTGGAGAAAAATGAGTCTCATGCTGAGGCACTGATCATGGACCCTTGTTATGGCGAGTGCGGAGAGGAAGATTTTGCCTCCGTGGTCAGAGTAAGGTCTGCCCCTGGTACGCCGGCATGTTATGGGTATGGGTTCACTGAGCACTGCTATAAGTCCAGGATGTGCCTGGCGAAAGGAAAGCGTTGTGGCAAGTGCGGTGTTTTGAACCATTTTGCCAGGGTGTGCGAAAACCTCGTACGCAGGAGCCGTAGGGGTGAACCAGGTGCTGCGCCGAAGACTCCAACAGTTGTGCATACCATCTCCCCAGAGACAACAGGGCGGATCGGCTGCACCGTCACGCAAGATGGCGTCGAGATCCCGCTTTTGGTGGATACTGGAGCGGTGATTTCCGGCCTGAATTTGGAGACCATGGAGAGACTGTTTCCCCACCAGCAGATTAGAAGGCGTTATGAAAAGTATTATGGTTATGGACAGAACAGGTTGGCTATTTTGGGCTATGTGGAAATGGAGCCCCAGTATAAGGACAGTGTGGCACCCAGTGTTCGCATCAATTTTTCAGCATCCGGGGTTAACGTTATGGGTTGCAACCTATTTTACAGTCTTGGGTTCTCCATCGCTAAAGTGTCGGGTGAAGAATGGTCTGGATGTGGACTGTGAAGCCAACCTGTTCCAGTCGTGGAGGGTGCTGAGGTGTAGGATTCAGACTGGTTGGACAAAGTGACAGAGGGATAGCACACGCTGCGCCATGCGGAGCCGTCTCGGTCTGGACCCGATGCCGTCACGCAGGCTGCCCTGGATGAGGGTGCCGGACGGCACGATGGGACCCCGATGAGGCTCGTGAGGATGAGGCGCCAATGCCGGAAGAAAACGGGGATAGACCATGGAGTGTGGTGATCGTAAAGTGCTCCCAGCAACAGCCTGCCAAGAGGAGACTGAGACGAGCCCACGAGCCGGAGCGATCAGTGACGGAGGCCTGTCACAGGATTGGTGATCTGAATAAAAGGAAGAGGGTTCCCTTGAAGACCAAGGTTGATGCTCGAGTACAACAGGATCACAGTCCACGCGAGCAGCGGGACAACCACAGACGATTCCAGGTGGAGCCCAGCTGGATGGAGGTAGATCGGCCTGAGTCTATTCATGTCTGGTGACACCAGAGGGATCTGCGGCTGCCAGTGGTGGAGAGGAGACGGCGCAGCAGGAGTCCTGAGGTGAAGAGACGGAGACGCCTGGAGAGGGATCCATCCAAGGACTGAGGGTCTTTTGGTTTTGTGTGTCTGTGGTATTTACCCTAGTCCTGTATATGTTGTTTTACTATTTGGTGCCCCGGTAGATTTACTTTAAAAAAAAAAAGAAATGAGAGTGAGTGCAGTAGGCATAATGATTTGTGTAGTTGCGAGCCTCAGTTGAGGGCTTGCATGACAATTTTATTGGCCTGCGTGGTGTTATACCTGTTTTGCACTGAGTTTCAGAGTGTTTTATTCGATTAGTATTTATGTGTTAAATTTTGTAGTTAGTGGGGTGGTGGCTCAGTGAGTAATTATGGCAGTGGTGAATTTGAGCCCACCTGGTTTATTTGACCCATTTTAATTGAATGTCCCAATGTTATTTTGTTCTGTGTGCCCAATGTGGGGTGGGAGTTGGGGTGGGGGTCGCCAGTAGTATATGTATTGTGGTTTTGTGTGTTATGTATAGTATAAGTATGGGGATTGTTCTGCAGTTAGAGACACGGTCTTATGTTATTTCGTTTTGTTGTTCTTACGAACAGCAGAATAACCTGGTCAGCCATGTAGGGGGCGCTGGTAGTCTACCCAGCCCCTCAGCCTTAGTTGTGTGAGTGGATAGGTGTTTATTTATTTTTGTACATATGTTTTTCCTGTTAGTGCATGAGTCGGGTGACAAATTAGAGTGGGTTATTTGTGTGCCTGACATTTTTTTAAAGGGGGGGGGATGTAACATATGTAAATAGGCTGGTACTAGTAAGATGGCGGACGGGATGGATGTGGGTGGACCGAGGTGGCTAACTGCTGGTTTCCGGTAGTGACGCCACTCGGAGTATAAAGGAAGTGGGCGGAAGAGGATCTGCCTCTTTTGTCGTGGAGCCACCTGGCAATCAGGCGAGTGCCGTAAGCCTTTGTATATAGTTATACAGTTATCCTGAATAAAGCCCTGTTAACTGAGTTCTGCTTCCTCGTCATTCTCGTAATTGTGGACACAACACCCAGTGATTTTTGTCTAGAAGGACAAGCAAATTTACTTCATTTACAAGTAAAGGTAAGACCATGCATGCACGGTAGTTGTAAATACTAAAAACAATTTGTAATAATGAGTGTAAATTGTGGAGCTGCTACAGAGAGAGAGATGCAGCTCTCTAAACCAGTATAATTTAATTATTCCTTGGCCAACAACAAAGTATAATGAATTTTTGGGCCAAAAATGTTGTTTGTAAAATAACTTAATACATTATACTTGTGTAGGGTCTTTGCATGTTGTCTATACTCAAGGAGAGTTCTGAAATGAAAGCATGGACTTTTATTACTGCCTTTTCTGTGTATTCCATTAAGAGTTAATTGAATAAAATACCTTACACTTGTTTTGTTAAAATTATTTATAAAATCCGATTTGTAAATCTGACCCTGAAAGCATCATAACCTCACCGGAAATGAAACTCACGACATGTCACTGTCATGCTACGTGTCCACTGATCCGGATTTTTCAGAAAGGAATCGGTCACTAGTACAGGTGAGGTGTGGGGAAAGGGCCGTGGCCATGGGGCCGGTAGAGTTCTCAGATAGTTGGGGTCAGAGCAGTGCGGGAGGAAATACTGGAATAGTCATTATTAACCATGAGCAGATTGATAAGTCTGTTTTTAATTATGCTGGTATATTTGTGCCACAAAAGGCGACTCTGTCGTCATCACCGCCGGTTTTAGGTTCACCCGATCCTACAGACCCGCACAGTGCATGGCGAATTTGACCGCCTGGTTCGTGAGCTTTGGATGAGCCCATGTTCCACTGCTCTCCATGCCTCGTTCCTTTGTATGTTGTTTCTATATGACGGCAAGGACTGGTCATATAGTTTTGGGTTGCCTGAAACAGTGGTTATTAATTTCTCTTTCATGTCTTCACAACAACAGGTAACATGCAGATCTGCTTCTGTTTCCCCCCCTCCTCTCTTGTCTTCTCCTCCAGCTGGTTGGTTCACTGGATTGGTCGATGGGTCCGTCCGTGGGTGGTCTTCAGCTCTCGGCTGCTACTGGACAATATGGTGTCCTTGGTCTCTATAATCTTTAAAACGAACCAACGAAAAGTGTTTCTAACATCACTTCATGAGAGAAATAGTAGGTTCAGTTAATGAATCTGTTGTTATTTGACATCAAAAACAACTGGTTTAAAAGTTCAGGATGAGAGTGCTGCCTCCAGTGTATGACCATATGGAAAATATTATGACAGATCGTCATGACTATGCAAATGAGCTGTAGGGGAACCCACGGGATATTCTGCACACCACTGTCCGGTTTTCACTGGTCCAGACCCAAATGCTTTCAGTTGCATTCCAATACACAATGAATGGGAAGTGGAAAAACGACAGAACCAGTAGACACATACCATCAGCGTCCTCGCGCTGCCGTCAGCATCTCTCCTCTGAATTTTTTTTTTTTTTTTTTTTTTTGTTACTTATTTGTACCCGTAGGTAGATTTGGTTTGCAGTCTGATGACAAGCCACCGGCTGCCGGTCGCTGCGTGCGCGAGCGCCCTAAACCTACATGTTTTTGGTATGCGGGAGGAAACCGGAGAAATCCCGGAGTAAACCCACACAACACGGGGAGAACATGCAAACTCCACACAGTTCACTGTGGTAAACTGTGCTGCCGCAGTGCTAAACCACTGCGCCACCGTGCAGCCCCATTACACACACCTGTCTTTTATCAAGGTGCCTGAGTCACACACATGCTCACCTCATCTCAGATAAACCATGCCCTCAGTTCATCACACCGGTGGGTGGACTACCACACGGTCCGCATGGCACAGTGGGTTATACTACCACTGGTAAACCTAAAAGTCTTCAATCAAACTAAAATTTGCCGTGCTCCTAAGCTAAACACACAGAACATTAAACAGAACTACAAATATAAGTAGCTGTCACAGCACAGTCACTTGGGGAGAGGTAGGGCAGGTGGGGGGGGCTGGGCAGCCCCGCAGCAAGCACGCCCCTGGAGCCCACAGAGCAATGGCTGATCTTTTGAATGATGGATCTGATCCCAAACCACCTTCACCGACTCCCATCCAGCCTCGCCACCTGGAGCATGCTCCTGGACACGTCACAGCTTGTTAGCGTACCTCATCAAGCCGTCAGACAATCGGAAACACGCCGCTCCCAACTTTGCCACTATCCGCAGGTGTGCTCGATGTTTCATCGACTGTTGTCTGGCCCAACTTCGCTGTGGTCATTCGTCACCCCGAACCCGAACCAAGTCCATAACCCAAAGTGGGACCTTACTCGGCCTGATGTGCTGCTGCTGAGCATGTGGTAACTCCATGCTCGTCAGTAGTGCCCCACCCCCTTCTAAGAACGTAGCAGTGGTCACCGTCATAGCTGCAGACTCCCCACCCAACTGCGGCCGAGTACAGGAGGCGTCCAGAGCTAGCATGGTGTCGCTCATCAGCACAGGTGTCCCGCCGTCACGCTCGCCCCCCCCAACTACCTCCTGCTGAGCACAGGCACTGGAACTTTCCTGCACTGACACTGAGCGAAATCAGTCCGGCCTGAAAGCCAGGGTGTCCGTTAGCAACTCGTCCCAAACTATGTCCTCTTCGATCACCAGAGCCTGCGAGCCCCAGCGGCCACAACCAGATCATTCATTCCCAGTGCTGTCTTTGATGGTGAAACCCAGTCTGTAGAATAGGTCACACCCCATGATGTTATCGCCGCGTGCCGCCACTTGGAACGTGAAGTCAGTCACCATTTCAGACTTGTAACGAACAGTCATCTCCACAGTTCCAACAGTGCACAGTCTGCTACTTCCATAGCCATACAGTGGTGCTGGGTTACTCCTGTGGTGAGGGAAAAACTTCTTCACTGTGGCCCAATTCAGCATCGACCGCACCGCTGCAGTGTCGAGTAACTGTGGCACCTCCACGCTGTCTAACTCCACTGCACAATACGTATATCCATTGGACTCACCGAGTGGTTGTTGGGGGCGGGCGGGGTGATTTCTTCCATGGGCTCTCCAGATCAGACAAACAGCACACCCTGGCATAGTGATTCAAGCGTCCACATCTACTGCATCGTTTCCCTCTTGCCGGGCACTCTCTCGCTTTATGGCGGTGCATCGCAGACCCACAACCCCTGCAAACAGGGTTCCCCGGGGCAGACCTTCGGCTGGCATCATTGGTTTCATAATTATCTTCATCCAAGCTATCTTCACTATCAGGGTCCGCAACATTAGCTGAGGCGGGCAGCTCTGGCGACTTCTGTGACCAGCGCCAGTTTAGCTCCAACGCTAGCTTGTCTGAGGCCTCCAACTGGAGAGCTAGCTTGACAGCCCTAGCTAGCGTCAAGTCATGGGGCGCCATCAATAGCCTAGCAAGCAGTCCAGCGTTGCACGTGTGCTTGGCCAATTGGTCACGCACCATCTCGTCTTCTAGCGGTTCAAAACGACACTCGCTAGCTAGCTGCCTCAAATCAGTGACATACTGGTGAATAGGCTCACCGACACACCGATGTCTCTGTCAAAAGCGAATTCTCCGAACAGTCACGCTGTCCTGGGTGGTGAAATGGTTAGCTAGCAGCTCCACAACGTCCTCGAACAAGTCTGAAGCACCGAGCGTCCATAGGATCCGCTGGCCTTCGATACCCAGGTTGTGGACAAGGAGCACACGTGCCCTCACCTTATCAAGCTTCCCGAGGTCCAGCACCGTAATGTAAGTTTGAAAGGCCTTGAACTAATGGGGCCATGGCACCGGTGGCTTACCCGGGAGCTCCAGGAAGGGACGGAGTGGTGTGACACATGCCTCCATATGTTAATCCTCAGTTGCCAAATGTTATGTCCACAAACCTGGTGATGAACGAGGCCGACAGAGATGTAGCTCTGAACGTAGCTTTATTAAATAGAGAGAACACCATACACAGTATGCACCCAGCGGAGTCATCCGGCACAAGAGGAAGTCCTCATGGCGGCTGCCCCGTAATATAGGGTGGTGTGATGACGCCACAGGAAGGCGGCGTCATCACACTGTACTTCACATTAAAACCCCACATAACACAGGCTGCATCACTGATGATGTGCACTGGGATCTCCACCCCATCAACCATCACAGATAAAGATGTTGACACTGACAGCTTGGGGTGTAACTTTTGAAGATCTTAACCACAAGCTGAGGAAAGAGCATGGGGATATTTAAAAGTATTCACCTACTTCTTTGGGGAAAAGGTGGCCATTCTGGTACTCGTCCACATTCACACAGATCTGTGAGTTTGCAAAAACTCTTGCATTATGAGCACATCCAGGCCAGCCAATCTAATGATCAGTGAAGCTGAAACAAATGCCAAAGCAGGTGTTACAGAAGTGAGCAAATGCATTAGAATCTGATCATCAGTGAGTTGTTGTTGTCATTTATAGTGAACAACATGAATGCAATGACATCCTCACTCAGCTGTAAATGTGCATTGCAATTGAAGGATAGCTTTTAATTTTGTTTTTGTAAAGTGTCTAATTACAGACTGTGACACTTAAAAGTCTGACAGTGACATTTAAAAAAAGTGGATACTTAACTAATTAATAAACAGCTGGGAAAGTTGTGCTCAGAGGAGTAACACAATTACAGTTGAATTACACAGCATGTGCACAACATGGACACTTGTGAGAGCCAAATTTAAGCTTACCAGAAATTGTGGTCCACCACTGCCTGCAGGATAATTGAATGTCATCCCTTCAGGTTGTAATAATCAGCTGTATTGTCCCAGGGAGGAATAATGTAAATGTGTGTCCCGTTTATAGCTCCTGCACACTGGGGATACCCACGGTCTCCAAACTCAGATGTTGTTTCATCCAGGTGCTGTCCAGTTGGGAGGGAAGTAAAACGTCTATGCAGAGTACTAACCAAGGCACTGGCTACTTCCCGCACCGACATGTACACATTAGACAACCCAATGCCGAAAAAGGACAAGATCATGTGGTACTCCTCTGGTGTTCCTAACCACCACAGCACAATGGGGACTCTCTGCAGTAGTACGATGGGACTCCTAAACATTGTTGTTTGCTGTGTAACTGTTGGGGCAAAAAGTTCCACCAAATACTCAAATGTTGCCCTTCACATCTGAAAGTGGGCGTTCTACTGGTCGTCATCAGTTTTGAAGGTTAGACCAAAAACGGGAGGCTTGATCTCGTACCCATGACCCATATGCAGGGACGGTTGTGGTTGTGTTAGCAATGGCTTCCACCATGGAGCAAATAAGAGCTGGTCTCCTTGTTCTGTGGGTTCTTCGAATCCTGGTTATGTTCGCCTGGAATTCCCTCCGTATTTGTAGCATTCTCACTCGAGCTTTGATCTTCCTGCATTACCGACTGCACTATATAGTTCTCCACAGTATCTGCTGCTGGCTAATATACAGTATATTTTAACTGTTGACCAGTATCACTTAATCTTATCCTACACTTTATTACATGTATAGTTTATTTCTCTTATCTTATCATGTTTAATGTTGCAGCATTGTACCGAGACAAATTCCTAGTTTGTGTACTACATGAACAATGGCAATAAACCTGATTCTGATTCTGATTCTGATTCTGATCACTCTGCGCTGACGTTGAACAAGCGAGAAAAGCACAAGCCTTGTAGCAATGCAGGGAACCACTGTACTGTTAACTTTTATCTTGGATATGTTTACAGTGCTGTCAGGTGGTGCGTTTGTACAACATCAGCAATGTTATGACGTCAGATCTTTTATTTTATACAATCTGAATGTGATGATCAGGCAAGCGTGCTCCCCCTTCTATCCTGTTCCTGTCTTCTCGGCTCCGGATCAGCTACACCTGCGTGATTACACACCTGCTGTGTCCTAAAGACCCAGCATATTTAAGAGCCAGCATGTGGAGAACCCATCGCTGGATCATTAGGTTTGCTACTCAAAGACGTCTAAGCCTTTTATCTTGTTTTTCCCTCGGTTTGACCTGTGTTGCTCACGCCCTCTGTCCTCTTGTCTCTTCAGGTTTGCTGCCCACCTTCGCGGTGTGTTCCCTGGAGCTGATCATGCTCGCCTGACCAAGAAGACGCTGGACGTCCACCCAGGTCACTGTCTTCCCCCCGTTCCCCTCGTACATGCAGGAGTTCCCTGCCAGGCTCCTCTGCTCATCAAGTAACAGTGCTCTCCTATTATTATTCTCCCCTTCAGGAGATTCTGTCCCCAATAATCTCTGTCTGCTCTTTTCCCATAGGCTACGTGCGCTCCAGTGGGCACCGATTTTGTGTCAATTTAAGTGTGCATTTTGTGTTGCGATTTTCTTCAGTTGTGCACTTTTAGTTAGAGTTGTATGTTTTATTTTTACAATAAACTGGTGAACTTTTACATCTGAGTCTGAGTGTTCATTCTGGCAGCTCTGCGATTGAGCCTCACTTGCACTGAATCATGACACTGAAAAGGCTGTGGAGAGTTGTTGAGGTGTGAATTTATGCTAATGGACACAACTGCGGCTCGCCAATTGTATACTCACTGCCAGTAAACACGCAACACAATGTTTGTATAATTATTTTGAGGTCCATCCTATCTAAGCTTGAGTAATAGTGTTTGTATGACTCAAAATACGTCTAGAACTTATTTTCAGTTGTACTCACTGTCACGACTCCCTGCCTTTGAGCTCTGGCTCTATAGTCTTTTTGGGCTTGTTTGTTTTGGATACTCAAAAGTCAAAAATGGGGGATTTTAAGGAGTCATCTTCCTTATATAAAGATGAACAAAAACGTATAGTACTATGTTGGGAAATCTCCACAATGCTATGATGTGGCTGTGTTCCAGCAGGACAATGCTCGTCCACATGCCCCCCAAATCACCAGGGAGTACCTGCAGCCACAAAACTTTGATGTCCTTCCTTGGTTTTCTTATTCTCCGGATTTATCCCCTATTGAACACTTGTGGGATCAACTTGGGCGTCATGTTTCAGCCAGAGTACCGGCACCACAGGACAGACAGGAACTGGTCACAGCATTGCAGGAGGAGTGGCTAAATACCCCCAGGACAACATTAAGGAGGTCCAGGCGGAGGTGTATTACTATTTGCATTAACACAAGTGGAGGTCAATATGGAAATATTAAACTTGGTTTTTAAGACAGATGTTTTGTTGTGATTTCAGAAAGACAGTGTGCTTCTGTTTTGTTTAATTTTGAAAATTGTTGACACAGATTTTCTCTTATTGACTATTTCCATAAAAAGCAGTAAAAATATTAAACTTTTCTAGAGTGTTGTGTTTTCACTGGCAGTGAGTATAGTTTGAAAGCAGCTTATGTTAGCAAAATCAAAGAGGAGCAGCTGGTAACTACTTGTTTTTGTGTAGCCATACTCGTTTGGGCAAAACAATTAATTAAATTATAATCTGTTGTCCCTTATAACTGTCAAATAATAAATAGCATTTGCGGAACTGTTGTATAAAAACAACATTACACTCAAGATCATGTGATATCATGAATATAGCAAAGTGGTGATGCCTTTGGCACATGTCAGGCTTACGACCAAAAAACAGATTGCTATAAATTAAATCGGCACTCCTTCTTGTGTAATATTGCTTAACTAAACATTTAAAATTGTGTGTGTTTATACTGGACGTTTGTATTTCCAGTGCATAGTGAAGAAGATGCTCAATTGCTGTTCCGTTAAACAAATGTAAATACTGTATGTAACACAGAATTTGTGTCAAATGTACCCAGAAAAACCAATGAAATGAAAGAGTCTAAGGTAAAAATTCATCAATGAGGGGTAATAGAAAGTTCATGAACCAGTCCCTTTGATCCTGATGCCCTGGGGGACAGAAGTGAAATCCAGCAGAGACGCTGCAGATTCCTCATCCAGTATTACCTCAGGCCATGGTGTTGTCTAACTGCCACCTCACTGTCTGACAGGTTTTCCCTCTTCACACTGACGGCGCCCCACTTCAGCCCACAGGAGAGTGGCTCAAACACAACCACGCACACAGTGTACATACACACATACCCAAGTACACACATCAGTGTCTGACAGAAAAGATCACTGCGTCTTCACTGCAACCATGCAATGTTCAACATTATCGTTCAAGTGTTTTAATTACTCTACAAGATGAATGTACAGTATCTTATATTATTCTCCATTAATCAGCGCAGACATAATTACCCGCTAATTAAATCTGGAGCATTCTGTATTTAATCTGATAGCACATTTGAATCATCTTTGCTTCCCTCCACAGCTGAGATAAAATAGAATATTTTAATGTAAGTGCCATCTTCTACCCACCACACACTATAAAGAAAGTCGAAATGAGTGTTCCTGCAGCCACACCCACACGTACATCATCTATACCAGGTGATTCAGACTCTGAATCACAGCAGCATCAGCCTTCAGGCAGCAGGGGAAACAGACTGCCTTGAAGCGTGGTGAATCACAGCAAGAGAAATGAAGGGAAAAGGCCCTGTGACTAGGGCGAAAAAGATGTGACACAATATCCAGAGTACTCAGTCAAAAACCAAACCCAGCCAGAAGTGAGTTCTGCTGCAATCATCACCATGATCCCATCTGCTTTCTTGTCAAGTGTGGACCATTTATTATTGTTAACGCTGCCATTTTCTCAAGTGGCAACCATGATATTAAGAAGTAATGAACCCAGACACTCCCTCTGTCAGAGAATGATTACTGTGACACTCTTTATGGAGGCTGTTTTTCACTTGTTTTTTCCAGTAGATGATGAACAAAATCATAAACTTTTAAACAGAATCTAACCAATTTGTTTAACTTCACATTTTATTACTCTCTTTTTACTTGATGTGTCAAATTTAATGCCACAAATATGTTGGAACACAGGGATCATGGTCACCATTTTTCTTTTTTCTCAGTTTTTAAAAATATTGGAAAGTGTAAAAAGCTCTGCTTTAGACTAACTAACTAACTAACTAACCTGCACTTACATAGCGCTTTTCTAGTCACAACCTGGTGTACCTGATAAGTTAATCCCTTCCACAGCATGTGGGACACCATGTGGTGTATGAGGCAGCACCTATCTCCGTTTCACTGACCCTAGGCCACACAGCTGCTGTAAGTAGTGAAAGCTACAGTGGGGGGTCAGTCCTCTGGTAGCTCTGTGCGTTAACTTTCCTTTCCCCATTCTATTATGCTGAGCACCAAGCTAGAAAGTGGAAAGTACCATTTTTACATGGTCTTTGGTATGACCCCCCTCCCTTCCTGTTTCTGTTTTCCTGGCTCCGGAGCTCATCAGCACACCTTCGCGATTACACACCTGTTGCCTCCTGATTCACCTGTGTATTTAAGGCCAGAGTGTGAAGAGCTCTCCTCTGGATCGTTGGGTTTGTGCTGCCTCACAACAGAACACCATGTTGTTTGGCAGGTTTATTATTTCCCCAGTTGTCTTACCTTTTGTCCTCTCCTCTCCTCTCCTCAGGTTTGCTGTCGCCTCCAGTGGTGCGTCTCCGGAGCTGTGTGGTGCACGCTCGCCTGAACCATCCATCCTCAAGACAATGGCTTCTCCACGCAGGTTCCCCAGTCATTCCTCTTCCTTCCCTTTCCCACAGTGGAGTTCACTGCTGGGCTCTCTGCTCCTATTGTAAGATCCATTTCCTCAGTTGTCATTTACCAGTGAGCCATACTCAGTATTAATCATTCCTCTCCTCTCCTTTCTCTTAGGCTGCATGTGGCTCCAGCGTGCAACAGTTTTTCTTTGTACTGTGGAGAATGTGCACAAGGACGAGACTGAGTTATTCCTCAGGTTCAGCTTTATTCACAGATCACATACTCCAACAATCTCAAAGCAGGAAAAGAGGAAGTATAATCTCACATCCGACTTTTATACCCCGGACCTCGAAACAGCAGTCACATGGTGTTTAATCAAACATACAATCACATGGTACTTAATCCCAGTCACAATGTAACCCCTTTGATCTTCACACCATTGTCCTTTAGTCTCCGGTGGTCCGGGAATCTCTCCAGGTCGTCTCCCTGAAACAAAGGCCAAATCTCACACTCTTCCGTTGTCTCTCAGAGGCTCAGTCCTTTTGTTCCATGAAACGTGCAGCCCACAATAAACACACAGCAATATATTTGTGGAGAATATGTAACCAACATATGTGCCCACATGACCCCCCCCCCCCCCAAAAAAAACGTCTAAGATGGGACAAACATAACCAGAGATACATGACATAATAACATTACTACATATCCACCAGTTGCCTAGCTCTAAGTCTCCTGCCGTATCTGCTGTAAGCCGGCTTTGCTGCTTCTGCAGTGTCCTCCTGCTCCTGTGGATTAGAACTGTTAGTCAATCTCTGTGGGTGTTCTGAAGTATGCCTTCTAGGGGGTCTGCCGCGACGGGGGGCTCTTGCCAACTGCACTGCTTCATCCGCCAAAACAAAAGCTGGTTTGAGTCTGTTTATACAAATCAACTCCTTTCTGTCTCCCAAATCTAGCAAAAAATGCTTCCCTCCTGTTTCCAGCACCCTGAACGGTCCGTCGTAAGGCAGCCGCAAGTTTGGGCGATGGGCATCATGTCTAACAAAAACAAACTCCGCATCTTTTAAAGCCTTCGGCACAAAAACGCGGGTGAAACTGTGATGAACCGGGCCAGGAAGCGTGTTTGATCCTGTGTCGCTCTGCAACAGCTGAGCGGGGGGGGGGGGCAATTTGGCGCAGGATTATCGGGGAGAAATTCCCCGGGCAGACGGAGAGGCTGTGCAAACACTAACTCAGCTGGAGAGACTTGCAAATCCTCCTTAGGTGCAGAACGCAACCCCAATAAAACCCATGGAAGCCTGTCTACTCAATTTGTGTCCGTAAGCGACGCTCTGAGGGCTGCTTTCAATGACCTATGGAAACGTTCGCATAAACCGTTAGCCTGTGGGTTGTACGCGGTAGTGCGGTGGATCGTTATCCCTAGGCTGCAGGCCATCGATGACCAAAGCTCGGAAACAAATTGAGGGCCTCTGTCGGACGTTATGTCCGACCGAACTCCAAAGCGCGCTACCCAAGCCGTTAAAAACGCACGCGCCACCTCCTCGGCTGTGGTTGATGCCAGTGGGACCGCTTCAGTGACTATGGTGACTATGGTGACCGTGGTGCGGTCCACCATAGTCAAAAGATGTGTGTACCCCTGTGACGACGGAAGGGGGCCTACCAAGTCGACATGCACATGATCAAAGCGCTTAGCCGGGATGTGAAAAGGCTCCAAAGGAGCTCTAGTGTGTCTGTGTATTTTGGCTCGCTGACACGCTACGCAGGCTGTCGCCCATTCCTTGACCTGTTTGCGCAACCCCAGCCACACAAATTTCTCTCCTACCATTTTGACCAATGCGCGCACCCCCGGGTGCGCTAGAGAATGGATTGAGTCAAAAACACGGCGGCACCACGCAGCTGGTACCACCGGACGCAGCCGCCCAGTGGAGATATCGCAGATTAGCGGGGGCATACCATCTTGCAGCACCCTGTGCTCCAGCCTTAACCCTGTTGGTCCAGACTGGAGCGCGCGCACGTCCGCGTCGCTAACCTGCTCCGCGGCCATGGCTGCATAATCTAACCCTATGCAGACCGGGGCTGCGCGTGCTTTCGCGTTGCTACCCTGGCCCGTGGCCATGGCTGCAAAGTCTGCCCCCATGGGGCCTGGAGCTGTCACAGCACGTGAGAGGCAGTCTGCCACTACATTATGTTTACCTGCGACATGCTGGATATCGGTGGTAAACTCCGATATCGCGGCCAGCTGTCTTTGCTGCCGGCCCGACCAAGGTTCCGAAATCTTGGCCATCGCAAAAGTCAGCGGCTTGTGGTCCACGAACGCGGTGAAACGGCGTCCTTCCAGCCAGAACTGGAAATGGCAGATGGCCAAGTGTAGTGCCAACAGCTCCCTGTTGAACGCGCTGTACTTTCGCTCGCTATCGCGCAAGATTTTTGCTGAAAAACGCGAGCGGTTGCCAGGTCCCAGCTACATACTGTTCAACGACCGCCCCCACTGCTAAATCGGACGCGTCAGTGGTGAGCGCCATGCGTGCCGTTGGAACTGGGTGTGCCAACAAGGTAGCGTTTGCCAAAGCTGATTTGACTTGAGAGAATGCGTGCTCCCTCTCAGGAGACCATTCGATTTTATTCGTGGGTTTTTGTTTCTTTAGTGTAGCATACAATGGTTGCATGAGCTGCGCTGCGCTGGGGAGAAAACGGTTATAAAAATTAACCATTCCCAAAAACTCCTGTAACGCTTTAACTGTTTGAGTGTGGGGAAAATTTGTTATTGCGCGCACTTTATCGGGCAGAGGGACCGCTCCTTCTGGTGAAACGCGATGCCCCAAAAAATCAATCTGCGCCACCCCAAACTGACACTTTGCTGGGTTAATTATTAACCCGTGCTCTGCTAACCTCCGGAAAACTGCTGTGAGATGGCTTTCATGTTCGTCTTCGGACGTGCTGGCTACTAAAATGTCATTGAAATGTCAACACGAAAGGGAGGTTGCGTAGGACCGCGTCCATCATGCGCTGGAATGTCTGCGCCACACCCTTGAGTCCAAAAGGCATGCGCAAAAACTCAAAAAGCCTGAAAGGAGTTATTACCGCTGTTTTGGGTATGTCCTGAGTGTGCACTGGAACCTGATGGTAACCGCGCACCAAATCTATTTTAGAAAAAATGCACGCCCCCGCCAAATGAACCGAAAAATCTTGGATGTGCGGGATCGGGTAGCGGTCGTGTGCAGTGGAGTTATTCAACCTGCGGAAATCACCGCAAGGTCGCCACGAGCCATCAGCCTTTGGGACCATGTGCAATGGTGAAGCCCAGGGGCTGTTCGAACGCCTGATGATGCCCAGTTTTTCCAGGTTGGCAAACTCCTCGCGCGCTATGGTCAGTTTAGCTGAGTCCAGGCGCCGAGCTTTTGCAAAAACAGGCGGGCCAGTGGTAGTGATATAATGCTCCACCCCATGTTTAGCCACTGTCGCCGAAAACGTTGGGACTATGGGTGCTGGGAACTGAGTGAGGAGTGCGTGGAACTTACCACCCGCAGCTGTGACGTTGGCTTGTGCAGTTGGCGGCGCCACTCGAGCTGTGCAGGGAATAGAGTGAAAAGATGAAAGGAAAAGTGCATTAACCAGACGTCTATTAGCAAGATCAACCAATAGACCATGTGAGCACAAAAAATCAGCCCCTAACATGTTGAATTTAACTGCAGCTACAACAAAAGTCCACTCAAATGCACGACCCTGCAAAGACAGAAGCAGAGTCCTCTCACCGAAGGTCTTAATCACTGAGCCGTTCGCTGCAGACACCAGGGGGCCCTTAGACGGTGTCAGCCGGTCCGCGTAGGAAGGCGTGATGAAGCTCAGCTGGGAGCCTGTGTCCACAAGGAACTGCCTCCTCGAGCGTGCATCCGTCAGGTAGAGCGGCTTGTTCTCCTCCCCGAGGGCCGCAGCCGCTACCGACCCCCGGTCTTGGCGTTTCCCGGACGCTTGAAGTGGCACGGTGGGAGGCACTTGGGTGCCCTCTCTGCAAAGCGGCGATGATAGAAGCACAGGACGTCATCCACTCCGTGTCGCTTGGTGCTGATTGCTGCCATCGCCGGTGAGTCTGGTGATGCAACCACTGGCCCCATGCCGTCTCCGGACGTTGCTCCTAGCTCTGCTGCTGCGGCCGAAACCGCGCTCTGTTTGTGGGCGTCGACAAGTCGCTGCGCCTCCTTGCTCAGCCCATGGTAGTCTCGCCGGGCCAACCGAGGTGAGTCTGCCAGGGTAACTCTCACCACTGCTGGCAGGGTCCGGAGGAAAAGGTGGGCGAAGATAAATTCGCAATCCTCGGAGTCTTTCAGCCTCAGCATTTTCACCATCAGGTCTACGGGTCTGTCGTTCTCCGACTCCGTCAACGTTAGGAGCCCTTCTGCTCGCTGTTGCACCGAGGGGGTGAAGTGGCTTAAAAGCGCAGCCTTCAATGCGCTGTATTTGTCACTGTCCGGTGGGTGATTGACCAGATCTTCCACCCTCTGGACTGTGTGGCTGTCCGATTCTCCAGAGGTTGAACTGCGCTTCGACCGCGCTAAACCAGGAGCGCGGACTATGCTGCCAGAAGTCGGGCAGCCGGAGTGTGGTGGCAGCCAACAGGCTGGCTTCTGCCGAGCTCCGCTCGGGAGAATTATCTCTGCTCATTCTTCGTCGTAAGGTCACCAGTGTGGAGAATGTGCACAAGGATGAGACTGAGTTATTCCTCAGGTTCAGCTTTATTCACAGATCACATACTCCAACAATCTCAAAGCAGGAAAAGAGGAAGTATAATCTCACATCCGACTTTTATACCCCGGACCTTGAAACAGCAGTCACATGGTGTTTAATCAAACATACAATCACATGGTACTTAATTCCAGTCACAATGTAACCCCTTTGATCTTCACACCATTGTCCTTTAGTCTCCGGTGGTCCGGGAATCTCTCCAGGTCGTCTCCCTGAAACAAAGGCCAAATCTCACACTCTTCCGTTGTCTCTCAGAGGCTCAGTCCTTTTGTTCCATGAAACGTGCAGCACACAATAAACACACAGCAATATATTTGTGGAGAATATGTAACCAACATATGTGCCCACAGTACATAAGTTGGTGTTTTGGTTGCGGGTTTTCTTTAATTGTGGTGTGTGTATATGTTCTTTAAGTTAGCATGTTTCTATAGGGTTTGGGTTTTCATTAAAGTGGTGTTAACTTTTTATCTGAGTGTTCATCTGAAGTGGTTTGCCCTGCACTTAAGCCTCCTCAAAAGCATTAAATCATGACAGAACGATCCAGCCAGGATCGAGGCTTAGCAGGCAGTGCCTCGGTAGAACAGTCAGCGCTCTCGCGTTTGGATGCCACAGAGCACCAGGTCATGTTTTTATCTGAGCAGCTCCAAACTATTACCCAACAACTGGCCGCGGTTATGGAGCATTTGTGTTGGCTTCCTGGTGCAGCCGCTCCCCCTCCCATGCCTGCTGCCCTAGCAGCTCCTATTATCCACAGGACCATTTCTGTTCCCACGCCTGCCCCCTATGGGGGAAGGTGGGGGGATGTAAAGGGTTCCTGTTACACTGTCTGATGTATTTCCAGCAAGTGGAGGGGGGGTACAGGGATGATTCATCTAAGATTCAGTTCCTGACCTTGTTACTCTGCTACCAGGCACTCAAGTGGGCTCAGTCCATCTTGAGTGGTCCGGAGGGTGCCCAGTACACTTTTGAAAGGTTCATTCAGGAATTCACCCAGGCATTTGATCACATGGACAGCGAGGGTAATATCACTAGCCAGTTGCTGGGACTCCGGCAGGGGAGTCAATCAGTTGCCGACTACTCAGTCAAGTTTCGGGTCACCACGGCGGACTCTGAGTGGAATGACACTGTGCTACGTAACGTCTTCCTCTGGAGTTTGAATGCCAACCTCCACGATGAACTGGCTATTCAGGTGAACCCCTCCTCTATGGATGAACTGATCACACAGGCAATGGCCCTAGATAACTGGTTCCCAGAGCGTGCAAGAGAACAGAGGACCATGCTTCCTCGTCTGCTCTACAGCCGGTCCTCCCGCCCCCTCGCGCAGCATCCACGGCGCCACCTTCGGAACTGATGGTCCTGGGAAGGACTCATCTGACTCTGGTGGAGCGCCAGCACCGAGAAAAGGTGGGGGTATGCTTGTATTGCGGGGCTACTGATCACGGCATCTCTAAATGCCCAATTCAGCCAAAAGAACCGGCCTGTCGATAACCGTGGGGAGTCTTTCGGGAGGTTCTTCTCAAAATCCCCCCAGCTGTTTTACACTTCTGGCTCTCATCCAGTTATGTAAAACCTCTGCTCTGGTGGATTCCGGGGCAGAGCAAAACTTCATTCACCAGGAATTGATCCACAAGTTTCAGATTCCCACCAGGAACCTCCCGACACCTGTCAATGTTTCTGCTTTATCTGGTTGTAGTCTCGTGGCGGTGACCTGGCAAACTGAGCCCATTTCGGTCATTTTGTCTAATAACCATTGCGAGACAATCCAGTTCTTTGTGCTGCCACAGTCTTCCGCTTCCATGATTTTGGGGTATACGTGGCTTCACAAACATAATCCAATAATTAACTGGGTCCAGGGTTCAATCTCTTCCTGGAGCTCCTTCTGTTTGTCGTCGTGTCTCCGTTCTGCTGCTTGCTCACCCTCTCTTCCTATCTCCTCCCCTCCAGCTGAGCCGACTGATCTCAGCCGTGTGCCCAAGGTCTACCTTGAGTTAGGGGAGGTCTTTAGGGTCCAAGTCAAGGGCCCTATCGTTGCAACCTCATCGGTCCTATGACTGCGCTATTGACCTCCTTCCGGGAGTGCGGCTGCCATCCAGCTGGTTCTACAGTTTATCTGGGCTGGAGAGGGAAGCGATGGAGAGCTACTTTAAGGACTCCCTTAGCACCGGCCTTATTCGTCCATCATCCGCTCCTCTCAGTGCAGTTGTTTTTTGTAGGAAAAAAGAATGGTTTAGAATAAATACCCGTTGCGCTCATGAATTCAGCCTTTGAACTCCTCCAATAGGCGCGGGTATATACTAAGCTCGATTTCTGGAATGCGTATCATTTGGTACATATCCGTGAGGGGGATGAATGGAAGACAGTGTTCAAAATGCACCTGGGTCATTTTGAATACCTGGTCATGCCCTTTGGCCTGACCAACGCCCCCACCGTCTTCCAGCGTTTAATCAGTGATGTCCTCCAAGACATGGTGAACAATTTCATTTTTGTTTACTTAGATGACATATTGATTTTTTTCTCGCACGCTGGAGGAACATGTGGTCCACGTCCGGACTGTCCTGCAGTGGCTCTCATGAGTCTGGGCACAGTGTTCCCACAGACCCCAGACTCTTAATTTATTTCTGAGTATTCTATGTCTGTTATTATTATTTTGACTGTTTCTGTATATATTTTAGTTTGTTGACACGAGTGCCCTCCTCTTCTCCAGACACTCCTACTAGCTGCTCACAGTCTGGTCCCCATTCTTCTCAGCTGTGACCATTTGGGTAATTGGGTCACCTGCCTGCTCAGCCGCCTGCACCTGCTGCTCATTAGTCTCTTATTTAAGGACTGTCAGTTTAGTCTCTCACTGCGGCAGTCTTGATGTTAACTGACCTCATTCCACTGTAAGTTTTCTCCTCATCTCCTCCAGAGCATTTCCAGCTCTGGAGTGCCTTCCTAGTAAGTTACCCTTGTTTGTATTTTTGTACTGTCTGCACAGTTTTGGAATTTTTGTGATAAAATGTCACTGCTGCAGTTCAGCGCCTGGGTTTGTCTTTCTGCCCAGGAGGGGCCATTCATGACAGCAGCTGCTTGAAAATCAGCTCCTTGTGAAAGCTGAGAAGTTTGAGTTTTCCACCCGCTCCACTTCTTTCTTGGGATATGTCGTGGGTGAGGGCACATTAAAGGCAGACCCGGATAAAATTCAGGTGGTGGTAGACTAGCCTACTCCCCAAACCAGGAACAAGCTTCAACACTTCCTGGGGTTTGCCAACTTCTACCACCAGTTTATCCATGATTATAGTAAAACTGCTCTGTTCCTTGCTCAGCTTACATCTACCAAGAGCTCATTCAAGTGGTCCAAGGCCGCTGAGCGGGCTTTTGCTACACTTAAAGAGAAACTTACCCCCGCGCCTATTTTGGTGCAGGTAGACCACCAAGCCCAGTTCGTGGTTGAGGTGGATGCTTCTGATTCGGGGGTGGGCGCTGTGCTCTCACAGCATTCCGGCTCTGATCAGAAGCTCCACCCGTGCACATTTTTCTCTCGGCGGCTGACCCCAGCCAAGAGAAATGATGATGTAGGGGACCACGAACTGCTGGCCATTAAATTGGCACTGGAGGAGTGGAGACACTGGTTGGAGGGAGCTAATCAGCCGGTGATGGTCTGGACAGATCACAAAAATTTAGAATATCTTAGATCTGCTAGACGTTTGAATGCCTGGCAGGTTCGGTGGGCCCTGTTTTTCCTGAGATTCAAGCTGTCCATCACATACCGCCCAGTGTCTTGTAACGTTAAACCTGATGCTCTCTTATGCCCGTTTTCCTCCGACTCCTCCTCTACTTTCCCTTCTGCAGCTGCTGCCCCCCTCCCAGACACTATCCTGTCCTCCTCCTGTATTTTGGGAGACCTCACTTGGGTCATAGAGCAGAGGGTCCTTCAGGCCCAGTTGGTGGAACCTATCCCCGAGGGAGGTCCGCCCAACAGGCTGTATGTGCCCCACACACACACACACACACAGTGACGTTATCCAGTGGGGGCACACAAGTTTTTTTGCCTGCCATCCCGGCATCTCCCACACCACGGAATTAATTCAGCGTGTGTTTTTGGCGCCCTTTCCTCAGGAAGGACCTGAGAAACTATGTTAAGGCCTGCCACACATGTGTCTCCAACAAATCAGACTCGTCACCCCCGGCCGGTCTTCTCCATTCCCTCCCCATCCCTTCCCGTCCCTGGTCCCATATTGCCATTGACTTTGTCTCGGGTCTCCCTCTATCACAGGGCAACATGGTCATTTTCATCATCACTGATCACTTCTCCAAGGCCGTTCAGTTGGTTCCCCTTCCTGGTCTTCCTTCTGCTGCCAAGACGGCCAATCTCCTGTCCATCCACATCATCCATTTACACGGCATCCCCATAGACATTGTTTCTGATCAAGTTCACTTCACGGGTGTGGAGAGCTTTTTGTCGATCCCTGGGCACCTCCGTCAGTCTCATGTCTGGATACCATCTCCACAGTAACAGTCAGGCCGAGTGTGCAAACCAGTCCTTGGAGGCCACCCTGAGGTGTTTGGCATCCTGCAACCCATCAACCTGGAGCTCCCACCTGACCTGGGTGGAGTATGCACTTAACTCTGCCTTCTCCGCTGCTACGGGACTGTCACCATTCGAAGCCTCCATGGGGTACACGCCACCACTTCTACCGATGATGGAGAGAGGAATCACTGTACCTTCAGTGGAGGCCAATGGCCGTCGCTGTTGCCATCTCTGGAGGTCCACTCGAGTGGCTCTTCATCAATTGTCCGAGCAGAATCGCCTGTATGCCAACTGTAGTCGGCGGCAGCACCAAAATGCTCCGTGGGCCAGGAGGTCTGGTTATCTGCTGAAAAGGTACCGGTGAAGACAGACTCTCGGAAGCTGTCCACTCGCTTTCTGGGTCCATTCCTGATCCCCCGTTTCATCAACAATGTCAATGTCCGACTGAAGTTGCCCTCGTCTCTTCACATCCATCCTACCCTTCACGTGTCACAGATCAAACCCCTCTCCGTCAGCACCTTGTGCCCTCCTCCGGACCCCCCTCCACCTCCCTGGATCATCGATAGACATACCACCTATACCGTCCAGCGGATTCTGGATGTGCACCGTTGAGGCCGGGCCTGCAGCATTTGGTGCACTGGAAGGGTTATGGTCCGGAGCAGAGATCATGGATTCCACGATCCAACATCCACGACAAGGGTGTGGTTCGGGCGTTCCACCTTGCCCACCCTCAGAAGCCCGATGGGTTGCCAGGAGGCGCCCCTTGAGGTGGGGGTGGGGGCACTGTCATGATCAGGCAAGCGTGCCTCCCCCCTCCCTTCCTGTTTCTGTTTTCCTGGCTCCAGAGCTCATCAGTACACCTGCGTGATTACACACCTGTTGCCTCCTGATTCACCAGCATATTTAAGGCCAGAGTGTGTAGAGCTCTCCGCTGGATCGTTGGGTTTGTGCCACCTCACGACAGCAGACCACATTGTTTGGCAGGTTTATTATTTCCCCAGTTGTCTTACCTTTTGTCCTCTCTTCCTCAGGTTTGCTGCCGCCTCCTGTGGTGCATCTCCAGAGCTGTGTGGTGCATGCTCGCCTGAACCATCCAGCCTCAATACAATGGCTTCTCCACCCAGGTTCCCCAGTCATTCCTCTTCCTTCTCTACAGTCTCCAGTTTCTCTTCACCTTTCCCACGCTGGAGTTCAGTACCGGGATCTCTGCTCCTATTGTAAGATCCATTTCCTCAGTTGTCATTTACCAGTGAGCCATACTCAGTATTAATCATTCCTCTCCTCTCTTTTCTCTTAGGCTGCATGTGGCTCCAGCATGCAACAGTTTTTCTTTGTACATAAGTTGGTGTTTTGGTTGCGGGTTTTCATTAATTGTGGTGTGTGTATACGTTCTTTAAGTTAGCGAGTTTGTATAGGGTTTTGGGTTTTCATTAAAGTGGTGTTAAGTTTTCATCTGAGACTGAATGTTCTCCTGAAGTGGTTTGCCCTGCACTTAAGCCTCCTCAAAAACATTAAATCATGACACACGACCTCCCGGTTGTGGGGCAGATGCTCTACCAACTGCAGTAGGTCACCAATCTGGTGGTGCACCCAATGGTTTTGTTTAAAACTGCAGAAAAAAGATCTGTGTGCACATGGATCCACTAAGGGTGTGAAAACTGCTGTTGTAACTAACAGGTGACAAGTAGGAGTTTTAGTCAGAGGGACTTTGATTATAAAACTACAACTACAAATGTCACATTCAGCCTGCAAGAAATACAGTTGAAACCAGAAGTTTACATACTGTCATGGCTGCCAATCATGACACCTGTGTGCGCACCTGCCGGTTATTTCCTGCGGCCTATTTATTCCCATCAGAACCAGTGCTGGGCGCGGAGTCGTCTGATTCCTTCTGTGAATCATGCCACAACCTGCCTCTGTGCTTCCCTGCACTGAATTCTCCTGCCCTCGGCTTCCAAGCCCAGCAGAACGACGTCCGGGTCGGTTTCGCCCGGACCAACCACCAAGTAAGCATCATTGCTTCTAACCTGTCCTTTCCCCTGTGCACAGGCGGAGCCCGCAACGGTGGACCTCCTTCTCCCTCCAGGCGGTGGACTTTTATTCTACCTCCAGCTAATCTGCCCGCAGACGTGAGTGAATGGATGCGTGAGTGCGGTATATGGTGTAATGTAGTGTAGTGCAATCCGTGTATTCCAGCTAACAAAATAAAGTACGTTAATTGTGTTAATCCTGAGTCGTGTCTGTTCTGTGGGTCACCTGAACCATGTCACATACACTGTATAAAAAGACACACAACCTTTTTTTCTCACTATCTGACATTAAATCAGACTAAACTTTTCCTATTTTAGGTCAGTTAGGATTACCAAAATTATTTCTATTTGCTAAATAACTTGTATATTTGCAAATTTTTTCTACAGAATGTTTTAGCACTTTCTTCAAAGTCAGAAGTTTACATATGCTCAGATTACTATGCCTTGAAACAGTTTGGGAAAGCCCAGATGGCTTTAAAACTTCTGGTAGTTTAATTGACAACATCTGAGTTAATTGGAGGCACACCCGTGGACGTATTTTAAGGCACATCTCAAACACACTGCTTCATGTGTGACATGGGAAAAATAAAAAAAATTAGCCAATATATCAGGAAGGGAATTGTGGACCTCCACAAGTCTCATTCATCCTTGGGTACAATTTCCAGATGCCTGAAAGGTCCACATTCATCTGTTCAAACAATTATACACAAGTATAAACACCATGGGAATGTCGAGCCATCATACCATCAGGAAGGAGATGGGCTCTGTGTTCCAGAGATGAACCTGTTTTGGTCCAAAATGTGAATATCAACCCCAGAACAAAAGCAAAAGACCTTGTGAAGATGCTGGCTGAAGCTGGTAAAAGAGTGTCATTAACCACAGTGAAACGACTCCTGGACCAGCATGGGCTGAAACACCACTCAGCGATGAAGAAGGCATTACTCCCAAAGCAACATAAAAAAAGCCAGATTACAGTTTGTCCCTGTGTTGCCCACAGGGACAAAGACCTTAATTTTTGGAGACATGTCCTGTGGTCTGATGAAACTAAAATTGAACTGTTTGGCCATAATGACCATTGTTACATTTGGAGGGAAAAGGGGAAGCTTGCAAGCCTGAGAACACCATCCCAAATGTGAAGTATGGAGGTGGCAGCATCATGTTGTGGGGGTGTTTTGCTGCAGGAGGGACTGGGGAACTTCACAAAATAGATGGCACCATGAGGCAAGAACATTGTGTGGAAATATTAAAGCAACATCTCAAGACATCAGCCAGGAAGTTAAAGATGAGGCACAAATAATAATAATGCATCGATTTTATATAGCGCTTTATCATATATACTCAGACGCTTTACAAATAGGTACATTATTCATTCACTCCAGACAGACAGTGGTAGCGGCAAGCTACTTCTGCAGCCACAGCTGCCCAGGGGCAGGCTGACGGAAACGTGGCAGCCAATCTGCGCCAACGGCCTTTCCAGCCACCACCAAACATTTTATACATTTATACACATTCATACCCAGTGTTATGGACACTGGAGGCAATGCGGGTGAAGTGTCTTGCCCAGGGACACAACGGCAGGATATCTGGGGAGAGCGGGATTCAAACCGCCAACCATCCGGTTATTAGACGACCTGCTCTACCTCCTGAGCCACTGCCGCTGGGTCTTCCAGATGGACAATGACCCTAAGCATACTACCAAATTAGTTACAAGTTGGTTTAAGGAGAACTAAGTCTAGTTTTGGAGTGGCCATCACAAAGCCCTGATCTCAGTCTCATAGAAAATTTGAGGGCAAAGCTGAAAAGACATGTGAGAGCAAGGCAGCCTACAAACCTGACTGAGTTCCACCAGTTCTGTCAGGAGGAATGGACTACAATTCCAGCAGACTATTGTGAGAAGCTTGTGGAAGGAAACCCAAAACATTTGACCCAAGTCAGACAGTTTAAAGACAATGCTACCAAATACTAATGCCAAGTACAGTTAGCTGCACTGCAAGTTACCTCCACTCCCATTATTACCCACAACCATACTTGCTGTTCTCAACAATTCTCTTCTCTCCCAGGCTGTTTCCCTGAGGTGAGGTCTCCATTATTGTGCACTCAGTTCCACTTTGTCCATTTAATAAAATTAATATACTCTCATTTGCCTCTTCTCTTTGCCTCCAGCTGTTGTGCTTGCTCTTGAGTTGTAATCTGGTGAAAACGTGACAGTTACCAATGAAAAAAACTCTGAAAAACAACCCTGTGGCTTGGTCAAGGTCAGCCTTTGAGTACCACTGGATCTCACTAAATGAGCCATTTTGATTTGGCTTTAGTTTTGAGAACCAGAGTTCATTTGAATGATGCCACCCTTCCAGCTTCATCTCCAGCCATTTTAATGACGGTGGGATGATCATCTCTGCATCCAGGCCCACGCTATAGTGCCACAATAAAGTTAATATTCACTGTGTGTTCCTTCAACTAAAGAAACGGGCATCGATACAAAAATCTTATTTGATTAAGTAATAAAAGCCTCTAAACCAGTAAGTTAAACAGTAATCTCGGTGCTCTACTGTGAAATCCAGCCATTATATTGTCATCACATTGAGGATATATGACAAAGACAAAGATATTCAGTTTTTGATAGAAGCCAAGGTCAACCCAGCCAGCATGTCCATGTGGGCCCCACAGCAGGTTTAATATGGGCTTTACCTGTGGTGCAGATGTGCAGGTAGTCTGTTTATCCACTTTAAACCCATCTAGGCCACACATGGGTTTAATGTGGGTGAGCGGGTTTCAGTAATACTTGTGTCATAGGCAAAATTATGCAAAAAGTCACAAATTTATGAGGAAAAAAAGATGAAAATTTATGAGGAAAAAAGTGAACATTCTGGAGAAAAAAGTTGCAAATTTGCAAGAAAAAAAACTAAAATTACTTGAAAAGAGTTATAAACTTACAAGAAAAATGTCACAAATTGATGAGGAAAAATTAGAAAAAGTTGCAAATTAAAGGGAACCAGTACTGGTCATTATAACAACATTAATCATGCTTTAGGTATTACTTATAAACCAAAAATGCACTTATTCAATCAAAATAACCCCCTAGATCAGTATACTGAATAACTGTATCCCATGAAACCCGCTCAGACAATATCAATGGGGAGCAGCCATTGCCGGATGGAAGTGACGTACACTCGTTGGTTCCAGCTTAAGCTGGGTTCACATACTAGCATTTGGATCGTCTTTTACAGACATTTTGAAAAATCAGAGAAATACTGCAGGTCAGCTGACATCAGCATCAGGTGACGCTCATATAAAGATCAGCGTTTGTGGAGGCAGTATTTATTTTTGTTTTATATTCCTATATAGTTACTTATGCATGTCCTTTTCCCCTGTTCATTCATTCATTCATTCATTCATTCATTCCTCTAAAGAAAATAATACAATAATGGCTATAGACTCCGAAACTAAGTCTGCAATTAAAATGTGAACATGGATAGAATAAAAAAAAAACAACCTAATGTATCATCATATTGTGGAGGAAAAGGATCAGGCAAGATGCGACGAGCTGGAAGGGTGCAAAGTTTTATTTCCTCTAACATAATGAGACACACATTGTAGCTAAGTGAGCTACTGTGCTGCTGAGGCATGTATAGCAAGCTCTTTTATACATGTTATACAGACAGAGAGAATGCATGGCACATTAGCATAGTGATATACATACCAGTCAATACATATCATTAGCGTGACCAACTGGCGCCCGGATGTCTTCTTCCTCATCCGGGGATGTATACACAACAGTCCATTGTTCTGATTTCCTCCTGGGGCTCTTTGTCCGTATGTAAATTGTCCTCCGTTTCCTCCAGCCCTGCTGAATGTGAAATAGTGTCAATCTGCAGTGTGCTGGGTCACCACAATATAAATACAATGACAGGTGATTATATTTTGACTGTTACAACTCTCTCCATTAAAATAACATAAAATCCCATTAAATGTTATTTACTTTTTGACACCACATCAGCGCTGTTTGATTCCCAACAGCGGAAGCCAAACCAATAAATCCTGGAGAATGATTATGCATGGAGCAGAAAATTAAGAACAGTAAATTTCTCAATGAGATTTTTTTTTTTCTTTTGGGCTGTCACATTTTTGGGAGATTACATACTATATATACTTTTTTCTTTTTTTTTAATTCCCCCTTCTCTCCTTTTCTCTTTCATCTGTGCATGTTTGAAGTGAGGTCTAAAAACATCTGCTTCCCCCCGCATTTCAGTCAATGTTTGCCAATGGAGCTTAACTTAGTCCACCTTAGGTGAACTGTGCATAGCTTAGCCCAGCGCTCAGGAACTTTTACAAGCTGGGCACAACTTTCACCAATGTTTATTTCCAAACGTTGGCAAATTTTCAGCATGCTGATTTTCATGGAATACAAGTTTCACCAGCATTTGCCAACAAACACCAACTATAATCAATTTTTAACAGTTTTTGCCAGCAGAGTCAGACGTTTGCCAAAACATCAGTAAAAGTTGGTCCAAACGCTGTAGTGGGAATCCTCTTACCACTGATGAGTAAACAATGGCCAGTCCCTATGATGAAGTAGGTTTAAACGGCTATCTATACAAACCAGAGAGGGAGGAGAAGGCTTGCGGGGATTAAGCAAGTAAGATTAATCACCTGATCCGACCTTTGAATATAAAGATATCCCATTGTGAATCGTCCTGTCCTCTCAGATAAGTGTTCAATGGGTTTATTCTCATTATTTAATTTCTACTTTTCAGGAGAGGGAAAAAAGAGGGGCAGCGCAGTGGCGGAGTGGTTAGCACTGCGGCAGCGCAGCAACTCACCCTTGGCCGGGGGATCCTGGGTTCGATCCCAGCCCCCGACCAACAGTGATCTGTGTGGAGTTTGCATGTTCTCCCCGTGTCTGCATGGGTTTACTCTGGGATTTCTCCAGTTTCCTCCCACACGCCAAAAAAACCCCAGAACATGTAAGTTAGGTTAATTGGCATTAAAACTGGGGATTCTAAATTGTCCTTAGGTATGACTGTTGGAGTGAATGGTTGTCTGTCTCTCTGTGTTGGCCCTGCAATGGACTGGCGATCTGTCCAAGGTGTACCCTGCCTCTCGCCTAAAGATGCTGGGATAGGCTCCAGCCCCCCCGCGACCCAAAAAAGAATTAAGTGGAAGAAGATGGATGGATGGATGGGAAAAATAACTAAAAACCAATATTTTAATGAATGATGTATATTGAGGATTTGAGGTGTTACTTCTGATTTTACTTTTATAAATTTTAACCAGGAAAATAATGCAAATGCCAGCCACACTAGTTAGTGACCAGTCCGCTGCAGCCCAGCCAGTCGCACAAAGTAACGCCTGTGCGTCACTACGGGTGCTGCAACAGCCCATGTAGGAGGCAAGATGTCGCTGACCACGACTGACAGAGCAGTGACTTGAAACTCGCACGTATCTGACAAGGAATCGTGACCAACATTACCGGAAGGAAACCACTAGTATCATACTTGATCCTTTCAAATAGCTATTTATTAACATTCACGACAGGTACCCTTTAACCAAAAAAGTAGTAAATATATGAGTAAATAGATAGAAATTTATGAGAAAAAAGTCCCAAATTTATGAGGAAAAGTTGTAAGTTTACGGTAAAAAAAAAAAAAGCATTGAATTTTTGGGGGAAAGTTCAAAATGTACAAGAAACATGCTGCAAATTTATGGGAAAATCTCACAAATTTACAAGAAAATAGCAAATTTACAAGGAAATAAGTAACAAATTTATGAAAAAAAGTTGGAACAGCAAAAAAATGGCAAATTTATGAGAAAGTTCCAAAATTACAAGAAAAAGCTAATTTGCAAGTAAAGTCACAATTTTACAAGAAAAACTAACAAATTTGAAAAAATTGTTGCAAATTCATAAGAAAAACTCACAAATTTATGAGAAAAGGTTGCACCTTTACAGTAAAAAAAGGTGCAAATTTATGAGAAAGTTTCAAATTTTCAAGAAAAATGTATCAAATTGGGGTAAAAAAAAAAGTCGCAAATTTACAAGAAAATAGCAAATTAATGAGAAAATAAGGTGAAAATAGGTCAACAGGTAAAGTCCATGTGGACAAATACAAATGGGGCCAACATGGAACCCACGGACAAACCCACATGGGACCCATAAGACAGCTCAGTTAGTCTTTGGTGGGTCCACATGGACATGCTGGCTGGGAATCTTCATCTTTTGTCCAATTGTTTCAAGCGGGTGGACCCTGATAAGAAGTTAATGTTAACTACAACAAGTATGGGCCCAGTGCTATAAAAAGAATACAAGATCCTTAATCTTACTGGATCAGAAACAAACCATAATGACTTCTGGAAATTTCTTCTCAAGAAGGTGACTGACTACATTTACTAAGTTGAACAATTTGTTAAGTAACGATGCTCATGGTGTTAAACTCTCTGAAAGTTTATTCAAAAAGAACTTGCAGTAACTTGTTGGCTTGCTTCAAAGCTGATCACCCACATTAAGTGTTAGCACAATATTTGCTTCTTCCAAAATATCAGCGGTTAGCCAAACAGACTGTATATGCAGTGTGGCATTTTGTTTCTTGAACTTTTCACTGAAACACTTTTAGAAACTTTGCTTTTATTTTGTCCTAAGCACCAATTGCATATTTTGTTTGGATCTTTAATAAGAGTTCATTCATTACTCAAATGTCATAATGAAATGTGCAAACTTGTCCTTTATGTGTAGATATTTCCTCTTTTATTGGCAACGTGTGAAGGCTTAAGTGGACTGCAGGTTATGGTGAAAGGTAATGACGTGGAAAGCTGTGCTGGAGAAAGGACTGGCGGTGAGGGGGTCTGTGACAGATGTCACACAGTAACAAACGCCTCCGTCTGTGAATGGACACTCAGAGGCCAGGGGGGTTTGGAAGGGACTCCCTCACCTCACAGCTGCCACAGGACCCGTCACTCAGGAGGTCACCATATACTGCACTCCCTCATCTGGACTGAAACAACAGGCTGCTGGCTACATGTCTCAGCATTTGTATTTACACAAATATCACAGTTATATAAATAAACTTGAATTGAACTGAATCACAATGACACATAATAAAAAAGAGACTGAATGGAGTCAATACAAGCATCCAATTAAATTGCCACAGACTGCAGATCCTCCCATCTGTGAGTGACTAGTGGAAATAAATCCAACACTGCCACCCAGTGGTGCTGCAGGGAAACTGATGCCGCTAAACACTACATTCTCCTTTCAAGTTTTGCTTTTACTTGTGTAGCTTTACATTACTTTAAATTTAAAAGATACTTTCAGGGCCGAACCTTTGCTGAATTTCTTATGAATGGCTGATCAATGTGTGTTTGATCCCAAAACTTTACATCTTTTAAACTGATGTAGTTTGTTTCTGTGTCATTTTGTTGATAGCCATAATAGACCATATAGGGCTAAATGGCGTTCACTTATATAGCGCTTTTTCGCATCTCTGGATGACCAAAGCACTTTACAGATCCTGCTATCCACCCATTCACGCACACATTCACACACTGATGGCACCAGGGCTGCCATACACACAGAGGGACTAGCCTGACCTCCAGGAGCGACTGGGGGTTCGGTGTCTTGCTCAAGGACACTTTGACATGCAGACAGAGCGGGAACTGAACCCCTGACCCTCTGATCAGTAGTTGACCACACTACACCACCAGCTGTGCAATATAAACAAAATTTCATATCACGATCTAAGTAATCTTATTTGACGATTGCAATATATATATATATATCTTCTGTAAATTCTATAGTTTATATAAAACAATCAATAAAAAAGGACCATCTCTTTTTCTACATTTTCAATAACAGTAAAAAATCAGTTGTACAAATTCATCTGTCATTAATTTTATGCATCTTTTTCGCTTCTTAATTTTGCAGTGTTGTTACAAAATTTAATGTGCATTTGAGATGACTTCAACTTCATTCATTATCACCACTTGACCAATTAAAATGATTAGAAGTCAAGTTACATTAAGAGCTAGTTTGTTCCTCTGACACATTTTAATTCATTTATTATTTATTTAGTGTGTATGCAGCTGCTATCATGCACTTTTGCAGCTTTAGTAATATTTTTTCAGACAAAATTAAAAAACTAAGCAGTCATTTAAATCAAAGAAACGATGGTCTGATACACTATAATCGAGCTATTCAATTACAAAATCAGTTGGGCCACAGTTTGAAATAAAGACATGTAACTGGGCTGCACATGTTCAGCGATCTGTTGAATGACAAATTTCAAACCAACACAGATCATTATGATGAAAAATATGCACTTTTTATTCATTGTCTTGGCTTTACATCTTCCGGCGCCACACAAGTTGGCTGCCTTTTTGTAGGGTTGCTTCTTTATTAGTTCATTCATGACTCAGTGTGAATAGGTCTTCTTGATTAGCTCATTCATGCATAAGATTGTATCTACAATTACAACTATCTGCAATAGTGTTAACCAGTACATGCAGAAAACTGGTTAACACTAGTGATAGAACTGAACATAGCGACAGAACTGAGCATTCACAGTGATAAACTACCAGTCACATCAGCATCCTTCTAGCTGTATTTTTCCCACTACTCAACAACTCCTTATATGGTAACAGGATTCCCTAAGTCAGTATACACATTAAGCCTTATATATATTAAAAAAATAATATTCATATTCATAAAAATTCATATAACTCAGTGTAACATAGAATTTTTCCATCGTGCCCCCCTTTGCTGCCCAAGAGGCATCATCTTTATCGGAGAAAAGTTGGTTACATTATGATGGCATCGAAAACCCCATCAGGCAGCTATGCTAAGTTCTAATGCCTTTAAAAGCAACAGGTCCTAACTAGCTACGACAGGGAAAGTCCGTCATCCAGCCCTGCTGCCCCAGGCACCGCTAACAAATAGTTAGAGGAGAATAGAAATAATAAAATAAATGTAGTAAAAGTATACCATTGTAGCTCATATAAAAGAAAAAGAGTAATATTTGAAAGTCTTCATAAATGTTCTTACAGATACGTAGTATATTTCAACTTCACATCATGATCATGTAACTCCTTCGGGTTTTCTGAATGTCCATCATACTTTTACTCTGTACTGGGAGTCATGGAGAGACACCTTGAGCTTAAACTGTTTTTTCGTCATCCTCATCATCTTTTGTGACCGCTCTATGATACATCACTAGGTTAATATGCATGAGTTTCATTATCATATTACGGACACATGGAATAACACAAGAAAAGACCAGAAATATTATCACAAAAATCAACAATAATGAGTCTGTTTTGAGTTACCATCAATCTAAGAGCCGTCAGTTCTTCCTTCACACCAGTAAATGCTGCAAATGAATAATTAAGAAATTATTGTAACCTATAGCTGACTACCTCTAATAATACAGTATTTTCATGCACTCCAATGGATGGGCACAGAGCACTGATTATTATTTTGACCCGTGGTTTTTAACTTGAACTCCTTGGGGACTTCGACCTCCCAGGGGCTACCAGGTGGATCAGACAATAGGTCCCTCTTTCTGCGCTGAGATTCAACTTTTTGTTGAGCAGCCATAACAAAGGCACAATCTCACACCAGTACCGGAGTGCAGACACCATTCCAATTAGAGGGTAGGTGAGTAGACCCTATGACCACAGAGCCACCAACCTTCATGTTGTGTCCATATTTCTTATAATAACGAGTAGGGCAGAGGTGCGCTGAACTGAACTTTATTACAATGATAAATAATACATACAACAGGTGTACGGTGCTCAGTAGGCCAGGGCTCGACAGCGCAAAGAGGATGAGTCTCTTCCACCCGTGCCTTTTATACCTTGGGTGGCGTCACTACCGGAAAAGGCAGTCCGCCACCCCTGTCTAATCCCTGGCCAATCCCACCGCCATCTTACTACTACTAATGCTGAAACTCATATGTAGCATTCCACCCCCCCCCCTTCAAAAAAAATGCAAACACACGGGTTAGTTAGTTAGTTAGTTAATTCCCTTCACACCATGTTGGTGTATGTATATGGGTGGCGCCTATCTCCGTTTCTCTGACCCTAGGCCACACAGCTACTGTAAGGAGTGAAAGCTACAGTGGGGGGTCAGTCCTCTGGTAGCTCTATGTGTAACTTTACTTTCCCCGTTCCATTATGCGGAGCACCACACTAGAAGGCAGAAAGTACCATTTTTATATGGTCTTTGGTATGACCCGGCCGGGATTTGAGCCCCTGCCTCCCGGGTGTGGGGCGGATGCTCTACCAACTGAGCCACCACTCCGGTAAAACACACGGGTTAGCCCACCCAAATTTATCACCCAGCTCACACTCTAATCATAAACAAATGTACAGAAATAAATAAATAACCTATCCATTCATACAACCAAGGCTGGAGGGCTGGGTAGACTACCAGCACCCCCTACACGGCCAGGCGGATTATTCTGCCGCCATGTCCCTAGCAGTCCAAATAAAAAAAAAGCTGTGTTTCTAAATAAATTAATCCCAGAACATTTATCATATATACACAACAACAATTAACAACGTAAAACAGAACCTAAATAACCCCCTATTGGCAGCCCCCACTCCCACACACTCACCCCACCTGGGTACATCATAACATTCACAGTGTTGCGTATTCAAGACCATAATCATCACTTTGACAATATACACACCCGATTGGTCAATATACTCAAATTTCTACTCCCTTATAAATTTACACACCATTTACTCCTACTGCAATCAACCCAGTGATTATCACATCCAATGTACTTATAGACACCTTAGTCCTCCTTTTCTTTTTTTGTTTTTTTTACAATTTACCAAAATTTCCATACTATAATCCACACTTTTCAAAAACCAAATCTAAAACAATTACTTAGTAATATATTTCTGCTTTACTTTTACAATACAGTCAATTCAAACACTTCCACTAATTTACTCGTTTTAAAAGATTCTCACAACCCAATAAGAACATAACTATTCACACTATGACATGGGGTTTGGAACTCAAAACGCACATCAAATACACCCTAGCCACATCACAGACCTAGTGGAGCCCCCGCCCCCCCCACTATGGATCGCCATCTGGTGGGTCCCACCCAGAGCGCCTCCAACTTCTGGCCTCTGGAGAAGAACTGCGCTGTCTCCTCTTCTCCACCACGCAGCGCAGCTCATTGGGGTGCCTCCATGTCTCGTCGGACAGGCCCAAATAGCCGTCACTCTGGGCCGCCATCACCTGTAGCCGCCCTTGGTAATCACACTTCTCACGATGTGCATGAGTCCCTCTGGGCCGAACCTCAACCCTTGGGCGAACCACGTCACCAACGCGCAGGGAAGCTCTGTTAGACCTCTTTGGACCACCATGTTGCGAGCGGGCCTCCCATTTTGGACTGGTTGAATCCTCAGTCCGGCCTGAAGCCCTTTTCAAAGGCCATCTATTGGTGCGTCTTAAAACCGCACTCATCGGTCTTGCTCCAGTACTGTTCAGCACCAGGGGGTTGGTCCCGCCTACCAAGCCGGGGGTCCCGCCATGCTGTTCAGTTCCCACACCAAGGGTAACTTGAACACTGGCACCAGGTCCATCCCGAGTAGGTGCCCTGTGATGTTCATCCCTTCCATCTCCTGCAAGGCCAGGCCAGTCATAGTCCCACACTTCACCGTCTTCCATCTCCAGAGCAGGTCGGTCCCACAACCCACCACCTGACTACTTCTCTCCGGTGTCACTGGCGATGTAAAAGCCCAAGCCACAGAACATGTCACATCCCATGATGTTGGATCCTGAAGCGGTCACCACAACACGCATGTCCGTCATGATCTGTGATTTGTACCTTGCCATTAATTCCACCACCCCTAGCACATCGATCTTCTTCCCGCCATAGCCGTAGAAGGGGGTAGATTCCTTGTGTACACGGTAGTGGGGAAATAGACTCTTCACTGTTGCTGAATTCAGCACCAAAGCCACAGAACCAGTATCCACCAGTAGCAATACTTCAACGCCATCCAGCTCCACAGTGCAGTGCACACGTCCATACATCTCCAGGGACACAGTATGAACCACTGCTGGAGTCTTTACGGGAGGGCCTTCCTCCTGTCTTTGGTCCCTCCGCTCAAAATTCTTGCAGGCCCTGGCAAAATGGTGCAGCAGACCACATCTCCCGCAGCGCTTGCCCTTCGCCGGACACTCTCTGGACTTATATTTATGTCTCGCAGACCCACAGCCGTAACATCTCGGCGAACCCGGAGCAGACTTAATTTTGACAACGGAGGTATACTCTTCTTCCTCGAAGTTGTCTTCATTCCCATGGACGAGCGTCAGCGCCTTTAGACGAGGCTCATCTAATGTTGGAGTGGACCTCCCACCGAGGTCCCTTGTTATTGTTTCTGCAGCCTCAAACTGTTGCCCAATTTCAATGGCTGTGGCTAACATTAGCTCACCTGAAAAAGTCAGGAGTTTTGACCGAGCCGCAGGGCAGCGCACGTGCGCCACCAGCTGGTCCTGGATCATTTCATCCTGCAGGGCTCCAAAATGGCACTCACCCGCCAGCTGATGCAGGTCCGAAGCAAACAGCTTCACCGACTCTCCCACCTGCTGGCAGCGTTGCCGAAACTGGATACAGCAAACAATAATGTTCTCTGGGGCGTGAAAGTAGCGCACCATTAGCTCCACTGCCTCGTCAAAACTGTCAGCTCCTCCCAGTGTCTCGAGGAGCCGCTGGCCCTCCATGCCCAAATTATGGACCAATATTGCCCTCGAGCAAAGCTTCTAGAGCTTTGAGAGTTAAGGGCCACCAGGTAGTTATTGAAAGCAGTAAACCACCTAGGCCAAGACACAGGAGGCTCGCCTGGGGCCTCCAGGAACGGACGAAAACTGGTAGCAGCACACTCCATAATCGTGTTCTCCTCGTCACCAAATGTTGTGTCCATATTTCTTATAATAATGAGAAGGGAAGAGGTGCACTGAACTGAACTTTATTACAATGATAAATAATACATACAACAGGTGTACGGTGCTCCATAATCCAGGGCTTGAAGGCGCAAAGAGGACAAGCTTCTTCTGCCTGTGCCCTTTATAGTACCTCGGGTGGCGTCACTACTGGAAAAGGCAGTCTACCACCCCTGTCTAATCCCCAGCCAACCCTGCTGCCATCTTACTACTACTAATGCTGAAACTCATACAGTATGTAACACTTCAGTCACAGGTCCCGTGCCTTCTCTAGAGGGAACAAGGCCCCCATGTACAGGAATGCATGTATGTCCAAAAGAACATTTTCCATCTGGGATCAGGGTATCAGTGTTAACCCAAACAGAAAACTTGTTATTCCGGAAATATAGGTGATACTACACTCTTTCCTAGAAAATCTACCCATTGTAACATTCCCCTCATTGGACACACAAAATGGGGCTCTGAAATGAGGACAAAGCTGGACTTGTTGTGAATGTGGGGTAGACAAGTTAAACAGCCGTGGGTGTCTAAAATAGCATTCTGTCTGGTTTACTCCAAAGGAGTTTGTATAGTTTTCATAAATCCTCCCGCCTACAGACACTGAAGCAAACGACATACACATAGTCCTGGACTTATTTGGAAATGGACGTACTATAACCATGGGATGACTGGAGGAGTGAGGCATCTGTTACAATCCGAGTGCCGGTTCCGTCCGCACTCGGATCTTATATCATTTCCAGGCTTTGACAGCAGAGGATTCCTTCTAGCTCCCCAGGCTCTTATTGTGACAGCGCCCGGTGGAGCTCCCTGCTGTCAGAGTCAACAGCTGTGCTGCATTCGGGGTCATTAGTGACTGGGGTTAAAAGCAGGTGCTGAATGCACCCCGATGCAGCAGTCTCTGTTTGGATACGTTCTGTTAAGATACATCTGTTAAGGTACGTTCTGTTGTGATATCTCCTGTTATTATACGGTCTGTTGAGATACCGTCTGTTATGCTTCCTGTTATGATATCGTCTGTTATTCCTCATCTATGATTCTACCGTCACATCGTCTGACGCATCGGGCGTTCCCCGGCTCAGACGCTGTTCATTCATCATCCTTTAAGTTATCCTGTGATTGTCCTACCCGCACTGTTGTGTGTATTATTCTCTGTTCCTGCACTTCCCAATAAACATCACTGCAACTCACTGGTGACTGCTGGCGTCTTATGGTGGCTCGTGAGGGCCACCGTGACAGCATCAAGGAACAAACATAACAGTCTGATTGATTTATTGATTGTGTGAATGCAGAGGACAGTCAAAACATGTAAAGAAAAGTGACATAATGCACGGCTCAGGAGACACACACGCAGGCTCAGAATAGGTTTAACAGTTTATTCAATAACAAGTGTGTGTATGGCTGCGTGTCTGTGATATATGGATGTATTGGTGGTGGCGTCTGCGTCAGGCACGGGGGCAGGAAGCCGTTCAGCCGGACAACCCTATGGGAGAAGCAGAGGGAGAAGGGTAACGGGCACCACACCAATACAGGAGATAATGATAGTGACAGCTGGCTTACTTGGTCTGGGCAGGTGGCTGGCGTTAAGCAAGGGCGTAGCCCGGTAGACAGCGACCTGGAGTGCCTGAAGCAGCAGCGAGGAGACGGCGGCAAGGGAACGTTGTCCGCCGCCGGAAAATCCACCTGTGCACAGGGGAGAATGCTGGGAGGAAAAGGTAAGAGATGCTTACGTCTTATCTTGCTTGACGAAGGGGGTTCCTTGCAGCAAGAGTAGCCGATGAGAACAGACGGCTTCAGGCCGAAGCCCAGGGCGAGGCGGCTTAAATCCCTCGCCGCTGACGAGGCGCAGGTGTGCACACAGCTGGCGCCGCTGATGAGCGGCGAGTCGTGACAGTACTCCCCCCTCTAGCAGCGCCTCCTGGCGATGGTTTCTCCGGGTGCGCTCAGTGGAACTCAGCGATGAGGGACGGATCCAACACAAACGAGGAGCGCACCCATTGTCTCCATTCAGGTCCGTAGCCCTCCCAATCCACCAAGTACTGCAACCCGCGACCCCGGCGCCGGGAGTCCAGGATGGTAGAGACTGTCCAGGCCGGATGGCCATCTATCATCTGGGGCGCGGGCTGCACCGCAGGTGGAGGGCAGAGGGGATCGGAGACCACCGGTTTCACCTTGGAGACGTGGAAGGTGGGATGGATGCGGAGGGAGGGGGGGATAGCCACACACACAGCCACCGGGTTGATGATCTTGGTGATGGGAAATGGACCGATGAACCGTTGGACCAGCTTTCTCCTCTCACCCTTTAAACAGACGTCCTGAGTGGACACGTAGACTCGTTGGCCTACCTGGTAGGCAAGGGCAGGTCTCCTATGCCGGTCCGCCGTGGACTTGTTGCGCTCCGCCGTGCATAAAAGTGCGCTGCGCGCCGAAGACCAGATGGAGCGGCACCGCCTGAGGTGCGCCCGGACTGAGGGGACAGTCAACTCGCTCTCCTGCGTAGGGAACAGAGGAGGATCATAGCCCAGGGATGCCTTGAATGGGGACATCCCGGTGGCAGAAGAGCAAGCGGTGTTATGGGCGTACTCCACCCAGGCGAGGTGTGTGCTCCAGGACGCAGGCTTGGATGCAGTAACGCAGCGGAGCGCAGCTTCCAGCTCCTGATTGGTCCGCTCACACTGCCCGTTGGATTGGGGGTGATGGCTGGAGGAGAGGCTTACCTTGGCTCCCAGGGCGTTGCAGAAGGACCTCCAGACGTCCGAGGCAAACTGGGGGCCTCGGTCCGAGACCACGTCTACCGTAATCCCATGCAGCCTGACCACGTGCTGGATGAGGAGGTCCGCCGTCTCCAAGGCAGATGGGAGCCCCCATAATGGCACGAAGTGAGCAGCCTTGGAGAAACGGTCAACAATGGTCAGGACTGTGTCGAAGGTGTTGGAGGCAGGGAGACCGGTGACGAAGTCTAGGGCGATGTGCGACCAGGGCCTACCAGGAACGGGCAGGGGCTGGAGCAGGCCCGCGGGGGGAGCGTTACCTGACTTGCTGGTGGCACAGACGGGGCAGGCCCAGGCGTAGTGGGCGGCGTCCCTCCGCAGACCCGGCCACCAGAAGGAGCGTTGGAGGAGGTCGATCATCCGGGAGGACCCAGGATGGCAGGTGAGCTTGGATGTATGAAGCCAGTAGATAACCTCCCCCCGGACAGCAGATGGCACAAAAAGCCTCCCCTCCGGTCCGCCGCCAGGATCCAGTTCCAATTCCTGCGCCTTCCAGATCTTGCTCTCGATGTCCCAGGAGACGGCCCCCACGACGCACGACCTGGGCAAGATGGTGTGGACCGCGTCTTCTGACACCTCAGGGGCAAATTGCCTGGAGAGGGCATCGGGCAGGCCGTTCTTGGAGCCAGGTCTGAAGGTGATGTTAAAATGAAACCTGGCGAAGAACAAGGACCAACGCGCCTGGCGGGCATTCAGACGCTTGGCAGTTCTTAAATATTCCAAGTTCTTGTGTTCGGTGAGTACCACGAATGGCAGGGCGGCCCCCTCCAGCCAGTGGCGCCACTCCTGAAGCGCGAGCTTGATGGCGAGGAGCTCTCTGTCCCCCACGTCGTAATTATGTTCCGCCGGGGACAAGCGCCAAGAGAAGAAAGCGCAGGGCCGTTTGGCGCCGTTGGCAGGCGACCGCTGAGACAACACCGCCCCCACCCCCGTATCCGAAGCGTCCACCTCAACGATGCACTGCAGCGCGGGGTTGACTTGGCTGAGAACCCGGGAGGAGGAAAACTCCGCCTTCAGCGCCTGGAAGGCAGCTGCGGCCTCTTCAGTCCACCGGAACGGGGTCTTAGGGGAGGTGAGGCGGGTCAGGGGACCGACGATGGCTCCAAAATTAGGGACGAAGCGGCGGTAGAAATTGGCAAACCCAATGAACTGTTGTACCTGCTTCCTTGATGTAGGAGTGGGCCACTCTACCACCGCTTTGACCTTCGCTGGGTCCGGGAGCACCTGGTCATGAGTGATGACGAATCCCAGGAAGGATGTAGTCTTGGCGTAGAATTCACATTTTTCCGCCTTAACATATAATCGGTTCTCCAGCAGCCTCTGAAGGACCCGCCTCACGTGGACCCGGTGCTCGTCCCTGGGTCTGGAGAAGATGAGGATATCGTCCAGGTAGACGAACACGAACAGGCCGATGAAATCCCGGAGGACGTCATTAATAAGGCGATGAAAGACGGCTGGAGCATTGGTCAACCCGAACGGCATAACCAGGTATTCGAAATGGCCGTTCGGGGTACGGAAGGCTGTCTTCCACTCGTCTCCCTCCCGGATCCGGACGAGGTGGTATGCGCTGCGAAGATCCAGCTTGGTGAACCAAGTCGCCCCCTGGAGGGAGTGGAAGGCGGTATCCATTAGGGGCAAGGTGTAGCGGTCCTTCTCCGTGATGTCATTGAGGGCACGGTAGTCAATACAAGGACGAAGGGAGCCATCCTTTTTGCCCACGAAGAAGAACCCTGCGCCTAATGGTGATGATGAGGGGCGGATGATTCCGGCACTCAGCGACTCCTTCAAATAGGTGTTCATTGCCTCCTTCTCCGGCGCTGACAGGCTGTAGAGACGTCCCGAGGGTAAGGGTGCCCCCTGGCGGATGTTAATAGCGCAGTCATAGGGCCGGTGTGGAGGAAGAGACATCGCCTTGGACTTGCTGAAGACCATGCCCAGGTCGTGGAACTCCGAGGGCACCAGGGTGAGATCCGGAGGCGTGGCATCCTTGGGAGTGGGAGGAGAGGACGAGGCGCAGGCAGCGGATTGGAGGCAGGTGCCCATGCAGAAAGAGCTCCAGGCGGACACTCTGCCGGTCTTCCAGTCCAGGACAGGATTGTGGAGGCGGAGCCATGGGTATCCAAGAATCACAGGTGTTACTGAAGATGGTAGGACGTAGAAGGTGATATCCTCCCGGTGATTTCCTGAGATGATTATTGTCGTCCGGTGTGTTACTTTTCCCAGGGAGACACAGGAGAGATTTACTAGGGCGAGAGGAGACTCGAGAGGGTGGCAACGGATGCCCAATCGGGTTGCCAGGCTTTGTGAAATGAAGCTACCCTCCGCGCCTGAATCCACCAGTGCGTGCGTGAGGTGCCCTGTGGGATTATGGCAGAATCAGATGGGCAGCATCAAATTCATTAGGGGACTCGACCAGTTAGAATCTGCAAGGCCCCCTACAGTGATTCGCGGACCCCCAACCGGCTTCTCTGGACAATGCTCCACGGGGTGTTGACTGCCTCCATAATGCATGCAGAGGCCCAACTCCCAGCGGCGTTGTTTCTCCGCTAGATGGAGCTTCGACCGGACCACCGCCTTCGCCTCCGACTTCTCGGAGGAGTCTGGCGGTGGCGACGCCAGGGGGCGAGCTTGGGACAGGCGAGGCGAGCCTCCCCACGAGCGAGAAGCAGACTTCCGCTCTGAAGACCGCTCGCGAAGCCTGTTATCCAAGCTAATCGCTAGCGATATCAGCTCCGAAAGCCTCCCCGGAATATCGCGACCAGCCAACTCATCCCTCAGACCAGAGTTCAGACTGCGGAGGAAGATGCCGCAGAGCGAGGGCTCATCCCAGCCAACCTCCTCCGTGATGACCCGGAAGTCAATCGAGTAGTCTGCAGCTGACCGACCTCCCTGTTGAAGGCAGAGAAGGCGATCAACTAACACACTATCTCGACGACTATGGTCAAACACGTCGAGGAACTGTTGCACGAATTGGCCGTAGGAGAGGTTGGCATAGCTGGGCCTCGCCATGACGGCGTAAGCCCAGGTGAGTGCCCGCCCCTCCAGGAGGTTTCCCATATAGCCAATTCGGCTGTGGTCTGAGGGAAAATCCCCAGGGACGCGGGAGAACACCGACTCACACTGCATGATGAACCCCCGCGCTCCGCCGAGCTGTCCGCTAAAGCAGGCGGGGGTCGGAATGGGTGTGAGCCAGGTTGGCGACCCGGGAACAGTCTGACCGACCGCCGGACCGGCAGGAGCTGCGCCTCCCTGACGAGCCGGGGGGAACGGCTGCGGGAGGTCCAGGCGATCTAACCGGTGAGTGATCTTAACTAATTGATTCAGCATCACCTGTTGCTGATGAACTATTAAATCTATTTGAGCCTCAAGAGTGGTGAGACGGTGTGTGAGCCCGCTGTCCGCCGAGCCGCTCTGCTGAAGCCGTACTGACATAATGCACGGCTCAGGAGACACACACGCAGGCTCAGAATAGGTTTAACAGTTTATTCAATAACAAGTGTGTGTATGGCTGCGTGTCTGTGATATGTGGATGTATTGGTGGTGGCGTCTGCGTCAGGCACGGGGGCAGGAAGCCGTTCAGCCGGACAACCCTATGAGAGAAGTAGAGGGAGAAGGGTAACGGGCACCACACCAATACAGGAGATAATGATAGTGACAGCTGGCTTACTTGGTCTGGGCAGGTGGCTGGCGTTAAGCAAGGGCGTAGCCCGGTAGACAGCGACCTGGAGCGCCTGAAGCAGCAGCGAGGAGACGGCGGCAAGGGAACGTTGTCCGCCGCCGGAAAATCCACCTGTGCACAGGGGAGAATGCTGGGAGGAAAAGGTAAGAGATGCTTATGTCTTATCTTGCTTGACGAAGGGGGTTCCTTGCAGCAAGAGTAGCCAATGAGAACAGACGGCTTCAGGCCGAAGCCCAGGGCGAGGCGACTTAAATCCCTCGCCGCTGACGAGGCGCAGGTGTGCGCACAGCTGGCGCCGCTGATGAGCGGCGAGTCGTGACAAAAAGAAGTTAAAAACATCTCCTTCCTATCTTTGTCTTTAATAAGAACAAAAGGTTAATAATTAAAAGAAGACAAAATTAAACTACTTGAGCTAGGAGTCCTAATTGCCTAACTGTGTGTTGGTGTGTGTGTTATTAGCATCCATTAGTATTAGGATTGAGTTATTGTATTATTGTGTTACTACCTTATTAGTATCGTTGTGTACCTATTACCTTGGCACTCGTTCGGAGAGCAAAGTAAGAATTTCATTGCTCAGGAAATGTAGCATTTCTTAACTGTGCACATGATAATAAAGCCTTTGAATCTTATTATATTATTTTAATTATATAAACATTTTTATATTTTAGTTATATAAATATTAACCTTTCCTCCCCAGTTTTTACTAGTAAGAGACTTTAACTCGTTCTTCGGGACTTAATACCCCTAATTTCCTTTAACCGTCAGGGACTCCGACCCCGATTAATTATTTATCACTCCCCTTCCTTTATTTTATTTAATTTTCATGGTTTTTATTATTTTTATATTTTATATTTATGCTGATGTTTTTGGTCTTGTTTTATTTAAAAATGTAGCTACATTTTAGAAGGCCTCAAACCTCCTTTTCTTTTTATTTTTATACGTGAAAAAACACGGACAATGTTTTGACTGCTCCAAATAGCCTTAGGTTTTGTTAATCCCTTTAAAGAGCACAATAACAACATCGTGGGACTTAATACCCAACTGTCATTAATTCTACCAACCGGACTCAAACCTTGGTAATTTCCGCTTACATTATTAATCATTAAATTACCTCACTTCAGTCCTCTGCCTTGGGTTGGACTCTGTTGCCTCACTGCGAACAAACCGACTCCACTGGAGCTGGGCTGGAGGACTTTCAGTTGCCGTGCACGGACTGTTGAGTGGTCCAATAACCATAACCGGGAGGATATTGGGGTCCCTGTTCAGAGCATCAAGTATGGAAAAATTCCCTGTTAGGATAGAAGATATTCAGTCAATGATCAGGCAAGATCAAAGTTTCAGCAAATTTAATGACAGCGCTGATCAGTGGAACACAATACAGAACACAGTTCTCAGTCTGTTAGTGTATTGCATTAACTAACAGAGCAATTCTAACATATATACCCAAGGGACTGTCGAGGTAGGGTCGCTTCTTGATTAGTTCATTCATGACTCAGTGTGATAAGGTCTGCTGAGCCTCTTGATTAGTTCATTGATGCATAAGATTGTATCTGCTGAGTACATGCAGAAAACCGGTTAACACTAATGATAGAGCTGAACATAGTGATAGAACTGAACATTCACAGCGATAAACTAATAGTCACATCAGCATCCTTCTAGCCGTATTTTTCCCACTAATCAACAACTCCTTATATGGTAACAGGATTTTGTTATGATCTGGTGAGCGCAATCCCCCTCTTGTCCTTTGGGAGGTTCCCCGGCTCCGCAGGTAATCAATACACCTGCGTTAGTGGACGCACCTGCTGTCTCTTCGCTGCCAGCGCTTAAAAGGGCCAGTTTGTGAAAGCTCCAGTGCTGGCTCGTTGGGTATACTGCCATTAAAAAATTTAGTAAGTAAAGTCTTAATTGTCTAGGAACCCAGAGAATAATCGGTCTCTCTTTTTCTCCTTCTCAGGTTGCTGCCATCTCTGCGGTGTGTCCCCAGGGGTTTGTTGTGCACTCACCTGCTCTTTCATCATCGTCTTCACTCCAGATCGCCAACTCCACCCCGTCAGACATCTCTCCAGCAGCTTCCTTTACCATTCATCTTTGTCCTCCTGGGTTCTTCGTCGGGCTCTCTGCTCTCACTCGTAAGAGTTTTTCTATTATTCATTATACCCTGCCTCCCTCCTCACACTAATCTGCTCTCGTCTCTCTCCTTACAGGCTGGGCTCTCCTCTGGCGAGTCAGGTGTTTTTTTCTGCTAATCTTGCATCAACATCTTTTTAATAAAATTGTGTTTAAAACTTTGCCTCTCTGCATTGTGTTGCTTCTCTGGTGTAGCATCTTGCACGTGGGCTGATATTTCTAGTAATCATGACAGATTTCCTGAGTCAGTATACACATTAAGCCTTATATTAAAAAAAAATCATATTCATATTCATAAAAATTCATATAACTCAGTGTAACATAGAATTTTTCCATCAAATCTGAACCTGTTTTTTAACAGGTTAGACCAGCTGCCCTCTTCTCCACCTGCCCATCAACCACTGCTGCCTCTGCCTTCATCTAGTCCTGCTGTCCACAGCCTCCCCCCAACACCCCCCTCCCAGCACACAGCCCCCCTGCCCCAACCTGACCCTCACTAAGACCCAGGTGAGAGCTGAGGTGAGGAAGATCAAGGCAAGGAAGGCTGCGGGTCCGGACGGCATCAGCTCAAGGCTCCTCAAGTCCTACGCAGACCAGCTGTGTGTGATTGTGGAGCACATCTTCAGCCTGAGCCTGAAGCTGAGGAGGGTACCACAGCTGTGGAAAACATCTTGTGTGGTACCTGTACCGAAGACCCCTCACCCCAAGGACCTGAACAGCTACAGACCAGTGGCCCTCACATCACACCTAATGAAGACCCTGGAGAGGCTGCTCCTCGCCCACCTCCATCCCCTAGTGGGATCAGCAATGGATCCACTTCAGTTTGCCTACCAGCACGGCATCGGGGTGGAGGATGCAGTGATCTTCCTCCTACACCGTTCCCTGTCCCACCTGGAGAAGCCTGGGAACACTGTGAGGATCATGTTCTTTGATTTCTCCAGTGCTAGATCCAGGAGCTTTAGCTAACTATAGACCAATCTCTAATCTCCCTTTCATTTCAAAAATCTTAGAAAGAGTTGTTGCTATGCAATTATTTGACCACCTGCAGGGAAATGGTTTATTTGAGGAGTTTCAATCTGGGTTTAGAATCCATCATAGCACTGAAACAGCCTTAGCGAAGGTCACTAACGACCTCCTCATTGCATCTGATAATGGACTAGTTTCTGTACTTGTCCTTTTAGATCTTAGTGCAGCTTTTGATACTATTGATCATAATATTCTACTTGATAGATTAGAACACTATGTTGGACTTAATGGAACTTCGTTGCAGTGGTTTAGATCTTATTTATCTGATAGGTTCCAGTTTGTTCATGTAAATGATGAGTTTTCTCTCAGCTCAAAGCTTAGTCATGGAGTTCCACAGGGATCTGTGCTTGGCCCTACTCTTTTTAGTTTATATATGCTTCCGTTAGGCAACATTATTAGAAAGCACTGTATACATTTTCACTGTTATGCAGATGACACACAATTATACCTGTCAATGAAGCCAGATGATACTAATCAATTAGCCAAGTTAGAAGCCTGTCTTAAGGAAATCAAAGTTTGGATGACTTGTAATTTCCTGCTATTAAATTCAGATAAGACTGAAGTCATTCTTGTTGGTCCAAAAAACCTTAGAAATTCCTTTCCAAATCAAACTTTCAGTTTGGATGCAGTTACTCTTTCTCTTAATAGCTCTGTGAGGAACCTTGGAGTTATTTTTGATCAGGATTTGTCCTTCAATTCACATATTAAATTTGTTTCTAAGACTGCCTTCTATCATTTGCGTAATATTGCCAAGATTAGGAGCATCTTGTCTCAGAGTGATGCTGAGAAGCTGATCCACGCTTTTGTTAGCTCGAGATTAGATTATTGTAATTCTTTATTATCAGGTTGTCCTAAAACATCTTTAAAAAGTCTTCAGCTGATCCAAAATGCTGCAGCAAGAGTTTTAACAGGTACTAGAAAGAGAGATCATATCTCTCCGGTTCTGGCCTCCCTTCATTGGCTTCCCATAGAGTTTAGAATTAAGTTTAAAATCCTTCTTCTTACTTACAAAGCTCTAAACAATCAGGCTCCTTTTTATTTAAAAGATCTGATACTACCGTATCATCCTAACAGAGCACTACGCTCCCAAAATGCAGGTTTACTTGTAATACCTAGAATCTCCAAAAGTACAATGGGAGGCAGAGCCTTCAGTTATCAAGCTCCTCTCCTGTGGAATCAGCTGCCAATCTGGATTCGGGAGTCAGACTCGATCTCTGTTTTTAAGAATAGGGCTAAAACCTACCTTTTTGATATAGCCTACAATTAGGGAGGGATCATGTGTTTTCTGAACCCTCCCTTAGTTATGCTGCTAATAGGTTTAGTCAGCCGGGGGACCTCCAGTAATGCACTGGGCCTCACTCCTTTCCTCACTCTCTATGAAATATTTTTTTTTTTTTTTTTTTTTTTGCTGGTAATTAACATTTGTTTGTTCTCTCCCATAGATTGAGTCCCCATCGTGCTGTTTGCTCTCTACATGTCTGTTCTTTTCTTCTTCTCTATCCCCTCACCCCCCAGCCAGTCGCAGCAGATGACTGCCCCTCCCTGAGCCTGGTTCTGCTGGAGGTTTCTTCCTGTTAAAAGGGAGTTTTTCCTCTCCACCGTCGCCAAGTGCTTGCTCACAGGGGATCGCCTGATTGCTGGGGTCTTTCTGCAACTGTGGGGGTCCTCCCTACAGTTGATAGTGCTATGAGATGACTGTTGTTGTGAAATGGCGCTATATAAATAAAGTTGAATTGAATTGAATTGAATTGAACACTGTGAGGATCATGTTCTTTGATTTCTCCAGTGTTTTCATCACCATCCAACCAGTGATCCTGAGGGACAAGCTACTGTGCGCAGGAGTGGACCAGCACCTGTCATCGTGGATCCTGGACTACCTCACCCACTGAGTTTTGTGAGAACCTAGGACTGTGTGTCTGACACCATCATCTGCAGTACGGGGGCCCCCCAGGGAACAGTTCTGGCTCCCTTCCTGTTCACCCTCTACACTGGTGACTTTTCACACAACACAGCACACTGCCATCTGCAGAAGTTCTCTGATGACTCTGTGATCGTCGGCCTCATCTCTGATGGAGATGATGCAGAGCACAGAGGACTTATCCAGGACTTTGTGGACTGGTGCCTACGGAACAGCCTCCAGATCAATGCGAGGAAAACTAAGGAACTGGTGGTGGACTGCCGCAGGTGAGGACAACCCCCCACAGCACCAGTAAACATCCAGGGAACAGATATTGAGATGGTAACACCTTTCAGGTACCTGGGTGTTCACCTGAACAATAAACTGGACTGATCACACAACACCAACACACTTTACAAGAAGGGGCAGCGCAGGCGGTTCCTTGTGAGGAGATTCAGGTCTTTGGAGTGCAAGGGGCACTCCTGAAGGCCTTCTACAATTCAGTAGTGGCATCAACTATCACATTTGGAGTGGTCTGCTGGGGCAGCGGCATCACAGCAGCCGACAGGAAGAGACTGAACAGACTGATCAAAAAAGCTAGCTCTGTTCTGGGGTGATGCCCCGACACAGTGGAGAAGATAAGTGAGAGGAGGATGGTGGCTAAGCTGTCATCTCTGCACGAGTCCAAGTCTCACCCCATGCAGGACATGCTGAATGCACTGTGGAGCTCATTTAGCAGTAGGCTGTGCCATCCTAGGTGCACGACGAAGAGGTTCCACAGGTCCTTCCTACCTACGGTTGTCAGACTTTTTAACCTAACCAGGGCTGCCCATAAAGGTTGTACTGAATGTACTAAACATAACAACCTTACACAATAAATCGTCCCCTCCATTATACAACTAAGACAATATCAATCATTACTGACGGTGGCAACAACACTGCTGATTCAAATACGAAATATACTGTCTGGGTACAAATTCATATTCTGCAGGGTAACTTAACAAACTGTAATGCTGTTATTCCATCTAGCTGCAATACTCCTGCACTGTGTATCTGTGTACATATGTATTGTAGAGAGTGCGTTCAAGGATGAGGCTGAGTTTATTTCTCAGAGTCAACTTTATTGAGTGAACACATGCTCTATCAATCTCTAGGCAGGAAAAGAGACTGAGCAATCAAATACCACATTCTTATACTCTGCTGGAGCCACGACCCTTGGTCACATGTTACTTAAGCAAACATATAATCACATGGTACATAGTCTCAGTCACAATGCACTCTTTCATGTCTCACTATTGTCTCTTATCCCTCGATGGTCCAGGAATACTCCTGGGACGTCCTCTCCGAGACAAGGGCCAAAACTCACACCTACTCGTCATCTCCTGTAGATCTCTGCAGGTCCAGACCTCTTTTGTCCCACGAGACGTGGAGTCCCCAATACACATACAGTCATACATTTGTGGGGAAATATGAACTCAATATATGCGCGCACATAACCCCCCCCCCCCAAACGTCTATTCAGGGACAAAATCTAATCAGAGCTGTATGGCAGAAACATCACAACATAACACAAATCAATCCACCAATTGCTTGGGTTTAAACCTCCTGCCAAATCTGCTGTAAGCCGGCTTTGTTCCTTCTGCAGCGGCTCCCTGCATCTGTGAATCAGACTTGTTAGCACATCTCTGTGGTGGAACCGAACAATGCCTTTTCGGCGGCCTGCCACGGCGGGGGGCCCTGGCCAACTGCACGTGTTCATCAGCCAGAACAAAGGCGGGTTTGAGTCTGTTAATGCAAATCAACTCTTTTCTGTCTCCCAAATCAAGCAAAAATTGTTTCTCTCTCGTTTCCAACACTCTGAAAGGCCCGTCATAAGGTGATCGCAAACCTGGTCGTTGAGCATCATGTCTGACAAAAACAAACTCCGCATTCTTTAAAGCTCTTGGCACAAAAACGCGTGGAAAACTGTGATGCACTGGGCCAGGGAGGGCGTTTGATCCTGTGCCGCTCTGCAACAGCTGAGCGGGGGGGGGGCAATTTGGTGCGGGGTTGTCCCCCAGCAAACGGAGGGGTTGAGCAAAAACTAATTCAGCCGGGGGGGAGGCTTGCAAATCCTCCTTAGGTGCAGAACGCAACCCCAATAAAACCCATGGAAGTTTATCCACCCAATTTGTATCCGTGAGAGACGCTCTGAGGGCTGCTTTCAATGACCTATGAAAGCGTTCGCACAAACCGTTAGCCTGGGGGTTATACGCGGTAGTGCGGTGGATCTTCACCCCCAGGCTGTGGGCCATGGATGATCAGAGTTCAGAAACGAATTGGGGACTTCTGTCGGCCGTTATGTCCGACGGGACTCCAAAACGCGCGACCCAAGCCGTTAAAAACGCGCGTGCAACGTCTGCTGCCGTAGTTGACGCTAGAGGGACCACTTCAGGCCAAAGCGTGGTGCAATCTACCATTGTCAAAAGGTGTGTGCACCCCTGCGACAACGGAAGGGGGCCCACCAAGTCGACATGCACATGATCGAAACGTTTAGCCGGGATGTGAAAAGGTTCCAAAGGAGCCCTAGTGTGTTTGTGTATTTTGGCTCGTTGACACGCTATGCAGGCCGCTGCCCATTCTTTGACCTGTTTACGCAACCCCGGCCAAACAAATTTCTCTCCCACCATTTTAATCGATGCGCGCACCCCCGGGTGCGCCAGAGAATGGATTGAGTCAAAAACGCGGCAGCGCCATGCGGCTGGAACTACGTGGCGAGGCCGCCCGGTGGAGACATCACAGATTAGAGGGGGCATACCTATCTGCAGCACCCTGAGCTCCAGCCTTAACCCTGTTGGTCCAGACTGGAGCGCGCGCACATCTGCGTCGTCAGCCTGCTCCGCAGCCATGGCTGCGTGATCTAAACCCACATGGACCGGGGCTGCGAGTGCTTCCGCGCCACAGACTTGGCCCGCGGCCACGGCTGCCGAGCCTGCCCCCACGGGGCTTGCCGCTGCTACTGCACACAAAAGGCAGTCTGCCACTACATTATGTTTGCCCGCGACATGCTGAATATCGGTGGTGAACGCCGATATCACGGCCAGCTGTCTTTGTTGCAGGCCTGACCAAGGCTCTGAAATCTTGGCCATCGCAAACGTTAATGGCTTATGGCCCACGAACGCGGTAAAACGGCGCCCCTCGAGCCAGAACTGGAAATGGCGGGTGGCCAAATGCAGGGCCCAAAGCTCCCTGTCGAACACACTGTACTTCCGCTCGTTATCGCGCAAGGTTTTGCTGAAAAACACGAGGGGTTGCCAGCTCCCCGCCACAAACTGTTTGACGACCGCCCCCACCGCTAAATCAGAAGCGTCCGTGGTGAGCGCCATACGTGCCGTTGGCACCGGGTGTGCCAACAAAACGGCATTCGCCAGGGCTGATTTGACCTGGGAGAATGCGCGCTCCCGCTCCGGGGACCACTCGATCTTATTCGCAGGTTTTTGCTTTTTAAGTGCCGCGTACAATGGTTGCATGAGCTGCGCTGCGCCTGGGAGGAAGCGGTTATAAAAATTAACCATTCCCAAAAATTCCTGCAATGCCTTGATCGTCTGAGGTTGGGGAAAATCCGTTACTGCGCGTACTTTATCGGGCAGAGGAACCGCTCCTTCTGGTGAAACGCGGTGCCCCAAAAAATCGATTTGCGCAACCCCAAACTGGCACTTCGCTGGATTAATTATTAACCCGTGCTCTGCCAGCCTCCAAAAAACCGCTGTGAGGTGGCTTTCATGTTCGTCTTCGGACGTGCTGGCTACCAAAATATCATCCAAGTAGACGAACACAAAAAGGAGGTCACGTAAAACTGCATCCATCATGCGCTGGAATGTCTGCGCAGCCCCCTTGAGTCCAAACGGCATACGCAAAAACTCGAAAAGCCCAAAAGGAGTTATTACCGCTGTTTTGGGTATGTCCTAAGCGCGGACTGGGACTTGATGGTAGCCGCGCACCAAATCTATTTTAGAAAAAATGCACGCCCCCGCTAAATGTACCGAAAAATCCTGGATGTGCGGAATCGGGTAGCGGTCGTGAGCCAAAGCGTTATTCAACCTGTGGAAATCACCGCAAGGCCGCCACGAGCCATCAGCCTTGGGGACCATATGTAGTGGTGATGCCCAGGGGCTGTTAGAGCGTCTAATGATGCCCAGTTTTTCCAGGTTGGCGAATTCCTCGCGTGCTATGGCCAGTTTAGCTGGGTCCAAGCGCCGAGCTTTTGCAAAAACGGGGGGACCGGTAGTAGTTATAAAGTGCTCCAAGCCATGTTTAGCTACTGATGCCGAAAACGTTGGGACTGTGAGTGCTGGAAACTGAGTGAGTAGTGCTTGAAACTTACCACCCGCAGCTGTGACGTTGGGCTGTGCAGTAGGCGGGACCACCCGGGCTGTACAGGAAATGCTGTGAAAAGACAGTGCATTAACCAGACGTCTATTAGCAAGATCAACCAATAAACCATTCAAGCACAAAAAATCAGCACCTAACATGTTATGACTGACTGCTGCCACGACGAAGGTCCACTCAAATGTCCGACCGTGAAAAGACAGGGGGAGGGTCTTGTCCCCGAAGGTCTTGATCGTCGAACCGTTCGCCGCCAACACCAGGGGTCCGCTGGAAGGCGCCAGCCGATCAGCGTGGAGAGGTGTGATGAAACTCAGCTGGGAGCCTGTGTCCACCAGGAACTGCCTCCCTGATTTCCCGTCCGTGAGGTACAGCAGCTTATTCTTCGTGCCGAGAGCAGCAGCTGCTACCGACTCTCGGGCCTGGCGTTTCCCGAGCGCTTGAACTGGCACGGGGGGATGCATTTGTGTGCCCTCTCGGCGAAGCGTCGATGATAAAAGCAGAGGGCGTCACGCACCCCGCATCTCCTGGTCTCCGCCGCCGCTGACGTCAGCGCATCTGGTGTTGCAGCCTCTGGCCCCCTGCCGTCTCTGGGCGTTGCGCTCAACTCCGCTGCCGCCGTCGTGGCTGTGTGCCGTCTATGGGCGTCGACGAGTCGCTGTGCCTCCTGGCCCAGCTCGTGGTAATCTCGGTTGGTCAGCAGCTGCGAGCTGGCCAGGGTGACTCTCACCGCTGACGGTAGAGTCCTGAGGAAAAGATGGGCGAACATAAAGCCGTCATCGTCCTCGCCTCTCAGACTCAGCATCCTCGCCATCAGGTCAGCGGGCCTGTCTGCTTCGCCTTCAGTCAACATCAGGAGCTTCTCTGCCCGCTCTCCCAGCGAGGGGGTGAAAGCACGGATGAACGCGGCTTTCAATGCGCCATACTTGTCGACTTCTGGTGGGTGGTTAGTCAGGCTCTCCACCCGCTGTGCTGTGAGGCTGTCCAGCTTTGCTACTACATGGTAGAATTTCGTTGCATCTGCTGAAATTCTCCGGAGGTGAAACTGCGCCTCGACAGTGTTGAACCAGGCACGTGGGCTGTGCTGCCAGAAAGCGGGCAGCTGGACTGCGGTAGCTGCGCTAGCCTGGTTGGCTCCTGATGAGTCTGGTGTATGAAGGTCGTCCATACTTTGTCGTAGGGTCACCAGTGTAGAGAATGCGTTCAAGGATGAGGCTGAGTTTATTTCTCAGAGTCAACTTTATTGAGTGAACACATGCTCTATCAATCTCTAGGCAGGAAAAGAGACTGAGCAATCAAATACCACATTCTTATACTCTGCTGGAGCCACGACCCTCGGTCACATATTATTTAAGCAAACATATAATCACATGGTACATAGTCTCAGTCACAATACACTCTTTCATGTCTCACTATTGTCTCTTATCCCTCGATGGTCCGGGAATCCTCCTGGGACGTCCTCTCCGAGACAAGGGCCAAAACTCACACCTACTCTCCTGTAGATCTCTGTAGATCTCTGCAGGTCCAGACCTCTTTTGTCCCACGAGACGTGGAGTCCCCAATACACATACAGTCATACATTTGTGGGGAAATATGAACTCAATATATGCGCCACAGTATATTCATTTACTGCTTTGACTAATCAGTTCTAATTATCTTATTAACTATTTCTCTGAGTACTGCTATCCCTTTGCTGCAGTAATCCTGGAATTTCCCCATTGTGGGACTAATAAAGGCTTATCTTATCTTATCTTATCTTATCTTAAATGTGCGCTTGGTACATGACAAAGGCATATCAAAAGCGTATAAAAACACAATAACAGCGTTGGGGTTGAGCAGAACTTGAAGTAGTAGAAATATTTTTCCTCTTGAGCAACAATTAAATAAACAGAATGAAAAAATGTTCTGTAAAAAAACATTTTGGTCACATCTTACTCAGGCACATCTCAAAGTGCATAAAAACTCAATGTGCACTGTTAGTAGCCTTCACATTTGTTTCCCTTTTGAAATAAAATACACTACATCCTGGTCATAACTGACCTTGGCACATCACAAAGTGAATTTCGCTGAATAAAAAATGAGCTGTCAAACACTCCAGTGTACAAACCCCCCAAGAAAAGATTGATAACATTAACAACCATTGCACATCCACTATTGTGGTTTGTTTTGTTTTAAATCACCCCGTGTGAGTAGGAACCTCTTTTTAGAACTACACACACATATCAGTCAATCAGAAATTTCTAGAAGAGTTAAGGATGCAAAGAGCATCCACTTAAAAACTTGAGTAACGAGTTCAGTCTTGAAGGTTTGAGGGTTTTCTCCAAAATTTATAACAATTTTCTTATAGTTTTCTACTTTTCTCTGTAAATTTATCTAAATTTGAAACCATTTTCCTCAAATTTGTAATCTCCTCTTGTAAAATTGACTTTCTTGTACATTTGAGACTTTATTATGAATTTGTGGATTTTTTTAATGGATAATTTTTGTTTATTTTTAAAATAAAATTACTGATTTTTAATAAATTTGAAACAGACTGTGGTAAAGTTTTGACTTTTTTCCTTATACAATTTTCACTTTTGACCATAAGTTTGCAGAGACAGAAAAGAACAATAATTTAACTCTGATTTCAAAGAAAAAAAATTAATAAAATTAAATTTAATGAAATAAATTAACTTAAATGACCAAAGATGCAGTTATTTCTGTTAAAATATTTATATACTGTATATTTATAGTTTTTTAGAACTCTCCTCACCACCCAGACAGCAGGAAAAACCTCCCTTATTTTGAAATCCAAATGTTGGCACGTTTAGTTGGTCTGAAGACTGTTGACGGATTAAAGTCATTGACTTTGTGAATTTCAGTCATCTTAACTTGCCAGGTACATAATATCCATCCATCCATCCATCCATCCTGGATGGATAGATATTGTAGTAGCTGGTGAAGTCAATCCTAAGCGATTCAGTCACTCTTGCCTTTCCCTGCATACAGTATGAAGCCTCACCACACGTTTGCTCAGTGACTCTTCATTATTGCTCCCCTTTCCAGTGGGTTAAAACCACCATAAATACCTCTACTGCTTACATATCTCTTCTGCTTTTTTCCGCGTTTAAAGTACTTTAATAAACTCATGTTTCTCTCGGACAGCAATGCTAGAAAACCTCTCTGCCTGCTGACTGGAACGCTCATATGGGCGGGGTGCTTCTGAACTCCACAAGGATGACGGTGTTACATATGAATAATGGAGAGTCGAAAAGGAGCTGGTCTGAACATTCTCACTTTGTTGAGCCAAGTTCACAGATATTTATAATCCCAGCCGTAGACCGCCTGACATCACACTGGCACTGCTCCGGCCAGGCTACGGCAAGCCCCAAGGCCCAACTCCCCTATGCCCCATTCTCCCCCCGCTTTGGAAAATCGAGAACACAAATGAAACACTCGAATAAGTAAGATAACTATAAACACACATGAACATAGAAGATAACAATCCAGTCCACAAGTCCCTTCCCTAGACAGCAGAGCTGTCCTGAACCATACCGGTCACAAAACCGTCCAAGTATCTGGGTCTCCGACGCTCTCTAGCCGGGTGTCCCTCATGAGGGCACACTGCCTCCGGCACTATCGGTCCCAGCTGAGGGTCGGTGTCCGTCCGGACCCTCCAGTCCCAACTGTCACTGAAACAGTCCATGGCGGGGTCACTCCCCACCTCTGGTGGGGACCTCCTTAGCCTACTCGCATGCCATCGGGACCCATTATCCAGTTCAAAAGTATCTGGTCCTCTCCATCTCACGATTGTCTGGTGTTGTTCAGGGAATCAGTGAATGTAAACCCATCCACTAAGTAGGCCCTTAGTCCATTCTTAAGTGTCATGTTGATCCTCTCAACCCCCCCCCCCCCCCCCGTTAGCCTGCAGGTGATACACCGCTGTCTTGATCTGTTCGATCTCTCTGACTCTCAGAAACTCCTCAAAAGCCCCAGAAATGAATTGCAGGCCATTGTCAGTGGTGAGGGCGGCGCAGTGGCGGAGTGGGGGCAGGCCAGTGGCGGAGTGGTTAGCACTGCGGCAGCACAGCAACTCACCCTTGGCCAGGAGATCCTGGGTTCGATCCCAGCCCCCGACCAACAGTGATCTGTGTGGAGTTTGCATGTTCTCCCCATGTCTGTGTGGATTTACTCTGGGATTTCAATGGTTTCCTCCCACGTGCCAAAAACATGCACGTTAGGTTAATTGGCATCAAACTGGGGATTCTAAATTTTCCTTAGGTATGACTGTGAGAGTGAATGGTTGTCTGTCTCTCTGTGTTGGCCCTGAGATGGACTGGCGATCTGTTCAGGGTGTACCCTGCCTCTCGCCCAAAGATGCTGGGATAAGCTCCAGCCCCCCCACAACCCAAAAAGGATTAAGCAGAAGAAGATGAATGAATGAATGAATGTCAGTGGTGATGTAGTTCGGGGTCCCCCATCTGGCAAACAATGATGCCAGGAACCCCATGATCACCTCAATTGTCACTGATCCAGTCGGGAGCACCTCTGGCCATTTAGAGAACAAGTCATATGCCACCACAAGGAACCTGCTACCGGGGGGGGGGGGGAGCATGTAGTTCTCCACAAATGTCCAATTCGACGTGTTCCCAGGGTCCGGTAGGGAACGTGACCGGTCGTAGGGGAAGGGGTGGTGGTCCTCCGGTCTTCCCGCTCTCCAGGCATGGCACACAGTTCTTCACCATCGTCTCTGTGTTCTTGTCTATTCCCGGCCACCAAACTGAGTCCCTGCTGCGTTGTTTGACCTTGACCACCCCCAAGTGCCCCTTGTTGGAAAAAATTGTATATATGTATATAAACAGTTATCATTTTATTAATGATTCATGAAGCTGATGTCCCCACATGTGGGTGTAGCTGGAGCGTTGTGTGCCAGGACTCATCCTTTTCATATCTTGTACCTTTTTGCATATCCTGTACTTTTTTATCTTCTCTGTAATAGACTGTTGTATACAAACTGTGTGCTTTCCCCTGTGTGGGGGAAAAGAATGGGTTGTAAAGCTGTCACTGTCTTATCTTTGCCTATAAGAATTACTGTACGAGACTGCCTCGTCAGTATTTCAGCTCATCCTGTAAATGGTATGTGTTGATTACTCTTTGCAAGAAAAAGTTTCAAAGGCTCTGCGTGTCTTAAGTCTGATCTTTGATTCAGTCTAATACCTTTTTGTACTCTGTATTTGTGAGGTTATATTTCAGACTTCTGACATAGCTGGTGCCAAAACCCGGGACAGCTGAGATCCAGGTGGAGCGGGAAGGGATGTGTGTCCTGCAGGCTGAAAACCGTGCACGGTCTGATGGTATCCATCAGTATTGGAAACCCGACTTGAGGGAACGCTGCCAGAGACTCTCCTTCTCCCGGCTCTAATCTGGTGACGGCTGTCCTTACTGATAGAGCCTAAAAAGTAAGTTACAAATTTTTCCCTTTTCAGATTGACTGTAGTAGACGTATATGAAGAACAACCGAGCCTCACAATTCACAATTTCCCATTTTTAAAGAACCACAGGTCAGCTGACGAGCGAGTAATGGTAGTATAAGGCGGCGCCCTGTACTTTTCCTTGTGGTTAAAAACCGCTGCAGGAATGCAGTGGTCTTAGGAAGTAACGTGACGGCGATTCACGGTTACTGACCGGTCAGGTTTTAAAATAAAGAGGGGTGCAGGAGACAGTGTGACAGCGATTCACAACTGTTTGGTGGTCAGGTTTTAAAATAAGTAGGGTGAAGGAATTCACCCCAAATTGGGCAGTAATAGTGTTAACAGTCGGCATACTGATAACGTCCCTGACTACGAACACACCCCAAAAATTGGGCAGTAATAGTGTTACGGTGGGCGTACTGATAACGTCCCTGACCATCTAAAAATGGGGAATTGTGTTAGAAGACCAGATAGGCAGACGAATAAACAGAAGAAAAAACAGGACATAGCGCGCGCAGCTGTAAAAATTACAATAACAGACAAAATGAAAAGGGAAAAATAAAGGATCCAGAAAAATACTTAAATAAATGGAAAAAAGGATTTCTCATTCAAGCCCACGTTGAACGTGGATGAATGCCAGGCATTGTTAACAACCATTGAAAAGACGTCTAATAAACCTGTTAAAACAGGCAAACCCAGTGCGGAGCTCCAATGTGCCATCTTGTGGTCACAAGCGGCAGAGGCTTCCCAACGGAAAGCTGATGAAGCCAGAGAAAAGCAGAAACAAATGAAAACTCAAACTAGTACTGTTAGTACAGCCCCACTATTGGAAAATCCACCCCCATACCCCAAACCGGGACCTAAGGCGGGCCCGTATTCCACTCTTTCACAAGAAGCCCAAGAGGTTGGAAGGAGGAAGCAAATAAAATCACAATAATTAGACCATAACATTTAAAGACGGACGGATTAAATGGTAGCAGAACTGGATAACGTTAAAATGGACAATGAGAAAGTTATTTTATCTCTTATCTATTCTTTGTGTGTGTGTGTGTGTGTGTGTGTGTGTGTGGTTGATCTGTGAAGAAAGTGGTCTAAATATGGGTACTTTTACAAAGTTTTGGGTTTTTATTTTTTCAATTTAACTCTGTGGGGTCTTGATTAATGTTGCGTACGTGATAAACTGTTTACATATTTTTTAAAAAAAGGAAAAAAAGCAATTTTGACGCATTACTGACCTTTGTCCTTGACTGAAATATGACAGTGCACTTTATAGGAAAAAAAGGACTGACGTGTGACAATGTGACTACAGGCCATACTATGATCATATTATGATGTCATTTAATAATGCCTAATCACTGAATATTTTATGTTTACCCTATATCACATGATTTAGAGCACAGAGGATCAAAACAGATTGATAATTAATGTGTCTGTGCATATGATCTGCCAGAGGCTGTGGATTATCAGACAAAGGTCTTGGAGAAAGAATCCTTAAATTGATAAGCACTTTTTGAAGCCAAGTATGACTTTGTATGACACTGTAGATAACATAAGGTGTACCGATTCAAATGACTTTGACTTTACAAATGTAATGTTTATATGATTTTATACTGATATTACTCACCACATAATGGTGCGGTAACAATATATTTCAGAAATGTGACAGCAATGAGGGATGTGCTTCTCCTGATTCAGCAGTGGCCAAGCTGGGTCAGGGTGAACTACATTGCACTCCATAATTTACCAAGGAATGTATGAAATAGGGACATTCCTTGTAAAACATTAAATCAAATTCTAAATTAGGCAAAGCGTCCGCCTTTCCTTTGACTGAAAGAATGTGACACAATATTTCAAATTCAACCCATTTGTGTTCAATTGGACAAACTGATCTTATTTATCAATGCTGAAGCATATCAAAAATGCACAGATAGTTATTTTGTTTTTCTTAAATGAAATTTGTAAACTATTTCAAGAGATGTCACAAAAAGAAGCTATAATTATTGAGATCTCATCTTTGAAGGAACTGGGCTACCTGCAAATTTTATTTAAAACTAAAAATGGTAACACACTTCCTTTCAGTAAAAGAATCAAACAAATACCCTGTAACTTTGCTGCATGTGAGCCTCCATGTATCAAAACAGAGGGTATCAAAGAAATTAATTAGCAAATAATTAGCAATCCTCAGAAAAATAGATAATGCATAAAAATTATCAATAAATGCAATTTTATTTACATAAGTGCTTTTCATTTCATTTTCTGTAGTGCCCAGGATAAACATATGGCTGCAGTTATAACTCAAATACAGGCTGGGCAATACAGACCACCTTTTTATTATTTATGGGATAATACAAATAATAAGATCATGCCCTCTATTATCCTACACATTTCCCATGTTGTGAAGGAGGGGGCGAACAGCAGCTCTCTCTCTCTCTCTACTTAGCAAAGGAAGAAGCGAGCGACAGGCTTGCTCTGTAAAAAATAGAAGTGTGCTTATGCTGTAACGGTGTTGTCTGGGGTCCTGATTGTGTAAAAATTCCACAACCTGCATCACCTCCAACAGCTGAATGAGCTACTAACCTGAATGTAACTTATCTGTATTCTGTACAGATAGTAAATATGCTAATAGCACATGCCACCTGCATAACGCTACTCACTGTGCTGCTATTGGCCTTTTAGGAACCGTCTGTCTTATTAATAATGCTGATGTTTTAAAAGACTGTCAAAATAATATGGACCTTCCTCCTGTTTCATGTGTAAATAATTAGATATACATTTGGCTTGTCTGATGAAAATTTGCTCTGCCACCCACATTATACAGATGAGCTGTCCTGGTGGCACATGGCCAATTATGTGCCACCAGGAGGGAAATCAATGATGAGGATGTTGGAAAAAAACTGTCCTAATATTTTGAAAGAAGTAACAAAAACATGCCAAAGGTGCATCATTTGTTTATAAAATAATGCTCAAGGAGCAATGGAAAGCTACAATATTGGTTGGTGTTGATTGACACCTTCACAAAGTGGACAGGAATTCATCACACATCCTCAGCAAATGCCGCATCTGTGTGTGTGAAACTCTATTGAATGATGCTCTTTCCGTTTTTGGGGTTCCAGAACTGATTTATGCAGATAATGGAACTCATTTTACAGGACAAACAGTTCAAGACTTAATCCAAGCTGTAAGAAGTAAGATCAAATTTCATAGTATCGGTACAATCAATCAAATGCTGGCAAAAACCACACATGGAAAGGGTATTACTTGGCCAGAAGCTCTGAAATTAGTCAGACTAACCATTAACTCTATACTAGACCCAAAGACAGGATTATCACCTTTTAAATGTGTTTTTTCACCATCCTTATGTATTACCTGACCTCTCACCACTAACCACACCTAACAAATACACAGATCTTGGTGAACATCTCAGGGAATGTTTTGATTCTGTCAGAAGCTCTCTCTGCTCCACAGAAAAGGATAACCTGGAGACTATGTCTTCATAAAGAACCACCACCGACAACACTGGACACTCCCACTCCCACTGCAGTACGTATTGCTGAATGACCATCTCGGATTCACCTTTCACACGCTAAAAGACTACGGGTGCCTGTAAGTGAACTAACTAACTTGTTTCCCTGAGTAAGTCCAGTACAAAGGGGGCATGTCCTTTTAAGGACAAGGCCGTCTCAACCCTGGTGAAGAAAGAGGCCCGGAGGGGTACTCTCTCAGGTGGAAGCATGGCACCAAAATTATTGATGACTCTGTGTTCAGCACTTCTCCTGGCAGTGGGGTGGTAATCTCTTTCTGATTCAAGGACAAGGAACCCACGAAGCACGGACAATGAACAATACGCATAACCTATGGTACCAGACAATGGTGGTTTCGGTGAGAGGACTGGGAATCGATACTTCTTGCTATGTGCGTTCATTGCTACCCCATTTACACAAGACTGCAATACCCATGATTGACTACAATACCCATGATCCCTGTTCCACTGAGTGAAGAGAAAAACGCCCGGAGCGACAATAGCGATGAACTCTCGTCTCAGTCTGTTTAATACAAGCAATAATGTTGGACATTGGTTGGTGGGGAATTTGTCAGAAAGGTATCTTAATAGATTGAATGTCACTATTACTGATTACACTGGGTCTAAGATTAGAATATTTAATATTATTGGGATTGGAACTTCTTTGCTTGCAGTTAAGAAGCATTTAATGAAAGTAAATCCTACACTGTTTACTTCACCAATCTGCTTTCACAAAAATTGTAGTAAAAACAGTTTCAACCTGGGTATTTCACAAAGATGCAATGATACTAAGGAAGTGACCTGTGAAGTGTCATATTATGATTCTGTCTGTAGAAATGTATTTCACTTTCCCTATATTGCTGCTGGAAAATTCACCTTAAAGAGGAAAAATTGTACTTTTAACTGTAGCAATAATCCTACTGTTTTTTGGCCAAATGATGATGGTATGGATTCTTGGAAAACCAATGGGTACTCTTTCTCCAATGTATGGCAGTGCTCTAGCTATACGCCACATAAATGCTTGATGATGTCAATGTAGAAAATCTTTTGAAGTTACATTATACTGATAATTGCATATGATTAAAAAGATTAATAAAATAATAAACAGGAGGGAACTGTTGGAAAAAATTGTATATATGTATATAAACAGTTATCATTTTATTAATGATTCATGAAGCTGATGTCCCCACATGTGGGTGTAGCTGGAGCGTTGTGTGCCAGGACTCATCCTTTTTATATCTTGTACCTTTTTGCATATCCTGTACTTTTTTATCTTCTCTGTAATAGACTGTTGTATACAAACTGTGTGTGCTTTCCCCTGTGTGGGGGAAAAGAATGGGTTGTAAAGCTGTCACTGTCTTATCTTTGCCTATAAGAATTACTGTACGAGACTGCCTCGTCAGTATTTCAGCTCATCCTGTAAATGGTATGTGTTGATTACTCCTTGCAAGAAAAAGTTTCAAAGGCTCTGCGTGTCTTAAGTCTGATCTTTGATTCAGTCTAATACCTTTTTGTACTCTGTATTTGTGAGGTTATATTTCAGACTTCTGACACCCCTCATGCAGCATTTCTAATACTCGTCCACTCAAAGCTGCTGGGATGATGGCGCACTGCCCCCTAGCCACGCACACATCATTCCAGCAGCTGAGCTTGTCCCTAAACCAATGAAACAAGGCCAGTTCACCCAGTGCTCCCATTGGCCAGCCCTCTCTGATCTCCAAGCACAGTCTTCCCATCACCTGGCCACTCTCCGAAACCTCCCTGAGTTCCTCAGGGGACACAATTTCTCAGAGTGCCCCATGCAAAACGTGGACCAGTTCTGTCTCATCTGAGTTCACCGCCCCTAGGTCTGGTGTCAGAGCGCATGTCGGGGCCCTAGATAGAAGATCCACTACAACATTGTCTTTGCCTGGAGTGTACCTTGTCTCAAAGTTGTAGGCCCTCAGTCTCTCAGACCATCTGTGGATCCTCAGTGGCCTGTGTCCCGACCCTGAGGTCTTGAGAGCAGAGTCATGAGCACTCGGTGATCTGTTCTCAACGTGAAGTGCTGCACGTAGAGGTAGATATGCCACCTCTCACAGGCCCAGACACAGGCCAGTGCCTCCCTTTTGCCCATGGCATATTTCCTTTCTGCCACCGACAGAGACCTCGACGCAAACGCCACAGGACGCTTCATACCATCCTGCACCTGTGACATCACTGCCCCCAGGGCGGAACTGGATGGGTCACAAGTCACTATAGTGGGGCAGTTTTGGTCAAAATGGGCCAAAACCGGTGGGGAGGTGAGCTGCCGCTTCACCTTTTCCACTGCCGCCGAACAGGCTGGAGTCTGGGTCCAAGGTGCATCCTGCTTCAGCAGCACCCAGAGCAGCTTGATTGTCTCCAAGTACCTGGGAATAAATCGTCCATAAAAGTTAACCATCCCCAAGAACAAAGAAATCTCAGCTGGCGAGGAGGGGTCCACAAGGTGAAGCACCGCCTCTACGTTCGAAACCAACAGTTTCAGTCCACCCCACAAAGTCCACTGCGTCCTCTGCAAAGACACACTTTTCGCCGTTCAACGTGACCCCATGTTCCTGCAGCATTTCCAAAACCCTTTCCAGTCTCTTGTCGTGTTCCTCTCCCGACGCCCTGTGCACCACAATGTCATCTAGGTACACTACCACCCCCTTCAGGCCGGCCAGCATGGTTGCCATGACCTTCTGGAAGCAGCTTGGCACCAAGCTCAGCTCAAAGGGCATCCTGGTGTAGTGGAAAACCCCCATGTGGGTCACGAAGGCCGTCAGATTCTTGCTGTCTGGGTGTAGCGGCACCTGCAGATAACCTTGATGCAGATCCAATTTCAAGAAAATCTTCACCCTGCTGAATGTTGCCGTGAGTTCCTCCATAGTCGGCAGTGGATACTTGTCTGGGATGATCACCTTGTTCACAGCTCTAAGGTCGATGCACGGTCTTATGCCTCCACCTTTCTTTCTTGCCACCACCAGATTAGAAATCCATGGTGACGAATCAGCCCTTTCAATGACCCCTGACTCCAGTAGCTTGGTTGGTTCTGCTGATACCTCATCCCGCAGTGCCAGTGGGAGACGTCTCAACAGCTGCATTTTCGGCATGACGGCCTCATTGATGAGAGGCTGATGATAGAACACCTCGATGTGGCCCAGGCCTTCAAACAACGACGGCCAGCGGAGGTGCCAGTCTGAGCCAACGGATAGTACCCTAGAACCCCCCGGGTCCATTATGGAGAAACCTAGCTCCCCCAGCAGGTCAGCTCCCAACAGGTCGGTTCCCTGGCACCCCACCTGAAAGGTGAAGCTGGGGACCCTTTTTGACCCACAGGTTACCTCAAAGTCCGCTGTGCCCGCCATTTCAATCTCTGCATGTCTGTTGCCGAATAGCCTCACCGCTCCATCTTTAATTCGTCTCGCGGGAAACAGCCTCCGCTGTGTGGGCAGGCTCAGGATAGACTTCCCGGCCCCCGAATCCACAATGAGCGGCACATCCACTCCATCCAGCTGGAGCACATACCACTTCAATAGGCCTTTCCCTATGCGAGCAGCATGAACCTGGGCTGGGCTCCTGGGTCGTCTCACCCGTAATGCCCTTCTCTTCTTTGTCCGCTTCTTCTTTCTTTTCTTTCTAGTCTCTCCATGTCATACTGTTAACGCGCAAACCTCCGCACTTGGCGGGAAATTGTTCTCAGACGGTTTCTCGCTAACCTTAGCCGTTAGCTCCAACTGGGCCACCGACTATTCTCTTTTCATTAAGTCCAGTCTTCCTCCCACGACGGTGGCTCTTTAGATACTCTCAGCCTGGTCGTTAGCCATGCACAATTGGTGCTATGTGCTAGCTTGTCCCTCACTACGCTGTGCTTTTCTGCTCTGAAGCCACACTTCTGTGCTAAGCTAAGCAGCTCTAGCAGGAACGAATGCAGCAACTCACCCTTCCGTTGCCATCGTTTGAAGAACTCCCACTGACTGTTCGTGACCATAGAAACGTCACCAAACGTGCTGTTCATGGCCTTCAGATCGTCCTCCAGCGAGCCGCCCTAGCACAGCCCGAAGAAGATTTGCTGTCCCTCGGCGCCGAGACACTGAATCATAATACTCCTCCATCTCTTTTCGCTGTCCGATCTCAGGCCCGCCGCTGTCAGATATATATTGAAGCTCTGCTTCCAATGAGCCCATGAAGTCGCCGGCAAGCCCAGTTGTTCCAGGAACACTGGCATCTGTCCTACACACGTTGCCATTGTTCTCATCGTCGCCAAATGTTACATATCAATAACGGAGAGTCGAGAAGGAGCTGGTCTGAACATTCTCACTTTATTGAACCGAGTTCACAGATATTTATATCCCCAGCCGTAGCCCACCTGACATCACACTGACCCTGTCCCGGCCAGGTTACGGCAAGCCCCAAGGCCCAACTCCACTATGTCACAGACGGTCATGCGCGTTGTTCATGTGCATGCTTGCAGACCGTCATTCCTTCATATTTTCTTCTTAAATTTATATTTCCTTGGCGTGGCCTGAGCCACTCGGCGGTTGGTTCTGGGCCACATGTGGCCCGCAGGCCACTAATTGCATAGACCTGCACTATAATGTTTCCTATTAATGACACATTAGCAACGTCATTTAGCATTTGCTGTTTTATAATTAGAGGAAGATGTGTTAATGTGACTTACCTCCAATTAAAATGAGGCTAAAGGACTATCCTCTCTGACGTATCATGGTGGGGAAAAGTCCCACATCCCTGGCACAGAAGTAGCAGCTATATGACCAAAACATTAGCTTGCAGTAAGCTGCTAATCACCGGAACCCACTATTGCACACACCTGGCACACTGCAGGGGAGAGGCAGGCTGTGACAAGCAGAAACGAGGTATGTGTGTTTTAAATCCCTATATAAACAATACAGTTTTATATGAAGCAGTAGACGTCTTTTATCGTGTCACCGATATATATCGTCATATTGCACAGCCCTAGACCATAGGGCTGTCTATGCTTAGATCACCGATCTCATGAACGTGAAACGACGTGCCGAGGTATCAAAAAATGGTGATTTCAATGCATTTCTATGGCAATGTTCGCTAAATTTAAACAAAGAAAATGTCGAAATAGTGTGCAACTGGCTCATGTAGCCATCACCATCTCATGAAAGATGGCGATAGCAATCAGAATACAAGTTTTTTTAGATTCACATCGGCCAGCAGAGATTTCCAAAGGAGGATTTTGTGGGCTGCCTTTCATATGAGTTGGCTGAGGGATATGACCTACATCTCTCTCTGGCCACAAATGGAGATTGCTCCTGTTGCAGGTATGTCTGTTTACCAAATTATGACTCTTATTTATCATTAAAAGTAACGTGCCTACACTTAAAGTTAATACGAAAATGTGGAAAAACATCTGAATTTGCATCAGAGGGAGTTAATAGCTAAAAGAACATTAGCATAGAAACGTGTCGGCTTGGTAGAAATATTCATTCCAATTTGAGCTGTTTATCACCCTCAGAGTAAATATATTAACATTGCAATTGAACTAAATTAAAAATAAGACTGACACTCACCTGCTGAAAAATGGACCAAAGCTCTGTAGAGCTGAAACGAAGTGTCGGGATTAACAAGGCTAACCAGTGTAAATAAACAGGAGCGTATAGGAGACAGGAGGCTGTTTTTCCAGAGAGCTCTGGTAGATAAATTTTGCAAACCTAAACATGACTGTCATGACCAGGTGAGCACGTACCCCCTCCTTCCTGAGAATGATTCCCCAGTGCCGCAGGCAATCACAACACCTGCGTGATTAAACGCACCTGCCACTTCTGCCTTGCCAGCGCATAAAGGATCACCAAGCGGAGGCTTCAGCGCTGGCTTGTTGGGTATACTGCCTGGCAATTGTAAGCAAGTTGAAATATTGTCTTCAGAGGATAACCTAATTAATTCCTCTCTTTTTTCTCCTTTTCTCAGATTGCTGCCATCAGTGCGGTGCATCTTCGGCAATTGTTGTGCGCTCATCTGCCCCATCGTCCTCACCCCTCTTCAGCAGCCAATCTCCACCCAGTCAGACACCACCCAGCTCCTTCCCATATCCTACTCTCTGCCAGCTTCTTCCCGCTGGTTCATCTATTACTGCTGGGCCCCTCTGTCGGGTTCTCTGCTCGGCTCACATAAGTGGCAATTTGTGTACCCACTTCCCTAGCCTCCATCCTCCACAAATTTGCTCTCGTCTCTCCCCACAGGCTGTGTCTTCCTCTGGCGAGTGACATTTTCCATAACTGTGCTTCTTAATTTTATTGCTTCTCTGTGTCGTGAGTGTTTTCTCTGGTGTGGTTCCCTGCACTTCAGCTGATCATTCTATCAATATGACAATGACGGCTTTTTGGTGATTTCTACAGCAAATACAACTTATTTTCTATTATTGGAGTGTTCTGCCAATGCACAGCCAAGCTGGCACATCTATTCGTAGTTACAAATATCAATATATATTGTTTTTGGACACTGTTGAATCATTCTTCTATATACTGACTGGTAGACGGTAGGGACACTTTTTGAGATCACAAATTTAAAGTTTTTGATCATATCTGATCCGATCTTGTGGTGAAAGCTCATCATAATATTGATATTGTGGGGGCATGGGGTAGGGGTTTCTCCACCCAGAGAGGGCAGAGGGAAGAGGAGGACAATGGACTGAAGAAGAAGGTGTCACCGGGGGGCATCAGACAGGACTGTTGGTTCTATGCGCCTCCCGGTAAGAGATGCTGCAGCTGCGGAGAGAAGAAATTTGTCGGAGCGGCGCCGGTATTATGTTATGTTAATGTGCCACACAATTCTTTGTTCATACGACAATGTGTATGGTCGGAAGTTCCGGGTCTCGATGCATGGGAATAAAGATATTGTTAGAATAATTCTGAGTTTAAATCATTCAAAGTCAAAGATCAGGCAGAAAATTGGATTTATGTACATTTATTTAACCTCAATGGCCATTTTGAGGGAGAGATTACAAAGCATGGTATTCAGTCACACCTAGAATCTCTAAAGAAATACATTCTTTAGGTCTGGTATATATAGGTAGAAAAAGGAGGAGAAGGAGGAAGATAAGGGGAGGAACAGAATGGGACAGTCCTGATAATCAAAGCTTATCCGGGGAGACATCACAAACACTCTGGAGACATGAGGCCCGTAAAACTAATAGAATGTCCATATAGCTAATCTATATACAGGCTGAGGAGTTCCTGTGCATTCCTGTGACCCAAAACAGGATATGTCAAAGAGATTATAAGAGTAGCTTAGATCATTCCTTACACATGTACTGATCCTGTACTGAATTCTCTGAAGGCCAATAATTACTCATAGAAACATGCCAATAATATATGAACTTATCCTATATGGAATGCACATATAAACACTAAACATGGCATATGAAAGGCATGATACTTCTCAAATATAATAATACATTATTAGTGACAATAATAATGTAGATAAAACTGGATTTTTCTATCATATCCCCCCTTGATGCTTAATAAAGCATCAGGATTAAAAGAAAAATAATCAAAGTTGTAGCAAAATAAAGTGAATGAAATAATATAAGGATATGTGTAAGAATTTACATGCTGTTATGTGCCTTTGCAAGTTAAAAACGTGTGTAGTATATGCCATTAAGGGTGAACATGTGTAATATGATCAAAATTAATTTTAGACTGTGGCAAACAAGAACGTAGAAAATAATATGAAACAGCCTTAAATTATATTGCAACCTTCAAAAACCCTTAGGTTAGTATTACCCCCCTTCACCATCCTCATCATCATATGAAGGACCCACACGAGAAAAATCTGAAGTTATAAAATCATTACCAAGTTTATGATGAGACTTCTCTATTAAGAGAAACACTAAGTTAACCCCTTGCACTCTGGTCAATTTCCCTAAAAACGCCAAAAAATAATGTACCCAAAGTAAATCAAAAGCTGTTCTTCAACCCTTTGCAGCATATTCATGGGGTTGGTCTCATTTAAAAGAAAACACTTTGAATTTTTTGGCAAAACAGTCATAATCTCTCTAAGTGCTCCGGTCACTGAGTAACAGTCATCTAAACATACTGAACTTGAAATGAATTTTGCCTGGGTTTTTTATTGGATACAAATGCTTGCAAATAACACACAGCTGTCAGATCCGGGATGGAAAACGCAACAGAAATGTAGAACCAAGTGTTATCCAGCTGAGGTCAAAATTTTGTAGCAATACCACAAAAAATGAATATATTACACAGCTTTTTTCTTAGGTTGTTCCCAGGCGTTTTTGAACTGTGCCAAATTGTGCCAAATGGCACAGTTTGGAAAAACGTCTAACTTTTGAATGATTCAATATAGAAGCTTCATCTTGAGCTCTAATGAAAGGTGAAGGGCTGTGAGTGTGTGTGTGTGTGGGGGGGGGATTTATTCATTCATGAATGAATGAATGAACAAACAAGCCCCCACACACAAAGAAGCATGCCACGTAAAAAATGTGTGGCTTTTTTTTTACAAGAAAAAAATAACCTACAGTGCAATAAAAATTATACTAAAATATCTGTAATGTAGAAGATAACAACTCCCCCCCCACCCCCCCCGCTACAGAGGACGGACATTGTCCATCAACACATGACGGGCGCCGCGGTCTACTACGCACAGTTGTACTAAAATATCTGCAATAATATCTACAGAAGAGTAGCGCGGGGCGGGGGCGTTCGCGGTCCGTGCGCTGTCCGGACCGGACCGGAGCCGTCATGTTGCGATAACACACAGTTGTAATTTACCGATCGGTCAAAAGTCATTTGGATTACAATTTTCAGGGATAAAGAATAATTTAGCTTATAACACTTACCTGTCCACAACAGCAGTGTCGCTGGCGAACTTCTCTTCCTCATTGTCAGACAAACATGACGCTGGTCCGCTTGTTACGGACTCATGGTTCTGGTCACGCGACCCGGTCAAACCATAGATAGATAGATAGATAGATACTTTATTTCGAACAAAAAAGTATAACAAAAACAAAACAAATGACAAATGCAATAAAGTAACAGTATAGTGTTTGAAAGGGAGAAGCAAGAAGTGAACACTTTTTAATTCCATCTCCTCTTTTCCATAAATACACCCATCCATAATTCCATTATTGTGGTTTTGCGCTTCCATGATTGCGGTTTTGGCGAACGATTTTTCAAAACAAATAAGAACAGTAGTAAGAAAAAAAGACTGGCGAACGCCTGTGTGTCACCCAGCCTTACACAAAACAGATTTTATGCAAGGGACGCATGCTTTCGAACTTCTGTGCTTCAATTGGCTCGCTGTATTCGCAGCCGTTGGTAGGCGGGTCCTTCTTGCTAGGTTTTCAGTCATTGGTTCTTCAAGGTTTCAGAAACCCAATTCAAGGCTCTTATTAGTCGAATGAGAGGTCAATCACATCTAAACCAATCAAAGCACTCTTTTGGCTTTCTGTTCGCGGCTGTGTCTGTAGTGGAAGAACGGAAATGCAGCTTTTTTTTTCTTCAGTGCACCCTAAGACGCACACTGTGCGTCCTAGGGTGCCCTCATGCGCTCTAGGACGCAGAGACGTGTCCGCCCGTGGTACACCGAAGTGCAAGAGGTTAATGAGTTTTGTCATCATTGCATGCAAAGCAATAAAGCTATGTGTATCTGAGGTATTAATATGACCATTTGCAGCATTTTCATGGATAGAAGTAAAACTATAATCTCCTATAATAGGGCCTACACCCCTACGGGTGGTAATTAGTCGATCAAGAACCGTTCTATCCTTTGTTAGAATTTTGTAAATGATTGCAGTCTACAATTAAGTGTTTTAATCCCTAAGGTGTTTTGTTTCCACTCTCACTCAAAGAAACAGTGAACAAAAACCTCACTCCTCTACTTTTCATCTGAAATTGCATTCATGCTTCATAAATGGCATCATGTGGTAGAAAAGCATCTCTCTTCACCCTGCCCACCTGCCCTGCCGACATGATGAGGGACGGTCAGTTGCCAAAACAGGGTACACAAACCTGCCCAGTGTCCTGGCCAGGTGCAAATACGCCCAATGACTCAATGACCTTTGACAATGTAAATCCTTGGTATAACACTTGCTCACTTCGTTGGTCAAGCAGGGTAGCAGTACAGGGGAGAGACGCACTGTAAGCCGTTGCATACTCAGAGAGTGTTAAGCTGCTGGAAAGGGGCCATCACCACTTTAAAAAGAGGAGCTCCCTGATGAAATTAGCTTTGCATTTGCAGAGTAAGGAGTGTCATCATGTTTCTGATCAGTGGAGTGATGTGTTGTGCCTGGTGTGATTCAGAATGAAGTTTGCTATATTATTTCTGTATATAGACTCTCTTAAAAAAAACCAAACAGCCTGTAGTAACTGCATTAATTTAACAATAAAAGATATTTGTCTAACTGTTAGTGTTATTAAGGAGTAATCATAACAATTCTCTACAGTGTATAAGCAATGAAACAGCTTAATAACCATCCATCCATCCATCTTCTTCCGCTTAATCCTTTTTGGGTCGCGGGGGGACTGGAGCCTATCCCAGCATCTTTGGGCGAGAGGCACCAATGTTAAGTATTACTAGAGGATGATGAGGATGATCAGGTAACAACACCAACTGCACTTTTCTTTCCCTTGTATTTTTTCCCTTGTCATGATAAACAAACAGCCTGCTTCTCTATTAGCAAAAGTCGTTACTGGACGCCAAGCCGTCAGCTGACACTTGCATAGAGAAACAGTTAAACAGTCATTTGTTGTTGTTTTTTTAAATAAGTATAATATATATATATATATATATATATATATATATATATATATGTGTGTGTGTGTGTGTGTGTGTGTGTGTATATTGTCATGTGGTGATCCTCGCGGATCACCATGAGACGCCAAAGAGCCCACCAGTGAGTTTGGCAATGATGTTAATTTATTTACACACGTGACAAGACAAGACTATGAACCCCTCAGGGCAAAAACACACATTACACAAGACTTGGGCTCGTAGGGCTACCCCAGCCGCTACGAGCTAAACTGTGACATGAACAAAGATCACAAACCTGACATGAAGGTTTGACGAAGCATTGACAATGTCTGGCAAGGAAGATTAGACGATACTCCTGCGCCATACCGTCGCTAGTGCCGGGTTTATAAAGGCGAAGCACTAACAAACGGCAATGACATACAGCTGGCCAGCCTTGACAGGCGGAAGCCCCACCGAGCACCTTCACAATAAGAGCCCGGTGAGGCCAGAATACAGCCCACAGCTGTTAAGGCCGGCAGCAAGTTGGACCTGGCCCGAGCGCTATCAGAACCCAGCGCTCGGGTCGTAACAGTACCCTCCCTCCACGGGCGGACTCCAAACGCCCCAAGGGACCACCCTGCCCCCCCCACCCCCCAGGGTGGGAGGCTGGGGGTAGGTGCGGAGGGAGAGAACCCAAAACCAGAAACAAAAAGTGACAAGAACAACTACATCCAGGACAACGACGAGACTAACCACTCAAAAAAAAAACAAAACAAGAAAAAGCGCATGGCAAAACCCAAAAAACAGAACTACTGGGTCAGAAAGACTAGATACAAGGCCTAAGACAAAATACCAAATATACAAATCAGATAAATCACACAGAGGAAGATAAGGCAACAGCAGAACATAACACAATTGCCCCAAAAATCCAACTAAGTTACAGGAACCACAAGACAGCACGAGAAAAAATAAATCTTGGCCCACATGTTACACAAGAAAATGCCCCCCCCCCCCGCCCCGAGTGAATTCACATGAGTCTCCAAAAAAAACCAAATACAGATGCAGAACACTTACTGGCACATATCTGAGTATACACAACAAAAAAAAAGGCTACTGCAAGACATAAAACACAAAAATACACCGGACAGCAAGGAGAGAAAAAAAAAACAGAACAATCACAGACAGAACAACCCAGAAACACGACCACTACCCCCCCCCCCCGACAGTTCATGCCGACCGGCGGAGACCAAGTGCCACAGGAACAGTTCAAGCGGTCTCCCTGCGTCCAACAGCCGTCGAGTGGTCACATGAGGCGGAACATGACTAGGCGGCTCACCAGAGTCCCATGCCCGGCACGTCCGCACCTCCGGTGGTCGAACCAGGTCGCTCGACGACACGCACAGTAGGTCGGGTGGCCGAACCGAGGTGCCGAACCGGCGAAACAGTCCCTCCGGCGGCCGACCCGTGTCCCTCAGCCACCTGTCCAGGGCAACAGCAACCTGCGGCAGCCTCCCTGACGAGGACAAATCTCGGGAGAACAGGAGCGAGCGAACAGCAGCCCCTACGGCCCCCGGCAATGATGCACAGGGGCGGTGACTCAAAAGGAACAGACAAGCAGGGCAAGCCTGTAAGCCGCTCGACGGAGAAAGTTCTGCAGCTCCTCCCCCGTCCGTGGACCAAGCTGGCGCTGCACCGCCGTTGGACCCCGATTGGGTCCCAGCTGCACCCACGTTGGACCCTGATTGGGCCGAAACCGCACCCGCGGTGGACCCCGATTGGGCCTCCGACGCACCCATGTTGGACCCCGATTGGGCCAGAACTGCACCCGCGGTGGACCCCGATTGGGCCGAAACTGCACCCACTGTGGACCCCGATTGGGCATCTGACGCACCCACGTTGGACCCCGATTGGGCCAGAACCACACCCGCGGTGGACCCCGATTGGGTCGGTGCAGCTCCGCTGACGATCTCCACCCCCGAACCTGGGACCTCCAACTCGGTGACTCCGACCCGTTCTCCGCCGGTGACACTGCAATAAAGCTCAGAGACAGGAAAACCGGGATCAGAATCACCGGTAGCAGCGGAACCCAGCGAGACGAGCTCGGGCGCAGCAGATGGCTGCTCCTCACTTGCCTCCCTGAGAGGCAGGCAAAAATGCTCCAAAACAGGGGACAAAGACACAAGAGGGAGCACTTGCCTGCACTCGGGTTCCGTTGCCACCCAGGACTCCGACGATCCAGGTTCAGGGCGACTCTCGTCAGCAGACTCACACTCAGCTGCGTCGGGCTCCGCAGCTGGGAAGATCTCATCTGCAGCCCGAGGTTCTTCCCACACTGCTGTCCACGCCGATGACCCGTACGGCGTGGGGGCAGGGGACCCTCGACCCACTGGCTCGGACCGCTCTGGCGAGGAGACCCGGGGACGCGTCTCCGTCGGCTCAGGCTTCGGGCCGCAGTCCGCTCCTCTCCTCCGTCCACGGCGCGGCTGCAGGGCCGGATCCAGGCTTTCTAGCACTGCGGGGGCCCTCTTCATCCAACGACGCTGGCCTGGCGTCGCGGACCACTCGGCGGGGGAGAACACAGAGGCAGCAGGTTTAGTAATTTCATCCACAGCAGGTGGAGGGAGCTCGGGGGGCTGTGGACCCCGAACTCCACACCCAGGAGTCAGACAAGGCAGAACAAAATCAAGGTGTAACAAATTATCGTGCACTTGCCTTCCTCCCGGGGTTGAGATGGTTCCTGCTGTGGGGGACGTCGTTCCTCCTTCTCCCCGCTGGATGGCGACAGAGGGCCCCCTGGGAAGACGAGGTGGGGCCGCTCTCGGAGGTTCGCTGACGGGCTCTGCCAGCAGCGAGTCCAGCCGGGGATTGTGCTGCGAATTGCCCGCGCCATTGCGCCGACGTCGGCAGCGGCCCCCAGACGGTGCGCACTCCTGGACCAACTCCGGGACGGGGACGGAACTCCAACGCGGGGAGCGAGGATGCCTCCTCCTCTGCTTCCTGCTCTCTTCCTCCTCTAGCCCACGAAGTACCTCGCGCTGCACGGCGAGTTCTTCCCACCTTGTTATCACCTCCGGGTGATCGTCATAGTCGAGGGGGAGGTTGTCCAGAAATTCCACAGCGTAGTCCAAATGCCTGAGAATGTCGCTGGGAGCGACGCACAGCATAGCGGTGAATAACGTGCAGTCCACATACTCCAAAACCTCCGCTAGCTTCCTGCCCAGGCGCCGACCGCGGCCCCTGGATGACGGCATTCTCCCAGAGATAGACACTCGGACAGAGAAGAAACCACAGTCCGGTAAAGGCACAAACTCCCGGTGAAAAGGCGTCTCGGTGTGGCACCTCCGTTTAGACGTCCTGGCAGGAGTATACTGTCATGTGGTGATCCTTGCGGATCACCATGAGATGCCAAAGAGCCCACCAGTGAGTTTGGCAATGATGTTAATTTATTTACACACGTGACAAGACTATGAACCCCTCAGGGCAAAAACACACATTACACAAGACTTGGGCTCGTAGGGTTACCCCAGCCACTACGAGCTAAACTGTGACATGAACAAAGATCACAAACCTGACATGAAGGTTTGACGAAGCGATGACAACGTCTGGCAAGGAAGATTAGACGATACTCCTGCGCCATACCGTCACTAGTGCCAGGTTTATAAAGGCAAAGCACTAACGAACGGCAATGACATACAGCTGGCCAGCCTTGACAGGCGGAAGCCCCACCGAGCACCTTCACAATAAGAGCCCGGCGAGGCCAGAATACAGCCCACAGCTGTTAAGGCCGGCAGCAAGTTGGACCTGGCCCGAGCGCTATCAGAACCCAGTGCTCGGGTCGTAACATATATATGTATATATATATATATATATATATATATATATATACGTATATACAGTATATACATATATATACACAGTATATTAAACAGTCTCTTTTAAGGGTTTCGGGTGGGGTAAAATGTTAGATGCACTCAAGCGCTACGTCCTTCACTTTCCACAGCTGTTCAGATCAGCCAGATAACCTTTGTGCTGTCCTTGCCAGGGAGTTTTGGTCCAGTTTCCTGTGATGACCAGATCCCCAGGTTCCCCCAAGAGATTGGTGCACCTCCCATGGTTCCTTCGTCACATGGTCCCTCCTGGGAAGGGCAGTATGGATAACATCGCTGTCAGTTGTCATTCTTTTCATATAATCACCCAGAAACCCTTCCTCATCACCTAAGTTAAATGGCTTCAATAATAGGGTTTGCCATTCACAATTTCTCTATTTTTCTTATTTGTGTATTATACTAATCCTGTAGATTGTTGATGGTAAGCTAAGTGGTTTCCAAGGTAAATGTTTGGTACTAATAATTCGGATACTGTACCTAAATGATGACATTCAGATGGTGACATCCTATAAGTACCTGGGTATTCATCTGAACAATAAACTAGACTGGTCACACAATACTGATGCACTCTACAAGAAGGGACAGCGCAGGCTGTTCCTGCTGAGGAGACTCAGGTCTTTTGGTGTACAAGGGGCGCTGCTGAAGTCATTCTATGACACGGTGGTGGCATCAGCCATCACTTTTGGAGTGGTCTGCTGGGGCAGTGGCATTACTGCAGCCGATAGGAAGAGACTGAACAAACTGATTAAGAAAGCTAGCTCTGTCCTGGGGCAGCGCCTTGATCCGATGGAGGAGATAGGAGAGAGAAGGACGGTGGCTAAACTGTCATCTCTGCTGGAGTCCGAGTTCCACCCTATGCAGGACATACTGAATGCACTGAGGAGCTCATTTAGCAGCAGACTACATCATCCCAGGTGCACAACCGAGAGGTTTCGTAGGTCCTTCCTACCAACGGCTGTCAGACTGTACAACCTAAGCAGGGCTGCTCGCAGAGATAGCAAAAAGACGTAACAAACTAATAGTTTTTTGAATGCAAAAGATGCAATAGACTTACACAATGGTCCCCTCCGGCATACAACTAGGAACATACCGGTCGCTATGGAGGGTGAGAATATGTATGGGCACATAATCATACCATGTAGGATAACTAAGTAGACGGTTATGCTGTTTCATTCCATCTAGCAACAATGCTCTGCACTGTGTGTGTTTATATATTTGCATATTTATTCCATCTAGCTACAATGCTCAGCACTGGGTGTGTTTATATATTTATATATCTACATATTATTCCATCTAGCTACATTGCTCCGCACTGTGTGTGTTTATATACTTGCATATTTATTCCACCTAGCTGCAATGCTCCGTACTGTGGGTGTTTATATATTTACATATTTATTCCATCTAGCTACAATGCTCTGCACTGTGTGTTCATATATTCATATATTTATTCCATCCAGCTACAATGCTCTGCACTGTGTGTCTGTGTGTGTGTGTATATATATATATTTTATAGTAATACGTACATATGTTTATTAGCTGCTCTTGCTTGCTTGTTTTTTTTCTTGCCTTCTGATTGTTGCTCTGAGTGTTGCTATCCCTGTGCTGTTGCAATCCTGGAATTTCCCCGTTGTGGGACTAATAAAGGCTTATCTTATCTTATCTTATCTTATCTTAAATGTGACATGATTTGATCTACAAAGTGTATTCCATTAAATGTTTTCCATTATCTAAGTAAATCATTCCAGCTATTTTAAATCTTGATATTAATTCAGTTAAGGGTTTCAGTGTCACCATAGCAGTATTTAGATTAGTGTAGGCGAAAGCCTTTGTATATTCAATAAGTGTGTAAATAATTTCTAAACAGTTTTACCATCACTCTTATTTAGCTCAATGAGATTCATGCAAGGGTTTTAAAAAGACTAAGTTTATGCAGGGAAGATCAAATTGTTTTGCTTTGAGCTCCCTAAAGCATTGCTCCCTTAATTGAGTAAGAATCTGTATTGTCTTTTTTTTTTTTTTGTTACTTATTTGTACCCGTAGGTAGATTTGGTTTGCAGTCTGGTGACAAGCCACCGGCTGCCGGTCACTGCGTGCGCGAGCACCCTAAACCTACATGTTTTTGGTATGCGGGAGGAAACCGGAGAAATCCCGGAGTAAACCCACGCAACACGGGGAGAACATGCAAACTCCACACAGCTCACTGTTGGTTGGGGGCTGGGATCGAACCCACGATCTCATGATCCCCCGGCTGAGGGTAAAACTGTGCTGCCACAGTGCTAAACCACTGCGCCACCGTGCAGCCAATACTAGTGCAGTGTAGTAGATTCTAAATTAAGTCCCACAGTAAACATAAATTCAGCACAAGTTGGACTTTTCTGAGACATTTGGAACTTTTCTCATAAATTTGCATGGTTTTCTTCCTTATCAGTTTACCTTGTTTCTTATTAACATGATATTTCTTTTCACAATAACCTGCAGATATTTTCTTAAATATCTGAAAATTTATTGATGAAAATTTTAACTTCTCCTATTGAATGTTGTGATTATATTACCAAGCTGTTTCATCTGCATTTTTCTCTACACTATTGATCATTTATTGATATTTTTTATGTATTATCTACAGACGTGGACAAAATTGTTGGTACCCCTCTGTTAATGAAAGAAAAACCCACAATGGTCACAGAAATAACTTGAATCTTACAAAAGTGGTAGTAAATAAAAATTCTATGAAAATTAACCAATGAAAATCAGACAATGCTTTTGAATTGTGGTTCAACAGAATTATTTTAAAAAACAAACTCATGAAACAGGCCTGGACAAAAATGATGGTACCCTTAACTTAATATTTTGTTGCACAACCTTTTGAGGCAATCACTGCAATCAAACGATTTCTGTAACTGTCAATGAGACTTCTGCACCTCTCAGCAGGTATTTTGGCCCACTCCTCATGAGCAAACTGCTCCACTTGTCTCAGGTTTGAAGGGTGCCTTCTCCAGACGGCATGTTTCAGCTCCTTCCACAGATGTTCAATAGGATTTAGACCAGGGCTCATAGAAGGCCACTTTAGAATAGTCTGTAACCAAGCTGAGAAAACGACCCTTTTTCTCAGATTTCATTTGTATTAATGAAAGTGTGTGATTTTATTTTGAAAACCAACTATCTTGGGGAAGAGGAAGTGCGATCCTAGTCATCCAACTTTTGAATTTCCAGTTCATGGTCACGTTGGGTGATCTGGGTCTTTCCATTCGTTAAGAGCGATATTAGCCCCGCCTTCCGAGTAGAGGCAGCCAGCGCGAACTCGGAATTCAGTCTTTCACGATATGAGCGCGGATGAGGGAGGTTGTGAAGCAGTCTGATTCACACAGATACCTCTTCTTGGTGAGTTTCATTCAGAAAGATGCTATAAATGGATCTAAACACTCTCCAAACGCTAATCTGCAACCTTTATTATCCTAATTTGACGGGAGCGCAAGCGTAGGGGCAATGTGGCTGTGTCCTTTGCTGTATTCACACTGAAACCTCATCTTGGTGAGTCAGATACATGCTAATGTTATGCTAATGTTAGCGCTATGCTAATGCTAGTCGCGAGTGGATTGTTTCCTGTTTAAAAGCAATGGAAAAGGCTGTCTTTGTGTCTGTATGGTTTTCCTAAATGTGATTTCAGTTCCCAACAGTATGCTGAAGTACTTTTAGTTCTTATGCACTATTTCTGTCAAATGCAATGTGTAGTTTGATGCTAAAAGCACATGGTGTTGGTCTACTATGTAAATCCATAGGTTATGCTAAACCCAGTAGCTCAGACAGGGTTTTACTGATTTTAAAAGGGAATATTGGAAGTGATGGGACAGTATATTCCCTGGTTATGTGATAAATTAATTGTATTTCATTTCATGATTTACAGAGACAAGGTTAGAGAGGATTAATCATAATTTCATGGTTAAATGATATAGAGATGAACAGAGGAATTCATTTAATTGGTTACATGAAAAAAGGGTATTTCATGTGCAACCAGAGAGATTGTGAGAAAAAAGAACACATGCATGTAAGATGTAAGATGTGAAATGTAAGATATTACTATATTGCTGGATTGTGATAATAGTAATATGAGAGAAGAATTTAAACACTAAGCTATGGTGTTATATAAGAAGGGATTGGAAGACGAATTACTCTAGCTGTAAACAATAATACCATTATTGTCGTGCAGGCTAGGTTTTTTCTGGTTGCCGACCAACAACCTTCTGGATCCTGGATTTTCTCCGAATGGAGATGACGAGCCTGACCCGAGATTGAACCGAGATTGAACAGAGGTTTGACCAAGGTCTCAATTGAAGGACATCCCTCCTCTCTCCAGTGCCCAGGATTTAAAGTGGTAACAACCCAAGTTGCCACTTTAAAAGAGGAAAACAAACCTGAGTCTGGAGTTACAAGACATCTTGACTGGTCAAACGACTAACCCGAAAGGACAAACAAACACTGAGCTCAGTAGGACAGTTTTGGGGTTTTATTTCATGCCGGCCGTTGTTATATTTGTATACTTGTACATTGTTTGTATATTTTGCTCCTTCTATATTTATTAATACAGACATGAATTGCTCATTTCTTGCCTCCAGCTATTTCATTCCACACTCACTCTAATTCCCTATTGTAACCCTTACGAACCTAGCAACTGGTCTACACTTAATTATTTCCCTTACCTAATTAATATAAGGCAAGGGTTACAATAAGAAGTGGCGAGCCAGCCAGTTATTTCAAGCCTATAACGTACCCAAAATGGATATCGTTGAGCGTGAATCTGTGAAAATTCCAAATGCAGTGATAGTGAGTGAAATCGCTGGAGATGAGCAACTTGACGAGATGATCAAGTTACATCGCACTGATATTAAAAACCTAGCGAAGATGAGTGGCAGAGATTTTGCAGATGTCCTGAAATACGTGATGTTACAGATTTCTGAGGCAATCAAAGAATCTGAAAATGATCAATCAGAGCAAGTTAAGTTACCTGATAACTTACCTGAAGCTTTCTTAGATGAACCTCAACCTCAGCCTTCTGCAGCTGAGTCCAGTATTCAAGGTGCACAACCAACTAACCAGTCAAATCACACTACGAGCACCCCAGCTCGAAGTATGCCCTCCATTTCTGCACATGATTTAAATCCCCCAGAAGTGCAACACGTGGTAGTTGAGCATATTGTGAAAAGGGAAGATTTTTCCGTGCAGCCGTTTTCACAAAAGCTCAGAGCTTTTTCTGGCAAAGACCTCCGACCAACTTATGAGCTAGATTATGATACTTGGCGCTCCAGTGTAGAATTAATCTTGACTGATCCTGCTATGTCCAAATTGCAACAATCCCGAAAGATCATTGAGTCTCTTTTACCCCCAGCAGCTGATGTAGTCAAGTACTTGAACCCCAACTGCTCACCATCAGAATACCTTCAGCTGTTAGATTCTGCTTATGGTACAGTTCAAGATGGTGGAGAGCTTTACACCAAGTTTATTGACACCTTCCAAAACACAGGTGAGAAACCCTCATCATATCTACAACGTCTTCAAGTAGCTTTGACTCACACTGTGAAGCGTGGTGGTGCTTCAAGCCAGGATTTTGACAGGCTGCTTGTCACATAGTTTTGTCGAGGTTGTTGGGATGATTCCCTTTTAACTGCACTCCAGTTAAAACAAAAACGAACAAATCCCCCAACTTTTCCTGATTTGCTTCTCTTGCTACGTACTGAAGAAGACCAAAATGCTGCCAAAACTTTGGGAATGAGACAACATTTGAGCAGTTCAAAACAAAAAGTGACATCCCACGTGCAAACTGTGCAATGTAGTTCAGATGAAAATGAGGACAGAATCACGGTAAACTCAATTCAAGAACTCTCAAAACAAATTGCAGAAATTCAAAATCAACTAGCAAAACTAACTCCAAAACCAAAAGCCCAAAACTCAAAAAGTACACCCAGTACAAAGCCAAAAGAGAAACAAAAGCTGAATAAAGTGACAAAGGAACCCACAGAACAAATGGTCAGAACTCGAAGTACCCCACCCAAACCGTGGTACTGTTTCCAATGTGGAGAGGATGGCCACATCAAGCCGAACTGCAAAAACGAACCCAATCCAGCTCTAGTTACTGAAAAGCGTAAGCTGTTTAAAGAGAAACAAAAGAGATGGGAGTCTAGAAAGCCCACAGCTAATAAAGACCGGGTTAAACTAAGAACAGTCTCTATTACGGGGCAAATGGAGACTGTAGCCAGACAGTCATGTCCCACTAAGTACAAGCAATGCACTAGCCTTAAGCAATCTGTTACTAACCCACCTAAGTATAGCCTACCAAAAGGGTTAGTTGGCTCCAAATGCACAGCTGTAGTTAGCATTTCTGATGTTAATGTGCATTGTCTTCTTGACTCAGGGTCACAAGTGACTACAGTCACCGAGTCATTTTACAAACAGAACTTTCCCGATCAAAACCTTAAACCACTCTATGACCTTTTAGAAGTAGAGGGCGCTGCAGGTCAGCCCATTCCCTATTTAGGTTATATAGAGATGTGTATTACCTTTCCAAAAGACTTCTTATGCACAGAGATTGACATACCGACCTTAGCTCTTGTCGTTCCAGATGCCAATCCTAATAGTCAGACACCAGTGTTAGTGGGAACAAACACACGATGTTCTTTATGGAAAGTATTTAGACATGAAGACTCCTGATCACTTACCTAGCTCTTACGGTTTTAGGACACTGTTGAAAACTCTCGAACTAAGACATACAAAGAACAAAGATGGGAACATTGGATTAGTTACCTTGTCAGGCAAAGCCCCAGCTGTAGTCCCAGCAGGTAAAACTATAGTTTTAGAGGGGTCTGCCAACGTTCACTGTACCTCAGACACCTGTGCTATCGTGGAACACCCCTCTCAGTCTTCCTTACCGGGTGGCCTTTGTGTTAAAACTTGCCTGATAACACTTCCTTCCCGAGCTCCACACAAAGTGCCTGTAATGATTACAAACGAAACACAGCAAGATGTCACAATGCCGTTCACGTGTGTCAGAGCAGAACTGGGAGCTTTCCATTGTATCCTGTCCCAGCACAATGTCGTCAGTGCAAATGAGTCGGCCGCAAACAAGACACAACTGAATTTCAACTTTGATGATTCACCGATTCCACAGGAGTGGAAAGAGCGAATAACCAAACAACTAAATGACATCCCGGAAGTATTCGCTTTCCATGATTTGGACTTTGGGTGTACGAGCAAAGTGAAACACTCCATCAGTCTTCATGATCCGACTCCCTTTAAGCACCATGCACGCCCTATACACCCCCAAGACCTTGAGGCAGTGCGTAAACACCTTCAAGAGCTGCTCGCTGCAGGTGTGATAAGAGAGTCCCAGTCTCCCTACTCATCCCCCATTGTTGTGGTGAGGAAACGAAACAATGATGTGCGTCTATGTATAGACTTTCACAAACTCAATTTGCAAACAAGAAAGGACTCTTACGCTCTCCCAAATCTAGAGGAGACGTTCTCGGCGCTCACAGGATCCAAGTGGTTTACAGTCCTCGATCTTAAGTCTGGATATTACCAGATTGAGGTAGAAGAAGCAGACAAAGAAAAGACTGCTTTTGTAACACCCCTTGGATTCTGGGAGTTCAACCGCATGCCGCAGGGCATAACCAATGCCCCAAGCACCTTTCAGCGGCTCATGGAGCGCTGCGTCAGTGACATGAACTTAAATGAGGTGCTAGTCTTTCTAGATGATCTCATCATCTTTTCAAATAGTTTGGAAGAACATGAACGGCGGCTCATGTGGGTACTCCAAAGAGTACGGGCTAAAGTTATCGCCAGAAAAATGTAAATTTTTTCAAACAACAGTCTGGTACCTAGGTCATGTAGTCTCCGAAAGCGGTGTCGAGACAGATCCCTAAAAGATTCAGGCCCTTAAGACCTGGCCACGGCCTAAGAATCTCACGGAACTGAGATCCTTTTTAGGGTTCTCAGGGTACTACAGACGCTTCATTGAAGGGTACTCGTCTATAGTACGCCCTCTTAACGACCTCACACGTGGTTACCCACCACTCAACAAAAAGTCAAAATCCAGAGTCACTGACCAAACCTACTTTGACCCCAAACTGCCATTTGAGAGTCGATGGACCACAGACTGTCAAGAAGCTTTCGACTCCATCATCGAAAAGTTAACATCAGCTCCTATCTTAGGCTTTGCAGACCCGAAGCTGCCTTACATATTCCATACCGATGCTAGTACCACTGGCTTAGGAGCAGCACTCTATCAGGAGCAGGACGGTCAGCTTAGGGCCATAGCTTTTGCCAGTCGCGGGTTATCAAGGAGCGAAGCACGTTATCCAGCCCACAAGCTAGAGTTCTTAGCTCTAAAATGGTCAGTAACTGAAAAGTTTCACGACTATTTGTATGGTGGTCAGTTCACGGTAGTTACAGATAGTAACCCACTCACCTACATATTGACCTCTGCTAAATTAGACGCCACGAGCTACAGGTGGCTTGCAGCTTTGTCTAACTACAACTTTTTTGTAACTTAGATTTTTATTCATTTTTCATCATATATAATGCATTCAGATCACATTCTACATTTAAAAAACAAAGGGGTTAGGGTAGGGAAAAATAAAAAAAAAAATAAAAAAAATAAAAAATAAAAAAATAAATAAATAAAAGGGGGGGGGACAAATGTTGGAGCATCAAGTTTTTAGTTTCCATCTCTTAATTCTTCTGGTTTTTTCAGTGTCTTTGGTTATTCTTTCAATTTCTGCCTCGTTGTTGCACTTTGTAGTGTGTCCATTTCCGCCATTTTTTCTCCCATATTCCTTCTTGCATTCTTCGTTGATATGTTAGTTTTTCCATCATACGTATGTCCTCAACAATGTCAGTCCATTGTTCTTGGTCAGGAAGAACTTCTAATCGCCATTTTTTTGTGATAGTTTTTTTTACATGCAATCAACAAGATTTTAACTAGATATCTGTCCTCAGCCTGTATAACATTGTCTTTTTTAAGATCACATAAGTACATCAGGTTACAGTTCATTGGTATATTATATCCTAATATCCTCTGTATTGTCACATGCATAGATTTCCAAAATGATGATATTTTGTAGCATTTCCAAAACATATGTGAGTGGTCTGCATTTTGAGCCCCACATCCCCTCCAGCATAAAGATTGGGTATTTGTATATTTTCCTTGAATCTGTGGTGTAATGAAAAAGCGAATCAGGTTTTTCCATCCAAATTCCCTCCATGTCCTTGAATTTGTTGGTGTGTGTTGTGTTTTCCATATTTCCTGCCAGCTTTCTTCTGTTATGTTTAAATTGAGCTCTTTCTCCCATTTCTCCTTTATATAGTTACTTGTATGATTGTTTGTCATAAGTTTCTGATATAGTTTTGAAATAATTCTTATTTTATTTCCTGCATATGAGCTTAAAATAAGTTGTATAATCTCGTTCACATCTGTTTGGAGGTTATGCCTAATCTTCTTCATATAGTAATCTCTCATCTGCAGATATCTGAAAAATTCCGATCTTTCTAATTTAAATTTTCTCCTGATATTTACAAAGCTCCCGAGATCTTTTTTTCCGATATTGCCCCATGCTGTGATTCCCTTGTTCACCAGATTTTTGTATCCCCTATCTTGTTTTGCCGGTTCAAACTGACTGTCAAATGCTACCCATTTCTATAGTTTTATGTCTTCCCTTATATTATATTTTTGTACTATTTTATACCACAGTTCTAAAGTAAATTTAGTGATTGGGTCTATTTGTTTGATTTGCTTATATGCATCTTTATCCCCTATTATGCTTTGTACTGGGAGTCCCTCAATTTCCTTTTCCATTTCTTTCCATTTTGCCTCATATCCCTCGTCGCACCAACATATGATATATCTTATTTGTGCTGAGTAGTAATATTCCTTTAGACTCGGTAGGCCCATGCCTCCTTTCTCTTTTGGTAATTGGAGGGTTTTATATTTCACTCTTGGTTTTTTACCTCCCCAAACAAATCTCGATATCATCCTGTCCCACTTTGAGAATTGGGCATCTGGAATCTCTGTTGGTATAGCCTGGAAGAGGTAAAGTAATCTAGGTTGTATGCTGATTTTGACTGTCTCAATTTTTGAATTCAGATCCATATTTAAGATTGACCATCTATCAATATCTTTTTTTATTTCTTGTTCCAACCTATCATAGTTTGCTTTATATATTTTGCTTAGGTCTTTAGGTATGTTCACTCCAAGGTATTTTATTTCTTTTTGGTTCCAGTTTAGTTTGATCTTATCAGTTATCTGGTTTAGAGGGTTATAGTGGAATGTCAGTATTTGTGTTTTTGTTATGTTTATCTTGTATCCTGATAATTTTCCAAAATTTTCTATCAAGTTCATCATTTCCATTATTGATTTATCTGGTTGTTCAAGGTAAACTATAATATCGTCTGCAAATAGCCCAATCTTGTGTTCCGCCCCCTTTATTGTTACACCTTTTAATTTCTTATTTTGTCGTATCGCTTGAGCCAATGGTTCTATGAACAGAGCAAACAAGGTGGGCGATAAGCAGCATCCCTGCCTAGTTGATCTTTGTATATTTACTTTGTCTGTTAAGCTACCGTTTATCTTGATTCTTGCCACAGGTTCTTGATATAGCGTCCTTATGCATTGTACTGATTTTTCGTTAAATCCAAAGCGCTCCAGTACACTATATAGGAATTTCCAGTTAACCCTGTCAAATGCTTTTTCTGCGTCTAAACTCATTATTACTGCGCTTTTCTTTTCTTTATGTATTTGGTTAATTATATGTATTGTTCTCCTGATATTGTCATGTGTTTGGCGTCCCTCTATGAATCCAGTTTGATCATCTTCTATCAATTCCGTCAAGAATGTCTTTATTCGTTTACATATAATTGTTGTGTATATTTTATAATCTACATTTAATAAAGAGATTGGTCTATAGTTTCCGCATTGTTCTTTATCTTTCCCTGGTTTTAAAATAACTGAAATGATTGCTTCGTTCCATGATGGAGGTATTTTGTTGTTGTTCAGCGTCCAATTAAATGACTTTAGGAGTTGTGGCGTGAGTTCTTCTATAAACAGTTTATAAAACTCAGAGGGGTATCCATCACTACCTGGTGATTTACCGTTTTTAAGTGACTTAATCACATCTCTGATCTCTTGTGTTGTTATTTCTGCTGTTAGTTTTTCATTTTGTTGATTTCCTATTGATGGCAAGTCCAATGTGTCTAGAAATTTTTTGATATCTTTAGTATTTGTTTCTTCAGGTTGCGAGTATAGTTCTTGGTAGAAATTATGGAAAATTTCTTCAATGTTTTCTGGGTTAACTGTGGTTTTATTTGTGGTGGGGTCTTTAATCTTATATACATTATTCATTGTTTGTTGTTTTCTTAACCGTTTTGCCAGCAGTTTTGTGGCTTTTGGCCCCGTTTCATAATATTTTTGCTTTAGATATCTATTTTTCCTTTCAATTTCATCCATTTGTGTTTCTTTTATCTTTGTTTTTTCTTCTTTAATTTCTTGATATATTTTTGGATCATTTGTGCTTTGATGTTTACGTTCTAATTCCCTCAGTCTCTCACATCTTTGTTCATACGCTTCCAGTTTAGTCTTATTTGCTTTTCCTGTTTCAACAATTAATTTACCCCTTAACACGGCTTTTAGTGCGTCCCATAGTATTGTTGGGTCCACTTCTTCATTGTCATTCTCTTGGATATATTCGTTTATGTTTATTTTTATTCTTTCTTTCATTTTCTCATCATTTAACAGTCCTATGTTAAGTTCCCATGTTGTTTGTCGTTTTCTATTGTTTAAATATATTTCCATGTATATAGGATTATGATCTGATATTTCTGCCCCTCCAATCCAACAATTTCTCACCCTGTGTCTGTCACCTTCATTCATAAGGAAGTAATCTATTCTAGAGTGTACTTTATGGGCTGCTGAATAATGTGTATAGTCTTTTTCGAGTGGGTGCAGGTCCCTCCATATGTCTACCATACCCATTTCTGCCAGTGAGGTTCTTATGAACTTTGTTACATGTTTTTTTGTCTTCTTAACACTTGTTGTGTCAACTTCATGATCCATGACAGCATTTAAGTCTCCTCCACAAATTAGGACTCCTTCACTGTGTGTTGCTATGAGATCAAACAGATGTTGAAAAAAACCCTTGTCACTTTCTGGTGGGGCATAGATGTTCACTAATGTAATCTGCATACCATCTATTCTTCCCTTTATTATTACATACCTGCCTTCTTTATCCTGGATTTCCTGTTCACTTTCAAATTGTATTTTGTTTGAGATTAGTATCATAACCCCCCTTTTTGCTCCTCCCTTAAATGAACTGTAGTAGGAGTTCTTATAGCCAAATCTCTTTAGTTTCACATGTTCTGCCTTGCTCAAATGTGTCTCTTGCATAAATATAATTTCAGCTTTTTCCTTCTTGAATTTTCTTATTATTCTTTCCCTTTTAACAGGTGAGTTCAGACCATTCACGTTTAGTGTCATTATCTTAAGATTTTTACCCATATTCATGTTTTTCCATTTTTTTAACTTGTGCTCCTAGCCCCTTTAACAACAAAAATAACACATATTTATATAAAAACACATTAAAAAATCTCGACCTCCGTACTTTGGGCCTTTCTTCTGCCCACTGGTCCCTGTTGGTGGGTGGGGGGTTTGTCTTCACAGAGTGAAGGGCCCTCCCTAGACTTCTAATTACTATCAAAGTAATAGTCATAAGTCTAGAAATGTCCAACAAATATCACTTAAACCTCTCCTAGCCGTCTGTTTCTCTTTTACCTTGTCTTCTTGGCCTTCATTTCTTCTGTGCCTTTCTTAATCTTTGTTATGATCTAGGCTTTCAGTTGAAAGCCTTGTAGCTGTCCTGGGCCCGCTGCTCTACGTCTCTCCCCCTTCTTCCGCCGTTCACTCGTCTCCACTCCGTCTGTCGTGGTGCGTTCAGGGCCGCCGCTGCTCCAGCCGTCTCCTTCGGCACGCTCACCTCAAGGCCCCGCTCCATCATATCCTGCGCTGCCTCTTCGGCCGTGTTGTAGGTTCTTGTGCCTTCCTCCCAATGAATCCTCATTTTCGTTAGCGGCGTTTGGAATCTAATTTTTTTCTCTTTCAGCGTTTTTTTAATGTTGGCATATTTCTTCCGCTGCTGCACGATTTCTGTCGGGTAGTCATGGTCAAAAAATACCTGTTTGTCGCCGATTCGTATCTTTTTTTTCCATGCTTGCGTCAGGATTCTTTCCTTTATGTCATATTTCACAAAGTTTACCACAACTGACCTGGGTGTAGCGTTTGTTTTCGGGTTCTGTGCCGGTGTTCTGTGCGCCCGTTGAATCTGCAGATCCGTTTCTCCGGGTATTTCCAGTTCTTTTTTTAAGAACTGATCCATGAATTTTGTCATCGAGTTGCCTTCAATGCCCTCCGGAATTCCAAAGATGCGCATATTGCTTCGTCTGGATCTGCTCTCCAAGTCGTTTATTTTCTCCTGCATCCTCTGCGTTTGCGTCGTCAGGGTCTGTAGTTGTTCGTTTGCCGTCTAACTACAACTTTAAGTTACAGTATAGAGCAGGCAAGAAAAACCTAGATGCAGATGGGTTGTCTAGACATCCTCATGGTGAACTCGTTGACGATGTCCAGTCCAGGAAAGAGCAGGAGCGTGTAAGCCGCTTTGTAGAGCGCCACCTAACTGACAGTGACACCACAGAGATTGTAAATGATGAAGCGTTCAAGCCATTTGTCAAAACCACCTTGTTAAAATTCGTGATGACAATCAGGATAGTGGTGTTACACTTGTGGAGTCACTTACCATCTCAGCTGATGCAGTCCCAGACTTGTATGTCTTGGAGCAAGACAATGGCTTACCCACTATCCCTGTCTTGTTTCAAACAGAAATCAAAGACAAACAAAGAGCGGACTCGACACTCAGACAAGTTATTGAACAAATCGAACGTGGCCAAACACCCCCACCGACTGCTAGAGAAGAACTCCCAGATCTCCCTCTTTTACTCAGAGAACTCCATAGGTTGGAGATGTACAATGAAGTGTTGTACAGAAAAAGACCAATTGGAGACCAAGTGACCCACCAGCTCGTTCTTCCCGAGGAACTCAGAGCTCCCGTACTCCAAAGTCTGCACAATGACATGGGCCACTTAGGTATTGACAGAACCCTTGATCTGGTCCGAACATGATTCTATTGGCCATGTATGGCAACAGATGTCGAGCAAAAGGTAAAAAACACGTGATCGGTGCATACGAAGGAAGAGTCCTCCTGAAAAAGCGGCTAGCCTGGTCAACATAACCACCACACGACCTTTAGAGGTAGTCTGCATGGACTTCCTCAGTCTGGAACCAGACAGTAGCAATACCAGCAATATTCTCGTAATAACTGATCATTTTACTATATTTGCCCTTGCGTTGCCTACCTCAAATCAAAGGTCCAAAACGGTTGCCAGGTGCTTGTGGGATCAATTCATCGTTCACTACGGTATACCTGAGCGCCTGCACAGCGATCAGGGTCCTGATTCCTCCCACATGCCAAAGACATGCATGTTAGGTTAATTGGCTGTTCTAAATTGTCCCTAGATATCTGTTTCCTATAGGCCCTTAGAATAGAGGGTTAGTATTAATGAAAGCGCTTTGAGTGGTCTTTGTGACTAGAAAAGCGCTATATAAGTGCAGGTTAGTTAGTTAGTTAGTAAAGCTAATAAAAGACCTTTGTGAGATCTCAGGCATAAAGAAAATAAGAACAACCCCATACCACCCCAGGGGTAACCCTACTGAAAGATTCAACCAAACGCTACTGAGAATGTTAGGAACGCTTGAGTCCAAACAAAATTCCCACTGGAAAGACTATGTTATGCCATTAGTACATGCATACAACTGCACACGCAGTGATGTAACCGGGTTTACTCCCTACGAATTAATGTTTGGTAGAAAACCCAGATTGGCAGTTGATCTAGCGTTCGGACTTCCTCTCAACAAAGATCAGAAAGTTACACACTTGCAATACGTTGAAAATCTCAAGAAAAGGCTCGAAGAAAGCTACAAGTTAGCTTCACAAAATGCACAAAAGATTGCAGACAAGAACAAGGCCAGGTTTGACCGCAAAATCACTGTTTCTGAACTTGAACCCGGGGATAGGGTTTTAGTTAGAAATGTGAGACTGCGTGGAAAAAATAAGCTTGCTGATAAATGGGAGGCCGATATTCATGTGGTAGTCAAACATGCAGGTAATTTACCCGTTTACACGGTTAAGCCCGAGTCAAAGCAAGGTCCCTGAAGAACTTTACACAGAGACCTTTTGCTTCCCTGCAGTTTCCTCCCTGTTGCCACAGCAGAAACACCTGAACCAGAGCCTATTCAGTGCCCTAAGACACGCCAAACAACTGTTGCAGAGAACAATGATCACGAAGAGTTAACCAAAATTGAAAATGAATTTTTGATTCCGTGGGTTGAGGAATCCCCATGTGGAGAGATAACCAGATTTACTACTGTACATGATTACCCAAAACCTTTGCAAACACCGGAAATGACAAACCCACCTGGTTGTGATTTACCTGAGACCACTGCCAATGCAGAACCAGATAGGGAGCATAATGCAATTGAGATTGAACCTGCCTATAACTCGCCTGTGGAAAATGAAACAGCAACAATACTAGAGGAACCTTCTAACAATTCAGTCGAGGGGCAAGAACACCAATCGAATGATTTGCCTGATGAAATGGACAAAAATGATCACATTGGTTCCGGTTCTGCCGGACCGGCGGCGCCACACGAGTCGGCTGCCTGTTGCAACAGCCTTTTTTTTTAATCTTCCTTCTTCTTTCTACACCTTTCACTCTGTATATATATCACGGACGCACGGATCGCCCCGGGGGTCTCCCGGGTCGGCGGACGGAGCCACGGTTTGCAGCAGGAGACGCTACAGCGGGGAGGAGCTAGTGCTAGCTAGCACTTGGCCGCCGCCCGGAGCTAATGGGAAACTCGACATACCGGGAGCTGTAGCGAAAACGACGCGGGTGCCGGGCTGGAGTTTAGGAGGCGTGCAAGAAATATAAGACAGAATAATAAAGAGCGATGGCAAGAACCAAGCAGACCGCCCGTAAAATCTACTGGAGGAAGAAGCCCCCCAGGAGACAGCTAGCCACCAGGGCTGCTCGGAGAGGCGCTCCGGCCACCGGCAGAGTGAAGAGGCCTCGCCGCCACAGGCCCGTGGCTCTGAGAGAGATCCGTCGCTGCCAGAAATCCACGGAGCTGCTCATCCGTAAGCTGCCCGTCCAGCGCCTGGTGAGGGAGATCGCTCAGGACTTCAAGACCGTCCCGCGTTTCCTGAGCTTCGCCGTCATGTCTCTGCAGGAGACCAGCGAGGCCCACCTGGTGGTCTCTTCTTTGCTAAGGGGGTCACCATCCTGCCCAAAGACTTCCAGCTGGCCCGCTGCATCCGCGGAGAGAGAGCTTAGACTTTCTGCTGCACATTCACCAACCAACCATAATGCTCTGCACTGTGTGTCTATATATATATATTTATAGTAATATGGACATATGTTTAGTAGATGTTGTTTTTTCTTGCCTTCTGATTATTGCTCTGAGTGTTGCTATCCCTGTGCTGTTGCAATCCTGGAATTTCCCCATTGTGGGACTAATAAAGGCTTATCTTATCTTATCTTATCTTATCTTATCTTATCTTATCTTATTGCAATTCAACCAATATGATGATATGAAAGAATCAGACAACTCCCAAAAAGACTAGAGTATCCTGAATTAGGAAATCCTCTAGTGACTGTTAAGTCCCTTTTCCAAGGTTTGAATACAGCTTTCTCAGAGTTTCTAAATACTGACAATGGACAGTCTTGGTTACACATGCAATGGGACGTGCATGATATTAAGCGGGGGAGTGTGTAACCCAGCTGAGTAAATGACCCTTTTTCTCAGATTTCATTTGTATTAATGAAAGTGTGTGATTTTATTTTGAAAACCGACTATCTTGGGGAAGAGGAAGTGCGATTCTCGTCATCCAACTTTTGAATTTCCGGTTCATGGTCATGTTGGGTGATCTGGGTCTTTCCATTCGTTAAGAGCGATATTAGCCCCGCCTTCCAAGTAGAGGCAGCCAGCGCGAACTCGGAATTCAGTCTTTCACGATATGTGCACGGACAAGGGAGGTTGTGAAGCGGTCTGATTCACACAGATACCTCTTCTTGGTGAGTTTCATTCAGAAAGATGCTATAAATGGATCTAAACACTCTCCAAACGCTAATCTGCAACCTTTATTATCCTAAGTTGACGGGAGCACAAGCGTAGGGGCATTGTGGCTGTGTCCTTTGCTGTATTCACACTGAAACCTCATCTTGGTGAGTCAGATACATGCTAATGTTATGCTAATGTTAGCGCTATGCTAATGCTAGTCGCGAGTGGATTGTTTCCTGTTTAAAAGCAATGGAAAAGGCTGTCTTTGTGTCTGTATGGTTTTCCTAAATGTGATTTCAGTTCCCAACAGTATGCTGAAGTACTTTTAGTTCTTATGCACTATTTCTGTCAAATGCAATGTGTAGTTTGATGCTAAAAGCACATGGTGTTGGTCTACTATGTAAATCCATAGGTTATGCTAAACCCAGTAGCTCAGACAGGGTTTTACTGATTTTAAAAGGGAATATTGGAAGTGATGGGACAGTATATTCCCTGGTTATGTGATAAATTAATTGTATTTCATTTCATGATTTACAGAGACAAGGTTAGAGAGGATTAATCATAATTTCATGGTTAAATGATATAGAGATGAACAGAGGAATTCATTTAATTGGTTACATGAAAAAAAGGGTATTTCATGTGCTACCAGAGAGATTGTGAGAAAAAAGAACACATGCATGTAAGATGTGAAATGTAAGATATTACTATATTGCTGGATTGTGATAATAGTAATATGAGAGAAGAACTTAAACACTAAGCTATGGTGTTATATAAGAAGGGATTGGAAGACGAATTACTCTAGCTGTAAACAATAATACCATTATTGTCGCGCAGGCTAGGTTTTTTCTGGTTGCCGACCAACAACCTTCTGGATCCTGGATTTTCTCCGAATGGAGATGGCGAGCCTGACCCGAGATTGAACCGAGATTGAACAGAGGTCTGACCAAGGTCTCAATTGAAAGACATCCCTCCTCTCTCCAGTGCCCAGGATTTAAAGTGGTAACAACCCAAGTCGCCACTTTAAAAGAGGAAAACAAACCTGAGTCTGGAGTTACAAGACATCTTGACTGGTCAAACGACTAACCCGAAAGGACAAACAAACACTGAGCTCAGTAGGACAGTTTTGGGGTTTTATTTCATGCCGGCCGTTGTTATATTTGTATACTTGTACATTGTTTGTATATTTTGCTCCTTCTATATTTATTAATACAGACATGAATTGCTCATTTCTTGCCTCCAACTATTTCATTCCACACTCACTCTAACTCCCTATTATAACCCTTACGAACCTAGCAACTGGTCTACACTTAATTATTTCCCTTACCTAATTAACATAAGGCAAGGGTTACAAGTCCAATGTTTCGCTCTTAGCCATTCTTGGGTGTTTTTAGCTGTATGTTTTGGGTCATTATCCTGTTGCAAGACCCTTGACTTGCGACTGAGACCAAGCTGTCTGACACTGGGCAGCACATTTCTCTCTAGAATACCTTGATAGTCTCAGACACCATCAGTGTGTGAATGGGTGGATAGCACATTTGGATAGCACATTTGGTGGATAGCACCAAATGCCACCATCAGTGTGTGAATGGGTGGATAGCAGGATCTGTAAAGCGCTTTGGTCATCAAGACATGAGAATAAAAGCGTTATATAAGTGAATGCCATTTACCATTTACCATTTACCCTATGCCAGATGCAGCAACGCAGCCCCACAACATAACAGAACCTCCTCCATGTTTCACAGTAGGGACAGTGTTCTTTTCATGGTATCCTTCATTTTTGCATCTGTGAACATAGAGCTGATGTGCCTTGCCAAAAAGTTCCAGTTTTGTCTCGTCTGTCCATAGGATATTCTCCCAGAAGCTTTGTGGCTTGTCAACATGCAGTTTGGCAAATTCCAGTCTGGCTTTTTTAGGATTTGTTTTCAACAGTGGTGTCCTCCTTGGTCTCGTCTCCCATGAAGTCCACTTTGGCTCAGACAGTGACAGATGGTGTGATCTGACACTGATGTACCTTGACCTTGGAGTTCACCATGAATATGTTTAGAGGTTGTTCTGGGCTCTTTTGTTACCATTTGTATTATCTGTCTCCTCCTGCGGCCATGTCCAGGGAGGTTGGCTACAGTCCCGTGGATCTTAAATTTCTGAATATGTGCAACCTAGTCACAGGAACATCAAGCTGCTTGGAGATGGTCTTATAGCCTTTACCTTTAACATGCTTGTCTATAATTTTCTTTCTAATCTCCTGAGACAACTCTCTCCTTTGCTTCCTCTGGTCCATGTTTAGTGTGGTACACACCATGTCACCAAACAGCACAGTGACTACTTGTCCCCCTTTAAATAGGCCGACTGACTGATTACAAGTTTGTAGGCACTTGTGATGTTAATTAGAGGACACATCTTGGTTATACATGTCCCTGTGGTCACATTATTTTCAATCTTTTCTAGGGGTACCATCATTTTTGTCCAGGCCTGTTTCATGATTTTGTTTTTTAAAATAATTCTGTTGAACTACAATTCAAAAGCATTGTCTGATTTTCAATGGTTAATTTTCATAGAATTTTTATTTATTACCATTTTTGTCAGATTCAAGTTATTTCTGTGACCATTGGGGTTTTTCTTTCATTAACAGAGGGGTACCAACAATTTTGTCCACGTCTGTACTTTTATGAGGATTGCTAATAATTTTTTTTGCTAATTAATTTCTTTGGTACCCCCCCCCCCCCCCGGTTCATGGAGATGCACATGCATCAAAGTTACAGGGTATTTGCTTGATGGGTAGTGTCTATTTACTAGAAGGAAGCGTGTTACCCCTTTTTATGTATTACACAGTTAATTTTAGATGGAAATTTGTGAGTATATTTGTGAGTAGTATAGCTCCTTCAAAATGAGGTTTCAATAATCATGGCTTCTTTTGTGTCGTCTCTTGACCTATTTTACAAATTCCATTTAGGAAAAAGCAATATAGCTGTATGTTGCAGATTTGATATGATTTAGCATTTATAACAACCATTCTGAGTTAGTCACTAAGATCACATCCGTTTGTCCAGTTGAACACAGACAGTTTGTTTTTTTTATTTCATAAGTGAATTCTTGTGAAAGATTGTGCCACACTCCTTCAGTCAATGGAAAGGTGGACATATTGCCTAATTAGAATTTGGCTTAATTTTGTACAAGGAATGCCTCATTTGATATATTCCTTGGTAAATTATGAGGTGCACTGTAGTCCCAAGGCCCAGCTCGGCCAAGGCTAAGCACCGGGAGCACAGACAACACAAGTATTCCTTATTACTGTCACATTACTGAAATGTGATGTTGTCACACCATTATGTGGTGAGTGGCATCATTGCAAGGTGTGAGATTGCAATGTGTCAGATGTATCTTGCAGTGTGAAGTCATATGAACACTACATTTTTAAAGTCAGTCATTTAAATTGTTATGCTTTATGTCATTTGCAATGTCATTTGTTCTACTTGGCTTCAAAAATGCTTGTCAACTGAGAGGTCCTTTCCCCCATGGCTGCTATCGCCCCCTCCAGCCAGTGAGCCTGTCACACACACACTGTCTGGCCGTTTCACACCTCCCACAAAGATCAAATCTGGTGTCATCCTGCAAAGAAAAATTTGGGAAAAGCCTCATGGCTACCCCCCGTCCACACGTCAATATTTACATCAACAGGAGTGTAAATTGTATTACCTCTTAAAGTGATTTTACTAATGTTCCAGTTATCATCATTAGTTTTGTGTCCCTAAAAGGCTTATCCCAGTTGTTTATCCCTGTTTATTATAATGTGTAATGTTAGGAAACACAAGTGAATTCTTGTTTTTATTATTTTATTACATATTGCCTATGTCACCAAGGATTTATTAAACTGAAAGGTAATTTTCCTTTCCTGTTGAAAAACGAAGAATGAAGAATAGCAGAAAAACTTATAAATTACACCTAAAGCTTCCACAATTTGAATGTGATTTTGTTATTCACAACAAGTATTCGCTAAATATTCAATGAATCAGTAAATGTTTTACCAATTGCCATGGGTAATCACTGGTTTAGGATTATGTTTAAACAAAACAGTGTCATATATTAGAAGCCTTAAACCAATGCAGCATTTAGAATTAGTAGCCGCACTGCACTGCACTGCATTCTCCACCAAGTGCAGGTCTAATCTCTTTCCTGAGTGCCCGAGGTCACAGAGCTGTGGTTTGTTTGTTTTTTTCCCCTAAATCCTACAACCTGTCAGACCATAAGCCTCCTTCTTTTTTATTACAAACATCTGAGTCCTTGGAAGTCTGATTCTGTCTGTTTACTGTCACCTTATCTAGGCCAGCCTGGCATTGTCTGGCGACTTGAAGCCATTGTTTGGCTTCAAAGAGTCCATATTTCAACTCCTTTCGTTTGCTGCCATTTGCCGCTAATCTAATGGCAGAGATTAAACCCTCATAGCCCTTAACTCTGAGTTAAATGTTCATAAATTTACCATCTCCTGATAATACAAAAAATTTCATTCTCATCTTGCTGTGTTCTTTAACCCTTACAGCAAAACAAGCTATTTTTTTTTACATGGACAGTGAAAGGATCAAAATGTAAATAAGATTGCATATGTCATTTATTAAAAAGTGAGTTTAGTGTTATTGAAACAAAGCAACAATATGACATAGAATTACCAAAACCTGTGTTTGATAGTCAGTAGACTCTGGTAAATCACATGCACAAACACAGTAAACATCAACCTCTTCTGTGCTTTGAATCATGTAATGTAATGTGTACACAAAGCCCCCCCCCCCCCTTTTTTAGTGATTAGGCATTATTAAGTGACAGCATGATATTGTAATGTTCAGTTAATTTCATCATTGTCATGCTGGCAGCATTGATTAAGATGCAAGCAATTGTACTTAACTTAGATGTTCAGCCGCCTTTTCAGTGTCGATGAGGAGGGCACGAACAGTGGAGAGGCTGGGTTCCAGAGGCTGGTTGGCAGGCAAGAGTGGGGAACAGAGGGAAGGAAAACCCCCTTTGAGATTGTTAGTCCCGTGTCCTTTTTCCCAGTAAAGTTCACTGTTATCTTCAGTCAGAGAAATAAGGCAAGTGAGTCAATAAAAATCAGTGATACATCAAAAAATTGAATAAAAATATTTCAATATTTTTCATTTTCCAAAGAAAAACTGGAGGAAATGAAAATATTGGCTTTAAAAATATGTAAATAGTTTACCACATACGCAACATTAGAGTTAAAAACCCACAAAATTAGATTGGAAAAAGTAAAATCCCAAAACTTTGCAAAAATACCCATATTGTGGGAATGTGGAAATGATGAGACGGATTTCTCTCAAGGCAGCTTTATTCACATTCGCCAACATCTCAAAGAAGAAAAAGAACATCACAGGAAACTCTCGTCCCTTAAATACCCGGGACTCTCACAGCCACAAGTCACTTTGCATCACAAGTCACATTGCATTATAATCACCAGTAACAATGCATCTCCTCTATAATCCCCTAATATCACCCCCACAGTCTCAGGCCCTGCATACCAAAGCTAACATCTTCACAGCTTCCTGTTATCTCCAAGGAAACTCTGTCTTTGTTCTTATCTAAAATGTGAGGCCTTAAATAAGTCACAAAGTAGGTCACATGTGTGGCCACACTACCCCCCCCCCCCACCCCACAAACATTTAGATCGAACAACAGAATACCAGTTTGCATGCTGTGATAACATCATTGCACATCAATCCACATGCTGCTTGGGCCTCAGTCTTCTCCCGTATTTGCTGTAACCAGGTTTCACCGCCTCCACGGCGCCGTCATGCTGGGGAGCTGCTGTCTGGGGGTGCAAACCTTTTGTCAGTCTCTGCGGGTGATCTGGGGAAATATTACTCTGGGAAAAACCCCGTGGTGGTCTGCCGCGTCGAGGGGCCCTTGCCAACAGCACTTGCTCGTCCGCCACCACAAAAGCGGGTTTGAGTCTGTTTATGCCAACCTTTTCCCTCCTACCCCCCAAATCTAGCAAAAAATGCTTGTCCCCTGTTTCCAACACTCTGAACGGCCCATCATAAGGTGGTCGCAGTGGTGTGCGATGCGCGTCATGTCTGATAAAAACAAACTCTGCGTTTTTCAAAGCTTTAGGCACAAAAACGCGGGGAAAACTGTGATGGACGGGGCCCGGCGTGCCTGCATCAACGCTACGCTGCAACAGCTGAGACGGGGAGCTGCTTGGTGCAGGATTATCTAGGAGAAACTCCCCGGGTAGCCGAAGTGGCTGCGCGAAAACGAGTTCAGCTGGGGAAGCCTCTAAGTCTTCTTTAGGCGCAGAACGCAACCCTAATAAAACCCACGGAAGCTTGTCCACCCAATTTGCATCCGTCAGTGACGCTCTAAGCACTGCTTTCAATGACCTGTGAAAACGTTCGCACAACCCATTAGCCTGCGGATTGTACGCGGTTGTATGGTGAATTGTGACACCTAGGCGGGCCATTGTTGACCAAATTTCAGAAACAAATTGCGGACCTCTGTCGGATGTAATGTCCGACGGGACTCCAAAACGCGCCACTCATGCCGTTACAAACGTGCGCGCCACCTCCTCGGCTGTGGTTGACGCCAAAGGGACCGCCTCCGGCCAGCGCGTGGTGCGGTCCACCATGGTCAGAAGGTGCGTGTACCCCTGTGATGGCGAGAAGGGGCCCACGAGGTCCACGTGAACGTGGTCGAACCTCTTGGAAGGAATGAGAAATGGCTCCAATGGAGCCTTCGTGTGCCTGTGTATCTTGGCCCATTGGCACGCCATGCAGGCTGCCGCCCACTCCTTAACTTGTTTGCTAAGGCCGGGCCACACAAATTTTTCCGCTACCATTTTGACCGACGCGTGAACCCCCGGGTGCGTCAGAGAATGAATCGAGTCAAAAACGCAGCAGTACCACGCTGCCGGCACCACGGGACGCAGTCGTCCCGTGGAGACATCGCAGATTAAGGGGGGCCTGCCGTCTTGCAGCTCCCTGCTCTCCAGCCTTAACCCTGTTGGTCCAGACTGGAGCGCGCGCACATCCACGTTACTACCTTGCTCCGCGGCCATGGCTGTGTAATCTATCCCCACGCAGACGGGGGCAGCCACGGCGCGCGAGAGGCAGTCTGCCACTACGTTCAGTTTACCCGACACATGCTGAATATCAGTAGTAAACTCTGAAATCGCGGCTAACTGCCTCTGTTGCCGGCCTGACCACGGATCTGAAACTTTGGCCATCGTGAATGTTAGCGGCTTGTGGTCAACGAACGCAGTGAAACAGCGCCCTTCTAGCCAGAACTGGAAGTGGCGAATGGCCAAATGGAGAGCCAGCAACTCCCTGTCGAACGCGCTGTATTTACGCTCACTATCGCGCAAGGTCCTGCTGAAAAAGGCGAGCGGTTGCCAAGCTCCGGCTACATGCTGCTCCACGACCGCCCCTATGGCCACATCTGACGCGTCAGTAGTGAGCACTATGCGGGCCGTTGGGTCTGGGTGTGCCAACAACGCAGCATTTGCCAAGGTTGCTTTTACCTCCGAGAACGCTCGCTCCCGCTCCGGGGACCACTCGACCTTATTCGCGGGTTTCTGTTTTTTGAGCGTCGCATAAAGCGGTTGCATTAGTTGCGCTGCGCGGGGGAGGAAACGGTTATAAAAATTCACCATTCCCAAAAACTCCTGTAACGCCCTGACCGTCTGCGGCCGGGGGAAATTTGCTACCGCGCGCACTTTGTCAGGGAGCGGAACCGCTCCTTTGGGGGAGACGCGGTGTCCTAAAAAATCGATCTGCGCCACCCCGAACTGACACTTCGCTGGGTTGATTATTAACCCGTGATCTCCCAACCTCTGGAAAACTGTCGCTAGGTGGTTTTCGTGTTCGTCTTCGGACGCGCTGGCTACCAAAATATCGTCCAAGTAGACGAACACAAAAGGGAGATCGTGCAGCACCGCGTCGATCATGTGTTGGAACGTCTGTGCAGCCCCTTTCAGCCCGAATGGCATGCGCAAAAACTCGAATAGGCCAAATGGAGTTATTACCGCTGTTTTGGGTATGTCCTCAGCGCGCACTGGGACTTGGTGGTAACCGTGGACCAAATCTATCTTAGAAAAAACACGCGCCCCTGCCAAATGAATGAAAAAATCTTGGATATGCGGAAGTGGGTAGCGGTCATGCGCTGTAGCGTTGTTTAACCTGCAGAAATCCCCGCAAGATCGCCACGAGCCGTCAGCCTTCGGGACCATGTGTAGCGGGGAAGCCCATGGGCTGTTCGAATGCCTGATTATGCCCAACCTCTCCAGGTTGGTGAACTCCTCGCGCGCTATGGCCAGTTTAGCTGCGTCCAAGCGCCAAGCTTTTGCAAAAATGTGCGGTCCGGTAGTGGTAATAAAATGTTCCACCCCGTGTTTAGCGACGGTTGCCGAAAATGTGGGGACCGTGAGTGCTGGGAACTGAGTGAGCAGTGTGTGGAACTTACCGCTTGCAGCTGTGACGTTGGCTTGTGCTGTTGGCGGGGCCACTCGCGCTGTACAGGGAATAGAATCAAAAGAAAGTGCATTAACCAGGCGCCTGTTAGCGAGATCAACCAACAAACCATGTGAGCACAAAAAATCAGCCCCCAACATATTGAAATTCACTGCTGCTATAACAAAAGTCCACTCAAATGTACGGCCATGTAAGGACAGAAGTAGAGTCCTCTCACCAAAGGTCTTAATCTCCGAGCCGTTCGCTGCTGCCACCCCGGGACCTCTGGAACCTGCCAGCCTGTCCGCGTAGGAAGGTGTGATGAAACTCAACTGGGAGCCTGTATCCACGAGGAAATGCCTCCCAGAGTGTGCGTCCAACAAGTAGAGCAGCTTGTTCTCCTCCCCGAGGGCCGCGGCTGCTACCAACCCCTGGTCTTGGCGTTTCCCGAACGCTTGAACTGGCACGGTGGTACACATTTGCGTGCCCTCTCTGCGAAGTGGCGATGGTGGAAACAAAGGGCGTCTGATCCGCGTTCCCTGGCCCCCACCGCCGTCGTCGTCGGTGGGTCTGCTACTGCTGCCCCTGGCCCCCTGCCATCTCCAGTCGTCGTGCTGAGTTCTGCTGCTGCGGCCGTGGCCGCGCGCTGTCTGCTGGCGTTGACAATTCGCTGCGCCTCCCGGGCCAGTGCGCGGTAGTCCCGCTGGTCCAACAATGGCGAACTGGCCAGGGTCACTCTCGTCGCTGACGGTAGGGTCCTACGGAAGAGGTGGGTGAAGATGAAGTGGTCATCGTCCGAGCCTTTCAACCTCAACATCTTCCCCATCAGGTTAACGGGCGTGTCATCTCCCAACTCAGTCAGCACCAGGAGTCTCTCTGCTCGCTCCTCAACCGAGAGGGTGAAGTGCTGGATGAGTGCAGCCTTCAATGCGCCGTATTTGTCGCTGTCTGGCGGCTGGTCGATAAGGCTCTCCACATGCTGGGCCGTGTGGTTGTCCAGTTTTGCGACCACATGGTAGAATTTTGTGTCATCTACCGATATCCCCCGGAGGTTGAACTGTGCCTCAACCGCGTGGAACCAGGAGCGCGGAATGTTCTGCCAAAAGTCCGGTAGCTGGACCGTAGCGGCATTCGCTTGGCTGGGGGCTCCTGATGAGGCTGGCCCCGGGGAATTCTCCTCTCGCTGCATGCTACGTCTTGGGTCACCAGTGTGGGAATGTGAAAATGATGAGACAGATTTCTCTCAAGGCAGCTTTATTCACATTCGCCAACATCTCAAAGAAGAAAAAGAACATTACAGGAAACTCTCGTCCCTTAAATACCCGGGACTCTCACAGCCACAAGTCACTTTGCATCACAAGTCACATTGCATTATAATCACCAGTAACAATGCATCTCCTCTATAATCCCCTAATATCACCCCCACAGTCTCAGGCCCTGCATACCAAAGCTAACACCTTCACAGCTTCCTGTTATCTCCAAGGAAACTCTGTCTTTGTTCTTATCTAAAATGTGAGGCCTTAAATAAGTCACAAAGTAGGTCACATGAGCGGCCACAATATATAGATTTTTGTTTTTCTTCTCCCTCCTCTTTTTTCTTCTTCTCACTCACTCACTGTTAAACACAAGGGCCCACACATACACACGCAGTGCAGTTCTGTTATCTCTCCAAGGTTACTGTCGGGCAGCTGTTTACGTAGAGTAACAGAACTATAGCCTTAAAACAAGCTTGAAATGGCAACCCAGAATACGTTGAAAAACCAATGTGGCAACTCAACGTTCTCATGTCAACTTTTTTTTCTACCGCAATGAAAAACAATAGAATTTCTCACCCAAAAGTATAATTTGCAAACGTCCACAATTTTAATCATTTCCCAAAAGGATAATAAGTAATTAACCAACTTTTTTATGCTCCACAAATACCAGAAAAAATCACAAACAACAATTTTACAACCTGTTTTTTCGGCCTCCACGGAGAACTCTGTCACTTTTTTTCACCCGAGCAGATTACACAGAGACAAAACAAACCAGACTGCAGTAACTTTTATCCAGCGCTTCAACAAACTTACAAAATAAAATCTACCAGTATTTTCAATGGTCACGTAAACCTCCCACAGTGCCTAGGGTCCCGAGATCGGACAATAAGCACATGCGATAAGAGGCACAACTCTTCCATGAAAAAAAAAACTTTTCTTCAGGGTCATGTAACCTTCCCACAAAATGCTGAGAGTCCAGACACCTGGACAATAAGCAGATGTGGCCAAAAGGCACGAATCTGTTCCTGAGAATCTACTTTTTGGGATCACATAACTCTTCCACGAGATGTTGAGAGCCTAGTTATTTAGACAATAAAACATCCGTGGTTAAAAGAGCACAAATCTTTCCCTTTTTTTCATGCAACTTCCGAGACCTTCACCGCACTGACAGAAAGTTCAGAGAGCGACGAATCCTGGGGTCCTCCCCGGTATCTCATGATAACGCTCACCGTGGCAGAAGAAATCTTATTCCTCTCCCGGTATCTTGCAATATGGCTCACCATGGGCAGGGGAAACCCAGCGATTAGGTCGCAATAATGAACTTAAGCAGTATCCGCGGTGTCATCCATAAACAACAACAAATGTACTTACATCCAAGCCACCTGTAGGATTCTCAGATCCGTCACCCAGTCAGTTCCAGCGCCCCAGTTCGAAATGCCTTCACTGCAGTAAAATGCTGAGCCTTTTACTCAGCCTGGGAAGGTCTTTTATCAGCTGTGCACTTGCTGAAATCAAGCAGAGGCGCCGGAAAGACGGAGATATGTGGATCCGCTGTTCGGTGCACCAAAATGTTAGAATAATTCTGAATTTAAATCATTCAAAGTCAAAGATCACTCGGGAAATTGGATTTATGTACATTTATTTAACCTCACTGGCAATATTGAGGGAGAGATTACAAGGCATGGTATTCAGTCACACCTAGAATCTCTAAAGAAATACATTCTTTAGGTCTGATATATATAGGTAGGAGAAAGGAGAAGGAGGAGGAGGATAAGGGGAGGAACAGAATGGGACAGTCCTGATAATCAAAGCTTATCCGGGGAAACATCACAGACACTCTGGAGACATGAGGCCCGTAAAACTAACAGAATGTCCATATAGCTAATCTATATACAGGCTGAGGAGTTCCTGTGCATTCCTGTGACTCAAAACAGGACATGTCAAAGAGATTATAAGAGTAGCTTAAATCATTCCTTACACATGTACTGATCCTGTACTGAATTCTCTGAAGGCCAATAATTGCTCACAGAAACATGCCAAGAATATATGAACTTATCTTATATGGAATGCACATATAAACATTAAACATGGCATATGAAAGGCATGATACTTCTCAAATATAATAATACATTATCAGTGACAATAATAATGAAGATAAAATGGGATTTTTCTATCAGATATAAAAGAGGAATGCACAGAGACTTGGGCTCTCTTTTGCTGTAAATTATGTTGGAGAAGGAATAAAGTTTCTGTGTCATTCAGCTCGTTGCCTTGCCTGCCTCCTTTCTCCGCAGTATAAGATAAAATAAGCCTTTATTAGTCCCACAATGGGGAAATTCATATGCCGTATTGTTTCAATAGTAAACTGACGGTTTTTCTTACCTCTGTGCTTTGACGTTCACATGCAAGTACCCGGTGTCATGAATAGAAACGAGTGAGACGCAAGTCGTCTTATGCCGAACATCCAACTGAACTTTATTACAGACCACAGTCAATATATACAGCAGCTGCAGCCCGCCTGATGTCATCCCCCCAGATGGATACGGCCAGCCCCAAGGGCCAAACCCACATACTACACCTGGATGTGTAGACAGTAGGGTTGGGCAATACCAGCACTTTTCCTTCTCAATACAATACCATATCACATGATTGCAGTTTCATTAACAACTTTATTGCAAGAGCAGTATGTAATATGAATAAAACTCATGAACATAAACACTTGAAAAAAATGCTTTTAAAATGATAATAAAACAGAACAATGAGCAAAGTAAATAAAAATAAAATGGGTTTTTTTCAATTATAATAAAAATAATTAAGACAAAATTAATGCAAAATTAATTCAATTTCTTAATGTGCTGAAGATTCTCAACTGGATTCAAGTATGTTTTGCTTCTGAAATCTTTCATCTTTCATATATGTGTAATTTTTTTCACAATGCAACTTTTATTTTATTTATTTATTTATTTTTACACTATTATTTTACAAACTTAAATAGTGCTTATTCTGTTTATTTTTCAAATTTTATGCTGCTTGGTATCGCTGTAGAATTTGGATGAATGGAGTAACATTTCTGCTGCCCCCGAAGCTGCTGAGCTCACTCTGCAGGAGAGTGAGTGCTTGGGCTGCGCAGTGAGTCTTCGGCTCTGACATCTGATAGGCTGCCATAATCATGTGACACGCAGACCGGCTCTAAAATGTGTTTGGGCTGGTTTTTCACTGGTTTTCACACATAAATAAATAAATAAAATAATGCCTAAAACGCTCAGAAGTGAAAATAAATTGCACGTTTTGTATGAACATAGTGGTATCACGATATTTTATTTCGATTCAAAGTATCGATCATCTGTATCGAAATATCGATGCTTGAGTATCGATAGGCCCATTCCTAGTAGACAGCTCTATAGATTCTTCTTACAGGGTGATCTGGCTGTGCAGCGTGCCACATAGTACCAGTTACAAGCCCAGATAAATGAGGAGGGTTGCATCAGAGGGGCATCTGGCATAAAATCTTAGCCAAATTAAAATGCAGATCATCACGAATGAAATTACGCAAACAGATTGGTTAAAGCCTCGATGAACACTGATCACAACTGGTGTTGTTGACTGTCACGGTGCCAGTGGAAATTAGGCTGCCTCTCGCCCAAAGATGCTGGGATAGGCTCCAGCCCCCCCGTGACACGACAAGGATTAAGCGGAAGAAGATGAATGAATGAATGGTTGAAGGCAAGGAGGAGGAGAATGGGGAAACATGTTCAGAGGCAGCAAGAGACAAGGAAAGGCAAAAGTTTGGAGATGAGAGTAGGGACTTTGAATGTAGGGACTATGACTCGTAAAGGGAAAGAGTTGGTTAATATGACGGGGAGAAGGAAGGTATATACTTTCTGATCCGGTGACAACTTTCTGATCCGGCGACACCTTACACACCTTATACATCACGGACACACAGATCGCCCCAAATGTCTCCCGAACCGGTGGACGGAGCCACTGTTTATAGCAGGAGACAATACAGCAGGGAACAGATGTTAGCACTCAACCGCCGCTCGGTGCTAACGAAAAAACTCGACATACCGGGAGAACTGAGGCGAAAACGACGTGGGTGTCGTGCTGGGGTAAGACGGCGGGCAAGAAATATAAGGTACCGGTACAGACCCACCCTCCCATCCGTTGATATGGAGACTGTACGATCGATATTGGGAAAGGAAGATGAGCTAGTGGCTATCTCCCGCTACGAGAGCATATACCGGGAGTGCTGCCTTTTGTTATTTACTGAGACGTGGCTAACTGAACTAGCAGCAGATGCTAACATTGAACTGGAGGGTTTCCACTCGATACGGGCAGAACGAACACCAGACAGTGGCAAAGCAAGGGGTGGTGGAGTGATAATGTATGTTAACAACAACTGGTGCAGACCGGGACATATCACTGTTAAACAACAACACTGCAGCAAAGACATCGAGTTGCTAGCTGTTAGCATGCGGCCTACCTATCTCCCAAAGGAATACTCACACGTGATCTGCATTGTTACCTCCGCCAAGGAGGTTATGTTTTCATCAGCGTTGGTTTGTCTGTCTGTCTGTCTGTTTGTTTGTTAGCAAGATAACTCAAAAAGTTATGGACGGATTTTCATGAAATTTTCACAGATTGTCAGAAATGGGGTATCCTACAGATGATTACATTTTGGTGGTGATCTGGATCACTGTCTGGAAAAAAAAAACAAAAAAAAAAACAAGCATCACAGTATAGCTAATATATGCCACTTGCGAATGGCATTTTTTTCATGGTCAAGGAATCTATAAAGTTAGACAAAATAAATATAGGATTAATATTTATGATGTTAAACACTGTATGGGGGGAACTGTGGCACTTGGCGGAGGTCTGCACTCTCCGAGTGCTTTTCTAGTTATTTATGCAAATCCGACGGCGAACGCTGGGACAGCGCGTGACGTCATCCACTCATTAACTGGCAGGCTGCAGACAGAACACCCAGATGCTCTTCTCCTCATCTCAGGCGATTTCAACCATGTTTCACTGTCTCCCATTCTACCCACGTTTACCCAGTATGTCACATGCCACACTAGAGACAATAAAACACTGGACTTATTCTACGCAAACACTAAGGAGGCGTACACCTCATCACCACTCCCCCCACTCGGGAGATCGGATCACAACTTGGTTCATCTCCGGCCGGTGTACAGACCCCTAGTGCACAGACAACCTCCGGTCATGCGAACAGTGAAGTTATGGTCTGAGGAGGCAATGGACACTCTAAAGGACTGTTTTGAAACCACCGCCTGGGAGCAGCTCTGCGATCCACATGGTGAGGACATCGATGGCCTCACTCACACCATCACGGACTACATCAGCTTCTGTGTGGACAACACCGTTCCCACCAAGACCATACGGTGTTGCTCAAACAACAAACCCTGGATCAACCCTGAGATAAAAACACTTCTGAGAGAGAAGAAGACGATCTTCAGGTCGGGGAACAGGGAGATGCTGAAGTCCGTACAGAGGGAGCTGAGGACAAAGATCAGAGAAGGCAAGGACAGATTCAGGAAGAAGATGGAGGACAAGCTGCAACAGAGCGACATCAGTGGGGTCTGGAGAAACCTTAAAACCATCTCTGGGCTCCAGAATACCTCCCCCCAGGCCACGGGGGGCAGGGAGTGGGCGAACAATCTGAATCTGTTTTTCAATAGGTTTGACCAACCGTCCTTCCCCCCGACTGCACAACAACCACTGCTGCCTCTGAAGACATCAAGTCCTGCTGCCCACTCCCCACTCCACCAACACCCCCCCACTCCCAACACACAGCCCCCCAACCTGACCCTCACTAGGACCCAGGTGAGGACGGAGCTGAGGAAGATCAAGGCGAGGAAGGCGTCGGGACCGGACAGCATCAGTGCAAAGCTCCTCAAGTCCTGTGCAGGCCAGCTGTGTGGGATTGTGGAGTACATCTTCAACCTGAGCCTGAAGCTGGGGAGGGTACCACAGTTGTGGAAAACATCTTGTGTGGTACCTGTACCAAAGACTTCCCACCCCAAAGATCTGAACAGCTACAGACCAGTGGCCCTGATGTCCCACATGATGAAGACCCTGGAGAGACTGCTCCTTGCTCACCTCCGCCCCCTGGTGGGACCAGCGATGGATCCACTCCAGTTCGCCTACCAGCATGGTATTGGGGTGGAGGATGCGGTGATCTTCCTCCTTCACCGTTCTCTGTCCCACCTGGAGAAGCCCGGGAATGCGGTGAGGATCATGTTCTTTGACTTCTCCAGTGCTTTCAACACCATCCAACCGATGATCCTGAAGGACAAGCTGCTGTGCGCAGGGGTGGACCAGCACCTGTCATCATGGATCCTGGACTACCTCACAAACCGGCCACAGTTTGTGAGAACCCGGGACTGTGTGTCCGACACGATCGTCAGTAGCATGGGGGGCCCCCAGGGAACGGTTTTGGCTCCCTTCTTGTTCACTCTTTATACTGCGGACTTCTCACACAACACAACACACTGCCATCTACAGAAGTTCTCTGACGACTCTGCGATCGTTGGCCTCATCTCCAACGGAGATGAAACTGAGTACAGAGGGCTTATCCAGGACTTTGTGGACTGGTGCCATCGGAACTGCCTCCAGATCAACGCAAGGAAAACTAAGGAGCTGGTGATGGACTGCCACAGGCAAGGACAACCCCTCACGGCACCAGTAAATATACAGGGAACAGACATTGAGATGGTGACATCCTACAAGTACCTGGGTGTTCATCTGAACAATAAACTAGACTGGTCACACAATACTGACGCACTCTACAAGAAGGGACAGCGCAGGCTGTTCCTACTGAGGAGACTCAGGTCTTTTGGTGTACAAGGGGCGCTGCTGAAGTCATTCTATGACACGGTGGTGGCATCAGCCATCACTTTCGGAGTGGTCTGCTGGGGCAGTGGCATTACAGCAGCCAATAGGAAGAGACTGAACAAACTGATCAAGAAAGCTAGCTCTGTCCTGGGGCAGCGCCTTGACCCAGTGGAGGAGATGGGAGAGAGAAGGATGGTGGCTAAACTGTCATCTCTGCTGGAGTCCAAGTTCCACCCTATGCAGGACATACTGAATGCACTGAGGAGCTCATTTAGCAGCAGACTACATCATCCTAGGTGCACAACCGAGAGATTTTGCAGGTCCTTCCTACCTATGGCTGTCAGACTGTACAACCTAAGCAGGGCTGCTTGCAGAGATAGCAAAAAGACGTGACAACCTAATAGTATTGAATGCAAAAGACGCAACAGACTTACACAATGGTCCCCTCCGGTATACAACTAGGAAAATACTGGTCGCTATGGAGGGTGACAATATGTATGGGTACATAATCATACCATGTAGGATAACTAAGTAGACGGTTATGCTGTTTCAGGTTTCAGCTTCAGGTCTCACTTCTTCCCTGTACATTGATTCCTCATCCCTCTGAATAAGTCCCACCACCGTGGTGTCGTCTGCAAACTTAATAATCTGGTTCCCCTCGTGTCTGGATACACAGTCATGTGTTAGAAGTGTAAACAACAGTGGACTGAGTACACAGCCTTTAGGGGATCCGGTGCTCAGCGTGACAGAGTTGGAGATGTTGTTTCCAACCCGGACAGACTGATGTCTCTCAGTCAGGAAATCCAGGATCCAGAGACATGTGGCGGTGTTCAGACCGAGGAGGAGTAATTTCTCCATCAGTCTCTGGGGAATAATGGTGTTGAATGCTGAAGTGAAATCAATGTACAGGAGTCTGGCGTAGGTGTCTTTCTGGTCCAGGTGGGTGATGACAGAGTGTAAGGTGGTGACTATAGCATCCTCCGTGGAGCGGTTTGAACGATATGCAAACTGGAGCGGGTCGTGTGATGCAGGGAGGCAGGCTGTAATGTGTGGTTTGACAAGCCGTTCAAAACACTTCATCACAATTGGTGTCAGTGCAACAGGACGATAGTCATTCAAACAGGACACAACTGGTTTCTTTGCCACCGGTACAATAATAGAGGTCTTGAAGCATCTGGGAACGATGGCCTGACTCAGGGAGATGTTATAAATGTCAGTCAGGACATCCGCCAACTCGCTCGCGCAGTCTCGGAGCACACGTCCCGAAATGTTGTCCGGACCTGCAGCTTTGCGTGGGTTGACTTTGGTTAGGGTCCTCCGTTTGTCCGCTGTGTTGATGGTAAAAGCTGGTCCGACCGATGGTGGGGGTGGGCCAGCCCTCCCTCTGATTGTCAAGTTTGATGTTTCAAAACGTGCAAAGAAGTCGTTAAGCCTGTCTGGAAGCGAAGCGTCGTCATCATCGACCCCCTGCCTAGACTTATAGCCCGTCAGTGTCCGAACTCCCTGCCACATCTGCTTGGTGTTCCTAGTGTCACAGAGGTGTCCCTGGATTTTCTCCGCATAGGTGTGCTTTGCCACCTTAATTCCCTTTGAGAGCGCAGACCTGGCTGAGCGGAGGGCGATCCTGTCCTTCGCTCTGAAGACTGCATCCCTGGCTATAAGCAGCGAGCGCACCTCTGCAGTCATCCAGGGCTTATGGTTACCCCGCATAGTGATGGTTTTCACTGTAGTGACATCCTCTGTGCACTTCGCGATGTAGCTGGTGACCGTATCAGCATACTCCTCCACATCTGTGTGCAGAAAACAGTCTTTCAGTGCAGAGGTTGCACTCTCTGGCCAAATTCTAATTTGTTTCACTGCTGGCCTGCTGCGCTTCAATAAAGGTTTGTAGGCAGGCAGCAGCATCACGAATATGTGATCAGAAAGGCCGAGATGTGGGCGGGGAATCGCTTTATATGCATCTGTGTTTGTGTACACTAAGTCCAATATATTCTCTCCTCTGGTCTTAAAGTCTACACATTGTTTAAACTTGGGGAGCACAGTCTTTAGGCTGGTGTGGTTAAAATCCCCTGCAACCACCACAAAACTGTCCGGGTGTGAAGTTTGGATTTTTGTAAACACCAGCTACAAACACGTTGCTGAATTCCCTCGGCAAATAATATGGCCGACAATTTACAATAAGGAACTCCGCCAACGGAGAGCAGTGTTTAGACACTAATGTGGCATATATATATATTATTACCCCATTATATATTTACATATTTATTCCATCTAGCTACAATGCTCCGCACTGTGTGTCTATATATTTATATTTATTTGTACATATGTATACTCGCTGTTCTTGTTTTTTTTCTTGCCTTCTGATTGTTGCTCTGAGTGTTGCTATCCCTGTGCTGTTGCAATCCTGGAATTTCCCCATTGTGGGACTAATAAAGGCTTATCTTATCTTATCTTATCTTATCCATATATACTGGGTGTACAAGAAAAAAAGGGAAGCAAAGCCAGGAGCACTGGAGGTGGATTCAAACTGTTCAATTCAATTCAATTCAATTCAACTTTATTTATATAGCGCCATTTCACAACAACAGTCATCTCATAGCACTATCAACTGCAGGGGGGGACCCCCACAGTTGCAGAAAGACCCCAGCAATCAGGCGATCCCCTGTGAGCAAGCACTTGGCGACGGTGGAGAGGAAAAACTCCCTTTTAACAGGAAGAAACCTCCAACAGAACCAGGCTCAGGGAGGGGCAGTCATCTGCTGCGACTGGCTGGGGGGTGAGGGGATAGAGAAGAAGAAAAGAACAGACATGTAGAGAGCAAACAGCACGATGGGGACTCAATCTATGGGAGAGAACAAACAAATGTTAATGACCAGCAAAAAAAAAAAATATTTCATAGAGAGTGAGGAAAGGAGTGAGGCCCAGTGCAATACTGGAGGTCCCCCAGCTGACTAAACCTATTAGCAGCATAACTAAGGGAGGGTTCAGAAACACATGGTCCCTCCCTAATTGTAGGCTATATCAAAAAGGTAGGTTTTAGCCCTATTCTTAAAAACAGAGATCGAGTCTGACTCCCGAATCCAGATTGGCAGCTGATTCCACAGGAGAGGAGCTTGATAACTGAAGGCTCTGCCTCCCATTGTACTTTTGGAGATTCTAGGTATTACAAGTAATCCTGCATTTTGGGAGCGTAGTGCTCTGTTAGGATAATACGGTAGTATCAGATCTTTTAAATAAAAAGGAGCCTGATTGTTTAGAGCTTTGTAAGTAAGAAGAAGGATTTTTTTTTTTCCACAATATCTTTATTGAACCTTTTTTTTTTTTTTTAACAAACATGATACAAACAATCAAACACTAACACTAAAGTACTACAAAAAAAAATGCACTAAAAACACCAACAACCACCAACAAAATCAAGTCTTCAACAATGCTCCTCTGTTTAGTCTAGACAATCCAATACATAAGTATACATATTATGTTCACCAGTTTGGAATTTACAAGGTCCACACACATCATTCACCTTCTTCTTCAAGAGTTATGTTTAAATTTTTTACATAATCAATAAAAGGTCTCCATATATTCTCAAACACAATTTCCTTTGATTTTAGTATATATGTTATTCTTTCTAATGGAAGGTTTGTTAACATCTGTCTTAACCACTGAGTCACATCTGGTCTATGAGTCTTTTTCCATAATAGTGCAATACATTTTTTGGCATTAAGCAAACTGAGGTCTATGAATGTTCTTTCACTTTTATTAAAATTATGCTTTTCTGGGTACAGACCCAACAAAAACAGTTTAGGATTCAATATGATTTGTTTTGAGATTATTTTTTCAATTGTTACCCTCACCTCTTCCCAAAACATTCTTATTAATCTACATTCCCATAAACAATGAAATAGGGTTCCTTTACTTTCCATGCATTTTGTGCATGTATCTGGTATATTTTTGTTATATCTATTTAACTCCTCCGGTGTAACATACATCCGCATTAACCATTTGAAATGTATCAATTTAAGGCGTGCATTTATTGATTTGGTTTGAGCTTCTGTACAAGCCAATTCCCATTGTTCCTCTGAAATTTCAATTTGCAGATCTTCTTTCCAGTAGTTTAATCTTTTCAGTGAATTTTCACTTGAAGATAGTGTCAATGAGTTATAAAACTCTGAAATAATACCCTTTCTTTTACTATCTTTCATCATCATTTTTTCCAAGGATGAATAAATAGGTCGAGTGAGAGCTTTATTTTGATTTGATCGAATAAAGTTTCTAAGTTGAAGATATTTAAAAAAATGTGTTCTATTGAGATTAAATTTGATCCTCAGCTCTTCAAAAGACATTATGTTGTCTGCACCTGGCAAATATAAATCCTGAATCTTTTGTATCCCTTTTAAATTCCATACTTTAAATACAGCGTCCGCTCTCCCTGGTTTAAAATATTGATTACCCCATATTGGACTAAATTGTGACAATAACTGTGGTTCTTTTAAGTAGTTTTTAGCTTCACACCATATTTTGATCATATGCTTTACAAATGGATTTTTAACTTGTTTTTGTAATTTTTTTGCCGAATCTGAGTATATGAATATGGGAAGAGGTAAAGGTAAATTGTATGATTCCATTTCAGTCCAGTGGGGGAGATCATTTGATGAAAAATAATATGTCATAGACCTCAGTTGTGCCGACCAATAATACAACATAAAATTTGGACATTTCAGACCTCCACGATCAAATGGTAAATATAATAAAGACAAACGTAATCTAGCCCTCCTGTTGTTCCATATAAATTCCACTAACTTTTTTTTTATTCTTGAGAATAGATCTAAAGGTGGTGATAAGGGAATGTATTGAAATAAATAAAGTATTTTAGGTAAAATATTACTTTTAAGTATATTGATTCTCCCGATCATCGACATTGGTAGTGACATCCATCTCTGAGTTAACTCACTGATATCTGACATTAAGGCTTCATAGTTGACACTGGCGACTGATTCTAGCTTAGGCATAATTTGGATTCCTAAATATTTAAACTGATTTACAACATTGAATTGATTTACCTCAGGGGCTGGGTAATTTCTCTGGGTCTCATTTAGCATTAATATTGAAGATTTAGTTTTATTTATTTTATATCCTGATATTTCCCCAAAATTCTTTATTAAATTCAACAAGGTTGGAATTGATTTTTTTAGATTCGACATAAACAAAATTATGTCATCGGCGTACAGGGAGATTTTATGTTCTGTTGGTCCAACTTTAATTCCATATATTTGTGAATGTAAACGTATCGCTATCGCTAAAGGTTCAATTGCCATAGTAAACAGTAAAGGTGAAAGTGGACAGCCTTGTCGACATCCTCTATTTATTTTTATTGGTTTTGAAATATTGTTATTTGTTAGGATTTCTGCTGTAGCATTATTGTATATTATTTGAACCCATTTTATGAAATTATTTCCAAGTCCAAACCTTTGTAGTACTTCAAAAAGAAAGGGCCATTCAACTCTATCAAAGGCCTTTTCGGCGTCCAATGATAGGAGAGCTGTATCCGGTGCTTCTTTATTAAAATAAATAATATTAAATAGTCTTCTTACATTATGGAAGCCTTGTCTACCCTTTATAAAGCCATTCTGATCTCGATTAATAATATTTGGTAAAATTTCTTGTATTCGTCTTGCTAAAATTTTACAGATTATCTTAAGGTCGGCGTTTAATAGGCTTATTGGTCTCATATTTTCACATTTATTAGAGGGCTTACCTGGTTTTGGCAGCAGTATAATTAAGGCATTATTTATGTATGATGGTAAATTATTATTTTGAAATGCTTCTAAAACCATTTCCAAAAAAGGTTTTATTAATTTATTCTTAAATTTTTTATAAAGGTCAACTGGAAGACCATCTGGTCCTGCACTTTTTCCTGATTTCATATTATCAATGGCTAGCCCAACTTCTTCTTGACTAATTTTAGACTCCAATATCTCCCTGTTTTCATTTGGAATACACGGTATAGATAGTTCGTTCAAAAACCCATTTAGTTTTGTTAATTCAGGTTCATTTTTGGTATCATATAATTTTTCATAGTAATCTCTAAAGGCTCTATTAATTTCTAAAGGATCTATAACTACCTGTCCATTACTTATAATACTGGTAATTGGTGTTTTAATTTCCAATTGTTTAATCTGCCATGCTAATAATTTTCCTGATTTTTCACCTTGTTCATAAAAAGATTGTTTCAATCTTAGAAGACTCGAGGCAGCTCTATTCGCTGATTTTTTGTCGTATTCAGCTCTCAAAATCAGTAATTCATTCTCCAACCTTGGGTCACTTCCTGCATACACTTTTTCCTGAAGATTTTTTATTTTATGTTCCAATTTAGCTCTCTCCTCTCGAGTCTTCTTAGATTTTGATCCTGTATAACTAATAATATGTCCCCTAATAAAAGCTTTGAAAGCCTCCCACTTTACACATGCTGATGTTTGTGTAGTATTGATGTCAAAGAACTCGTCTATCTGTTTTTCTATATACTTGACAAATTCCTCATCCTGAAGCCATTTATGCTGAAATTGCCATCTACCTGATTCCTTTATCAATTTTTTATCTACATATATTAGACAACAGGGTGCATGGTCAGAGATCACGATGTTATCATAAAAGCAGTTTTGAATCTTGGACCTTAATTCTGTGGAAATCAAAAAATAATCAATACGTGAGAATGTCTTGTAGGTACTGGAATAACAAGAATAGGCTTTAACTTGTGGTTTCATTTCTCTCCATATATCTAACAATCTCAATTCTTTCATAAAATGATTAATAGTCATCCTACATCCAATGTGCGTACAATCCAGTCCTGTTGATCTATCCACACCTGGATTCAATGTACAATTAAAATCCCCTGCTATTATATGTTGCCCTGTAAGTGATGATAAGATGAGAAATAAATTAGCAAAGAACTTCTGGTCATCTATATTGGGACCATATAAGTTCACAAGATTTATATTTTCTAATAGCAAAGAACCTTGAATGATTACATATCTTCCAAATTTGTCTCCAATTACATTTTTCACTTGAAAAGGAACTGATTTATGTATGAGAGTCATAACTCCCCTGGCTCGGGATGAAAATGAAGAGGTGAATACACTTCCCTGCCATCTACTCCTAATTCTTTTAACATCCTCCTCTATCAGATGAGTTTCTTGTAAAAACACAATTCTTGAACCCATGTCCTTTATTTTATTCATAACTTGTTTAAGTTTTTTTAAATTTTGTAGACCTCTGCAATTCCATGAAGTTAAATTAAGATTAACACTTTGGTCCATGATCAATAGAGAGTTTGGGATTACCTTGCAGTGTAAACATGCTCATACAGAGAAGCAAAAACATGAGTGGTTGAACATTCATCCTACAAACTACACACAAACAAATTCCCCCTTCCCACACTTGTGGCAAACCCCCCAAAATCAAAAGAAAAATTCTGTCTCCCGATATAGCCATCGACTGTTCCACATCCACGGGGAACAGCCTAAGCCACTCCTTCTTCATCCTCCCAATCACCCTAACTCTACTGCTTTTAATGACGTAACATTAACTCTCCTCTGTAGTTTTCCAACTTAACTCCAAAATTTTTACCAACTTTGTACATCCTAGTTTTTTTTTTTTGTTTGTTTTGTTTTTGTTTTGTTTTTTTTTAATATATAATACAATCTATATTTTGTAAACTTACTATTTACTTCAAGTCAGTCAGATGCCTGTGCAAATGCTTAGTTATTCTACCTTATATTTTGTTCATGCTTAGCTCCCACCAGTCTCTTCTTCTTCTTTGATCTTCTTGATGAACTCCTGCGCCTCCTCTGGGGTCTTGAAGATGTGGGTTCTGCCCTCATACGTGGTCAGCAGTCTCGCAGGATAGATTACACCATGACGAATCCCAAGGTTGCGCAGCTCCTTACGTACGGGATCAAACTGCTTCCTCAATTGCTGGATTCCTGTGGCCAAATCTGGGTAGAACCGCACCTGCTGGTCCTGGTGTTTAATCTCTCCTTTAGCACGTGCAGCGTTGAAGATCTTCATCCTGTCTCTGTTGCTTAGAAACTTCATAATTAAGGTCCTCGGCGGTCCCTTATCTCTCCGTGGGCCAATACGATGTGCTTTTTCCAGAACCACTGCTGATTGCAACTCCTCGCTGCCCAGCACCTCCGGAATCCACTTTTCCAGAAAGGAACATACGTCCCGACCTTCTGATTCCTCTGGAAGACCCACCAGCCTCAAGTTATTCTGTCTCGACCGAGATTCCAAATCCAAAATATTATCTTCCAGAGATTTATTTTTTTTTTCCAAAGTGCGCACCTTTAATTGAAGACGGGTGACGTCATCTTCAGCACTAGCGAGACGGAGCTCCATCTGCGCCGTTCGTTCTACACAGTCACCCAATTCCTTTCTTATTCCTTCCAGCGCTGTCATAATCCCATCAAATCTAGAGGAAAAGTCCGCTCTCATTGAACTCATGGCAGCCATCAGCGCATCTGCGCCATTCCCCGCAGAAATCGCACCGCCGCCAGCTTCCTCCGCCATATATGGAGCCTTGTTTGCTGCGTCACAGACCTGAAAGTCCGTTAATTTGGACTGTTTCGGCGGCTCGCTTTTTCCTTTTCCTGGTTTTCCAGCCTTAGGCTTCGCCGACATATCCTCGCCCAAATGCTGGGATACGTTCTGTCCCAAATGAGAGAGTTATTTGCCGATTTTTTTTTTTCCAGGAGCAGAGCAGAGCGAGACACGTCCGTCCTACGTGGCAGCCATAACCGGAAGTCAAGAAGAAGGATTTTAAACTTAATTCTAAATTCTATGGGAAGCCAATGAAGGGAGGCCAGAACCGGAGAGATATGATCTCTCTTTCTAGTACCTGCTAAAACTCTTGCTGCAGCATTTTGGATCAGCTGAAGACTTTTTAAAGATGTTTTAGGACAGCCTGATAATAAAGAATTACAATAATCTAATCTTGAGCTAACAAAAGCGTGGATCAGCTTCTCAGCATCACTCTGAGACAAGATGCTCCTAATCTTGGCAATATTACGCAAATGATAGAAGGCAGCCTTAGAAACAAATTTAATATGTGAATTGAAGGACAAATCCTGATCAAAAATAACTCCAAGGTTCCTCACAGAGCTATTAAGAGAAAGAGTAACTGCATCCAAACTGAAAGTTTGATTTGGAAAGGAATTTCTAAGGTTTTTTGGACCAACAAGAATGACTTCAGTCTTATCTGAATTTAATAGCAGGAAATTACAAGTCATCCAAGCTTTGATTTCCTTAAGACAGGCTTCCAACTTGGCTAATTGATTACTATCATCTGGCTTCATTGACAGGTATAATTGTGTGTCATCTGCATAACAATGAAAATGTATACAGTGCTTTCTAATAATGTTGCCTAATGGAAGAATATATAAACTAAAAAGAGTAGGGCCTAGCACAGATCCCTGTGGAACTCCATGATTAAGCTTTGAGTTGAAAGAAAACTCATTATTTACATGAACAAACTGGAACCTATCAGATAAATAAGATCTAAACCACTGCAACGAAGTTCCATTAAGTCCAACATAGTGTTCTAATCTATCAAGTAGAATATTATGATTGATAGTATCAAAAGCTGCACTAAGGTCTAAAAGGACAAGTACAGAGACTAGTCCATTATCAGATGCAATGAGGAGGTCGTTAGTGACCTTCGCTAAGGCTGTTTCAGTACTATGATGGATTCTAAACCCAGATTGAAACTCTTCAAGTAAACCATTTCCCTGCAGGTGGTCAAATAATTGCGTAGCAACAACTCTTTCTAAGATTTTTGAAATGAAAGGGAGATTAGAGATTGGTCTATAGTTAGCTAAAGCTCCTGGATCTAGCGTTGGCTTTTTGAGTAAGGGTTTAATTACAGCCGTTTTAAAAGCCTGCGGCACATGGCCTAAAGTTAATGAAGAATTGATTATATGAAGAATAAAGCTACCAATAAGTGGTTAGACTTCTTTAAATAACCTGGTAGGAATAGGGTCTAAAAGACAAGTTGAAGGTTTGGATGAGGAAACTATTTTGTCTAACTCACAAAGGTCGATTGGAGTAAACTCATCAAGACAGACATCAATAGAAGGAGTTGTGGTAGTTAAAATATTTAAGTTAACTGTGGGAAGAATCTGATTGATTTTATCTCTGATGGATGAAATTTTATTATTGAAAAAGTTCATAAAGTCCTGACTAGTAAGCTCTAAGGCAGGGGTTCTCAAAGTTTTGATGGGTGAGGGCCAATTTGGGAATCCAAAGTTGAACCGAGGGCCACCAAAGGGACGGAGGCAAAAAAAAAAAAAAAGACTGAAAATTCAATTCCATTTGTAATCCTTTTAATTATCAGATTTAATTAGTTTGGGTAAAGTCATATTAACAGTAAGAAATTGGGACTGATGAAAATACAATTTTAGTGTCAACATACCTTTTAACTGCAGTGTGATTTGTGGTGCTGTTTTCGGTTGGCCACGAGTCCTCTGAAGTCTGGCTCCATCTCCGTCGTCGCGATGCGAAGGACTGCATGTAGGTGGGCATCTGTCATCCTGGATCTCAGCTTAGATTTGTTGATGGCCATGGTGGAGAAGGTCTTTTCACAGATGTAGGTGCTTCCGAATAAAGACGCCATTCTGACAGCATGTTGACGAAGAGCAGGGAATGTGGATGTGGAAAGTCCTTTGTAGAACTCGATCAGACTCTTGTCACGATATGCAGCTCTGGCCTCGGAGCTTTCCTGTAGGTCGATGAGCTCAAACTGCATGTCTGCAGGCACTGCCTCGGGCACACATGAGAAGGGATTTTGGAAAAGGTTGAAATCACCCTCGTGGTCCCTGAAGTCAGAGAATCGGTGGTCGAACTCGTCTCGAAGCTTTTCGATGAGGCCATGGTTCTTCTCTGAACGCAGGTGACGCAAAACTTCACTCCCGTCCGTGTCTGGGTCATCTACCAGCGCCCTGCAGGCAGGGAAATGAGCGAGATCTCCTTCTCTGAGCTGTCCCTGGAGCAGTTGGAGTTTTCGCTGGAAAGCTTTCACGTTGTCAAAAAGTGTGGAAATGAGTTTTCCATGGCCTTGCAGCTTCAGATTGAGATCGCTCAGACAATTATTCAGGTCGGCGAGGAAGGCTAGGTCACAGAGCCATTTGCTGTCCGTTAAGTCAGTCACGTCTTGTCCTTTTGCCTGCATGAACTCGCAAATTTCTTTTCTCAGGTTAAAAAAACATTTCAGTGTGGCACCTCTGCTCAGCCACCGGACGGCAGTGAAGTAAATGACGTCTCCAAAATCTGCCTCTGACTGCGCCAAAAAGGTTTTAAATTGGCGATGGTTCAGACCTCTGGACTTCAGGTAATTAACTGTCTTCACAACTACGGCCATGACGTGTTTCATTTCTAGCGTCTGAGCAGCGAGGGCTTCTTGGTGAATTATGCAGTGGTAGCTGACTGGTTTCTTACCACCGCTGTTCACCACTTTCTCAGCCAGCAGCGACACTGCACCTGTCCTACTCCCAATCATTGCTGGTGCTCCGTCTGTCGTGACACCGACCAAGGATGCCAGGTTAACATTGTGTGTGTCCAGACTGCGATACACTGCTTCGCAAATATCCACTCCCTTCGTTGTGTCTTTCATACTCTCCATACTCAGTAGCTCCTCGCCGACGTCAAAATTCTCAGTGACAGTTCGGATGAAAATCAACAGTTGGGCAGTGTCGGAAATATCCGTGCTTTCATCCAGTGCGATGGAAAACGCTCCCTTTTCTAGCCCCTCCACACGTATCGCCAGTTGGTCCTTCAAATCATTTGCCAGATCTTCGATTCGTCTTGTGACTGTGTCATTCGACAAACTTACGTCACGGAACTTTGTTTTTTGGTCTGGGCATACACGCTCTGCCACTTTTAGCATACAGTCTCGAACAAATTCTCCGTCACTAAACGGCTTGCCCCGTTTAGCTATTTCATGAGCTACCACATAGCTAGCCTCTGTTACTGCTTCGCTGGTTTTTGAAAATTGCGTGAAGACTGACTGTTGTGCTGTGTAGCCCCTTTTAAGTTGTTCCATCTTTGTGGTGCGATCCTTGCCACTGAATTTTTCATAATTTTTGTGTTTTGTTTCGTAATGGCGCCTGATGTTAAAGTCTTTTCGCACTGCGATTACCTGTCTGCAGATGAGGCATACAACTTTATCTGACCCGTGAGGTTCAACGAAGTAGTCCAAAGTCCATTTTCCCTGAAACTGCCTTTTTTCCTCGCTGACAGTTCTCAGTTTCCTCGAGTGAGCGGTCTCCATCTCTGCTTCTTTCTCTCGCTGATCCATCTTTATTTCCACACTTCGACTTCCACAAGCACTAATATTTATTTCTTATTCTTCTTCTGACTCAAAATGGTGCTCCGAAACCGTTGCCAACCAACACTTCTGCACTGTGCGCTGAACGTTCCATCTCCCATAATACAATTGGACTAGCTGCTGCAATGAAGTGATCGCAAGGTCGACAACACATGTAATTACGGCTTGTGCCTACAGATGGCGCCAAAGACCACTAAACGTAGATGTGTATCGGAATTTTTCCAAAGCAATTAGTTCAGATCATATATTGGTTAAAGGCCTCGGACGGTGACATTTTTTTATTGAACCAATAAACTGATTGTATGAAAATATTCCATTCTGGCCATTCCCGTGATTTAAAATGTGTCACCAGCCTCCATAAATGACTTTATTTGTTAATAGCCCATATTTCACTTAGTGATGCTGCAGTACCGCCATCTCTCGATAGGGGCGTGCAGCAGTGACGTCAGGTCAGGGAGAAACAGGAAATGGCTGCAGGAAATGGATGATCACTGGCCTGCAGAAATGGCTGAACGACAGCAGAGTGATTCGGACAGCGATTATTTTATCGAGTATGACGACCGCAATATAAGTGATGATATTGAAACTGACGAATCTGATGATGAAGTAGTTTTGGGTGGTGCTGATGGGGTTATTCAGCCGTATTTGTTCGAGCCCGAGGGTGCGGAGGAAGACGCGGACGAAACAGCGACCGGAGCAGAACGAGAGGCAAGAACGAGAGGCTCGCCGATTTATATTGGTAAAATATGCTTTGAAATTTTTTTTTTTAGGCGATATGCATGGTCACACACTTAATTATCAAAATAAAACTGCCAATTTTTCCCTCGCTGCCTTACTTGGCGACTTATAAACATTCTCTTTCTGCTCAAAATTTTTTACATGTTTTAAATATTTTCTAATCAAACTTCATAGACCAATTTATATAGCACTCCCACGAGCCATTAGTTTATTATAAGCATCTGATTATACCATTTTTTTTAACAGGTGCACTTGTGAGAAATGCAACATTATGCCAACATCAACTGAATCTCGGTGCTGCCAGGAGGTATTGAAGGTGAAGAAGTGAGGGTGATACCTGCCTGTGCTGTGAGCCTCATCAGAGAAACATTCCCATCTGATCACAACAAGGGATTTTGCCTACCAAGATTAGATTTGTGATCAATGTTATTTAAATAAAGTTTTTTAAAATCATATATTGAGTTTATTAATGTGCATGTCAATTTTATAATTCTAATATTTCAGCATTCATCAAAGTCGGATCTCATATACATTAGAGTAATTTTTCTACCATTTTATGGTGTAAAATTCGTGTGCAATTTTTAAAAGCACATTTCTCTAAAAATCTTAGGCTTATATTTTTTTGTCTTAGCAAAATATGTTGCTTCCCTAACAATTGAAAGCTGAACTTTCATTGCTAATTGGAAATTTATTCTACTTTTACATGTTTGATTTTGAAAATCTAGATACATGTTGCTCAACAGCATCAGCTTTGATGGGACGCTGAAATTTGGCACTCAATGTTGCTGGAACTCTGGCTTGTACAGAGTGCCACTGCTCCAATAAGTGGGTTGGATCAACCAAGGTTTTGTCGAAAAGAGTATTCATCAGATCATCCACATATTCTGAAATAAAATTAATTTAATAAAAATTAGAAATCGAAAGCCCGATACTTTCGAGCTATTCGGTCTCTGTACGACCGTTGTGAGAGTTTGGTTCGTATTGCCAACACTCGGTCGGAGTCATTCCCAGTGAGAGTTGGACTCCGCCAGGGCTGCCCTTTGTCACCGATCCTGTTCATAATTTTTATGGACAGGATTTCTAGGCGCAGCCAGGGAATGGAGGGTGTCATGCTTGGTGACCACAGGATCTCATCTCTGTTGTTTGCAGATGATGTTGTCCTGTTGGCTTCATCCAGCAATGACCTACAGCTCTTGCTGGGACGGTTTGCCGCTGAGTGTGAAGCGGCTGGGATGAGAATCAGCACCTCCAAGTCCGAGTCCATGGTCCTCAGCCGGAAAAAGGTGGATTGTCCTCTCCGGGTTGGGGACAGGCTCCTGCCCCAAGTGGAGGAGTTTAAGTATCTTGGGGTCTTGTTCACGAGTGAGGGGAAAATGGAGCGAGAGATCGACAGACGGATTGGAGCAGCATCTGCAGTGATGCGGACGTTGTACCGGTCTGTTGTGGTGAAGAGGGAGCTTAGTTCTAAGGCAAAGCTGTCGATTTACCAGTCAATCTACGTTCCTACTCTCACCTATGGTCACGAGCTTTGGGTAATGACCAAAAGAACAAGATCGCGGATACAAGCGGCTGAAATGAGCTTTCTCCGTAGGATTGCTGGACTCACCCTCAGAGATAGGGTGAGGAGCTCAGTCATCTGGGAGAGGCTCAGAGTAGAACCGCTGCTCCTTCACATTGAAAGGAGTCAGTTGAGGTGGTATGGGCATCTGATTAGGATGCCTCCTGGACGCCTCCCACTTGAGGTGTTTCAGGCACATCCCACTGGGAGGAGACCCCGGGGCAGACCCAGGACTCGGTGGAGAGACTATGTCTCCCAGCTGGTCTGGGAACGCCTTGGTATCCCCTCTGAAGAGCTGGAGCAGGTGGCTGGGGAGAGGGAAGTCTGGGCTTCTCTGCTTGAACTGCTGCCTCCGCGACCCGGACCTCCGGAAAAGCGGTAGAAGATGGATGGATGGATGGATGGATAGAAATCGAAAGCTCCTTGTAAGTGGTCGTGGAAATTCCAACGATACCGGCTGCATTTAGAACTCTGAGGACCTTGACATATGACGCCCCAGTGAAGAGAATGGCGGATGAAAGCTGTATGTTACCAGCTGGGATGTCCCTGATCATCGGCTGGCTGTGCCAGGATAGATCCTCAACACAATGTGGACAATGTTGTTTGATCACCAACAGAGAGCCTTTAGTGTGACTTGTTACCTCACATGGATGACTGCAATGAGGACAATTGCTGAATAATCAAATTCAAAAAAAAAATCCACAGTATTTGAAGGTTGAGTGACAGTGGATAACATCTGCAAAAACAGTAGATCAACATAATTTCATTCCAGAGGTGTCAAATTGGATTACATATATAGAAATATAACTTGAGCAAACAGGCACAACCACCTCCCTATACAGCACTGAATATTTCATATTTGATTAGTATGAATACCCTAAAATTCTAATATTTGATAAGTTGTTAAGGCAATGAAATTCATTGCTTGTAAATAATTTTAGTAAATATTGGCAGTGAATATTTAAAAAAGAAAAATTACCCCGTTTACTAAAGAGAAGGTTGATCAGAAAGATAAGGATATCCCAGGTTGGCCTAGGATAGCCGGCCCCGGCCGCTGCTGGAAGGGCTCTCGCGACCGGGCTGGGGGACGGCCGGAAGGCGGCCGCCCCTCCCCGCTCACGGACGCGTGTTCGTGGAGAACCCGGTGCTAAATAACTCGTAAACAACCTGATGCCGGGCGTGACCCGCTCCGGGGACAGTGGCAGGTGGGGAGTTTGACTGGGGCGGTACACCTGTCAAACTGTAACGCAGGTGTCCTAAGGCGAGCTCAGGGAGGACAGAAGCCTCCCGTGGAGCAGAAGGGCAAAAGCTCGCTTGATCTTGATTTTCAGTATGAATACAGACCGTGAAAGCGGGGCCTCACGATCCTTCTGATTTTTGGGGTTTTAAGCAGGAGGTGTCAGAAAGTGTCAGAAAGATCGCATCGGTAGATCACCCTTGCTTTTCACGCCACTTCACTGACACTGTCTGAGAGTGGGACTTTGAAGTGAACGGATATATAGTTGGAACAGCCGATTTTTTTTATCAGCAATCTTTTTGCTAATTTCATTTCAAATTGCATCTTATTCTCAAAATCGCTGTCAACAAAATGTCTAATGCACATGTTGGGTGATTTTGCGACATAATTCCAATTTTTTAGCGTTTTCTGAACGAAATTCACCCATGGGGTTCTGATTTTCCCAGGCAGGGGAAGTTCCTAAACACTCACCGCGTGCTCCTCAGCGTGCTCCTCCTCCTACTCAGGTCGCTCCTGACCTGACGTCACACAGTCAGTGGCCATTTTAGCCGCTGATCGCTTGGCAGACAGACAGCTCTCAAGGAAATCATACTTCAATAGCGCATTGTCACCTTATGCGACATTTGTTGACACCAAAACATGTGCGGTTCAAATTAGCTCGTCTCACACACAAATTTAAGATATGATTTAGCGATATTGTAATTTCGTCCGGCCGAGACGTTAACAGATTGGCCGCGGGCCACCAGAAATGTTTTCGCGGGCTGCCATTGGCACGGGGGCCGCACTTTGAGAAACATTGCTCTAAGGGAATGCTAGGATTGACAGAGTCTTGACTTTTTGTCAACCTGGCTACAGTACTGAAAAGAAACCTGGGATTATTCTTGTTCTCTTCTATTAATGCAGAGTAATAACTCGTTCTAGCTTTTCTAAGAGATTTTTTATAAATTAAAAGATGATTTCTCCAAGCTAAATAGATTTCATCTAAATTAGTAGAGCGCCATTTTCTTTCTAATTGACGAGTCTTCTGTTTTAAGCTACGAGTTTCTGTGTTGAACCGAGGAGTTAGAAATCTCTGATTAGACTTTTTCTTTTTTAAGGGGGCCACCAAGTCTAGAGCCTGATGCAGAGAAGCTGAAACACTATCCACCATGTTATCAATTACAGAAGGAGCAAGCTGTCTATAGCTTATTTCCGTTGTGTTGACACATGGCATAGAGGAAACAATCTGCATAAATTTGGAAACAGCATCATCTGAGAGGCATCTACTGTAATAATATTTTTCTTTAGGAGCCAAATAGTCAGAAATAGTAAAATCAAAGGTTAACAGACAATGGTCTGACAATGCAGGGTTATGAGGAGACACTACAAGATTTTCTATTTCTATGCCATATGTCAGAACAAGGTCCAATGTATGGTGGAGGTAATGAGTAGAATTTCCTACTTTCTGAGAAAACCCAATCGAGTCTAATATTGAATTAAAAGCCACATTAAGGCAGTCACTATCTACATCCACATGTATATTAAAGTCCCCTACTATAATTATTCTATCAGATTTCAGCACTAAATCAGCTAAGAAATCAGCAAATTCAGATAAAAATTCTGAGTAGGTTGATGGGGGACGATAAACTATGGCAAATAAAATTGGGTTTAACCTAAAATTGCTAAAGTGCCCAATACTGAGGACCAGGCCAGGTGTGGTTAAACACTGTTCTACCACAGTGTAGAGAAATGGAGAAATGGAGTAGGAGTGATCTTAAAGGGGTCATTGACTGAACTTTTTCCACATTTTAACAGCTCACATATGTCTTAATGACGTGTTTGTGATAATTTTTTTCACATTTTCTTTATTTTTTTAAATTATTGAAGCAATTTTTTTGCATTTTCCCTGCCTTTCTTGAAATGCTCTGATTTAAAGCCAATCACTTTAAGAAACATCCTTCACCTGTTCAACTCCACTCTCCCTCTTATGTCAGTTAGCCATTAGCTGACTAGCTTCTAGCCTTTAGCTTCTTAGCATCCTTCAAGTTTGGATGAGCAGTGTTGGCTCTCTGATCTACAGTCGATGGTGCAGCGCACGCCACCTCGGCCCGCCCCCCTGCAACCTTGCCGTGACTCCACAGAAAATCGGCAGCACTGCACGCTGGATGGCTCCCCAGTCACCACAACCGACCCAGCCTGGGATTTGAGGCTGCTCACCAGAGGCTGAGCCGAACTACTAATCCACAGGATCTCAAAGGGCAGTGTCCCTGTTACGTATGAAATATCTGGGTGAAGGATGAGACAGGATGATGGTTGACGAACACAGCTTTATGAGAGGAACTATATACAGTACAGTGCAACACACGGTAGGCACCAGTCTGGGCATCCAGCGAAAGAGGCCAGAAAATGGATGCCATCTGTCTTAAATAGGGCAGTGCGGTGACATGATGGGAAATGCACGTCACCACACCGCACTTCACAATAATGTGCCTTTTTAATATCCAACATCCCCCCTTTAGAAAAGTCCAAAACCATACACACAATTGAAACCCCCCCAATCAAATCTGGGACCCGAATCACACACCAAAATAACGAAAAACAATGTACTAACATGGCCTAACACATTCACACAAAACAACCTAAGATAGGGCTGACGGGTGGACTACCGTACAGCTCGCACGGTGGGGTGGATTATTCTGCCACCCTTACCTAAAGAAAAGTCCATTTATGAAACTAAAATCACACACCGTGCTCTTAAACTAAAGAAAAACACATACAACAATCCCATATCATAACATATATAACAGAACATCAGAACTATAAACACTCAATATTTACAGCACAGTCCCTTCGGTGGGAATCAGAATCAGAATCAGAATCAGCTTTATTGCCAAGTATATTTACAAGTAAACACACAAGGAATTTGACTTGACATTGGGCGCGCACGTTAGGCGCATCCAATGACGCGGCAGCCATGAAGGCGCCTGTCATGCAGTGAGGGTAAAGAGGGGAAGGGGGGGGGAACACAATAGGCAGAGAGAAAAAACATAGTTATCAGAATAACGCTCGTATAAGCTCATATAAAGCTCAATGAGCCAAATTTTGATTACACAGAAAAAAACCCTCTATGCACAATTAGCAGACAATAGATCACACATTAACAAAACAGGAGAGTTGAGAGAGTCAGTGTATGTATATTTGTGTCAGTTTACATGTATCAGTCATGTAATGTTGAATGCAAAGTGTAATGTAGGTGTGTCATTGCTGGTGAACAGCAGAGGGCACCCTCTGGCAACGGATAGATGTTATTCAGTCAAGTGTTCTTTAGTCCAGACACATGATAACGCTGTCCTTCGAGCTGGTCTGCAGAACAACAACAATTGTCGAATGATTGGGTTAACTCCCTTCAGCCTTATCTTCCCAGGAGGAATGAGTGGTCTTCAAGGGCGCCGAATCAAGGTCGAAAGGCACAGCTCACTTAGAGTAAAATTTCATCTCTCAGCGATTGTGCATCACAATTTACAGGCTTTAAGTCATTCTTTGGAAAGCACTCAGCGATTCCAGATGATATCCACCTACTGAAACATAGATAACATGTCCAAGAGAGTCCATTCTCTCTTCAGTGCATGCCAGATGGTAAATTCCATGTTAATCCATTTGCCGCTATCCGTGCTCCCCCCAGCTGGAAATTGTTATTGGGGGAGCTACGCCGGGGTCCGCATTGATTAGCTCTCCCGAATAATTTTGATACACCAGGAACTCCAAGGCCAAACAGAAAATCCTGTGCTCAAACCAATCCACAGTCGAATCACGCAGGTTCCAATTCTTGGGCTCCCCCTGGCCCGGTTCTTGTTGAAGAGTGGTGACAATAGCATTAAGCCACAATCCAATTTCCATAGTTTCCATTCGGGTCGATTCAGCAGAAGTAGAGCGAGAGCGACGCAGACACAGACAGTAGCAAGCTGGGATTCAGTCAGTTGGGGAGGAAGGAGGAGGGAGCAGGAAGAAAAGCGAGGGAGAGGTAGACCTGGTATGAGAGACTCAGGGCAGCCCCTCAGCAAGCGCACCCCTGGAAGCAGCAGACCTCTGGGACAATGGCTGATCTTCCAGACGATGGAGCCCCGCTCCTTCACTACCAACACTGACTCCCATCCAGCCTCGTCACCTAGAGCCTCTTCCTGGACACGCCGAAGCTGATTGGTGTGCCTCAACGAGCTGTCGGACAACCTGAAGTACGCTGCGCCCAGCTTAGCCACTATGCGCAGACAGCCTCGATGTTTTGCTGGCTGTCATTTAGCCCATCTTCACCGTGGACGTCCTTCACCTCGAACTAGAACCAAGTCCATAACCCGGAGTGGAATTTTATACGGCTTGACCTGCTGCTGCTGAGCATGCGGTAACTCCATGCTTGTCAGTCTGGCCCGATCCTCTTCTATAAACATTGCAGTGTTCACTGTTGTAGCTACAGACCCTCCCACCCAACTGTGGCCAAGTACCGGAGGCATCTGGGATTAGCACCTTGGTTTTGCTTGCCGACACAGGCACCTCATCGCCACGCTCGGTACCCCCCTCTACCATGCCCCGAGTGTCGGCACTGAGACCCACCCGCGTCGAGCCTCAGTGAAACTGGTCCTGCTTGACTGCCGTGGCATCCATTAGCTCACAGGTGTCAAACTCACTCCATGGAGGGCCAAGACCCTGCAGGTTTTACCTCCACCCAGTGTCTTCAACAGGTGAGTTCACTGAATTTCTTCCCACTGATTGCTGATCAGTGAAAACACCTGCTGAAGACACTGGGTGGAAGTAAAACCTGCAGGGTCTTGGCCCTCCATGGAATGAGTTTGACACCCCTGCATTAGCTCTTCGTACTGTTCGCTCCCAGTGTCCGTCGGGGGTGAGCGGGGTGATTTCTCCCTTGGGTTCTCCGGATAAGGCAAGCGGCACACCCTGGCGTAATGATTCAAGCATCCACATTTACCACAACGTTTTCCTCTAGCTGGGCATTTCTTTGCTTTATGGCAGTGCGTCGCAGACCCACAACCCCTGCAACAGGAGTTTCCCGGAGCAGACCTTTGGCTGACAGCACTGATTTCCCAAAAATCTTCATCCGAGCTATCCTTGCTATCAGGGTCCACAACATTAGCTGAGGTGAGTGGCTCCCACAGTTTCTGTGGCTGGCGCCAATTTAGCTCCACAGCTAGCTTATCAATGGCTTCCAACCAGAGAGCCAGCTGAACTGCTTCAGCTAACATCAAGTCCGTAGGCACCACTGATAGCCTATTACGCAGCTCAGCATTGCACCTGTGTTCTGCTAGTTGGTCATGTACCATTTCATCTTCAAGCAGTCCAAAACAACACTCGCTGGCTAGCTGTTTCAAGTCAATGACATACTGGCAGATAGGCCCACCTACCCGCTGGCATCTCCAGCAAAAACGAATTCTCTGAACAGTCACGTTGTCTGGGGTGGAGAAACGTTTAGCTAGCAGTTCCACAGCTTCCTCGTATGAATCGGCTGTGCCTGCTCATGTACGTGAGCAGGACACTCCGGCCCTCAATACCCAGGTTGTGAATGAGAAGCGCTCGCACTCTCGCCCCATCAAGCTTCCCATGGCCCAGTTCTGTAATATACTGTGGGACCCACTCAGTATGTCAGTATGTTTCCACTCAGATGGAAGGACAAGGGGAATCGTCATGGGGGGTTTGTGTGTTGATGTGGGGGTTGGTGTGTTGATGCTAACAATGACAAAGAGAATGGGAATTGCAAAGTCTTTCATGTTACTGCAGCACCACAGGTGACTGAGTGGGTCGTAGGCTATAAAAGGAGAGGTGCCTGCGGCCTGGGTTTCTCTGATGTTTGTGATTCTGGATGATGTGAGAGAGAGAAATTAATAAAGCCTGCCTTGTTCTGGACCGCTCTGCCTGGTTATTCCTCTCTCCACACTGGTGACCCTTGACGCACAATGAAACTCAAGGCGAACACCCCAAAGACGACCCAGACTGGAGGTGCCGGCAATGCTTGGGCCGTTTCGGTCAAACTCCCAGACTTTTGGCTACACGACCCAAAGTCTTGGTTCCTCCACACCGAGGCCCAGTTCACGCTCCAGGGAATAGCGGCAGATGACATCAGATACTACTACGTGGTTGCAGCACTGGACACACACACAACTCAGCAGGTGGCGAGCCTGCTCCAACGGCCCCCAGCCCACGACAAATACGAGGCTCTCAAAACCACGCTGACCCGGTGCTATACGCTCTCAGACTGCGAGAGAGCGGAAAGGCTCCTGACACGTTCCGAGTTGGGAGATAGGTCAAGTTAATGGAGAGGATGTTGGCGCTGATGGGCACAGATGACGGACAATTCCTCTTTGGCCACCTTTTCCTCCGGAACCTCCCAACGGCGGCCAGGGCAGTCCTTGCCAATTCGCCGATGCTGGCCACACGCAACTACCGGGCGCTAGCACAAGAGGGGGATCAGATAATCCTCACCACCAGAGCCCTCGCAGTGAACGCAGCGGCGTCGGAACCCAGCAAGATGGCCAGTGGGGGCGAGGAGCCAACGACGGTGGCTGCAGCAGAAGCCAAGAAGCACCGGAGAGACACACTGTGCTTCTATCACCGCTGTTTTGGAGAGGACACACGCCGATGCGTGCCACCATGCCAATTTAAGCGCTCAGGAAATGCCAGGGCCGGCAGTCAGTAGCAGCTGCGACCGCCGGTGAAGCAAGCAAGTTGCTGTATGTGACAGACTCACGCTCGGGGAGATGGTTCCTCGTGGACTCCGGCTCCCAAAAGAGTCTCATCCTACCGTCCTACGCGGACCGGCTGGCGGGAACTAGCAGCCCCGAGCTGATGGCCGCAAACGGCTCAGACATTAAGACTTTTGGTGAGAGGACACTGACTGTATCCTTGCATGGCCGTACATACCAATGGACATTCGTCATAGCGGCATGCAGCTTCCCCATTTTGGGCGCTGATTTTTTGTGTGCACACGGTCTACTAGTCAATGTGGCTAACAGACGCCTGATTAACGCAATGTCTTTTGATTCTCTTCCCTGTACAGCTAGAGGAGCCGGGCCCACAATGCTAGCCAACGTCACAGCTCCAGGGGGTAAGTTCCACACACTACTCACCCAGTTCCCAGCACTCACGGTCCCGACTTTTTCGGCAACCATCACTAAACACGGGGTGGAGCACTTCATTACCACCACGGGGCCGCTCGTTTTCGCACAACCTCAGCACCTGGATGCAGCTAAACTGGCCATAGAGCGTGAGGAATTTGCCAACTTGGAAAAGTTAGGCATTATCAGATGTTCAAACAGCCCATGGGTATCCCCACTATATATGGTTCCTAAAGCCCAGGGATCGTGGCGACCGAGCGGAGATTTACGCAGATTGAACAACGCCACAGCACACGACCACTACCTGATCCCCCATAGTCAGGATTTTTCCGTTCACCTCACCGGAGCACGCACTTTTTCCAAGATAGACCTGGTCCGTGGTTACCACCAGGTCCCGGTGTACGCTGAGGACATACCTAAGATGGCAGTAATAACCCCGTTTGGTGTTTTTGAGTTTTTACTCATGCCTTTTGGGTTAAAAGGCGCGGCGCAGACATTCCAACACATGATGGATGCAGTGTTGCGCGATCTGCCGTTTGTGTTTGTCTACCTGGACGACATCCTGGTGGCCAGCGCGTCCGAGGACGAACACATAGCTCATCTCAGGACAGTTTTCCAGAGGTTTGAGGAGCACAGATTAATAATCAACCCGGCGAAGTACCAGTTCGGGGTGACAGGAATCGATTTTTTGGGCCACCGCATCTCACTGGAGGGCGCGATACCCTTACCGGACAAAATGTGGACAGTGGCAGATTTTCCCCAGCCTCAGACAGTCAGGGCGCTGCAGGAGTTTTTGGGGATGGTTAACTTTTACAACCGTTTCCTCCCCCGCGCAGCCCAGCTCATGCAGTCATTGTACGCCGCGCTTAAGAAACAGAAACCGGTGGACAGAGTCGACTGGACTCCTGAGTGAGAGCAGGAGTTTTCCGAGATTAAAACAGCCCTGGCAAATGACGCACTGCTGGCGCACCCAGACCTGGCGGCTCGGATAGTGCTCACTACCGACGAGTTGGACGTGGCCATAGGGGCCGTTGTGGAGCAGCACGTCGCAGGTTCTTGGCAGCCGCTTGCTTTTTTTTAACAGGTCTTTGTGCGACAGTGAGCGTAAATACAATGCATTCAACAAGGAGTTACTGGCTCTCCACCTGGCCATACGCCACTTCCAGTTCTGGCTGGAAGGGCGCACCTTCACTGCGTTCGTGGACCACAAGCCGCTAACGTACGCTATGGCCAAGGTTTCGGAACCATGGTCAGGCTGGCAGCAGAGACAGCTGGCCGCGATCTCGGAGTTTACGACCGACATTCAGCATGCGGCTGGTAAACTCAACAAGGTGGCAGACTGCCTCTCGCGTGCATTAGTGGACCCAGTCTATGTGGAGATAGATTACAAAGCCATGGCTGCTGAGCAGATCGGCAATGCAGACGTTTGCGCGCTCCAGTCTGGACCAACAGGGTTGAGGCTGGACAGCAGAGTACTGCAAGACGGCCCCCCCCCCCAATCTGTGACGTGTCCATGGGCCACCCACGCCTGGTTGTCCCACGCGCTTGGCACCGCCGCGTTTTTGAGTCGGTTTACTCCCTGGCGCACCCAGGAGTGCACGCGTCAGTCAAAATGGTGGGAGCAAAGTTTGTCTGGCCGAGCCTGCGCAAACAGGTGAAAGAGTGGGCTGCAGCCTGCGTAGCGTGCCAAAGTGCACAGGCACACAAAGGCCCCTTTGGAGCCGTTCCATATCCCGGGTAAGAGGTTCGACCACATTCACATGGACCTCGTGGGCCCCCTCCCGCCATCGCAGGGGTTCACGCATCTCCTGACAGTGGTGGACTGCACCACGCGCTGGCCCGATGCAGTCCCGCTAGCTTCCACCGCGTCCGCAGACGTTGCACACGTTTTTTTGATGACTTGGGTGGCACGCTTCGGTGCCCCTTCGGATATCACATCCAATTGGGGCCTGCAGTTTGTTTCCGACCTCTGGTCCGCCATGGCCCGGAGCCTGGGCGTCACACTTCATCGCACGACCCCGTACAACCCCCAGGCCAATGGGTTATGCGAGCGTTTCCATAGGTCGCTTAAAGTAGGGCTCAGGGCTTTGCTTACGGATGCAAATTGGGTGGACTGGTTGCCGTGGGTTCTATTAGGGTTGCGTTCAGCACCGAAGGAGGGAGGATTTGGCAGCCTCCTCAACAGAGCTGTTTTTTTCCCAGCCGCTGCGGCTCCCAGGGGAATTTTTGCTGGATAGCCCCACGCCGAACACTGATCCATCCCCGCTTTCACTGCATAGCGCAGTGGCAGTGACAGTGGCAGGTACGGTACCCGGTCCGGCCCACCACTGTTTTCCACGCATTTTTGTGCCAAAGGCCTTGAAGGACGCGGCATTCGTATTTGTCAGGCACAATGCCCACCGGACCCCCTTGTGCCCACCCTACGATGGCCCGTTCAGAGTGCTGGAATCCGGGGAGAAACATTTTGTGTTAGACTTGGTGGGACGCAGGGAAACAATCTGTATAGACAGGCTTAAGCCCGCTTTTGTTTTAGCAGACGAGCAGGTGGTGTTGGCCCGAGCTCCTCGGCACAGACGACCACCACTGAGAACTCCCCAGGTAAATGACTCATCAGATCGGTCACAATGGCATGCGAAAGATGTTTTCCCCCCCTCCCAATGTCCCCCCACAGACAGACACACCCCCAAGAGCCCCCCACCGGCACAGCAGCGCCTCAGAGCCACCGACCCCCCCGCCCCCGTTACAGCCGCTACGGACATAGGCTGAAGCCCAAAGGACATGAGGGTTAAGGCTCAGTCTGAGTTTTGGGGGGGGCGGTGTGGGACCCATTCAGTATGTCAGTATGTTTCCACTCAGACGGAAGGACAAGTGGAACCGTTATGGGGGGTTTGTGTGTTGATACGAGGGTTGGTGTGTTGATGCAAACAGTGATAAAGAGAATGGAAATTGCAAAGTCTTTCATGTTACTGCAGCACCACAGGTGACTGAGCGGGTCGTAGGCTATAAAAGGAGAGGTGCCTGCGACCTGGGTTTCTCTGATGTTTGTGATTCTGGATGATGTGAGAGAGAGAAATTAATAAAGCCTGCTTTGCTCTGGACCGCTGTGCCTGGTTATTCCTCTCTCCACAATACGTCTGATAGGCCTCCAGCCAATGCGCCCATAAAACCGGTGGTTCGCCTGGGAGCTCGAGAAATGGACGAAGCAGTGTAATGCACGCCTCCATGAGTTAATCCTCGATCACCAAATGTTATGTTATGGCGATGCATATTTGTGATATAGCAATGTATATTGGGGTTGTGTCAGCAGACAGCGTCTCAGTCAGGAGGCAGTGGTTAGACACAAGACAACAATAGGCAGGGACCTCATGGGGAGTTGGCAGGAAGAGAGAGCTGGGGGTTTAAGGAGAATGTATGGTGGAGGTGAAATGTCATGCAGATGTGAGATGATCTGTGGAGTTTTAAGGGATGAAACATGGTTTGGCTATTCAGTGCTTTCTGTGTATGATGTTGTGAATGTGAATAAACTTTGTCTGATCATAACTTGGCCTCATCATTTCCACACTCTCCACACTGGTGACCCTGGACGTATTATGGAACAAGAGGCAAGAATCCCACAGATGGCCCGGACGGGAACCCCCAGCAACGCGTGTGCTGTTGCAGTCAAGCTACCGAACTTTTGGCAGCACAACCCGTGCTCTTGGTTCCACCACACCGAGGCCCAGTTTGCCCTCCGGGGAATAACGACAGACGACACCAAGTTTTTCCATGTGGTTGCAGCGCTGGACGCTCGCACAGCTCAGCAGGTAGCGAGCCTGCTCGACCAGCCCCCAGCCCACGGCAGATATGAGGCTCTCAAAGCTGCGCTGATTCGGCGCTACACGCTCTCAGACTATGAGAGAGCAGAGAGGCTCCTGAAGCGTTCCGAGTTAGGAGATGGTTCGGCCATCGATCTGATGGAGAAGATGTTGGTGTTAATGGGCACGGACGACGGGCATTTTCTGTTTGCCCACCTCTTCCTCCGGAACTTTCCAACAGAGGCAAGAGCGGTCCTGGCCAATTCGCCGCTGCTGGCCACGCGTGACTACCGTGCGCTAGCCCAGGAGGCAGACCGGATCATCCTCACCACCAGAGCGCTCACGGTGAACGCAACGGCGTCGGAACCCAGCGAGACGACCAGAGGAGGCAAGGAGCCACCGACGGTAGCGGCAGCGGGGGCCAAGGAGCGCCAGGGAGACACGCTCTGCTTTTACCACCGACGTTTTGGAGGGAACGCATGCAGATGTACGCCACCATGCCAATTCAAGCGCTCGGGAAATGCCAGAGCCAGCAGTCGGTAGCAGCTGCGACCGCCGGCGAAGAGAACAAGCTGCTCTATGTGACGGACTCACGCTCAGGGAGGCGTTTCCTTGTAGACACCGGAGCCCAGAAGAGCATCATCCTGCCGACCTACGCTGACCGGCTGGCAGGACCCAGCGGCCCCGGGCTGGTAGCAGTAAACGGCTCGGACATTAAGACCTTTGGTGAGAGAACGCTGGCTTTATCTCTACACGGCCGTACATACGAGTGGACATTTGTCATAGCAGCACTGAGTTTCCCAGTCCTGGGGGCTGATTTTCTTTGTGCACATGGTTTACTAGTTGATGTTGCTAACAGGCGCCTGGTTAATGCACTGTACTTTGACTCTCTCCCCTGTACAGCTCGAGGGGCCGGGCCAGTAACACAAGCCAACATCACAGCTCCAGGCGGTAAGTTCCACACACTGCTCACTCAGTTCCCAGCACTCACGGTCCCGACGTTTTCAGCGGCCATCGCTAAACACGGGGTGGAGCACTTTATCACCACCAAAGGGCCGCCTGTTTTCGCGCGACCTCGGCGCTTGGACGCAGCTAAACTGGCCATAGCGCGCAAGGAGTTTGCCAACCTGGAAAGGTTGGGCATCATCAGGCGATCGAACAGCCCATGGGCATCCCCGCTACACATGGTCCCTAAGGCTGAGGGATCGTGGCAACCGTGCGGCAATTTCCGCAGGTTGAATAACACCACAGCACACGACCGCTACCCGATTCCCCACATTCAGGATTTTACCGTTCACCTCGCCAGAGCGCACATTTTTTCTAAAATAGACCTGGTCCGCAGTTACCACCAGGTCCCAGTGCACAAGGAGGACATACCCAAAACAGTGGTAATAACTCCATTCGATTTATTCACTTTTCTGCGCATGCCTTTCGGATTAAAAGGAGCGGCACAGACGTTCCAGCGCATGATGGACGCGGTGCTGTGCGATCTCCCGTTTGTGTTTGCCTACCTGGATGATATCCTGGTAGCCAGCGCGTCCGAAGACAAACACGTAACCCACCTCAGGACGGTTTTCCAGAGGTTGGAGGAACACGGGTTAATAATCAACCCGGCGAAGTGCCAGTTCGGCGTGACGGGGATTGATTTTTTGGGGCACCGCGTCTCATCGGAGGGAGCGATACCCTTGCCCGACAAAGTACGTGCTGTGGCGGATTTTCCCCGGCCTCAGACAGTCAGGGCGCTGCAGGAATTTTTGGGGATGGTTAATTTTTTATAACCATTTCCTCCCCCGTGCAGCTCAGCTCATGCAGCCACTGTACGCCGCGCTCAAGAGACGGAAACCCGCAGATGGAGTTGAATGGACTCCGGAGCGAGAGCAGGCGTTCTCTGAGGTGAAAGCAGCTCTGGCAAACGCCGCACTGTTGGCGCACCCAGACCCGGCGGCCCAGATAGCGCTCACTACCGACGACTCTGACGTGGCCATAGGGGCCGTCGTGGAGCAACGTGTCACCAGTTCTTGGCAGCCACTCGCTTTTTTCAGCAGGGCTTTGTGCAACAGTGAGCGTAAATACAGCGCGTTCGACTCCACCTGGCCATACGCCACTTCCAGTTCTGGCTGGAAGGGCGCAGCTTCACTGCGTTCGTGGACCACAAGCCGCTGACGTTCACGATGGCCAAGGTTTCGGCACCATGGTCGGGCCGGCAGCAGAGACAGCTGGCCGCAATCTCGGAGTTTACGACTGATATTCAACATGTGTCGGGTAAACTAAATGTGGTGGCGGACTGCCTCTCGCGCGCTGTAGTGTCCCCGGTCTGTGTAGGGATAGATTATACAGCCATGGCCGCAGAGCAGATTAGCGATACGGACGTGCGTGCAGTCTGGACCAACAGGGTTAAGGCTGGAGAGCAGAGTGCTGCAAGACGGCAGCCCCCCCCAGTCTGCGACGTCTCCACGGGACGCCTGCGCCCGGTGGTCCCGGTCGCGTGGCGCTGCCGCGTGTTTGAGTTAGTTCACGCTTTGGTGCACCCAGGAGTGCGCGTGTCAGTCGAAATGGTGGGAGCAAAATTCATGTGGCCAGGCCTGCGCAAACAAGTGAAAGAGTGGGCTGCAGCCTGCGTAGCGTGCCAACGAGCCAAAGTGCACATACACACCAAGGCTCCTTTGGAGCCGTTTAGGATACCGGCTAAAAGATTCGACCATGTTCACGTGGACCTCGTGGGCCCTCTCCCGCCGTCGCAGGGGTTTGCGCACCTTCTGACAGTGGTGGACCGCACCACACGCTGGCCAGAAGCAGTCCCGCTGGCGGCAACCACGTCCGTGGACGTGGTGCGTGCTTTTTTGACAGCGTGGGTGGCGCGTTTTGGAATTCCGTCGGACATCACATCCGATAGGGGCCCTCAGTTTGTTTCCGAACTTTGGTCCACGATGGCCCGCAGCCTGGGTGTTGCAATTCACAGCACAACCGCGTACAACCCACAGGCAAATGGGTTATGCGAGCATTTTCACAGGTCACTGAAAGCAGCACTCAGGGCTTCGTTGACGGATGCAAATTGGGTTGACCGGTTACCGTGGGTTTTAATGGGGTTACGTTCCGCACCAAAAGAGAATTTGGAGGCTTCCCTGGCTGAGCTTGTTTTTTCTCAGCCACTGCGGCTGCCCGGGGAATTTTTGCCAGATAATCCCGCGCCGGACAGCTGCACGTCTCAGCGTTTGCAGCGTAGTGCAGACACAGGCACGTTGCCCGGCCCAGCCCACCACTGTTTCCCAGGTTCAGGTTCAGGTTACTTTATTTGTACCCGTAGGTAGATTTGTTACGCGCTTTTGTGCCAAAAACTTTGAAGAACGCGGCGTTCGTGTTTGTCAGACACAATGCCCACCGCCCACCATTGCGCCCACTCTATGATGGCCCGTTCAGAGTGCTGGAAACAGGGGACAAGCATTTTTTGTTAGACTTGGGGGGGCGTCGGGAGAAAATATGCATAGACAGACTTAAGCCCGCCTCTGTAGCGGCGGACGATCAAGTGCTGCTGGCTCGGACCCCTCGGCGTGGAAGACCTCGACTGAGAGCTCCCCAGGCAAACGATTCACCAGGACAGCCACACGGGCAGAGCGAAGTCCCCCCCCCCCTTGGCCCACCCGCAGTCAGACACACGTACAGCAGCCCCCCGCCGGCACAGAGACCCCCGTTACAGCAGATATGGGAGGAGACTGAAGCCCAAAAGACGTGCCGACTGAAACTCTGTCTGGGGGGGGGGGGTGATTATGGCAATGCATATTGGTGATATAGCAATGTATATTGTGGTTGTGTCAGCAGACAGCGTCTCAGTCAGGAGGCAGTGGTTAGACACAAGACAACAATAGGCAGGGACCTCATGAGGAGTTGGCAGGAAGAGAGAGCTGGGGGTTTAAGGAGAATGTATGGTGGAGGTGAAATGTCATGCAGATGTGAGCTGATCTGTGGAGTTTTAAGGGATGAAACCTGGTTTGGCTATTCAGTGCTTTCTGTGTATGATGTTGTGAGAGTGTGAATAAACTTCGTCTGATCGTAACTTGGCCTCATCATTTCCACACTCTCCACAATGTATGAAATACCTGGGTGAAGGGTGAGGCAGGATGATGGCTGACAAACAGCTTTATCAGAGGAACTATATACAGTGCAACACACGGCAGGCACCAGCATGGGCATCCGGCGAAAGAGGCTGTAAAATGGATGCCCTCTGTCTTAAATAGGGCGGTGACGTGACGTGACGGGAAATTCACGTCACCACACCGCACTTCACAATAATGTGCCTTTTTAATATCCAACAGTCCCACTCCACAGGACTTTGCTCCCATGGCTAGGTTTTATTTATTTAGCGAATGCAAAGTCCTTAAGCCAAGCAGTTGCCTCCTGGTTTGCTGTATGGAGGGTGTGTAATCCTCCTTCCAGTCTTTGGAGCGGGCAAGCCTCTATGATGTGTTCCATTGTTTGCTCCTCTCCACATGCGCACAGAGGGCTAGGGCTACTGCCCCATCTGTAAAGGCTGGCCAAGCAGGGGCCATGTCCAGTCCTGAAGCGATTGAGTGTAGACCACTGTCTCCTTGGGAGGTTGGTGCCCGGGACCTGTTGGTTGGGGTTTATCACCAGCTGTTTGTTTGGGACCTCCTTGGTCTCCCATTCCTCTTGCCAAGCTGTCTGGATGGTAAAGTCAGCTGGGGGAGGGTTTTTCCAAATCGGCCGTCTGGATGAAAGTCGGGCAGTGGGTGGAGTGTAGATATCTGCATGGATTGGTAAGTGAGGAGAATCTTTAACTTTTTGGAGCATCCTTTGAGTTAATGCTGCTCGCCGGATGTGTGGAGGGGCTATGTTTGACAGTACAGAGAGCCAGGGGAGTGGTGTTGAGCGGATTGTTCCAGTTATAGTTCTCATGGTTGTGTTGAGCTGGGTGTCTACATGGTGTGTGTAAGATGACCTGGACCAGACAGGGGCACAATATTCTGCTACAGAGTATGAAAGGGCCAGTGCTGAGGTGCGCAGGGTGGAGACTGCCGCCCCCCATTTTGCACCAGCGAGCTTGCAGAGCAGGTTGTTTCGTACCTTCACCTTAGCAGCCGTCCCCTTTAGATGTTCCTTGAAGGATAAGGTCCTATCAAGGGTCACTCCAAGATAAGTTGGATTTGGGGCATGCTTAAGCTTGAGTCCGCTCAGGTGGATGTTTAGTTCTCTGGCAGCTTTTGCATTGTGGAGATGGAATACACTGGAGACGGTTTTTGCTGGGCTTGGTTTTAGACGCCAGATTTTGCAGAACTGGTCCAGTTTGGCAAGATCTTCCGTGAGCACCCGTTCCAGTGGTTCAAAGTCTGGTGCTTGGAATGCCAAACAGATGTCGTCTGCATAGGTGAATTTGCGGGATTTTGTAGTAGGCAGGTCGTTTATGTAGAGGTTGAACAGAGTTGGAGCTAGAACTGAGCCTTGTGGGAGTCCGTTTTTCTGCATTCTCCATGCACTTGTCTTCTGACTGAGGTGGACTCTGAACCTTCGGTTGGTCAGCAGGGTTTTTATAATTGCTGTTGCCCAAGCAGGGATCGCCTTTATAAGTTTCAGGAGGAGGCCTTTGTGCCAGACCGTATCATAGGCGGCTGTAAGGTCGAGAAACACAGCCCCTGTCTTCAGTCTGCTCTCGAAGCCATTTTCGATGAAGGTGGTTAGGGCCAGTACTTGTTCTCCTGTACTGCGGTCCTTGCGGAAACCTGCTTGATCCACACTTAGAATATCCTCTACCTCTGGGGAAATGCGTTGCAGAATTAGGCGCTCCATGATTTTGTAAGGAACGCTGAGTAGGGAGATTGGGCGGTAGCTTGCTGGTAATTTGTGGTCTTTGCCAGGTTTTGGGATGGCAATGACCTTTGCTGTCCGCCATTTCTTTGAGATCGAGTTTGTTTGTGTGATCCTTGTGTAGAATTGTGTCAACCAGGTTAGGGCTCGGGGGCCAAGATTTTTCATGAATTCTGGGAAGATGTTATCGTATCCTGCTGCCTTTCCACATTTCAGGCTCTGTAGGACTTTCTCCAGTTCAGCAGCCTCGAAGGGTTCAGGGTTCGTTTCCTCTACAGGCATTTTTTGGTGTTTTTTTAGCTCAGTTGTAACTGCTCTTTTGGTGTCTTTGTCTTGGGGTGCTTTGGCGATAGTCAGTAGGTGGGATGCAACTTGGTTGGGTGTGACGGATGCTCGGCTTTGGCTAGGGGGCTTCTGTGCAGCTCCTAGGCGACGGATGAGGCTCCAACATTTCCTGCTAGAGTGGGTAAAGCTCCGGTCAGCAACTGTCTCCTCCCATTTCTTTCGCCGAGCTGTATTTAGCGATTCAATGAGATGGTCTGCTATCTCTGGGTCCCCTGATGTTTGATAGGATTGTAGGAGGGCAGCACTTTCTCCGTCCAAACATGGGACATAGAGGGGTCGGTAGCCTCGTGGGATTGCAGTATGGGCAGCCTTGAAGATTGCGCTGCAGAAGCGGTTGTATGCTTCATCTACAGTGATGGTGTGGAGTGGGATGGTAACAACGCTCCGGTCCAGAGTTTCACTGAATTTCTTCCAGTTGGCTTTGCGGAAGTTCCAGCGCATCTTCCTTGGGCTGTATATGACTGGAAGTTGTAGGCCAATGTGTACAAGCAGGGGCCGGTGTTGGCTGTGTGGAAAATCATCAAGAATGAGGATCTGTGTAGGATATGGCTCCCCATTCAAAGAGCTGACCCAACACAGGTCAGGAGAATAGTCCTTCTTCCACCTAGCAGAGTGGAAGGTTCCTCTTTGTTTGGGGTCGTATATCAAAGCGAGGTCATTTCTGGATGCCCAGTCTGAAAGTGCCTTCCCATCACTGTCCACTGCTGGGTACCCCCAGTCAGGGTGATGGCTGTTAAAGTCCCCCACATAGATGGCAGGGTGGGGTAGGGTGGGTAAGACCTGCAGATCCCAGTTGGCATTAGGGGGCTTGTACACATTGACAATATGGAAGCCACCAATGATTATGGTGTCTGAGAAATGTGTTGTTATCAGGTGATTTGCTTCAACTATGTCAGAACGCACATAGGTGGCACGTCCATGTTTAGCATGTAGAACATAGCACAGGAGGTCAAAGCCTTTGATGGTGAAGCGGCCAGCTTCCTCTGTGCCAATATGAGTCTCTTGGAGGCAGATTACGTCAATCGAATGTTGGAAGGTGAGGACTTCGATAAGGCTTCGCTTGGCTGCAGATAGGCCTTCAACGTTTAGTTGTAATATGCGAAGGGCCGATCCTACCACAAAGTGCTCTTGGGGCTGTTTGCTTTCGGCTTTAGGACTGTGACTAGGATTCTTCTTTGACTTGGCACAGAGGCGTCGTCTCTTCGAATTTAGTCTGCTGGTAGGATCATTAGCTTCCCCAGGCGAGCCCGGGTACTGGCGGAGGGCGCGACGAGAACGCTGATCCATTGCCCCCCATGGCTAGGTGGGGGACGCCCACTCGGAAGGTGGCAACCCTACGCTGCCTGCGAGCGCATAGTCATGCAGTGCCCCATGCCCCAGAGGATGGTGGAGGAGCTGGCCATGAGAGTCAGCAGCCTCGTGTCGCAGGCCGTGTTGGGTGCAGCAATCAGAACACCGGTGCTAGTGATCCGCTGAGGAATCACTACAAAACCACTGGGAAACGGGTCGGAGTGATGTGATGCGCACCGTCAACTGTGGACCGGCAAACCAGGTGGTAACAGGGATAGCTATTAGGGTGACTAAGATCTGAAGAAAATAACAATCTAAACCAATCATGTACAGTAGAACGAAACTATGTTTCTCCTATCTACAATGTTAATCACATCTAGAATCACAGGGGCCGCTGCCATGCCCGGTGCCACCACAAACAACTTTTCCTTTCCCCATTCTATTATGCTGAGCACCAAGCTAGAAGGTGGGAAGTACCATTTTTATATTGTCTTTGGTCTGACCCGGCTGGGGCTTGAACCTACGACCTCCTAGCTGTGGGGCAGATGCTCTACCACTAGGTCACCACTCCGGTAAAATTGGTGAAGTAGTCCAGGATCGAGGATTTGAGGTTCAAATCCACCCCTGTGTGCTCCAGCTTTAGGGCTGCAACTAACAATTATTTTGGTAGTCGACTAATCTAACAACTATTTTTTTTGATTAGTCGACTAATCATGATTATTTCCCTCATGTCCAGAATCAGAATCAGAATCAGAATCAGGTTTATTGCCATTGTTCATGTAGTACACAAACTAGGAATTTGTCTCGGTACAATGCTGCATCATTAAACATGATAAGATAAGAGAAATAAACTATACATGTAATAAAGTGTAGGATAAGATTAAGTGATACTGGTCAACAGTTAAAATATATATTAGCCAGCAGCAGATACTGTGGAGAACTATATAGTGCAGTCGGTAATGCAGGAAGAAAACAGTGATGATTGACATGAGTCTGGTTGAGCTGCTGTACATGGCGCACAAGAGTCACTTAGTGTTCAGCAGTCTAATGGCAGAGGGGAAGAAGCTGTTCATGTGACGGGAGGTTTTAGTCTGGATGGACCGAAGTCTTCTACCAGAGGGGAGGGGGGCAAACAGTACGTGACCAGGGTGTGAGGGATCGGCTATGATCCGGCCAGCACGCCTCCGGGTCCTGGAGATGTACAGATCCTGGAGAGATGGGAGCTTGCAGCCGATCACCTTCTCAGCAGTGCGCACGACGCGCTGCAGCCTTAGTCTGTCCCTGGCAGTGGCTCCTGCGTACCACACGGTTATGGAGGTGGTGAGGATGGACTCGATGATGGCTGTGTAGAACTGCACTAACATCTTGGTGGGTAGCTTGAGCTTCCTCAGCTGCCGCAGGAAGAACATCCTCTGCTGGGCTTTTTTGATGAGTGAGCTGATGGTCAGCTCCCATTTGAGGTCCCTGGTGATGGTAGTGCCTAGGAAGGCACTACCATCTCAGCTTCCTGTTGGCACGGCTCATGTTCAGGGCTCCAGGTCATGTTTTACCTCACCTGTTTAAGCCTGCAGACCTGTGAACATCACTTTTTTGTCAGTCTCTGCCTTAATATAATGTAGCCTATTATAACAAGTTCCCTTAGCTAAATAAAATAATGACCCATCAAACATGAGTTGGAAACTTGAACTTGACAGTTTACATAGACGTGTTTGTAGCGACACAATAAAATAATAGATGCTAAAGGGCAGTCTTTTAACCCCCAAAATAAAGTGGAAAACTCAAATAGCAGCCTCTGCTACTCCATAAAAGGCTGTTGTAAAGCTGCATGTTCAAAACAAACTAGAGTAATATTCAGCTCCATTAAAGTAAAAAAAAGAAAATAACAAGCCAGTCCATCCTGTTTGAAACATTACTGGGTCTAGAAGTTTAAAAGTTTAATTAGGCTTCAGATGAAAATTAAAAAGAACTTTCACTCCAAAATAAATTTGCAAACACTTTAAATATCAGTGTAGGAATGTGAGCCTTCACCACACATACAGTGAAATCTTTATCAAGCCATTTTAATTTATCTGTGATGATTATGGTTATACATTTTTAATTAAATTACAAATCATGGTATTCTAATTTACTGAGATGCACTAATATTCAGAATGAGGGCCTTTATTACCGTGACAATAATAGCGAATACAAAAAAGAGTAAGCTGCTCCTGTAATTCACCTATTTACTGCAGTTAACATATTAGCCAGCATAACGGAAGCAACTCAGCTGTCAACAACCATCCTCAAAGAGAGATTATTGTCCAACAACAGGTGAACTATTTAAACAGCATGTACTAATAGTCTGGTCAGTTTTCTAAAGCTGAGAGAGTCACTCATTGAAAATAAGAAGCGCCAACGTTACTTGCTAATCTTACCGGTGCAGTCCCCTGACAGGTGGCAGTAGACGGAGGAACGGAGAGGAGGAGGGAATGGATGCATCGCTGTAGTGCAGCTGTGATATGACAACACTGCTTTACAGTCTACACTTAACTTGTTTCATTTATTTATTTTCAGTAAAATCCTCCCATACTTTGGAAACTTTTGGCCTTCTCTATGATTTTCTCTCCATGTCGCCATGATGTGTTCCTCTTCCTCTTTGCTGGAAGTTAAACTGAACATTCCCACGGAATGCATATAATCTTTAAAATTAAATGATTTTCAACAATAAAAATCTGCATTGACAAATTTTTATGATCGACAGTGACAGCCCCGGCCAACAGTGATGTGTGTGGAGTTTGCATCTTCTCCCCATGTCTGTGTGGGTTTACTCCAGGCTTTCTACGGTTTCCTCCCACATGCCAAAAACATGCAAGTTAGGTTAATTGGCATCAACTGGGGATTCTAAATTGTCCTTAAGTATGGATGTGAGAGTGAATGGTTGCCTGTCTCTGTGTTGGCCCTGCGATGGACTGGTGATCTGTCCAGGATGTACCCTGCCTCTCGCCCAAAAGGGGCTGGGATAGGCTCTAGCCCCCACTCCCCCCCCCCCCCGTGACCCGAAAAGGATTAAGCGGAAGAAGATGGATGGATGGATGGATGGATTATCGACAACATCGACTAATCGTTGCAACTCTATCCAGCTTGTCCCCTTGTCCCCAGCAGTGTTGGCCTTATGTTTGTTGTTGAAGGCACTGGAGAAAATCAAAGAAGATGATTCTTACAATGCTCCCAGGCTTCTCCAGGTGAGAGAGAGCTGGGTGTTGGAGAAAGATGACTGCCCCCTCCAGCTCAATGCCAAGCTGATAAGCAAACTGGAGTGGGTCCAACAATGAGCTTGATGGAGATGGGCAAGAAGCAGCGGCTCCAGGGTCTTCATCAGTTGGGATGTTAATGTTGCTGCTAAGGTTTTTGGGGTGCGGAGTCTTTGGCACAGGTACCACACAGGAAGTCTTCCACAGCTGTGGCACCTTCCCCAGCTTCAGGCTCAGGTTGAAGAAGTGTTGAACTATCCCATACAGCTGATCTGTGCAGGACTTCAGCAGCCTGGAGGTGATGCTCTCTGGACCTGCAGCCTTCCTAGTCCTAACCTCTGTAGTTGGATTCTCATTTGGGTTTTGATGAGGTACAGGCTGGAGCAGGGGTGTTGTGTGCTGAAAGTGTGTGGGGGCCCTCCAGGCTGGTGTGGTCTGTGCTTCCTGCTTGCACCGCCTCCAACCTGCCAGGCCTGCCTCCTCCTTCTCACAGTGTTTTCTTGCTGTGTGTGTACGTTTCTCTCTCATATGTGGGCAGTGGATGGGTGCTCTGTTGGGTTTGGTGTGGGGTAGTGGTGCTTTTTGCAGTGGGCTGCAAGGTAGGTGTTTGCTGGTGTTCTGGTTGGTTTCTCCTCTCCTGGCCTTCCATGTGAAGTGGTGTTGGTGGCTGTTCTGCTTGGGGGTGTGCCCTGCTTTGGGTGGCCCTGCTGATGCTGGGCTGGTTGGGAAGTGGGTGGTGGTGTGGAGCTGGCCTTGGCCGTACATCATCGGTCGGGGTTGTCTCCTGATCTCCCTTTGTGTTTACTGCCTCCCCTCCCCTATTAGATTGCTTCCCTCTTTGGGGGGACCAGGACTGGAATGGCTCATTCAACTGGCCATGCTGCTGATCGGGGTCTTCGTGCCCATTTATTTACCTTTTGTTCTTATTAAATGCAGCCGAAGGCTGCAGTTAACAGTCAAAACATGCAAGGAAGGTAAAAACATCTCCTTTCTATTTTTGTCTTTAATAAGAACAAAAGGTAAATAATTAAAAGAAGACAAAATGAACCTACTTGAGCTCTTAGTGCCCATGTCATGGGGATCTTGCACATCTGTGAAGGCACCATTAATGCTGTATGGTACATACACGTATTGGAGAAACATATGCTGCCATCTAGAAACATCTTTTTCAGGTACGTCCCTGCTTATTTCCACAAGACAATGCCAAGCCACATTCTGCACATGTCATAACAGTGTGGCTTCTTAGTAAAAGAGTGCGGGTACTAGACTGGCCTGCCCGCAGTCCAGACCTCCCTCTCATTGAAAATGTGTGGCACATGATGAAGTGCAAAATATGCCAACATAGACCAAGGACTGTTGAGCAACTGAAGTCGCACATCAAGCAAGAATGGCACCTACAAAGCTTCAACAGTTAGTGTCCTCAGTTCTTAAATGCTTATTGAGTGTTGTTAAAAGGAAAGGTGATGTAACACAGTGGTAAACATGACCCTGTTCCAGCTTTTTTGGAACATGTTGCAGGCATCAAATTCAAAATGAGTGAATATTTACAAAAAAAAACAAAAAAAACAAAAGTTTATCAGTTTGAACATTAAATATCTTGTCTTTGTAGTGTATTCGGTTGAATATAGGTTGTATTGTGTTCATTGTATTCTGTTTTCATTTATGTTTTACCAGTGATAGACACGTTACTAAAAAATAGTAACTAGTTACAGTTACTAGTTACTTCTTTTCAAAAGTAACTGAGTTACTTACCAATTACTGCATGATTAAAGTAAGTAGTTACTTGGAAAAGTAACTTTCACATTACTTTTAAATGCATACTTAAATCATCTTGCACACATAAGATAATTTAATTAATTTATTTCATCATGGGCTTATTAATGTCAGGCTGAAAACAGACTGTTTCAGACAGAGCTTTTAGAACATGTTCAGTTTGCTTTATCCTGCCTTCAGAGTTCTTATTGTTGGAAAAACTTAAGAAAATCAACACAAAATTGCCAGTAATTTCCTCATTTTGGAGCGAGAAATAGGGTTTGTGGCATGAAAGAGAGGGAAAAAAACTGAGAATCATCCCAAAAGAGTGAGTTAGCAACACTGCATAAAGCTGTCAGTGTTTCTTGCCTTTATGTAATGGATTTAATCCGATGTGCAGTGATCCAAACAAAATGTCCATTATCCACAGTTCAAATGTCTGCTGTGACAGAGACATGATCCAGTCCCTTAAATTCCTTTTGGAGATCAAATCCATTTTTGAATAATCTTTATCCAGGTAGCATCTAAATGTGTTTTAACTTCAGTGGATCACAGTCTCAGCTGTCTGATGGAAAATGACTGTTATCAGATCTTCATTTTGTAATGACGTATCTGGCAATCAGTCGGTTTAATTCTTGCTGGGCCACAAACTGTCCAGATGCATACCTGTGCTTGAAATAAAGCCGTGGCTGTTCAGATAATGTAGATCCATTACAGTGTTGTTAGCATAGCATAGCACTAGCTTTGTTGGCTCTTGTTGCTGTTCTCAGGCGCTTCTGAAGATTGCAGTCAGTCTCAGCCACACTTTAGCTTGCGACCTTGTATTCTTAGTTCTTATGATCAGTCCACACCAGGAACGGCTGAGCAGAACCCTCCAGCCAGTGGCACCACTCCTCCAGTGCCAGTTTGACTGCTAACAGCTCTCGGTCACCGATGTCATAATTTCTTTCGGCGGGGGAGAGTTGCCAAGAGAAAAAGGCACAAGGATGAATCTTACTGTCGGTGACCGATCGCTGGGAGAGAACTGCCCCTGCTCCAATGTCCGAGGCGTCCACCTCCACTACAAACTACTGTTCAGGGTCTGGCTGGGTAAGAATGGGCGTTTCAGTGAATTTGGTTTTGTGCATGGAAAAGGCTGTGTTCGCTTCAATGGATCAAACAAAAGGAACTTTGGTAGATGTGAGACAGGTTAAGGGAGAAGTGACTGTACTGTAGTTACTGATGAATCTACGGTAGAATTTGCAAACCATAAAAACTGCTGGAGTTGTTTCCTGGTGGGTGGTTTGGGCCAATCGGTGACTGCCTGAATCTTTTTGGGGTCTGGTTCTAACCTGCCATCAGAAATTATGAAGCCCAGAAATGAGGTTGTCATGGTGTGGAATTCACACTTCTCTGCTTTCACCAACAGCTGATTCTCCAAGAGCCATTGGAGCACCCTCCGCACGTGGACCTTGTGTTCTGCCAGAGAACGAGAACAAACAAGAATGTTATCCAAACAAAAAAACACAAAGGTTCCCAGGAAGTCCCGCAGGACATCATTAATTAGGTGCTGGAATACTGCTGGGGCGTTGGTGAGGCCACAAGGCATGACCAAATACTTGAAATGTCCAGAAGGGCTATGGAATGCTGTTTTCCATTCATCCCCCTGTCACAACTCGCCGCTCCTCGTCATCCACCTCAGCTGCGCACACACCTGCGCCTTGTCAGTCACGGGCTATTTAACCCACTCAGCCCAGAGCTTCGGTCTGGTGCCATCTGTTCTACTCCGTGCTCAAGCCTCAGCAGGATTGTTCCTTCCCTTCCTGCAGATCTACGCTACGACAAGTAAGCTACATTATTTCCTCACCTGCTCTGCAGTATTTCTCCCCTGTGCACAGGTGGAATCCTTGGCGGCGGATTCTCCCGTCATCGCCTACTCCTCATCCCTCATCTCCACGTCATCTCGTGTGCGCAGCAGGACGTTGTCTCCCAGGCAAGATTCCTGGCCAACGCCAGCCACCATTCACCTGCAAGTAAGCATCACATCGCTGTTGTGCCTGTCTCAGTGAAGTGCCCTTTTACCCTTGTCCTCTGCTGTCTCCATAGGGTTGTCTGGCTGCACGACAAACTGCTCTGTTCCCGATTCTCGGCGTTCACCCTCACGCCATTCACACATCTCATACACGCATCCACACATACCTGGTTGTTGAATAAAAGCTATTAAATCTTCCCTGAGCCTGCGTGCGTGTTTCCTGAGCCAGACATTATGTCACCCCCTACTGGATCCGAACCAGATGGTATGCGTTCCTGAGGTCCAGCTTGGTGTAGAAGGTGGAACCCTGAAGTTGATCAAAGGCAGAGTTAATCAGAGGCACTGCGTACTTGTCTTTGACCGTAATATTATTAAGCTCCCGGAAGTCGATGCATGGGCGGAGTGACCCATCCTTCTTACCAAAGAAGAAGAACCCTGTCCCAACAGCAGATGATGAAGGGCGGATGATACCAGCACTCAGGGACTCTTTAATGTATTTGTCCATGGCCTCCCTCTTAGGGGCTGACAGGCTATAGTCAGCTGGAAGGTAATTGTGCCCCATGTTGGAGCTCAATAGCCACAGTCATAGGGTCGGTGAGGAGGAAGGGACAATGATTTGGTTTTACTGAAAACGGGTGCCAGATCATGGTAGATGCAGGGTACGTTGGTCAAATCAGGGGGCTTGGCAGTGGTAGGCGGAGTTGGAATGAGTAGGGAACAGGTGGCTGACTGGAGACAGGCAGACATGCAAAATGGGCTCCAGGCACTGAGAGACCCCTTCGCTGAGTCTATGGTTGGATTGTGGAGTCTTAACTTATTCTTATTCTTTTTAGTTTATATATGCTTCTGCTAGGCAGTATTATTGGAAGCACTGCATACATTTTCATTGTTATGCAGATGACACACAATTATACTTGTCAATGTAGATAGTAGTAGATTAGTTTATTTGACAGGGACAGTGCAATAAATATAGGCAATTAATCAAAGACAATCAATCTGATGTGTTGCACATAGAGTGTATAGCTATTAGCTAATTTGCAACTCTTGTCCCTGGATGGGCTTTAGAAAAAAGAATCCAGATAAAAATATACACAATAACCACATACATCAATGCAGAAAAATTATAAATACACAATTATAAATATTATAAATATTATAAATACACAAATATAACAGCCTGACTCACCTTTAACATAAATATTATAAATACACAAATATAACAGCCTGACTCACATTTAACACATATAACATAACTCACATTTGCCTATTTCAGGCCTTCCTCCCTCCGTCACTCACTATAAACAAACACATTTATTCCTTCCCTTCATTCACTCTCACTTTGCAGACAAATAATTCATACATGAGTACATTCTTGTTTATTTTTCAGCCAGTTTTTAACATTTTTAGTGAATGTTTTAAAGTCCGTTATTATTTTAATTTCATTTGGCATTGTGTTCCAGATGTGACTGCCCTTTATAGAGAAAGCTGTTTGTCCAAATGTGGTTCTGCGGTGAATATTTTACAGTTATTGTTAACAGAACTCCTGGTGAATGAATGAAGCCAGATGACAGTAATCAGCCAAATTAGAGGCTTGTCTTAAGGAAATCAAAGCTTGGATGACTTGTAATTTCTTGCTATTAAATTCAGATAAGACTGAAGTCATTCTAGTTGGTCCAAAAAACCTTAGAAATACCTTTCCAAGTCAAACTCTTAGTTTGGATGCAGTTACTCTTTCTCTTAATAGTTCTGTGAGGAACCTTGGAGTTATCTTTGATCAATATCTGTTCTTTAAGTCACATATTAAACTTGTTTCTTAAACTACCTTCTGTGTTTGTGTAATATTGCCAAGATTAACAGCATTTTGTCTCAGAGTGATGCTGAGAAACTAATCCACGCTTTTGTTAGCTCTAGATTAGATTATTGTAACTCTTTATTATCAGGCTGTCCTAAAACATCTTTAAAAAGTCTTCAGCTGATCCAAAATGCTGCAGCAAGAGTTTGAACAGGTACTAGAAAGAGAGATCACATCTCTCCGGTTCTAGCCTCCCTTCATTGGCTTCCCATAGAATTAAGAATTAAGTTTAAAATCCTTCTTCTCACTTACAAATCTCTAAATAATCAGGCCCCTTTTTATTTAAAAGATCTGATAATACCTTATCATCCTAACAGAGCACTACGCTCACAAAATGCTGGATTACTTATTATACCTAGAATCTCTAAGAGTGCAATGGGAGGCAGAGCTTTCAGTTATCAAGCTCCTCTCCTTTGGAACCAGCTGCCAATCCGGATTCAGGAGTCAGAGCCAATCTCTGTTTTTAAAAATAGGGTTAAAACCTTCCTTTTCAACATAGCCTATAGTTAGGGTGGGATCAGGTGCCCCTGAACCCTCCCTTAATTATGCTGCTAATAGGTTTAGACAGCCGGGGGACCTCCAACAATGCACTGGGCTTCACTCCTTTCTTCACTCTCAACAAAATATTTTTGCTGGTCTTTAACATCTGTTTGTTCTCTCCCACAGATTGAGTCTCCATGATGCTATTTGCTCTCTACATGTTTGTTCTTTTCTTCTTCTTCTCTATCCCCTCACCCCCCAGCCAGTCACAGCAGATGACTGCCCCTCCCTGAGCCTGGTTCTGCTGGAGGCTTCTTCCTGCTAAAAGGGAGTTTTTCCTCTCGACCATTGCCCAGTGCATGCTCACTGGGGATTGCCTGATTGCTGGGTGTTATCTATGGAAATGAGTGAGACGTGAGTCGTCTTGTGCCGAACATCCAACTCAACTTAATTACAGACCACAGTCAATAGATACAGCAGCTGCAGCCCGCCTTATGTCATCCCCCTCCAGACGGCTACAGCAAGCCCCAAGGGCCAAAACCACATACTACACTGGGGTCTTTCTGCAATTGTGGGGTTTTTCCCCTAAAGTTGAAAGGGCTATGAGATGACTGTTGTTGTGAAATGGCGCTATATAAATAAAGTTGAATTGTACTGAATTGAATTAATCATGGGTGGAATCAGAATCAGAATCAGATTTATTGCCATTGTTCATGTAGTACACAAACTAGGAATTTGTTTCGGTGCCATGCTGCAACATTAAAAAGTAGTTCTAGGGTAGCCTAGAACTATGGATGCACTGGAAACAGGGAGGACAAAAAAAAATTCTAGGTCCTCACAATGATTCCCTGAGAAGAACATGGCTATGGGCACAGTTTGCTTAGAGACCTAAAACGTGGGTTGGCCAGACAGGGTGACTGTGCTTATAGGCAGCTGAAGCCTTTTACAGAGAATTTTTAATTGGGTTGCCAGAATTTCAGAAATAAAATTTTGTTCTGCCCCAGAATCAATCAGAGCTAAGTTAACATACTCAGTGTGCTTGAGCAACAGATGCATGGGCAAGGTGAAACGTGTTTGTAGGGATCCAGATGCATTGCCTGCTAGTCCCTCTAATGCGACTAGCAGGCGGTGTCTTTTCCCTTCGCGGAACATTGCACTGCCAAATGGCCCGCTTGCCCATGGTAGTGACACAACCTCTCCTCGCAATGTCACTGCACTTCGGCCTGAGGAAGCTTGGACCGGCATATGACCATGGGTTCCAGTGAGTCAGGCAGTGGGAGGGAGAGGAGCTGTGAGTGGAGCAGTGAGAAGCAGGCTGGGGGCTGAGAGCCAGACAGTCGTTCCCTTGAGCGCTCTCGTAGTCTATTGTCCAACTTAGTAACGAGAGAGATGAGTGTGTCGAGTGACTCGGGTGTTGCGTCCATAATCCTTTGTAGTAATAATCAGGCCGGAGGTGAAGTGAAGGTAGCTTTATTTTAACAACAACTATATACAATGCAGCTACGTTGCTCCTGCTTGCCAGGGGTCAACAGTGAAAGAGACATGGCTGCTTCCCGCTGTGCAACTTTATACCCCGGGTGACGTCCCTACCGGAAAGGTGGTCCATCACCCCTTGTTATTCCCCGGGAGACCATGCCACCATCTTACTACTACTTATGCATGCGCACGCAGTGACCAGCAGCTTGATGATATAGTGCGTGTGTACGTGTGTGTGTTTTTTGTACTTTTTTACGTTTTTAGAAAATCCTCTGTGTCGTTTCTGCCCTGGAGCGTTTGTGGAATATATGGCGAAGAGCTCCCTGGTATCTGCAACATGGACTTCCTTTCCTCTCTCGCACTGCTGCTATCTGTGCTGTGGCTCTTTGTCTCTGAGGTAAACGCGTTCGGCTCCATGGCGAGCAGAATAGCGGGCAGAATACAATATTCCAGGGACGTGTTGCTACGCTTTAACACAGCTGATGCAGCGTCTGTGATTGAGCCCAAACTTGAACTGCCGGACTTTATTTTGAGAGACGGACACAGCGGTGAAAAAAGAAGCGGCAGGAGGAAGCGTGGAAGACGTGGAGGTGTGAAATTGCGCCTTAGGAGACGTCAGTTTGGTAACATTCCTCTTCCTTCGATCATTTTTGGGAATGCAGAGTCTGTGAGAAACAAGGTGGAGGAAATTCAAGGCAACGTACGTTACCAGAAGGATTTTAAGAACTGCTGCGTCATGGCTTTCACTGAATCTTGGCTTACTGCGCATGATCGAGATGCAGACCTGTGGATTGACAGCTTTGGAGCTCCGCTGCGCTCGGATCGGCAGGAAGAGGTAACTGGGAAGCGTCAGGGGGGCGGCGTATGTTTATACATTAATAAGCAGTACTGCACATCTGTCACGGTCAGAGAGCGCATCTGTACACCCAATGTGGAGCTGCTGTCTGTGTCGCTTCGCCCCTTTTATTTGCCTCGAGTTTCCCCAACTTTTCATCACAGTTGTGTACATTCATCCGAGGGCAGACGCTGACTCCGCCTCCAGCACCATCTCTGATGTGGTGCAGCGGCTGCAGTCAATTTCTCCAGAGGCACCAAACTTCATTCTTGGGGATTTTAACCATGTTTCTTTAAAGAAGACACTTAAAAACTTTCATCAGTATGTCTCCTGCCCAACCAGGCGAAAAAAGACATTGGACCTGTGCTATGGATCCATAGAGAGGGCCTATAAATCACTCCCCCTTCCTCCTTTAGGATCCTCAGATCACAACTGTGTTCATTTGCTGCCCACATATAAAACTGCTCTCAGACGAGGCAAGGTGGAGATGAGAGACATTGATGTGTGGACAGAAGATTCAGAGCACAGCCTCCAGGAATGCTTTGACTGTACAGACTGGAAGATGTTCATAATGGCCTGCGGGGATGATTTGGACTCTCTGGCTGAGCTCACATGCTCATACATGGCTTACTGTCAAAATAAGATTGTTCCACGTAAACGTGTCAAAATATACCCCAACAACAAACCATGGGTAACTAAATCAGTTAAATCCTGCTTACAGAGGAAAGTTCTTGCCTTTAAACAGGGGTCTGTTTCTGAGCTACAGGTTGCCACCAAGGAGCTGAAGGCCGAAATTTTAAGAGCAAAACAGAATTATAAATCAGAGTTGGAAAGCAAGATGGCAGCAAATAAACTTGGTTCGGCCTGGGCCAGTATGAAAACTATTGCAGGCCTTCAGAGCACAGAGCGCAGTAATCATGTGTTTTTAGATGGTTTTAGTTCAGACACAGAGCTGGCTAATGCTCTTAACTGTTTTTATGGTCGTTTTGACTCCTTTGATTTTAGCACAGAAATCCAAGATTTGAAACAAAAACTCAAAGACAATCAGCACTTTAATATTGAGATGCAGGATGTTAAAAGGGAGTTCCGCGCTGTAAAAGTGAACAAAAGTCAGGGCCCTGATAATGTATGTGGACGCCTGGTAAAGTCCTGTGCACATGAACTGAGTCCTATATTTCATTATATTTTCAATAAGTCCTTACAGACACAACATGTGCCTAAGATCTGGAAAGATGCCGTGGTTGTTCCCGTTCCAAAATCCAGCTGTCCTAAAACGGTAAATGACTTTAGACCAGTTGCTTTGACTTCAATTTTAATGAAAATTTTTGAAAAACTGGTCAGATGTGAGGTCCTAAGGCAGACTGAACATGCATTGGATCCTCTGCAGTTTGCCTATAGGCCTCACAGAGGAGTGGAGGATGCCACTGTCACTCTGTTTGACATGCTTTTTAAACATCTGGATTTTAATGGGACACACGCCAGGCTTTTATTTGTGGACTTTTCTTCTGCCTTTAATACAATCCAACCTCATATTTTAGTTGAAAGGCTCCTGCAACAATTTGATTTAAGCAATAATCTGGTGGGTTGGATTCTGGATTTCTTAACCAACAGGACGCAGAGAGTAAGGGTCAATGGCACATTGTCTGGCCTAAAGTGCTCTTCTACTGGCTCTCCTCAGGGGTGTGTGTTGTCACCACTACTCTTCATCCTGTACACAAACATGTGTCGGAGCAGACATGACAACAGACACATTATAAAGTATGCTGATGACTCAGTCATTGTCAGTCTCCTCCAGGATGGTGAGAGTGGCCACGGCCCAGTAGTTGATGACTTTGTTCACTGGTGTGAGGATTCCTACCTGCAGCTGAATACAACAAAAACGAAAGATATGATTATTGACTTTAGGAGGAAAACTCCCAGGCACAAAGTCACCATACTAAAAGGCCAGACCACCGAATGTGTACAATCGTACAAATATCTTGGGACGATTATTGATAGTGGATTGAACTTTGAGGTGAACTGTGAAAGGGTGTGCAAAAAGGGTCAGCAAAATTTGCGTTGTTTGAGGAAACTTGCACGCTTCCAAATTGACCGAACCATAATGACTATGTTTTATCGGGCTTTTATTGAATCTGTTTTATCCTTTTCTTTAATGTCATGGTTTGGTCAGATAAAACTGAAACAGAGGAAATCCTTGGATCAGGTAGTCAGATGGTCCAGTCGTTTGTTTGGTGAGTCACAGCTGAGCCTGACATCCCTGTACACCAGACAAGTACAGAGGATGGCCGACTCGATTTTAAATGATGACTCCCACCCTTTGCACTGCAACTTTCAGCTTCTTCCCTCCAGACGGAGGTTTGCTGTCCCAAAAAGTAGAACCCAGCGCTACAAAAACAGCTTTGTCCCTGCTGCTGTCAAAGAGTTGAACAAGCTATAAAAATTATATTGTACATATTTTATATTTACCTATTTGTAAGATGTGTGCCTGTGTTTGTGTCTATGTTGAATGTAATTAGTGGCTTGTAAATATGGATGTCACCAACTGCAAAACAAATCTACCTACGGGTACAAATAAAGTAACCTGAACCTGAACCTACTTTCCATACATAACATCCATCCTCCCCCCCCCCCCCCCCGCAGAAAAATAGCAAACACACTGATTGAGCCCCCCAAAATTTGTGACCCGGCTCACACACTAACAACAAAAACAAATGTACGGAAATGAATAAACAAACCTATCCATGCACACAACATAAGTTAGAGTGGCCAGGTAGACTGTCGGCGCCCCCTACAGGGCCAGGCAGGTTTTTCTGCCACCTTATTCTCAAAAGTCCAAAATAAAAATGACCGTGTTCCTAGAAGAAATAAAATAATCCCATCATGAACCATGCATACACAATTAAACATAACAAATCACACAAATCACACCAAACAGTATACACACCCCCTATTGGCGGTTCCCCACCCCAGCACGCCCACTCCACACCTGGCACATCACACAATCCAAAATAAACAGTGTTGGGTGTCACCAATTCTTATTTACAAGGTATTCTAATTATCTGCTCCTTGCAAATTGAATTCAATCAAAATTCCAAAATGTATTCATTACTCAGTTTACACACATGCCTTCTCTTTTCCCTTTTTTTTCTTTTTTACAATTCAATAAAGTCAATCAAATAGGTACACTTTACCCAAATTTAAATATGCATGGGACACAAACCCAATAAGACCAAGTGCAAACTATAACCAGCATGACACGGGGAAACCAAATCAGAACACACATTTGAACATACCCCAGTCACTTCACAATCACTGTGGAGTGCCCCCCCTTTGGATTGCCATCTGGTAGTTCCCACCCAGAGCGCCTCCATTGTTTGGCCTCTGGAGATGGACTGCGCCACCTCCTCTTCCCCACCACGCAGTGCAGTTCGTTAGGGTGCCTCCACGACTCATCAGACAAGCCCAAGTAGCCGTCACTCCAGGCCACTGTCACCTGTAGCCGCCCCTAGTCATCACTCTGCTCGCGATGTTTATAGGTCCCTCTCAGCCAAGCTTCAACCCTTGGGTGGACCTCGTCGCCGATATGAAGGGGAGCTCCTGTCATGCTTCTTAGGACCCACTGTGTTGCAAGCTGGCCTCCCATTTGGGGCTGGTTGTCTTGCCAACCTGGCCTAAGGCCCTCTTCGAAGGCCATTGTTTGGCGCATTTTAAAACTGCACCAGCTGGTCTTGCCCCAGGTTCTTTCAGCACTGTCACCTTGGTCCTACCTGCCACCCCAGGGGTCCCATTGTGCCGTCCAGTTCCCACACCAAGGGCAACTTGGAAGCTGGCATCAGGTCCGTCCCAGGATGGTGCACCGTGATGTTTTGTTTGAATTCCTCCTGTGATACCAGACCAGTTGTCCCACACTTCACCGCCGTCCATACATGGAGCAGGCCGGTCCCACAATCCGCAGCCCAACCACTCTTCTCCGGTGTCGCTGATGATAGAGAACCCCAAGCCATAAAATATGTCACACCCCATGATGTTGGGTCCCACAGCGGTCACCCCCACCTGGACATTTGCCATCGTTCTAGACTTGTTGGTCGCCATTTGTCCCACAGACCCCACCACAGCAAACCTGCTCCTGCCATAGCCATAGTAGGGGGTGGATACTATATTTATGCGGTAGCAAGGAAGCAGACTCTTCACTGTCGCCAGATTTAGCACTGACACACCGCTCCTGTGTCCACCAGTAGCAGCACTTCAGCATCATCCAGCTTAACAGTATAACAAATACCTCCATCCGTCTCTGGAGAAACTGTGAGGATGACCGTTGGAGACTTCTCAGAGGAGCCCGCTTCCTGTCTTTGGTCCCCTCGCTCAAAGTTTTTACAGGTTCTGGCAAAATGGTGCAAAAGGCCACATCTTCCGCAACGCTTGCCTTTCACCTGACACTCCCTAGACTTGTAGCGAAGCCTGGCGGACCCACAACCGTAGCATTTCGGCGTTCCAGGGGCAGACCTAATCTTGACATCGGAGGTATATTCCTCTTCCTCGACATCATCTTAGTTTTCAGGGTCCAGAGTCAGCGCCTTTACACAAGGCTCATCTAGGGTAGGAGTGGACCTCCCGCTGAGGTCCCTCGCTATGACTTCCGCAGCCTCAAACTGCTGTGCTACCTCGATAGCATTAGTTCGCCCGGATAAGTCAGAAGCCTTGACCGAACCGCAGGACAGTGCACATGCTCCGCCAGCTGGTCCCAGATCATTTCATTCTGCAGCACTCCAAATTGGCACTCACTAACCAGCTGACGCAGGTCTGCAACGTATCATTTAACAGACTCACCCGTCCGCTGGTGGCACTGCCGAAACTGGATGCGTCGGACTATGATGTTTTCTGGGGTACGAAAATAGCGTGCTATTAACTCCACCACCTCGTCAAAGCTATCCGCTCCTCCCAACGTCTCAAGGATTCATTGGCCTTCCATGCCAAATTATGGACCAAAATTACCCTCGCACCCAACTTCTTGAGCTCGCTGAGGTTAAGGGCCACCAGGCAGTTGTTAAAAGCAACGACCCACCTAGGCCAAGGCACAGGTGGTTCGCCCGGGGCCTCCAAAAACGGTTGGAAACTGGTAGAAGCTCATTCCATTACTATGTTCTCCTCATCGCCAAATGTTGTGTCCATAATCCTTTGTAGTAATAACCAGGCCGAAGGTGAAGTGAAGGTAGCTTTATTATAACAACAACTATATACAATGCAGCTACGGCGCTCCTGCTTGCCAGGGGTCAACAGCGAAAGAGACATGGCTGCTTCCCGCTGTGCCCTTTATACCTCGGGTGACGTCCCTAGTGGAAAGGCGATCCGTCACCCCTTGTTATCCACCGGAAGCCCCGGCTGCCATCTTACTAGTAGTTTCCATACATAACATCAGGTTCCTCCCGAAGGTGGGTGAGCTCATCACGGAGAGTGTAACTAAGGCTATGGGTGAACACTGAGCGTAATGCTACTTCTTCCCAGTCCACGGAGGCTGTGAGAACCCAGAAATTGATGGAGTGCTCAGTGGTTGATCTAGACCCCTGGCAAATCATCATGAGCCAGGAGGACGCACTCCCCTCCCACTCCAAATGTTCAAACACACGGGTGAACTCTTCCGTAAAGCAGTTGTAGGTGTAGGAGTTAAACATAATTTGGCCCCTGGATAATAGCTTATGCCCATGAAAGGCTGCACTCTTTGAGAAACCCTGTAAGATAAGCGATCCGACTGTGGTCAGAGAGGAAATCATCCAGACGCGATCAAACACGAGCTGGCATTGCAAGAGGAACCCGCTGGCACCCCCAACCGACCATCATAGCAGGGAGGTGTGGAGACTAGAAGGGAATGGCCCGACCATGCGGGAGAGCTAGCTATAGCAGCAGGAGCAACAGAGGAGAGGGCTGCGGCAAGGCCCTGTACTGTGGTCTCAAGCTGGCCCAAGTGTTCGGCAAGTTTGTTAACTTGACTCACAAGGACCTGATAATCGGCCTGATCTAACCATTGCTCAAGAAACCTAAGCTGGTCTTTTATTATTTCTATCCTATATCTGCTGGGTCAGTTTAGCTGGTGACATGCTGTTATGGTGTGTGGCATATGACCCAAAAGCAGATACGGGAGGGAACGATAATTAAAGTGAAACAATAATCTTTATTAATGAATGAATGAATGAATGAATTTGAATGAATGAATGAATTTATTTATTTCGGATAGTACATTACAGGTTAAAAGAAACTGTATAATATAACAACAAGGTTGAATTAGACAAAGACTCCTTCTACTATACAATTACTTTTACAATTATTACAATAAAAGTGCAAGATAATGTGCAATGGAAATTCTTTTGAGGATCTGGCAACCCTATGGGCAGAGAGAAAGGGTCAGGTAAGTACAACTGAAGAACAGTATGATGAAGTTTTAATGTTAGCTTTTGTGCTTACGCTTTCACAGGGGAAAGCAGCTGGGAGCAGATGAAGGAGCTCTATGCTGGATGAACAGGTTGCCAGGGGGAGAATTGCTGCGGTGCTGCAGGGGAGTTTCATGGGGGTTGTAGGAGACAGGCTGGCCAGGCCTGAGTGCTGGTGAGTGAGAGTGAAGGGGAGTGATGACAAACATTGACATCAACTTACTTGGGGAGGTGAAGGTGTGCACAGTCCAAGAACATCCGAATCCAATCCGAGAAGCTATTTCCGAACTCTAGAGGCAGGAAGGGGTGAAAGCACAGCAGGTCAGATCCTGGCAAGCAGACAATTCCAAAACAGATTCAAGGAAATGAGAAATGAGGAATCATTATCCAGTTCTTGTCAACCTGCCGTCAACCTGCTGTCAGATCCTGTCAGTCGGTGGATTCAGTGGATTTCTGTGATTTGGTGCTCGGTTTTTGACTACTTTTTTTGGCTTCTGAGAACTGAATTTGGATTATGAACTGGACATCCCAGTTTCGACCCCTGCCTGATTTAAGATGCCAATAGCGGCATCTACGATTGGGAAACGAGAGCGGAGCGGAGCGGCCCGCCATTCAGCTAGCTAAACAGCTGTTCATTAGCTGTTTAGTCAACATACATCGTCCGGGATCATGGGTCCTTAGAAAGCTCAGCAGACTGAGGAGGTGGACGATATTAAAAGATCACTCGACTTCTTAGCTGAAGAGATTTCTGCTGTTAAGCTGCAGCAAAAAAACATCCCGGGCCTGTTCGAGGAGGTGAAAGCACTGCAGATCCAGAACGCCGAGAAGGACAAGAGGCTGGCGTATCTGGAGAGCAGAGTGTTGGACCTGGAGCAGTACACCCGGGTGAAAGACGTGATCATCACAGGGCTCTACATTAAACCCCGATCATATACTCGAGCGGTGGCCGTGGACAACGGAGGGAGGCTCGATGTGCTGGAAGCCGAATCCACAGAGCAACAAGTGGCGGCCTTCCTGCAGTCCAAAGGAATCCACCTGGACTGTAACACCATTGAGGCCTGCCACCCTCTACCCAGGAAAAACAGCGACAAACCGGCTGTCATCATGAGGTTTGTCAATAGAAAACACAAGACTGCGCTGCTAAAACAAGGTAGAAAACTGAAAGGAACGGACATTTACATAAATGAGCACCTCACAAAAGAAAACACAGAAATAGCTAGAAAAGCAAGATACATGAGAAAGCAGAAAAAGATTCAAAACACCTGGACATCAAACTGTAAAATATACATCAAATTAAATGGCTCACCTGAAGAAGCCAAGGTCATTAACATCCGAAATATTATGGAACTGGACAAATACCAATGAACATTATGAACTGGAATCGACAGCAACGAGAGACAACTGTAGGACACTGAAGGATCACACTCATCTGCATCAGGACATTTAATTACATGAAACAAAAGATCAACAAAGAGGAACAACAGGAACTGAAAGTTTTTGAATATACAGATCACAACCCACAGGACGTAGAATATAACAGACCCTGATAATAATTTATTTAGCTCCATCAATAATAACTGTAGTTACTACACGGATGAACAGTTTAACACAATGGTCACATCTGATTTCAATATTTCTATGGTCCACTTCAACAGCAGAAGTCTCAATGCCAACTTTAATAACATTAAAGATTATTTACATCCGTTTAAAGAGCCATTCAATATTGTGACAATATCAGAGACGTGGCTCAGTGAAGAGAAAGGAGTGGATTTTACCATGGATGGCTATGAATTAAATTATATAAATAGAAAAGTGAAAAAAGGTGGAGGAGTTGCAATTTATGTTGACAAGAGCTTGCAATACAAGGTTGTTGAAAATTTGTCAGTAACTGTGGATGATTTATTTGAATGTATTACAATAGAAATCTGTCTGGACAATGTGAAGAATATGGTCGTGAGCTGTATATATAGAACACCTGGATCAAACATTGACTTATTTAAGGACTGGATGGAAAAAATGTATGCAAAACTAACTCATAAAGTTATGTTCATCTGTGGGGATTTCAATATAGATCTGATGAATTCAAAACAACATAGTTTGACAGAAGAATTTATCAACACAATGTACAGTATGGGCTTACATCCAACAATTACCGGACCTAGCAGAATCACGTCATACAGTGCCACACTAATAGATAACATATTCACAAACATTATGGAAAATAATATCGTGAGTGGGCTTTTATTGAATATCAGTGACCACCTGCCGATTTTTGTTGTCTATCAATGTGATTATAGGAAGAAAAAGTATACCAAAAATATTAAATATAAAAGAATAAGAACTGAAGAATCTATGTATTTACTGGCAACGGAATTATTAATACAAGACTGGAAGATAGTTTGTGATGAAAATGATATACAGTACATAAATAAAGCGTATCATAAATTTTTACAAATATTTCAATCATTGTACAATAAAAACTGTCCTATAAAACAATACAGTGATAGACAACAAAACAAAAATATTCCTTGGGTCACCAAGGGGTTACTAAATGCATGTAAAAAGAAGAATACATTATATAAACAATTCATTAAGTGCAGAATGGTAGAGGCTGAGATCAAATATAAAAGATACAAAAACAAGCTTACTAATATAATGAGGACTTGTAAGAAAGAATACTACAACAGAATATTAGAGGATAATAAGAATAACTTAAGAGGAATATGGCAAGTACTCAATGGGATTATTAGTAGCCGATCTAAGAATGCTAATTATCCAGAATATTTTATTGAAAATGACAATTTTGATAAATAATATGGAGGATGTGGTCAGTGGTTTTAATAAATTTTTTGTAAATGTTGGTCCTGAATTAGCAAAATCAATAGTGACACCAGAAACAAACAACAGTGATTCTGTAAATGAAATAGAAGATAGAAATCCAAACACAATCTTTTTGGGTGCAGTAACTGAAAAGGAAATTATCGAGACTGTGAGTAAATTTAAGAACAAAAAATCAACGGACTGGAATGAAATTGACATGACAATAGTGAAAAAAGTATTTGAAGGAATTGTTAAACCACTCACCCACATCTGTAACCTGTCATTTCAAACTGGTACATTTCCAAACAAAATGAAAATAGCAAAAGTAATACCACTATACAAAACAGGAGACAGTGATTATTTCACAAATTACAGGCCGGCCTCTTTACTCTCACAATTCTCCAAAATACTTGAAAAAATCTTCACTAAGAGACTGGATGATTTCATTGAAAAACACAACCTCCTTACAGACAGCCAGTATGGTTTTAGAGCAGACAAATCTACGTCTTTGGCACTGATCAAACTTATAGAAGAAATTACTAGTTGTATAGATAAAAAAAAGTTTGCTGTAGGAGTATTTATAGATTTAAAGAAAGCTTTTGACACCATCGACCACAGAATTTTACTGAGAAAACTGGAAAGGTATGGGATAAGAGGGGTCGGACTGAGTTGGGCGGAAAGTTATTTAAGTAACAGACAACAATTTGTATAAATTGGTGAGCACAAATCACCCTTCATGGACATCACTTGTGGTGTGCCCCAGGGGTCAGTTTTGGGACTCAAACTCTTTATCTTGTATATAAATGACATATGCCAAGTATCAAAAATTCTGAAATTTATTTTGTTTGTGGATGACACAAATATCCTTTGCACTGGTGAGAATTTGCAGCAGGTTTTAGAGGTGGTCACAACTGAAATGAAAAGGTTAACGCAGTGGTTCAACAAAAAGAAATTATCTCTAAATCTGAAAAAAACAAACAAACAGAGATTATGTTGTTTGGAAATTATAAAATAAATCATGAAATAATGGAAACGATAGATGATACCAGAATAGAAACAGTACAGGAAAATAAGTTTCTGGGGGTGATGCTAGACAATAAAATCTGCTGGAAACCTCACATCAGTCACATCCGGGCCAAGTTGGCAAAATGTATAGGGATACTGGGGAAAACAAGACACATCTTGGACTATAAATCATTGTTCTTACTGTACAATTCACTGTTTCTACCTTATCTTAACTACTGTGTAGAGGTCTGGGGAAAACACCTACAGGACCAACCTACAGCCAATATGCACATTACAAAAAAAAGCTATAAGGATAATAAAAAATGTAGGATATAGAGACCATACCAATTTGTTGTTTTTAAAGTCACATGTCATAAAGTTCATGGATTTAGTTAAATTTAAGACAGCACAAGCAATGTACAGGGCAATTAATAATCAACTCCCAACTAATATACAAAAAATATTCAAAAAAAGAGACAATGGGACTTCCGGTCTGGACACCATGGTGATAGCAGCTTAATGCTGAAGCTCCCAGACCCGATCCAGGAAAATACCTTGAAAATCAGATTTAACGGATTTTTGAAAGAGTGAAAATCAAAAGACAAAGTCATTATGCCTAAAGGAAAACAGAAGAAATCGACATTTACCAGGCCAAGACACGCATCGGCCGGAGAATCTGATTCGGAGGATATCCTTTCAGAAGAGGAGGAGCTGAATGAAGCTAGCAACAAGGTTAGCTTAAAAATGGTACTTAAAGAATTAAGACAATTTCGCCGAGTGTGTTGGGCCAAATTTCGTGAAATTAAAGACGAAATAAAAAGGACAAAGAGCAGAGTGGACCAGGCTGAGGACCGAATCATGGAAGCAGAGGAAAGAATAAAAGGGCTGGAAGAAACCGTGCTGGAACTACACAAACGACAGTCAAGACTGGAGGCTAAGCTAACCAACCAAGAAGGAAGACTAAGAAGAGACAACATAAGAATTCATGGTCTGAAAGAAAGAGTCGAGGACGGTTTCACCACAATGGCGGAATGCGTGGAATCCATACTGAGAGAGAAGTTGGAAATTCCCCAAACCACCGACTTGAAGATAGAAAGGGCGCACCATACATTAGCCCCTAGGCCGTCGGCGGAAGCGCCACCAAGTTCGGTGGTGGTGAAGTTCTTCAACTCCAGAATAAAAGAAGAGGTTGTAAGACTGGCTTGGCAGAAAAAAGGATTTATGCACCAAGAGAGAAAAGTTTTTGTGGAGCACGACTACGCCCCGGAGGTCCTTAAAAAGCGTCGGGAATACAACAACGCTAAAAAGGTACTACGAGAGAAGAAAATGCGCTTTCAGACTCCATTTCTGGCGAAGCTGAGGGTGTTTTACGGAGATGAGATGTGTCTCTACAACTTGGTGGAAGAAGCAACCACAGATATGGCGAGAAGAGGACTCCCGGTAACGGTGTATAAACCCGCAGCAGACCCGATTGAAAGAATCAAGGCTCAAACGTGGTCCACACAGAGACCCTCAAAATCCACGAGCCAGCAGAGGGAAACCCAGCACCAGAGCTATAAGGAAAAACTGAGCGTTTTCAGGAGGGAAAAACGATATTTTTAGTCAATCTGCGCATCCAACCCTCCTCCTACAAGGTAACAAACATTAAAGGAAATGCAGAATCAGCAAGTGGTAAAACATTTCATGGAACAGACATAATATTAGAAACAAATAAGTCTTAAATAAAAAGCAACTTGTTAAAACAGAAATGTGACAATGAACCACATGATCTCTCCACACTAACAAATACTGTATTAACGTGACTGTTTGCTGTGATGGTGGTGGGAGGTTGCACACAATTTCATAGGGTATAGGCATAAAAAAAATAAATAAAATAAAATCATTACAAGTTCGGATTGGGATCTGAAATTCAAGTTAAAAACATGGGACAACTTATAGGGGTAAGACAGGGCCCTCAGCACGTAACAGAGTTTGAGGAATTACACTCAAAGCCAACACACCATCAAGGCTCTTCTAAGGTCACTAAAATGACCTCAGCTCAGGAAGATCTTTTGTCAGTTTTTTGTTTTAAAGTTTTATATACTATGTTCTTAATGTTTTTTATGTTCTTAATGTTCTTTCAGTTTCTGAGTAGCATAAAAGAGGGCCATCACACTGTTATACTAAATAAGACAACACAATGGAGAAACAGGGTGTAACCAAAATAATCTCATATAATGTAAAAGGGATCCTGAATCCAGTTAAAAGATCCAAGATTCTAGGCAAAATGAAAAAAGACAAAGCAGGAATAATATTTTTACAGGAAACCCACCTAACAGACGTGGAGCACACTAAACTCAATAGACAAGAGTTTAAAATGATTTCTTCATCTTCGTATAAGTCAGGGAGGAGGAGGGGAGTAGCGACATTGATCTCAACCAAAATTACATTTGAAAAAAAATCAGAACACAAAGATAAAGAAGGGAGATTCAGCATGGTACTTGGGCGGCTAGAGGGGGAAGATATCACCCTGCTGAATGTATATGCACCTCCAGGGGCTAACTGGAAATTTTATAAAAATGTATTTGACTTAATGATAACTAAAGCCCAAGGTTTAGTGATATGTGGTGGAGACTTCAATCTAAGACTGAATCCATACTGGGATGCATCAGGTAATTCTCCACATCAAAATAACACTCAAAGTAGAAAAACTCGGATGCTACTAAAAGAAATGGGAATCTGTGACGTGTGGAGGGAATTGAACCCCAGTGTAAAAGATTATACATTTTACTCAGCTCCACATTCATCATACTCAAGGATTGACTTTTTTATGTTTAATAGAGACATTGGAAGAGTAAAAACATGTAAAATAGGACTGATGGATCTCTCTGACCACAGTCCGATCTATATGGACTTAAGTATCCAAAAATACACAAATAATACATTTTCTTGGAGGTTAAATTCAAATGTGCTGAAAGGACCACTGAAAGATGAATTGGAATCAGATATTCTCAGATATTTGGAAGAAAATGATAATGGAGAAGTACCCCCTTTAATACTGTGGGACGCATGCAAAGCTGTGATAAGGGGAAAGATTATCGCAAAACTGGCAATCCAAAAGAAACTGAGACAATAAAAACTAACCACATTAGAGTCAGAACTTAAGAACCTAGAAAAAGAGCACAAAGACAACACTCATTCTAATGACTCGCTCAAAATTAAGGAAATTAAAAAACAAATAAATGAGATCTACACAATAGAAATCCAGAAGAAACTTACATTTCTGAAACAAAAATACTATGAAACAAGTAGCAAAGCGGCAAAATTGCTAGCCTATAAATTGAGGAAACAACAAACGGAGAGAGCAATCTACAAAATCAGAGACCCAGTATCAAAGGAAATAAAATTTAGAATTCAGGATATTCTTAAAAGCTGCGAGAACTACTACAAGAACTTGTACTCCCTCAAAAAACATAAAAATGCATCCGAAGCCTTCCTAAACACATTAAACCTTCCCCAACTTACTGAGTCACAAAATAAAACACTACTGTCAGAAATACAACCTAAAGAACTAGAAAAAGCAATTATGAAACTTAAAGCTAACAAATCCCCAGGAGCAGATGGCTATACAGCAGAGTGGTACAAAACCTTTAAACAGCAACTATCTCCTCTCCTCCTGAAAACATTTAACTGTGTCCTCCACACAGGGGAAATCCCCCCCTCCTGGAGAGAAGGGGTCATTGCAGTCATACCTAAACCTGAAAAGGATAAACTAGACTGCTCCAACTACAGACCAATCAGTGTGTTAAATCAGCACTATAAGCTTTTTACCACTATCCTTGCCAAAAGGTTAGAAAATATACTGACAGACTTAATTCATTTAGACCAAACAGGTTTTGTAAGACAAAGACAGACACAAGACAACATTAGACGCACTTTACACATAATTCATCATATAAAAAAAATATAACTTAAATGCAGCCATATAGGGATTAGATGCTGAAAAAGCATTTGATTCAGTTGACTGGTCTTTCCTATATAGAATCTTATCCAGTTTCAATTTTCATAACAACTTCATTAGAACTATCCAGGCATTATATAAAAAACCAACAGCTAAAATAAAGATTAACGGTAAATTATCATCATCTTTTGAACTGGAAAGAGGATGTCGTCAGGGCTGCCCCTTGTCTCCACTGCTCTTTGCAATCTTCATAGAACCTCTGAGCCAATGGATAAGACAGAATCAAAAAATTCAAGGTATTACACTTGGTCAGAAGGAACATAAAATAGCACTCTTTGCTGATGACATTTTAATATACCTGGGGCAGCCGGACACCTCTTTCCCAGAACTAATCGCAGTTTTTTCAGAGTATGGATAGTTATCGGGGTACGAATTAAACATGCATAAAACCCAAGTTTTAACATTCAACTATGACCCAAATCAATATTTACTAAGCAAACTCAAAACTAACTGGGAGATGGAATCTATGAAATATCTGGGGGTCAATATCCCGACACAACTCAACAAAATTATAACACTAAACTATGATCCACTGATGGCAAAAATAAAATCTGATCTAGCAAGATGGAATATGATACCATTCTTGGGTACCGCACAAAGAATTGAAGCAGTCAAAATGAATATACTTCCACGTCTTCTATACCTTTTCCAAACAATACCGGTAGAACCTCCCAAAAAAACATGGTTAGTACTGGACAGAAGGATCTCAAGATTCATATGGCAGGGCAAGAGACCTAGAATCAGATATAGAACCCTACAGCTAAACAAAGACAAAGGTGGGCTCGCGCTGCCAAATATCAGGGACTATTTTAAAGCCACACAAATTAAAACTTTAGCAGATGTAACCATATGTAACCCAGTCTACACTGCACAATGGAAGGAGATGGAATGCCAAATAACAAGTGACATCCCACTACAGGCGATAATAGGGAACAATGCCTTACCTAAACTTTTGAATAACACTAACCCGTGGATAGAGACCCCGCTAAAAATTTGGTTTAAGATAGTCAAAGAGAATCAAACTAAAGAGCCCTATCGACTTCTGCAATGGATTGCCTATGATCAAGACTTTACTCCTAATAAAACAGACACTAGATTTAAAAAGTGGAAAGAGAACGGACTAATAAAATATTACGATTTTTTTAAAGGGCAAATTTTAAGAAGTTTTGAAGATTTGAAAAAACAAGGTCTAATAAATCAAGACCTTTACAGGTTCTTTCAGCTTAGACACCACATAAACAAAATACTTAAAAAGGAGGATTTGGGGGACTTCCGGGAAGATGGCGGAGAGACATAACGCTTAAACAGAGAGCTCTCCCTAGCCGGATTAAAAATCATCGGTAAATGGCCAACTCGACATAAGCGGATCAATAAACTAAGGGATGAAAACACGAAGGAGCCGGGCACAAGGACAAAAGCAGAGTAAAATTAAAGAATTCCTCTTCAACAACGCAGGAGAAACCGCTGAACACGGGGCCCAAAAAAACGAGGTGACTGCAGCAGAGAAAATGGAGGACACACTCGATACATGAACACTGGCATCGCCAGTTTGGGTAAAGAGTTGAGAGACTTCAAACGGCAGCTACAACAGGATTTAGCGGCTCTTAAGGAGGAGCTGAAAAAAGAGATTAAGGAGGAAATTATGGGCCCTCCGAAGAGAAATGGAGCGCAAGCTAGCAGAAAACATGGAGGAGCTGCGCTCCCAGCGGGCGTGTTATGACAGAAGCGCAGGCCCGAATATCAGAGCTGGAAGATTGGAATAGCGAGGCAAGCAAACAGCTGCAGACCCTGACGGCACAAATGCAGAGGATGCAGGAGAAAGTAACCGACTTGGAGAGCAGGTCCAGACGGGGCAATATACGCATCTTCGGGATCCCGAAGGGCATTGAAGGCAACTCGATGACGAAATTCATGGATCAGTTCTTAAAAAAAGAGCTGGAACTGCCCAGCGAAGCGGATCTGCAGATTCAACGAGCGCACAGAGCCTCGGCACAGAACCCGAACCCACGCTCTACACCCAGGTCAGTTGTGGTAAACTTTCTGAAATATGATGTAAAGGAAAGAATCCTGACACAAGCGTGGAAAAAAAAGATACGAATCGGCGACAAGCAGATATTCTTTGATCATGACTACCTGGCAGAAATTGTGCAGCAGCGGAAGAAATATGCCAACATTAAAAAAAACGCTGAAAGAAAAAAAATTAGATTCCAAACGCCGCTAACGAAGATGAGGATTCATTGGGAGAACGGCGTAAGAACCTACAACACAGCCAGAGAGGCAGCGCAGGACATGATGGAGCGGGGCCTTGAGGTGTACGTGCCGGAGGAAACGGTAGGAGCAGCGGAGGCCCGGAACGCATCACGACAGCCGGAGTGGAGGCGAGTGAACGGCAAAAGACGGGGGAGACGTGAGGCAGCGGGCCCAGGAAAGACTACAAGGCTTTCAACTGAAAGCCTAGATTATAACAAAGATTAAGAAAGACACAGAAAGAAATGAAGGCCAAGAAGACAAGATAAAAGAGAAACAGATGCTAGGAGAGGTTTAAGTGATATTTGTTGACATTTCTAGACTAATGACTATTTCTTGGATAGTAAATACAGGTCTAGGGAGGGCCCTACACTCGGTGAGGACATTCCCTCCACCCACCAACAGGGACCAGTGGGCAGAAGAAAGGCCCAAAAGTACGGAGGTCGAGATTTTTTAATGTGTTTTTATATAAATATGTGTTATTTTTGTTGTTAAAGGGGCTAGGAGCACAGGTTAAAAAATGGAAAAACATGATTATGGGTAAAAATCTTAAGATAATAACACTAAACGTGAATGGTCTGAACTCACCTGTTAAAAGGGAAAGAATAATAAGAAAATTCAAGAAAGAAAAAGCCGAAATTATATTTATGCAAGAGACACATTTGAGCAAGACAGAACATGTGAAACTAAAGAGATTTGGCTATAAGAACTCCTACTACAGTTCATTTAAGGGAGGAACTAAAAGGGGGGTCCATGATACTAATCTCAACAAATACAATTTGAATGTGAACAGGAAATCCAGATAAAGAAGGCAGGTATGTAATAATAAAGGGTAGCATAGATGGAATGCAGATCACATTAGTGAACATCTATGCCCCACCAGAAAGTGACAAGGGTTTTTTTTCAACATCTGTTTGATCTCATAGCAACACACAGTGAAGGAGTCCTGATTTGTGAGGAGACTAAATGCTGTCATGGATCATGAAATTGATACAACAAGTGTTAAGAAGACAAAAAAACATGTAACAAAATTCATAAGAACCTCACTGGCAGAAATGGGTATGGTAGACATTTGGAGGGACCTGCACCCACTCGAAAAAGACTATACACATTATTCAGCAGTCCATAAAGTACACTCTAGAATAGATTACTTCCTTATGAATGAAGATGACAGACACAGGGTGAAAAATTGTTGGATTGGAGGGGCAGAAATATCAGATCATAATCCTATATACATGGAAATAAATTTAAACAATAGAAAACGACAAACAACATGGAAACTTAATGTAGGACTGTTAAATGATGATAAAATGAAAGAAAGAATAAAAGTAAACATAAATGAATATATCCAAGAGAATGACAATGAAGAAGTAGACCCAACAATACTATGGGATGCACTAAAAGCCGTGTTAAGAGGTAAATTAATTGTTGAAACAGGGAAAAGCAAATAAGACTAAACTGAAGCATATGAAGACAAAGATGTGAGAGACTGAGGGAATTAGAACATAAACATCAAAGCACAAATGACCCAAAAATATATCAAGAGAATTAAAGAAGAAAAAGATAAAGATAAAAGAAACACAAATGGATGAAACTGAAAGAAAAATAGATATCTAAAGCAAAAATCTTATGAAACGGTAACCAAAGAGCCACAAAACTGCTGGCAAAACGGTAAAGAAAACAACAAAGCAATGAAGTAATGTATATAAGATTAAAGACCTGCCCACCACAAATTAAAAACCACAGTTAACCCAGAAAACATCGAAGAAATATCCATAATTTCTACCAAGAACTATGACTCGCAACCTGAAGAAACAAATACTAAAGATATAAAAAATTTCTATACACATTGGACTTGCCATCAATAGGAAATCAACAAAATGAAAAGCTAACAGCAGAACTAACAACACAAGAGAGTTAGAGATTGATTAAGTCACTTAAAAACGGTAAATCACCAGGTTAGTGATGGGATACCCCTCTGAGTTTTATAAAGCTGTTATAGAAGAACTCACCCCACAGCTTCTAAAGTCATTTAATTGGACGTTGAACAACCTCAAAATACCTCCATCATGGAACGAAGGCCATTATTTCAGTCATTTAAAGCCATGGAAAGGGATAGAGAAAACAATGCGGAAACTATAGGCCAATCGCTTTATTAAATGTGGATTATAAAATATATACAACAATATATGTAAACGAATAAAGACATTCTTGACGGAATTGATAGAAGATGATCAAACTGGTTCATAGAGGGGGACGCCAAACACATGACAATATCAGGGAGAACAATACATATAATTAATCAAATACAAGTAAAGAAAAGAAAGCGCAGTAATAATGAGTTTAGACGCAGGAAGAAAAGCATTTGACAGGGTTAACTGGAAAGTCCTATATAGTGTGCTGGAACGCTGTGGATTTAACGAAAAATCAGTACAATGCATAAGGACGCTGGTATCAAGAACCTGTGCAAGAATCAAGATAAACGGTAGCTTAACAGACAAAGTTAAATATACAAAGATCTACTAGGCAGGGATGCTGCTTAATCGCCCACCTTGTTTGCTCTGTTCATAGAGCCACTGGCTCAAGCGATACGACAAATAAGAAATTAAAAGGTGTAACAATAAAGGGGGCGGAACACAAGATTGGCTAGTTGCAGACGATATTATAGTTTACCTTGAACAACCAGATGAATCAATAATGGAAATGATGAACTTGGATTAGAAAATTTTGGAAAATTATCAGGATACAAGATAAACATAACAAAAACACAAATACTGACATTCCACTAGAACCCTCCTAAACCAGATAACTGATAAGAACAAACTAAACTGAAACTAAAAAGAAATAGAAATACCTGGAGTGAACATACCTAAAGATCTAAGCAAAATCTATAAAGCAAACTATGATAGGTTGGGAACAAGAAATAAAAAAAGATATTGATAGATGGTCAATCTTAAATATGGATCTGAATTCAAAAATTGAGACAGTCAAAATCAGCATACAACCTAGATTACTTTACCTCTTCCAGGCTCTACCAACAGAGATTCCAGATGCCCAATTCTCAAAGTGGGACAGGATGATATCGAGATTTGTTTGGGGAGGTAAAAAACCAAGAGTGAAATATAAAACTCTCCAATTACCAAAAGAGAAAGGAGGCATGGGCCTACCGAGTCTAAAGGAATATTACTACTCAGCACAAATAAGATATATCATATGTTGGTGCGACGAGGGATATGAGGCAAAATGGAAAGAAATGGAAAAGGAAATTGAGGGACTCCCAGTACAAAGCATAATAGGAGATAAAGATGCATATAAGCAAATCAAACAAATAGACCCAATCACTAAATTTACTTTAGAACTGTGGTATAAAATAGTACAAAAGTATAATATAAAGGAAGACATAAAACTATTGAAATGGGTAGCATTTGACAGTCAGTTTGAACCGGCAAAACAAGATAGGGGATACAAAAATCTGGTGAACAAGGGAATCACAGCATGGGGCAATATTGGAAAAAAAGATCTCGGGAGCTTTGTAAACATCAGGAGAAAATTTAAACTAGAAAGATCGGAATTCTTCAGATATCTGCAGATGAGAGACTATTATATGAAGAAGATTAGGCATAACCTCCAAACAGATGTGAGCGAGATTATACAATTCATTTTAAGCTCATATACAGGAAATAAAACAAGAATTATTTCAAAGCTATATCAGAAACTTATGGCAAACAATCATTCAAGTAACTATATAAAGGAGAAATGGGAGAAAGAGCTCAATTTAAACATAACAGAAGAAAGCTGGCAGGAAATATGGAAAACACAACACACGTCAACAAATTCAAGAACATGGAGGGAATTTGGATGGAAAAACCTGATTCGCTTTTTCATTACACCACAGATTCAAGGAAAGTATACAAATACCCAATCTTTATGCTGGAGGGGATGTGGGGCTCAAAATGCAGACCACTCGCATATGTTTTGGAAATGCTGCAAAATCTCATCATTCTGGAAATCTATACATGTGACAATACAGAGGATATTAGGATATAATATACCAATGAACTGTAACCTGATGTACCTATGTGATCTTAAAAGAGACAATGTTATACAGGCGGAGGACAGATATCTAGTTGAAATCTTGTTGATTGCATGTAAAAAAACAATCACAAAAAAATGGCGATCAGAAGTTCTTCCTGACCAAGAGCAATGGACTGACATTATTGAGGACATACGTATGATGGAAAAACTAACATATCGACAAAGAATGCAAGAAGGACTATGGGAAAAAAAATGGCGGAAATGGACACACTACAAAGTGCAACAACGAGACAGATATTGAAAGAATAACCAAAGACGCTGGAAAAACCAGAAGAATTAAGAGATGGAAACTAAAAACTTGATGCTCCAACATTTGTCCCCCCCGCCTTTTTTTTTTTTTTCCTTTTTCTTTTTTACTCTAGCCGCCTTGTTTGTTTTTTAAATGTAGACAGGTGTTCTGAATGCAATATATATAATGAAAAATGAATAAATATCTTAAGTTATCAAAAAAAAAAAAGAGGATTGGGAAAGGCCCAGTGTCAGAGTTTCTGAGTCTTCGTTATGCCATATAAAGGGATCCGCAGGGATCAGATACCTTTGCATTAAAATATTTCCAAGGTCTTCAAGACCTTAAAGAGACAGCCATAAGTCATAGATAAAAGGAGATGGGGAAAAAGAGGGTGAATTTCACTTTACAACGGGAAATATTGGAAAAGGCTAAATAAACAGCATGGAAAAGTACCTCATCCCTGCAGTGGGAGAGAATTTGGATGAAAAATTTGGGTAGAGTTTTCAGAACAACCTGCACAAACAAATTTACTCGTAAGGGGTTGAAGTTGTTGGCGCTTGTGTGTGATGAGACTGCAAATCATTTTCATTGTGTTTTGGTCATGCCCATTTATCCACCAAGTATTGAACCAATGTACAGACAATATTAGGGAAAATATTCAAAATAACAGGTTCCCTTTTCTTTTGTAAACTTTGTATTTGGGTTTACTACCGGAATCACTGGAAAGGACGAGGAGAAAATGTTACGACCCGAGCGCTGGGTTCTGATAGCGCTCGGTGCCAGGTCCAACTCGCTGCCGGCCTTGACAGCTGCGGGCTGTATTCTGGCCTCACCGGGGCTCTTATGTGAAGGTGCTCGTGGGGCTTTCCGCCTGTCAAGGCTGGCCAGCTGTATGTCATTGCCGTTCGTTAGTGCTTCGCCTTTATAAACCCAGCGACTAGCGACGGTAGACTCAGGAGTATCGTCTAATCTTCCTTGCCAGACGTTGGTCAAACACTTCGTCAGATCTTCATGTCATGTTTCGTGATCTGAACTCATGTCATAGTTTAGCTCGTAGTGGCTGGGGTTAGCCCTTCGAGCCCAAGTCTTGTTAAATGTGTGTTTTGCCCTGCGGGTTTCATAGTTTTGTCTTGTCACGTGTGAAAATAAATTAACATCATTGCCAAACTCACTGGTGGTCTCTTTGGCGTCTCTTGGTGATCCGCGAGGATCACCACATGACAGTATACTCCTGCCAGGTCGTCTAAACGGAGGCGCCACACTGAGACGCCGTTTCACCGTGAGTTTGTGCCTGAACTAGACTGTTGTTCTTCCCTGTCTGAGTGTCTTTTGCTGGGAGAATGCCATCCTCCAGGGGCCGCGGTTGACGCCTGGGCAGGAAGCTAGCGGAGGTTCTGGAGTATGTGGACTGCACGTTATTCACCACTACGCTGTGCGTCGCTCCCAGCGACATTCGCAGGCATTTGGACTACGCTGTGGAGTTTCTGGACAACCTCCCCCTCGACTATGACGATCACCCGGAGGTGATAACGAGGTGGGAGGAACTCGCCGTGCAGCGCGAGGTACTTCGTGGGCTGGAGGAGGAAGAGAGCAGGAAGCAGAGGAGGAGGCATCCTCGCTCCCCGCATTGGAGTTCCGTCCCCGTCCCGGAGTAGGTCCAGGAGTGCGCACCGCCTGGGGGCCGACGACGACGTCGGCGCAACGGCACGGGCAATTTGCAGCAGAATCCCCGGCTGGACTCGCTGCCGGCAGAGCCCGTCAGCGAACCTCTGAGAGCGGCCCCACCTCGTCGTCCCAGGGGGCCCTCTGTCGCCATCCAGCGTGGAGAAGGAGGAACGACGTCCCCCTCAGCAGGAACCATCTCAACCCCGGGAGGAAGGCAAGTGCACGATAATTTGTTACACCTTGATTTTGTTCTGCCTTGTCTGACTCCTGGGGGTGGAGTTCGGGGTTCGCAGCCCCCCGAGCTCCCTCCACCTGCTGTGGATGAAATTACTAAACCTGCTGCCTCTGTGTTCTCCCCCGCCGAGCGGTCCGCGATGCCAGGCCAGCGTCGTCGGATGAAGAGGGCCCCTGCAGTGCTAGAAAACCTGGATCCGGCCCTGCAGCCACGCCGTGGACGGAGGAGAGGAGCGGACTGCACCCCGGAGCCTGAGCCGACGGAGAAGCGTCTCCGGGTCTCCTCACCAGAGCTGTCCGAGCCAGTGGGTCGAGGGTCCCCTGCCCCCCCCGCCGTACGGGTCATCGGCGTGGACAGCAGCGTTGGAGGAACCTCGGGCTGCAGATGAGATCTTCCCAGCTGTGGAGCCTGACGCAGCTGAGTGTGAGTCTGCTGACGAGAGTCGCCCTGAACCTGGATCGTCGGAGTCCTGGGTGGCAACGGAACCCGAGTGCAGGCAGGTGCTCCCTCTTGTGTCTCTGTCCCCTGTTTTGGAGTATTTTTGCCTGCCTCTCGGGGAGGCGAGAGAGGAGCAGCTGCCTGCTGCGCCGAGCTCGTCTCGCTGGGTTCCGCTGCTACCGGTGATTCTGATCCCGGTTTTTCTGTCTCTGAGCTTTATTGCAGTGTCGCCGGCGGGGAACGGGTCGGAGTCACCGAGTTGGAGGTCCCAGGTTCGGGGGTGGAGATCGTCAGCGGAGCTGCACCGGAGACCCAATCGGGGTCCACCGCGGGTGCACCGGAGGCCCAATCGGGGTCCACCGTGGGTGCGGTTCTGGCCCAATCGGGGTCCGACGTGGGTGCGTCGCAGGCCCAATCGGGGTCCACCGCGGGTGCGGTTTCGGCCCAATCGGGGTCCAACGTGGGTGCGTCAGAGGCCCAATCGGGGTCCACCACGGGTGCGGTTCTGGCCCAATCGGGGTCCGACGTGGATGCGTCGGAGGCCCAATCGGGGTCCACCGCGGGTGCGGTTCCGGCCCAATCGGGGTCCAATGTGGGTGTAGCTGGGACCCAATCGGGGTCCAACGGCGGTGCAGTGCCAGCGTGGTCCACGGACGGGGGAGGAGCTGCAGAACTTTCTCCATCTAGTGGACTGCGGGCTCGCCCTGCTCGTCTGTTCCTTTTGGGTCACTGCCCCTGTGCGTCATCGCCGGGGGCCATGGGGGCTTCTGTTTGCTCGCCCCAGCTCTCCCAAGCTTTGTCCTCGTTAGGGAGGTCGCCGCGGGTTGTTGTTGCCCTGGACTGGTTTTCTTTTGTAACTTTGTATTTGGGTTTACTACTGGAATCACTGGAAAGACGAGGAGAAAATGTTACGACCCGAGCGCTGGGTTCTGATAGCGCTCGGGCCAGGTCCAACTCGCTGCCGGCCTTGACAGCTGCGGGCTGTATTCTGGCCTCACCGGGCTCTTATTGTGAAGGTGCTCGGTGGGGCTTCCGCCTGTCAAAGCTGGCCAGCTGTATGTCATTGCCGTTCGTTAGTGCTTCGCCTTTATAAACCCGGCACTAGCGACGGTATGACGCAGGAGTATCGTCTAATCTTCCTTGCCAGACGTTGGTCAACACTTCGTCAGATCTTCATGTCAGGTTCATGATCTGAACTCATGTCATAGTTTAGCTCGTAGTGGCTGGGGTTAGCCCTACGAGCCCAAGTCTTGTTAAATGTGTGTTTTGCCCTGCGGGGTTCATAGTCTTGTCTTGTCAAGTGTGAAAATAAATTAACATCATTGCCAAACTCACTGGTGGACTCTTTGGCGGATCACCACATGACAGAAAAATACTTATTCACTGTTTTAATATTGGCAAGTAAAAAAGCTCTAACAAAAAAATGGATGTTGAAGGATTGTCCTACACCTGAAGATTGGATTAACGTGATTCAAGACATTTATTCGATGGAAAAGTTGACATTCGCACTGAGACAGGACATGGATGGGTTCTTGAACCTTTGGCAACCCTGGAACACATATGTGTCCTCCATTAGATCTAATCTTTGACAAATACCATTTCAATAATGGCACCTCTCTTTGTTACAACGCCACTCAGATATTCTTTCATTTTTTTCTCTTTTGTTTTTGTTTTTTTTCTCTTGTTTTTTTTTGGGGGGGGGGATTTGGTTTTTTTGTTCTTTCTTTAATTTCTCTTTTTCTTTCACTTAAAAAAAAAGGGTGTTGTAATAATTATTCTTCCAATGTTGTCAAAAAACAAAAAAAAGGGAACGTGATGGAAATGTAAACAATGCAATGCTGTAATGACATGTATACCCTTTACAAAAACTTAAATAAAAAACAAAACAAAACATAACCTCCTTGGCGGAGGTAATAAAAATTCCAAAAAAAAAAGAGACAATGATTATAATTTGAGAGGAGACTTAAACTTTACAAAACCTAAGGTACGAACAACTAAGGAAGGTATGTGCATATCTGTCTGTGGGGTGGATTTGTGGAACAGTCTGGAGCTGGAACTGAAACTATGTACAAACAGAAATCAATTCAAAAATAGGTATAAACATTATTTGCTGCAAGAATATATGTTAGAAGGGTAGTATTTATATGTACGATTCACTATGCTCTCTCTGGGACACTATGGAATGGTAGGTGGGACAGTACTGTGCATATCTGTGTTGTTTGGGGCTGGGTTTTGATGTATGGACTGTATGTATGTTGGGATGGATGGGTGTTAATGTTGATATGTACAAAATATAGTTAATTGTTTACTTGGGGTCTTAAAATGAGGTAATTTGTATACAGTATATTTCACATGGGTTATATTTATTTATGGAAAAGAGGAGCTGGAGTTAATAAATGTTCACTTCTTCCTTCTCCCTTTCGAGCACTGCATACTGTCACTTTATCACACTTGTCATTTGTTTTTGTTTTTTTTACTTTTTTGTTCGAAATAAAGTATGTATGTATCTATCTAAGATTCAAGATTCAAAGGCTTTATTATCATGTGCACAGTTACGAAATGCAACATTTCCTGAACAATGAAATTCTTACTCTGCTCTCCAAACAAATACCAAGGTAATAGATACACATCAATACTAATCGGGTAATAACACACCTAATACTAATGAATACTAATAACACATACTAATAATACACATTAGGCAATTAGGACCCCTTAAACACACCTTAATACTAAGTACTAATACTAATGAATACTAATAACACACATTAGCAGTTAAACTAGAGGAAACAAGAAGAATGAAAACTGAAAATTCACTGGATGACTGTAATGGACAATGGTATATTAATATCAGAGATGATGTGAACCTGAGATGGCATAAGACTATATACTGTCATGAGCTGAGCAAAGGAGGTTTCCGCCTTGCTCAGTCTCATGGCTTTTTCTCTGTATTTATATATTTGTTGTATTTTGTGCTTTTTTGGTTTTTGTTGTTCTTGCACTGTTTTCCATGTTCCTGTTTATGTCTTAGTTTTTGTTATGCTCTTATTCTGTATTAATTGGTATTTATTTCTCAATCTGTACTTGTTGATATTTTATTCTTTAAATTCTTTATTGTTGTGGTTGACAGCTGTCAGTGGCATTTCCTGGTTTGTGCTCCTGGTGGGCATAGCCCCTGTCAGCTGTCAGCCGGTCACTCCCCTCTCATTGCTTCCAGCTGGTACAATTACGAATCATCGTTTCCTTCTGCCCGCTCATGTTACCCACACCTGTCAGTACTTAGGTGATTGTTTCTAATCCTATTTAAGGGCAGTTATTTTCATTTCTTATTGGCGCTGTCTTGTGTGAGTTTCTCCTTCCTTCATCTCCACCAGAGCCCAGCCCTTGCTCTGGTGCACTTTACCTGTAAGTTTGCTCGTTGTTTGTATTTTTGTGTTAAAGCACTGTTTGGACTTTATGTTTTGTTGTTTTTCAATAAATCTCACAAACTCACAGTTCAGCGCGTGGGTCTTCCTCTCTGCCCCGAGGGGTGATTCATGACATGTACAGTGTGCAAATGAGCAATGTGCAAATGAGCAATGTACAAATTAGCATCCAGTGTGAGAATTTCTCTTTAATGATAATACCCAGTAGACTGTACAATAATAATTTAGCAGCAGAGATAATATGGGCATGAGATGGGGTGAGACTATGTATACTGTGCAAGTGAGCAATGTGCGAATTTATCAACCAGTGTGTGACAGAAGGCAGTCTCTGGGTCTAGGACAAGCAAAAGGTCAAAAACACCGCAACGCGGGATACACATAGATTCTGAGCTCAGAGAGGTTACAGCTCTGTGCAGGATAATGTCACTAGCCAAAGTGAGGGGAGAGCACCCTATTTAAAGGGGCTCTCTGACTGGCAGCAGGTGAGGAACAAGGCTGCAGGGTGTGAGCCTGATCAGAGGGAGAGAGGAAGGCAGAGTACACACAGAACCATTACAATGACATGTAAAATCCAATCTACACTTGTGAATGACGTCCAGTTAAAACATCTAGCTAGCCAGCTGTCACATAGCTCATACACACAAACACAATCAAACACATGCGCAGCGGGCCCCATTGATGCGGACTACAACACTACGCACACGTCTAGAGTGGAAAAGTATGCGTAGTACCATTACACTACTAGTTACAAATATAACATGTGGGAAGTCTTTTCAAAAGCTTTGTCAAAAAGGAAAGTTTTCAGTTTTGTCTTAAAGGCAGACAGGGTGTCAGCTTCATGGACCCAGGCTGGTAATTGGTTCCATAGAAGAGGAGCCTGATAGCTGAAAGCCAATACTTACAATACAATACTTAGTACACTTTTTTCCCATTTTAACCACATCATAGCTACTACAAGCAACATGTTTCTGCTTAGGCACAACATATGTTGAAGTATACCAGAGAAGAGAAATATACATAGAGAAAATGAAGAAGCTGGAGACATAGAATTAGATCAATTTGTGGAGTATAAAACTGGGTTAATTTTATTTCTTTATACGTGAGCTACAACGGGCGGTGCGGTGGCGCAGTGGTTAGCACTGCGCCAGCACAGCAACTCACCCTTGGCCATGGGATCCCTGGTTCGATCCCAGCCCCTGACCAACAGTGATCTGTGTGGAGTTGGCATGTTCTCCCCATATCTGCATGGATTTACTCTGGGATTTCTCCGGTTTCCTCCCACAGGCCAAAAACATGCAGGTTAGGTTAATTGGAGACTCCAAAGTGGCCCTAGGTGTGAATGTGTGTGAATGCTTAAGGGATAGCGCCGTACCGTGGCTGCTTCATCCATCCAGGTGGATGCCCTCAATTTCCTCTCTGGGGATCAATAAAGTATACAAAAATACAAAAAAGAATGCTTAAAAAACAGACATGCTAAGGTTAACTGTCAAATTGATCATACATTTGTCACGGTGCTGAGCACGGTGGGAGAACCGTGCTTATGCTTTTTGTTATTTCTGATTATTTTTTGTACTTTTCTCACCTTAGTTTTATTATTGAATTTGAGCTTGGTTTTGTCTGTATCATGTTATTTAAGTTGCCATTTGTTCCTGTTGTTTTTGAGAATTCCAGTGTTTGTATTTATATATGAGCCTTCTCTGCCTACGTCTTTAGTTTTTTCTTTGAAGTTTGATATTAATTACTATTGTTATTCTCAGTATATTTAGCATGCCTTTGGTTTTGTATTCCATTTTGTCCTTGCCTTGGTGGACTGTTATTATTCTCTGTTCATTGTTTCCTGATTTATTATTCATTCCGGTCTGTACCTTTATTTTGATAGTACTCTTTATTTACTTCCTATGCTAGCTCAAGCTCGCGGTTGTATTATTATTATTATTGTATCTACTCTCACCCAAAGATGCTGGGATAGGCTCCAGCCCCCCCCCCCCCCCCCGCGACCCGAAAAGGATTAAGCGGAAGAAGATGAATGAATGAATGAATTCTGGTAAATTGTCCTAGCTCATGTTACCCACACCTGTTTATCAATTGTTCTTATTTTCTTCTTGTCCCAGTTAAGGGACATGGCCCCACAGTTTGGGGCGGTGTCATTCTCATGGTTACTCTGTATCCTAGCGTGTGTTCCACGTTTATCCTCTTTGTCTCTCAGACATGAGTCCCACATCTAGCACTCTTTTTTTTTTTTCTGGCGTTCCCGTACGACTTTGCCTCCATGTCTCAGCCTGTAAGTTACCCTGTTATTATTTTATGTTTTATTAAATCATTAGCAACTCACAGCCTGCTTTTGGGTCTTCGTTCCTGCCTTGCCTGGGCGATTCATCCATCCATCTTCTTCCGCTTAATCCTTTTCGGGTCGCGGGGGGGCTGGAGCCTATCCCAGCATCTTTGGGTGAGAGGCAGGGTACACCCTGGACAGATCGCCAGTCCATCGCAGGGCCAACACAGACAACCATTCACTCTCACAGTCATACCTAAGGACAGTTTAAAAACCTCAGTTGATGCCAATTAACCTAACTTGCATGTTTTTTGGCATGTGGGAGGAAACCGGAGAAATCCCGGAGTAAACCCACGCAGACACGGGGAGAACATACAAATTCCACACAGATCCCTGTTGGTTGGAGGCTGGGATCGAACCCAGGATCCCCGGCCAAGGGTGAGTTGCTGTGCTGCCGCAGTGCTAACCACTCCGCCACCACGCTGCCCTGGGCGATTCATGACAACATTAAACATTTTTGCTACAACAACCTCCTTGATGTTATACAAATAATTTGAACCAGTCAAAGAATACTAACTAGTGCAATAGCTAATATAGTGTATTTACATGTTGAAACCAGAAGTTTACCATTACACTGTATGAAAAGACCATAACCTTTTTTTCCTCACTTCTGACATTAAATCAGACTAAACTTTCTTGTTTTAGGTCAGTTAGGATTACCTAAATTATTTTTATTTGCTAAATTTTCTTTTTTTGGCTGCTCCCTTTTGGGGTCACAATAGCTTATCATCAACTGACATTTCAATGATTCGCATGATGATTTGGTCAGAATTTTTATGCCAGATGGCCTTCCTGACACAACCCTCCCCATTTATCTGGGCTTGGCACCAGCACAGGCAGTGCACTGGCCTGTGTTCCCCCTGTGGCTGGGCAACCAACTTTCCTTCTCCCATTCTATGATGCTGAGCACCAAGCTAGAAGGCAGAAAGTACCATTTTTATATGGTCTTTGGTATGATCCAGGCAGGGCTTGAACCCACAACCAACCGGTTGTTGGGACAGATGCTCTACAAGTAGGCCACCACTCCAGTATTTTGATTTGTTAAATAATATATAATAATAAGTAAATAAATAAATAATATATTTATTTTTAATCAAGTATTAATTACTTATTTTTAATTATTTAAATGTAATAATAAGTATATACATATCCATCCATCCATCCATCCATCCATCTTCTACCGCTTTTCCGGAGGTCCGGGTCGCGGAGGCAGCAGTTCAAGCAGAGAAGCCCAGACTTCCCTCTCCCCAGCCACCTGCTCCACGCTCTTCAGAGGGGATACCAAGGCGTTCCCAGACCAGCTGGGAGGACATAGTCTCTCCACTGAGTCCTGGGTCTGCCCCGGGGTCTCCTCCCAGTGGGACGTGCCTGAAACACCTCAAGTGGGAGGCGTCCAGGTAGGCATCCTAATCAGATGCCCATTACCACCTCAAACTGACTCCTTTCAATGTGAGGAGCAGCGGTTCTACTCTGAGCCTCTCCCGAGGACTGAGCTCCTCACCCTATCTCTGAGGATGAGTCCAGCAATCCTACGGAGAAAGCTCATTTCAGCCGCTTGTATCCGCGATCTCGTTCTTTCGGTCATTACCCAAAGCTCGTGACCATAGGTGAGAGTAGGAACGTAGATTGACTGGTAAATCGACAGCTTTGCCTTAGAACTAAGCTCCCTCTTCACCACAACAGACCGGTACAACGTCCGCATCACTGCAGATGCTGCTCCAATCCGTCTGTCGATCTCTCGCTCCATTCTCCCCTCACTCGTGAACAAGACCCCAAGATACTTAAACTCCTCCACTTGGGGCAGGAGCCTGTCCCCAACCCGGAGAGGACAATCCACCTTTTTCCGGCTGAGGACCATGGACTCGGACTTGGAGGTGCTGATTCTCATCCCAGCCGCTTCACACTCAGCGGCAAACCATCCCAGCAAGAGCTGTAGGTCATTGCTGGATGAAGCCAACAGGACAACATCATCTGCAAACAACAGAGATGAGATCCTGTGGTCACCAAGCATGACACCCTCCATTTCCTGGTGCGCCTTAGAAATCCTGTCCATAAAAATTAGGAACAGGATCGTGACAAAGGCAGCCCTGGCGGAGTCCACCTCTCACTGGGAATGACTCCGACCGTGTGTTGGCAATACGAACTAAACTCTCACAACGGTCGTACAGAGACCGAATAGCTCTTAACAACAAGCCCGATACCCCATCTTCCCGAAGCACCCCCCCACAAAAATCCACGAGGGACGCGGTCAAATGCCTTATCCAAGTCCACAAAAACACATGTAAACTGGTTGGGCAAACTCCCCACGACCCCTCAAGAATTCTCGAGAGGGTAAAGAGCTGGTCCAATGGCCACAGGCCAGGACGAAAAACCACATTGCTCCTCCTGAATTCCGAGGTTCGACAACGGCCGGACTCTCCTCTCCAGTACCTTCGGCATAGACCTTCCCAGGGAGGGCTGAGGAGTGTGATCCCTCTAAAGTTGAGCACACTCTCCGGTCCCCTTTTTGAAGAGAGGAACCACCACCCCAGTTTGCCATGCCAAAGGCACTGCCCCCGACCTCCACACAATGTTGCAGAGGCGTGTCAACCATGACAACCCAACAACATCCAGGGCCTTGAGGTACTCAGGGCGAATCTCGTCCACCCCCGGGGCCCGGCCACCAAGGAGATTTTTAACCACCTTGGCGACCTCAGCCCCTGTGATAGGCGAGTCATCCCCCTCGTCCCCAAACCCTGCTTCCTCTGTGGAAGGCGTATCAGTGGGATTGAGGAGATCCCCGAAGTATTCCTTCCACCGCCCGACGATATCCCCAGTTGAAGTCAACAGTGTCCCATCCGCACCATACACAGTGTGGACGGGGAGCTGCTTTCCCCTCCTGAGCCGCCGAACAGTTCAGGAGGGGAAAGCAGTGGGTTCACCACCTGCAGGAGGGATCATGGGGGTCCGGTGCTATGTGGATTAGGTGGCGGTCAAAGGCGGAGACCTTGGCGGACTGATCCCAAGCTTTCTAAACTGGCTTTTGGTATATGCATATATATAACTATATATAATTATACACACATACACACAAATATATTTTAGAGAGATATTAGAGAGAGAGAGAGGAAAGGAAAGGTAGAAGTGTGGAGGTGAGAGGAGAGATGTTAAATGTAGGAACTATGGAGGGTAAAGGCAGAGAGTTGGCTGATATGATGGAGAAAAGAAAGGTAGATATGCAGTACGTGCGTTCAAGAAACCAGATTGAAGGGAAGCAAGACTAGGAACATTGGAGGTGGCTTTAAACTGTTCTACCATGGTGTAGATAGGAAGAGAAATGGAGTAGGAGCAATCTTGAAGGAAGAGTATGTGAAGAGTGTTCAGGAGGTGAAGAAGGAGTCAGACAGAATCACGAGTTTGAAGCCAGAAGTCAAAGGTGTGATGCTGAACGTTGTCAGTGTGTATGCCCCATAAGTTGGATGTCACGTAGAAGAGAAAGAGGAATTCTGGAGTAAGCTGGATGAAGTGGCCAGATTGTTTAGCACAATCTTGAGAATGAGCGGAAGTCCTGAGGGAGTAGAGAACAAGTGTTTTGGTACCAGATTTTCAAGAACAAAGGTGATGCTCAGAGCTGTAGTAACTACAGAGGCATAGAGATTAGCAGCCATACTATGAAGATATGGGAAAGAGTTATTGAAGCCAGGTTAAGAGGAGAGGTGACAATCAGTGAGCAGCAGTACAGCTTCATGCCAAGAAAGAGTACTACAGATGCAATGCTTGTTGCACTGTCTTTGTGGATCTATAGAAGACATATGATAGGGTACCAAGAGAGGAAGTGTGGTACTGTATGAGAAAGTCAGGAGTGGCAGAGAAGTATGTGAGGGTGGTGCAGGACATGTATGAGGACAGCAAGACGGAGGTGAAGTGCACTGTAGGAGTGACAGATGGATTCAAGGTGAGGGTGGGGTTACATGAGGGTTCGGCTCTGAGCCCCTTCTTGTTTGCCATGGTGATGGACAGGCTGGAGTCTCCATGGACCATGATGTTTGCAGACAACATTGTGATCTGCAGTGAGAGTAGGGAGCAGGTGGAAGAGAACCTGGAATGGTGTAGGTAGTATGGTCTGGAGAGAAGAGGAATGGAAGTCAGTAGAAGCAAGGTAGAATACATGAGTGTGAATGAGAGGGAGGCAGGTGCAATGGTGAAGATGGAAGGAGTAGTGGTAGTGAAAGTAGATGAGTTTAAATACCTGGGGTCAACCATCCAAAGCAATGGAAAATGCACAAGAGAGGTAAAGAAGAGAGTGCAGGCAGGGTGGAGTGTGTGGAGACGAGTGTCAGGGGTAATCTGTGACAGAATGGTAGCAGCAAGAGTGAAAGGGAATATTTACAAGGTGGTAGTCTGGGGATTCTAAAATTGTCCTTAGGTATGACTGTGAGAGTGAATGGTTGTCTGTCTCTCTGTGTTGGCCCTGCGATGGACTGGCGATCTGTCCAGGGTGTACCCTGCCTCTCGCCCAAAAGATGCTGGGATAGGCTCCAGCCCCCCCCCCCCCCGCGACCCAAAAAGGACTAAGCGGAAGAAGATGGATGGATGGATGGATAGTGTGACCTGCTAATATGGTTTGGAGATGGTGGCGCTGACAAAAAGACAGGAGGTGGAGCTGGAGGTGGCAGAGTTGAAGATGCTAAGAATTTCAGTGGGAGTGACTAGGAGGGACAAGATTAGAAATGAGTATATCAGAGGGACAGCTCACGTTGAGTGGTATGGAGAGAAAGTAAGAGAGGCAAGGCTGAGATGGTTTGGACATGTACAGAGGAGGGATAGTGGATATATTGGACAAAGGATGTTGACGATGGAGCTGCCAGGCAGGAGAAAAACAGAAAGGCCACAAAGAAGATTCATGGATGTAGTGAAGAAGGACATGGAGAGGGTTGGTGTTACAGAGGAAGATGCAAGGGATAGGGTGAGATGGAGATGGATGATCTGCTGTGGCATCTCCTAAAGAGAGCAGTCCAAAGAAGAAGAATATACACTACTCACAGAAAGTTAGGGATATTCGGCTTTTGGGTGAAATTTTAGGATGTACCTAAAATGCACTATAACCTTTCCAGGTGAACTTAATTTGACCTTCTCTAACCTTTTGAATACACATGTCCAGCTGTTCAATCTTTCAGTACTTTTTGGATAACTTGCTGTTCTCTAATAAGATGGTTAACGCCAAAATTCACAACAGGTGAATTGACCAATAAATTTTCTGGTTCAGTTAGAATTGATATTTAAACAGTCCTCTTCATCACACTGTTCACATTTTGACATCATGAAACCAAGACAACACCTCACAACTGATCAACAGTACCTTGCCATTGCGAGGCTTCAAACAGGATGTTGTCAGAGGGAAGTGGCCACTGAGCTTAGAGTGTCACAGACTGTCATCAGCAGATTGCAACAGAGATACAGAGAGACTGAAAGAGTCACAGAAAGGCATAGAAGTGGACGTCCTTTGGCCACCTCCCTACGCTGACGACCTCTCATTGTGAACAGTGACCTGTGGAACTGGATGATGAGTGCCACTCAACCTCCAGGCACATTTAAGAGGAGGTGAGAGGCACCCGTGTCACGTCTGAACATTCGAAACCATTTACATCAGCGTGGACTGCGTGCTAGATGACCTGCAAGGGTACCTGACCACACCAGCACAGGCGTAATCATCTTGCATGGGTCAGGGAGCATTTACGCAAGACAAGGTACCACTGGGCCTCAGGTGCTTCTCTGATGAAAGTGATTCACAATGAGCAGAAATGATGGATGCCAGCGATATTGGAGACATCAAGGAGAGCGCTATGCATCAGCCGCTGTTGTGGTGACATTACTCTCTGTGCGGGTGTGTCTAGTCCATACAGACCCGCCTACACCTTGTGAATGGTACAGTGAACAAACCGATGCTACCTGTATACATCATTAATCCAGTCATTGTGCCACTGCATGAACAACACAGACCTAATTTCATCTCTCAGGGATGACAATGCTCCAGCTCTTGAGGTTGCGTCATTAAGAATGGCTGCTGAGTGGCTGGGGTACCTCAAATGGAGGCCTGCACTTTCTCTGGACTTGATCCCATAGACAACCTATGGGATCACCTGAGACGCCATGTAGAGGCTCGTAACCCCTGCACCCCTCAATCTCAATGACCTGAGGGCCGCCCTTCAAGAAGAGTGGAATGCTATGCCTCAGCAGACCAATAAGTTGACTTGTGAACAGCGCGAGACATCATTGTCAAGCTGGAATTGATGCTCAAGGACACTTGACAAGTTATTGAGACACTGACATTTTTGTTGTGGTATACCCCACTACTGTTGTTGGCTTTTGTTTCAATAAAATTGTTTAAATGAGGAAATCACCATTGCATACTTCTACTTAAATGCCCTACTTTCCTGATATAATATCACTGTAGCGTGAATGTTTTATGTTTTCCCATAAATTTCATCCAAAGCCAAACATCCCTAACTTTTTGTGAGTAGTGTATAGATGATAGATTGATAGATAGATGCAATTATTTTTTATTACTTTCTTCAAAGTCAGACATTTGCATACATTTACTTAGTATTCGGGCAGCATTGCCTTTAAACGTATGACTTGGATCAAACATTTTGGGTTGGGGTAAATCTCTCAGTGTATACCCCCACAGTTATGATGCTCGCCACCCCCATACTTCGCAGTTGGGATGGTGTTCTCAGGCTTGCAAGCTTCCCCCATTTTCCACCAATGTAATCATGGTCATTATGGCCAAACAGTTCAATTTTTGTTTCATCAGACCACAGAACATGTCTTCAAAAACAAAGGTCTTTGTCCCCTGCGTGCATTTGCAAACTGGTAATGTGGCTTTTTTATGTTGCTTTTGGAATAATGACTTCTTCCTCTGATGGCCTTTCAGCCTCTTGTTGGTACAGGACTCGTTCACTGTCATTGATAACACCCTTTACTAGCTTCAGCCAGCTTCTTCACAAAGTCTTTTAAAAATTAAAATATAAAGGTCAAGTCTTTCAGTCTGTCTTGAATGCTCCTCTGGGCAGATAAACGGACTCACTCGCAGGGCAACGTTTAAACCATTAATTTATGGAAAATAAATGCAGTGTGAGAGCTGAAACACAAAATAAGCCACAACAGCATTAGTTACAGTAACGCAGAGGGAGGAAAACCAAATAGTGACAGTATGAGAACATTTGTAAGGACACAAGAAAGAGCATCTTACAAATGAATAGGACCCCAACACAGGGGAAGGGGTGTGACATCAATAAAGAGGATGAATATAATTAATTCACAAGGAATAGCCGTGAACGATAATTCTTTTAACGAGGATGAGCTATGCTAGAAAAGGAAGTAAACAAACGACAATGTTAAATAAAAAGCTAACTCAGAAACTATGATGAAGCAGGGGAAAAGATACAACATAACAACGTAACTGAGAAGGTGATATAATAACAGTGGACAATGAAAACTGAGGTGAGAGTGAAAACACCAATGATGATAATAATAAGAAGAATAATGATAGTAATGAGTCCAACAAAGAACATAAAGCGTGGACAGGGTCTGACCCTGTCCACATCACTCCAGTATCCCCTTTAAGGATGGATCCCAGATGACCTCAGGATGAAGAGAGGGACCCCCCAGCCGGGTGGGTGGTGGGGAAAAGGCCAGTCAGGCTGAAACAAACCCCCTCCCCCGCAAAGTCCACTAAAAAAAAAAACCAGGTTGTGGTGCAACCAAAGTCAAGGCCCCAAACAAAACAAGGTGGATCAGGTGGGTTCCCAGAATCTCAGAACCACTTGATCAGAGAACAAAGCAGGTCAGGGACCCTACCCAAGTTCATAGGACCCAGACCAAGTTGCAGGGTGGATCTGGTGGCCTCCCAGAGCCCTTAGCTCGCCTGGTCATGGAACAAGGTGGTTTAGGGGGCCTCCCTGAGTTCGCAGGCCCCAAAATAAGGAAACAGGGCAAGTCAGGTGGCCTACCAGTGTCCATGGACCACCAGACTGGAGAACACAGCGCAGGGGCGTTGAGTTCAGGGAACAGTAACAAGGGAGCGCTTTGCCCTTAAACAGGTGACTTAGGCATGTTGACCTCCCAGCGCGCAGGAGGCAAAGGTTGGACCTCTGGGCCGCAGGTGGTGATGATTGGGTAGCGGCATCCTCAGAGGGCGAAGGCTGAAGAGCAGCATGCTCAGAGAGCAAAGGCTGAAGAGTGGCATCTTCAGAGGGCCAAGGCTGGAGAGCAGCATCAAGCCCAGATGTAATGTAATGTATTTTATTTATATAGCCCTTTTAAAACAACCTGTAGGTGACCAAAGTGCTTTACAGAAAATTAAACGGCATTAAAACACACACAGCATTAAAAACAAATAACATAAACTAAGAAATAAGAATAAATACCTAAAAATGATAATAAAATAAAACAAATGCCAAGACAAATATCACCACTACTGGGTATTAAAAGCCATCCTAAATAAATATGTTTTAAGTTCTGATTTAAAAAGATGGTAGAGATAGTGCAGCGTCAAGCCCAGACACCTGAAGATCCATCCCCGATGTGGCCACCTTGGACAGGGAGGAAGAACAAAATCTGGGTCACTACCAACAGCAGCAGTGGAGCCCAGCGAGGAGAAACCTAGAAGCAGATGGTAGCTGCTAACTGGGTCTCCCCCACCAAGAGCTAGACAAGACTTCTCTAGTACAGATAGTAAAAATACAAAGAAGAGGACTTGCCTTAGCTCTTGCTCCACTGCCAACAAGGACCCAGGCATCTCAGGGTACGTTTCTCCATCAGCACAAGCTTCCGGGGTGCCGGGACTGGTAAGTGGTGAGGAAGTGTTGAAGATGTCAAGACCAGGGGACGCTGTCTCATTGGCACAGTCCCCGGCGTCTTGGGCAAACACCTCTCCCGCCCGTGGTGTGGCTGCGGGGCCGGTGAACGGCAAGAAAAAGGGGACGTCGGAGTCAGGGACGCTGTGCCGGTTGTCACAAATTCTGGTGCCCCACATAACTTCCTCACCAGCCCGTGGTATGTCCGGTGGAGGTTGGAAATGGTGCCCAGTAGTCCTGCCAGCTCATGATATCTCCGCAGACCAGGGGGTGCCTCCACAATCCCAGCCGCAGTGTCCAGGCACTCCAGGGCCTCCTCCGGTGTGTGGGAGGCGTGGGCGTCCAAGACAAAGTCTTGGATGAACTGGGCTGCCCACTGCTCATTCATATTAGTATCACCGGCCACCGACCTCCCTTTGCCCGCTGAGTCCTTCTTTGGTTGGGTCCTACTGTCATGTACACCCCTCTGGGGCAGATAAATGAACTCTCTCACAGGGCAACGTTTAACCATAATTTATTGGAAAATAAATGCAGCGTGAGAGCTGAAACACAAAATAAACCACAATGGCAGCAGTATAGTAATGTTGGGGGGAAGAAACCCAAACAGCGACAAAAGGAGAACGTTTGTGAGGACACAAGAAAAAGCAACTTACGAATGATTAGGACCCAACACAGGGATAAGGGTGTGACATCAATAAACAGGGATGAACATAATTAACTAATGAGGAAGAGCTGTGAACAATAATTAGTTAAACGAGGATGAACTATGCTAGAAAGGAAGTAAACAAACAACACTGTTAAAATAAAAACCAACTCAGGAACGATGATGAAGCAGAGAAAATATACAACATACAATGTAACTGAGAAGGTGATATAATAACAGTGATAATGAAAACTGAGGTGAGCGTGAAAACACTCATGATAATAATAATAATAATAATAATGAGTCCAACAAAGAACATAAAGCATGGACAGGGTCTGACCCTGTTCAGATCACTACACAATCACCTAAACTGAAATCATATCTTAAAAATGTTCTGAAACTCACTTGAGCAATGTGCCTGGTCCCCTCAGTCAGTCCCTCTAAACTAGAATGATGTAGGCCATCTTTCTGAAATAACTGACCTCTGTCCCTGCAGAGGAACTTGCTCCAAAATAATTGGTAAGAAAAGATAAATTGGGTATGGGGCGATATTATAAAGCACCCAGTGGGAGCTCCAAAATAGGCTTCCTCAGTGGGATCCTCTTTGGCCAAGAGAGGGAAGTGGGAGAAATATGACACGGATTTAAGGACAACCATCCAGGCAGAAAATAAGCTATTTTTGTGCATTGACCCAACTGAAATAATGTGAAGGATATAAAGATGTCCCCAGGCTTTTGTGACCCTGCAGGTCAACTTTTGAGGTTTTGGGGTGATTTTTTGTGTGGACTGAAAATCCAACACAAGTAAGAGGCATGAGTATTTAAAAAAAAAAAATACATCAAAGTGTGTAGAAGGTGCCAATTAAAGTCTTTCATATTCTTCATTAAAAAAATATTAATGAAAAATTACTTTAAAAATGTTAAGTGGTCCAAAATAATATTTACATCTGAGCAGCTGGGGGACAAGACTCTAGTGGCCGATAACATACATACATAAACACTAGATAGGCATGACTAACATTTTCACGGTAAACGGAAGCATCATATTTTGGTAAATATGATTAAGCAATATTACACGAGAGGGAGTCTAGTATCAGTGAATATAGTAACTGTGGGTGTGATATGTCTAATGCCCGACATGTAGCAGAGATGCATCACACCGTAGTTACTATATTCATTGATACCGTATGACCTCGAGCCTAATATTGCTTTTATTGTCCTTAGGTATGACTGTGAGAGTGAATGGTTGTCTGTCTGTCTGTGTTGGCCCTGCGATGGACTGGCGATCTGTCCAGGGTGTACCCTGCCTCTCGCCCAAAGATGCTGGGATAGGCTCCAGCCCCCCCACGACCCGAAAAGGATTAAGCGGAAGAAGATGGATGGATGGATGGATGGATAGACAACAGTTCCGGAAGCACAATTTATTAAATGACAGCAATACTGGACAAAATATTATGATTTGTTTGCTTAACCAGTTATTTTGTGCAGCTGAGAAAAAAATAGTCCCTTCTAAATGTAGCCAGTAACTGTTGCTAAACATATCAATCAACATGAAGATGTCCATTGTCATTTCACACACATATAAACAAATTAAATATTGTCAAGTGCAAAACGCAAAGGTATTGTGGTTTGTTAATCGAGACAATAAATCCAACTCTAGCACTGCTTATTTTTTTTAAACAGACATGAAATAGCTTAACAATGTTTATACAAGAGCAGACTGTAAAATGAATAAAAAAAATTTTTCAAAAGGGTGGGACTATCGGGTCAGGTAAGATTTCTTTTCAAACAGCACCTCACTGTGGAAATTAAGGTATCCAACACAGTACTGCAATTCTCACAGATCGAGTTGATAGTAAATTACTGTTAGTAATTAACGGTTACTGGAACACCTTTGAAGCAGAGTGATACATATCCAGTGAAATGTCAGAGTGTGATTATTGTGGAATATAGTAACTCCTGGAATCGCTATTGTTCAATCAAATTGCTCAATCAGAACTAACTTTTGTATAATGGTTAACAGTACCTGCAGCACTGTGATAACAGGAGACAAACAATTGTTCGTTGTATTTAATGTAATCATATAAGTAAGCTATACATATGAAACCTGACTAGCCTGGCGGCTAGCCATGTCCTATCTAAGATAAGATAAGATAAGCCTTTATTAGTCCCACAATGGGGAAATTCCAGGATTGCAACAGCACAGGATAGCAAGCACTCAGAGCAACAATCAGAAGCAAGAAAAAACAACATCTAGTAACATATGTCCATATTACTATAAAGTATTATATAGACACACAGTGCAGAGCATTATGGTTGGTTGGTGAATGTGCAGCAGAAAGTCTAAGCTCTCTCTCCGCGGATGCGGCGGGCCAGCTGGAAGTCTTTGGGCATGATGGTGACCCCCTTAGCGAAAAAGAGACCACCAGGTGGGCCTCGCTGGTCTCCTGCAGAGCCATGACGGTGAAGCACAGGAAACGCAGGACGGTCTTGAAGTCCTGAGCGATCTCCCTCACCAGGCGCTGGACGGGCAGCTTACGGATGAGCAGCTCCGTGGATTTCTGGTAGCGACGGATCTCTCTCAGAGCCACGGGCCTGTGACGGCGAGGCCTCTTCACTCTGCCGGTGGCCGGAGCGCCTCTCCGAGCAGCCCTGGTGGCTAGCTGTCTCCTGGGGGGCTTCTTCCTCCAGTAGATTTTACGGGCGGTCTGCTTGGTTCTTGCCATCGCTCTTTATTATTCTGTCTTATATTTCTTGCACGCCGCCTAAACTCCAGCCCGGCACCCGCTTCGTTTTCGCTACAGCTCCCGGTATGTCGAGTTTCCCATTAGCACCGGGCGGCGGCCAAGTGCTAGCTAGCACTAGCTCCTCCCCGCTGTAACGTCTCCCGCTGCAAACCGTGGCTCCGTCCGCCGACCCGGGAGACCCCCGGGGCGATCCGTGCGTCTGTGATATATATACAGAGTGAAAGGTGTAGAAAGAAGAAGGAAGATTAAAAAAAAGGCTGTTGCAACAGGCAGCCTACTCGTGTGGCGCCACCGGTCCGGCGGAACCGGAACCGGAAAAAAAATGGTGTTTATATACATATCAATGGCATTTTTTTGCTTTCTATTCTGAAATGAAGATCGACACAATTTTTGTTTTATCCAGATGTATTTACTCACAGCAACTTATCGAACTGAAAGATGCAACAGCAACAGGTCAGAAAAAACAACCAAAAAACAAAGTTGTTGAATTGAGTAAAGGATCACCACCTCCAAAAATAATTTCTAAGCTGAAGCCATTTCACTTTCACTTAATCATTTTAATTAGCTCAGCATAAAGAGAGCAGTTTATGGAGCATTTCAGTCCTTAGTGGTGCAACTGGAGCTCAGTTTTTTATCCCAAGGCTGAGACCTAAAACAGTGAACACTTCCATGGTCCATGAAAATATGGTGTTGTGTTTATATTGTGGGTTCTTCAATAATGAGACCAGGTTACTTGAAGAGTACGAACTTTAGCTGACTAAAGTACATGTTTACAGCATAGCATACAGCAGCTCACCTTGCTCTACTTACTCTATAGCTCTTGGTTTAACACCAATACAATGGCATACACTGCCATCTACTGACTGCTCTTATCATTACACCTCCCTTTCTCAAAATAAAAGTATTTATACTTTTAAAATTGTCACTATAAACATTTAAATTTCAAAAGACTCTCAGCTTAGTTAATGTGTAACCATTAGTGTGTAATAGTCAACCTAAGAAATCTTAACTTAAGCGCATATCTCTTGTACATCTCTGGTAAACTTAAACAATTCTGCAAACATGGCATTACACAACACTGAACTAAAGAACAAGTTCTCAGATCTGCTCAATAAGTCTTGCAGGTGGTTTAACATGTCTTTAAGACGTTCTGATAACTTGCTCTTGAACCTGTGGTATTGCTTACAGTGATGGAGTCTCAGATGTTCTCTCAGGTTGTTCAGCAATATCCCTTCTTGTATTTTCTGTTGTCTGTTCCATAAGAAGGTCACGACAATTACATCTCAGAACTGCACCATCTTCTGTTTGAACTGTGTATGACCTTGACATTTTTTCTTTTAGCTGTTCTTTGTGTTCTTTAATTGTTTCACCTTCCTTCATTTTCAGCAGATTCTCCTGAATGGGTAGATTTGATCTCAAACACCATCCCATAAGGAGTTGTGCGGTACACCAGCAGGCTCTGGTAGAAATCAGCTCCACTATCCTTTGCTTTGAACATCAGCCTTTTTACAATCTGCACTGACTTTTCCACTAGGCCGTTAGACTGTGGATAATGTGGGCTTGATGTAGTATGTACAAAGTTCCATTCCTCAGCAAAGTGTCTGAATGTTGCATTGGCAAACTGTAGGCCATTATCTGTGAATACTTCATTAGACACACTATGCCGGGACAATATGGCTTTCATAGAAGTTACCACAGCTTCTGCTGTTGTAGTTTGTAGTTTAAAGACTTCTGGGTACAGAGAATAATACTCGAGTGATGCTGAGAAACTGATCCACGCTTTTGTTAGCTCTAGATTAGATTATTGTAACTCTTTATTATCAGGTTGTCCTAAAACATCTCTAAAAAGTCTTCAGTTGATCCAAAATGCTGCAGCCAGAATTTTAGCAGGTACTAGAAAGAGAGATCATATCTCTCCGGTTCTGGCCTCCCTCCATTGGCTTCCCATAGAGTTTAGAATTAAGTTTAAAATCCTTCTTCTCATTTTCAAAGCTCTAAACAATCAGGCCCCTTTTTATTTAAAAGAACTCATATTACCCTATTATCCAAACAGAGCACTACGCTCCCAAAATGCTGAATTACTTGTAATACCTAGAATCTCCAAAAGTACAACGGGGGGCAGAGCCTTCAGTTATCAAGCTCCTCTCTTGTGGAACCAGCTGCCAATCGGGATTTGGGAGTCAGACTCGATCTCTGTTTTTAAGAATAGGGTTAAAACCTTCCTTTTTGATATAGCCTACAATTAGGGAGAGATCATGTGTCTCTGAGCCCTCCCTTAGTTATGCTGCTATTAGGTTTAAACAGCCGGGGGACCTCCACTAATTGCACTGGGCTTCACTCCTTTCTTCACTCTCAATGAAATATTTTTTTTTGCTGGTCATTAACATCTGTTTGTTCTCTCCCATAGATTGAGTCCCCATCATGCTGTTTGCTCTCTACATGTCTGTTCTTTTCATCTTCTCTATCCCCTCACCCCCCAGCCAGTCGCAGCAGATGACTGCCTCTCCCTGAGCCTGGTTCTGCTGGAAGTTTCTTCCTGTTAAAAGGGAGTTTTTCCTCTCCACCTTCCTCTCATCGCCAAGTGCTTGCTCACAGGGGATCACCTGATTCTGGGGTCTTTCTGCAATTGTGGGGGTTTCCCCTACAGTTGAATGTGCTATGAGATGACTGCTGTTGTGAAATGGCGCTATATAAATAAAGTTGAATAGAATTGAACTGAATTGAATTGAATTTTCCCTCACAAACAAACAAGTCAGCACCAACCTTCTGATATGGCCTTGCTGGAACTGGGGGTGGTTTCAGTGGCTCAGCAGGATTATTTGCTCTATATTTCAGGTATATAGTGCATTTTGACCCTTCATTTGTTACATCTTGGTCAATCCTCGGCCAGTGCATAACCTCACGTGCTCTTTTCTTACATTTCTCAATCCCGAGATGACCTTTGTGAATTTTCTTTAGTATTTCTTTTCTCAGACTTTTTGGGATGACTATTTTGCTTCCCTTGTAGATGATGTGCTCCACTACAGAGAGTTCCGTTCTGCAATTCCAGTATTCTGCAACATGAGGAATGCAGTCTTGCTTCATGTTGGGCCATCAATTTATTATGACGTTTTAGTCTTGACAATGTATCATCAATGTCTGTCTCATGTTTTATCAGCTCCATCTTTGCATCTGCTACAGGAAGTGCACTTGTGATCATATCAATATAGGCGTTCACATTATTGTCCATTTTGGTGTTTACTAGTTCTTTTGGATCAGTTGCTCTAGACAATGTGTTAGCTGTAAACATTAGTTTGCCTGGTGTGTATACAACATTTAGCAGTCAGATCATCATTTTTCTGAATTCTCAAAGGAAAGTCATTGAGTGGTTTTTTTGACAATGCAATCAAATGCTTGTGGACAGTATCCACAGTGATCAACTGTCTTGAAACAAACTGATGAAATCTTTCACAGGCATATGTGATGTTGACTAGTTCCTTTTCGATTTGTGCGTATCATTTTTCTGCATCTGTCATGGAGTGTGATGCGTATGCTATTGGTTGCCAATCGTTCATACTTCTGTAGTAAAACAGCTACTAACCCACTCTGTGATGCATCTGATGAAATCTTGAGGGGTTTCTTGGGGTCATAAAACCTAAGAACTGGTTCTTCTGTAAGCACTGTCTTCAGATCTTTCCATGCATTCTCATGCGCATGATTCCATTCCCACGCAATATTTTTCTCAGTCAGCTGTCTCAGAGGTGCCATCCTCTCAGAGAGTTTTGGAATGAACTTGCCCATGTAGTTTATCATGCCATTAAATGTCTGTACATCGTTCTTATTTTGTGGTCTCAACATGTTTACAATTGCTGATACTTTTTTGGGAACAGGTCTGACACTCTCACTGCTCAGAATGTCTCCCACTGTGGAGTGTGTAATTGACGAGGCAGGTTTGTCTCAAGGCAGTTTATTACACGTCTCCATCATGAGCAAAGTAGAAAGAGAGCATCTCAGAAAAAACTCGTCCCTTATATACCCAGGTCTCCCCACAGCTCACAAGTCACATTGCATTCAAATCAAAAGTAACAATGCCTTTCCTCTTTAATCCCTTAGCATCCCCCTCACAGTCTTTGGCCCACAAAGGATCCCCCAAGCAGTCTCTTGGCACACAAAGGATCCTCCAAGCAGTCTCTTGCATACCAAAGATTACACTTTCACAGCTTTCTGTTATCTCCAAGGAAACTCTGCACTTTGTTCTTATCTAAGATGTGAGGCATTATGTAAGGCATTAAGTAAGTCACATGTGTGGCTACACCACCCCCCCCCAAACATTTTAGATCGAACAAAAGAATAACAGTCTGCATGCTGTGATAGAATCATTACACATCAATCCACATGCTGCTTGGGCTTCAGTCTTCTCCCGTATCTGCTGTAACCAGGATTCACCGCCTCAGCGGCGCTGTCATGCTGGGGAGCTGCTGTCTGGGGGTGAAAAACTTTTGTCAGTCCCTGTGGGTGTTCTGGGGAAATATTACTCTGGGAAGCTCCTCGTGGGGGTCTTCCGCGCCGAGGGGCCCTTGCCAACAGCACTTGCTCGTCCGCCACCACAAAAGCGGGTTTGAGTCTGTTTATGCCAACTTTTTCCCTCCTACCCCCCAAATCTAGCAAAAAATGCTTGTCCCCTGTTTCCAACACTCTGAACGGTCCATCATAAGGTGGTCGCAGTGGGGGGCGATGCGCGTCATGTCTGACAAAAACAAACTCCACGTTTTTCAAAGTTTTAGGCACAAAAACGCGCGGAAAACTGTGATGAACGGGGCCCAGCAGCGTGCCTGTGTCAATGCTACGCTGCAACAGCTGAGACGGGGAGCTGCCTGGCGCAGGATTATCCGGGAGAAACTCCCCGGGCAGCCGAAGTAGCTGCACGAAAACGAGTTCAGCTGGGGAAGCTTCTAAGTCTTCTTTAGGCGCAGAACACAACCCTAATAAAACCCACGGTAGCTTGTCTACCCAATTTGCATCCGTCAGTGATGCTCTGAGAGCTGCTTTCAATGACCTGTGAAAACGTTCGCATAACCCATTAGCCTGTGGATTGTACGCGGTTGTACGGTGAATTGCGACACCTAGGCTGCAGGCCATTGTCGACCAAAGTTCGGAAACAAATTGAGGGCCCCTGTTGGACGTAATGTCCGACGGGACTCCAAAACGCGCCACCCATGCTGTTACAAACGCACGCACCACCTCCTCAGCTGTGGTTGACGCCAAAGGAACCACCTCCTGCCAGCGCGTGGTGCGGTCCACCATTGTCAGAAGGTGCGAGCACCCCTGTGATGGTGGGAGGGGACCCACGAGGTCCACGTGAACGTGGTCAAACCTCTTAGCCGGAATGTGAAATGGCTCCAAGGGAGCCCTTGTGTGTCTGTGTACCTTGGCTTGTTGCCACGCCATGCAGGCTGCTGCCCACTCTTTCACCTGTTTGCGGAGGCCTGGCCACACAAATTTTTCTGCTACCATTTTGACCGACGCACGCACCCCCGGGTGCGCCAAAGAATGAATCGAGTCAAAAACGCGGCGGCGCCACGCTGCCGGTACCACGGGATGCGGTCGCCCCGTGGAGACATCACAGATTAGAGGGGGCATACCGTCTTGCAGCACCCTGCTCTCCAGCCTTAACCCTGTTGGTCCAGACTGGAGCGCGCGCACATCCGCGTCACTAACCTGCTACGCGGCCATGGCTGTGTAATCTATCCCCACGTGGACAGAGACAGCCACGGCGCTCGAGAGGCAGTCTGCCACTACATTCAGTTTACCCGACACGTGCTGAATATCGGTAGTAAACTCTGAGATCGCGTCTAGCTGCCTCTGCTGCCGGCCCGACCACGGTTCTGAAGCTTTGGCCATCGCGAATGTTAGTAGCTTGTGGTCAACGAACGCGGTGAAACAGCGCCCTTCTAGCCAGAACTGGAAGTGGCGAATGGCCAAATGGAGAGCCAGCAACTCCCTGTCAAACGCGCTGTATTTACGTTCACTATCGCGCAAGGTCCTGTTGAAAGAGACGAGCGGCTGCCAAGCCCTGGCTACATGCTGCTCCATGACCGCCCCTCTGGCCACATCTGACGCATCAGTGGTGAGCGCTATGAGGGCCGTTGGGTCTGGATGTGCTAACAACACAGCGTTTGCAAGGGCTGCTTTGACTTCCGAGAACGCTCGCTCCCGCTCCGGGGACCACTCGATCCTATTCGCGGGTTTCTGTTTTTTGAGCGCGGCATACAGCGGTTGCATGAGCTGCGCTGCGCGGGGGAGAAAACGGTTATAAAAATTCACCATTTCCAAAAACTCCTGTAACACCCTGACCGTCTGCGGCCAGGGGAAATCTGTTACCGCGCGCACTTTGTCAGGTAGCGGAACCGCTCCTTCGGGGGAGACGTGGTGTCCTAAAAAATCGATCTGCGTCACCCCGAACTGACACTTCGCTGGGTTGATTATTAACCCGTGCTCTCCCAACCTCCGGAAAACTGCCGCGAGGTGGTTTTCGTGTTCGTCTTCAGACGCGCTGGCTACCAAGATATCGTCCAAGTAGACGAACATGAAAGGGAGATCATGCAGCACCGCGTCCATCATGCGTTGGAATGTCTGTGCAGCCCCTTTAAGCCCGAATGGCATGCGCAAAAACTCGAATAGGCCAAATGGAGTTATCGCCGCTGTTTTGGGTATGTCCTCAGCGCGCACTGGGACTTGGTGGTAACCGCGGACCAAGTCTATTTTAGAAAAAACGCGCGCCCCTGCCAAATGAATGGAAAAATCTTGGATATGAGGGATTGGGTAGCGGTCATGCGCTGTGGCGTTGTTCAACCTGCGGAAATCCCCGCAAGGTCGCCACGAGCCGTCAGCTTTTGGGACCATGTGTAGCGGGGAAGCCCATGGGCTGTTCGAAAGCCTGATGATGCCCAACCTCTCCAGGTTGGCGAACTCCTCGCGCGCTATTGCCAGTTTAGCTGCATCCAAGCGCCGAGGTTTTGCAAAAACGGGCGGCCCGGTGGTGGTAATAAAATGTTCCACCCCGTATTTAGTGACGGCTGCCGAAAATGTGGGGACCGTGAGTGCTGGGAACTGAGAGAGTAGTGTGTGGAACTTACCGCTTGCAGCTGTGACGTTGGCTTGTGCTGTTGGCCGGGCCGCTCGAGCTGTACAGGGAATAGAATCAAAAGAAAGTGCATTAACCAGGCGCCTGTTAGCGACATCAACCAACAAACCATGTGAGCACAAAAAATCAGCCCCCAATATATTGAAATTCAATACTGCTATGACAAAAGTCCACTCGAATGTACAGCCGTGTAGAGACAGAAGCAGAGTCCTCTCACCAAAGGTCTTAATCTCCGAGCCGTTCGCTGCTGCCATCTCGGGGCCGTTGGAACCTGCCAGCCGGTCAGCGTAGGAAGACGTGATGAAACTCAACTGGGCACCTGTGTCCACGAGGAAATGCCTCCCCGAGCATGCGTCCGTCAAGTAGAGCAGCTTGTGCTCCTCTCCGAGGGTCGCAGCTGCTACCGACCCCCGGTCTTGGCGTTTCCCGAGCGCTTGAACTGGCACGGTGGTATACATTTGCGTGCCTTCTCTGCAAAGCGGCGGTGGTAGAAACAAAGGGTGTCTCCTCCGCGTTCCTTGGCCCCCGCCGCTGCCGTCGTCAGTGGTTCTGCTACCGCCGTCCCTGGCTCCCCGCCATCTCCAGCCGTCGCGCCGAGCTCTATCGCTGCCGCCGTGGCCGCGCGCTCTCTGCTGGCGTTGACAATCCGATGCGCCTCCCAGGCCAGCGCACGGTAGTCCCGCTGGGCCAACAACGGCGAACTGGCCAGGGCCGCTCTCGTCGCTGACGGCAGAATCCTGAAGAAGAGGTGGGTAAAGATGAAGTGGTCATCGTCCGAGCCTTTCAGCCTCAGCATCTTCTCCATCAGGTCAATGGGCGTGCAATCTCCCAACTCGGTCAGCGCCAGGAGTCTCTCTGCTCTCTCCTCAACCGAGAGAGTGTAGTGCTGGATGAGTGCAGCCTTCAATGCGCCGTATTTGTCGCTGGCTGGTGGCTGCCCCAGGAGGCTCTCCCCATGCTGAGCCGTGTGGTTGTCGAGCTTTGCGATCACATGGTAGAATTTTGTGTCATCTACCAATATTCCCCGGAGGGCGAACTGTGCCTCCACCAGGTGGAACCAGGAGCGCGGATTGTGCTGCCAAAAGTCCGGTAGCTGGACCGTAATGGCATACGCTTGGCTGGGGGCTCCCAACAAGGCTGGCCCCGGGGAATTCTCTTCTTGCTGCATGCTACGTCTTGGGTCACCAGTGTGGAGTGTGTAATTGACGAGGCAGGTTTGTCTCAAGGCAGTTTATTACACGTCTCCATCATGAGCAAAGTAGAAAGAGAGCATCTCAGAAAAAACTCGTCCCTTATATACCCAGGTCTCCCCACAGCTCACAAGTCACATTGCATTCAAATCAAAAGTAACAATGCCTTTCCTCTTTAATCCCTTAGCATCCCCCTCACAGTCTTTGGCCCACAAAGTATCCCCCAAGCAGTCTCTTGGCACACAAAGGATCCTCCAAGCAGTCTCTTGCATACCAAAGATTACACTTTCACAGCTTCCTGTTATCTCCAAGGAAACTCTGCATTTTGTTCTTATCTAAGATGTGAGGCATTATGTAAGGCATTAAGTAAGTCACATGTGTGGCTATACCACAAATGTCAGTTCTCTAATTCCAAGCTGGCATTTCTCTTTGTTCAGTCTTAAGTTGGCTTTCCTAGTTGCTTCCAGAGCATTTTTTTTAGTCTCTTTCATCATGTTCAGCTTTTGTGCTCCCCCACACTATGATGTCATCCATTGATGTGTCCACACCATGTAAATCCTCATAGATCATGTGAATTGTCTTGTGATACACTTCAGGTGCTGAAGCAATGCCAGATGGTAGACAGAGAAACCTGTACCTTCCAAATGGGCCGTTGAATGCACACAGCTTTGACTTTGTGTCATCCAGCTTAAGTTGCCAGAATCCTGACAATGCATCAAACTTGCTGAAATACTGTGCATTTGCAAACTGTGACATTATCTCTTCTCTTGTAGGAAGTTTAAAATGTTTTCACTTTATTGCTCTGTTTAAGTCCCGTGGATCCATGCATACTCTAGGCTTTTCATCCTTTTTGTCTACAATGACCAGGGAACTCACCCACTCTGTTGGCTCATCAATCTTTTCTATCACCTCCATTCTTTCCATCCTGTCTAACTCTTCTTTCAGAGGCTTTAAAAGGGCAAATGGCACTTTTCGGCGAGGTCGAATGACTGGTGGCACATTTTTATCAACCCTGATTGTGTGTTCTCCTGGAAGGCACCCTAGACCCTGAAATAGGTCATCATACTCTCTCAGCAGTTCATCATAGTCAGTGACTCCACTTTCAACGATGTACACTCTTTTTGCCAGGTTCAGTCTCTCACAAGCTGATAAACCTAATATAGTCTGCACATCTTTTGGCACTACGATAAATCCAGGTGTATGCTGCCTGTTTTTGTGTGTCACTTTCACAGCACATTTTCCTTTCACAGGTATTCCAGCTCCTGAGCACCCACCTACTTTAACATTTATTACATGCAGTATTGGTCTTGGCCTGAGTTTCCTGAACGTAGCTTCTGACATCACGTTAGCTTGAGCTCCTGTATCCAGTTTTATTGTTAGATGGATATCATTTACTTTTAATGTCATTATCCAGTCTTTATTCTGTTTCATTTCTTGTGACTACATCAACGTAAAGTTCCTCAGAGTTACGCTGTAGACACCTTGTTTTGAGTTTGGGTTTTACAGCACTTAGCAAAATGGTTATTTTTATTGCAGTTTTTGCACATTTTGCCAAAGGCTGGACATGTTTTTGGAGGATGTCATCTCCTACACCGACCACATGTTTTTTCTTGTCCACATCTGTTTGCTGGTTTTACTCCCTTTGTGACTTCTGAAGTGGTGTTATTTTTCTTTACAGTTTTACATAGGTACTTCTCCACTGTATTTACACTAGTTTCCACTGAACAGTTCCTTGGGTTGTATCTTAACTGTCTCTGCTGTTCTGCACAACATTATTGCGTTGTCCAGATCCAGGTCTTGCTGTCTTAATAGTCTTTCTCTCAGACTGTTATCAGGAATCCCACACACAAGCATGTCTTTTATTGAAGAGTCTGTCAGTCCTCCAAACACATATGTTTTACTTCTGTTTCTTAACTCAGACACATACTGATCAATTGTCTCTCCTGTTTTCTGCACACATGTGTCATGTTGCTGAGCACCGGGGGGGGGGGGGGGGGGGGGGGGGACGGGGGGGCACCGTGCTCATGCTTCCAGTTTGTTTAGATTATTTTCTGTACTTTTCTCATCTTGTCCTTATTTTATGTTTGAGTATTGGTTTTGTCTATATGTTATTTGAGTTGCCACTTGTTTTTGTGTATGAAAGTTTTTGTTCTTAGTTACTATTAGTTTGTCATTAATCTTATGCACCTATCACCATCCAGTTTTCTATTATTATTATTATTATTCTCCTGTTTAGACATGAGCCTATCTTCACCTAAACCTTCACCTTAGTTGTTTCAAGTTCTGTTCGCCGGCTGTCACGGCTGTCACTGGTTTGAATCGGATTATCCTTGCTCATGTGATCCACACCTGTTTTGATTTGTGTTCATTTTCCTTTGCCCTATTTAAGGATGGCTGCAACGCTACTCGTTGCAGCGTCCTACTGTGTGTTTAAGTGGGTGTGCTCCATCTTAGCCGAAGCTTCCTTATTGCCTGTATTCGCGGCATTTCCGTACACCCCATCCTGGTCCCGTCCAGGCTGCTCTCCTGTTTTCACTAGCCGTGAGCCCCATCTTCCCTGGCGTTCCCGCATGCCTACCTGAATCTCCTCCTGTCGGTGTTATGTGTAAGTTTTTGTCTTTGTGTATTTTGTGCCTTTTGTTATTAAATGTTTTTACAACTCACAGTCCAGCGTTTGCGTCTTCATCCTGCCCTGAGGGGCGATTTATGACAGAAGGATGCTGCCAGAGTTGACCCAGCTGCTGTGAGTTGCCGTTTTTCTGTTTTCCCCTCCTATTTTGTGTTTTTTTGGAGGAAGAGTGGACATTATGCCATCAGTACGCTGGGGCTCTGCCAGCAGAAGGAGGTTGGCAGTTGGAGTCCCTAGTGTGAATGAACAATGAGCGGCACAGTTCATCCAGGATTTTGTCACTGAAACGCCCGCCTTTCATGCATCAGCATCAGCAGAGGATGTTCTTCCTGCGGCAGCTGAGGAAGCTCAAGCTACCCACCAAGATGTTAGTGCAGTTCTACACAGCCATCATCGAGTCCATCCTCACCACCTCCATAACCGTGTGGTACGCAGGAGCCACTGCCAGGGACAGACTAAGGCTGCAGCGCGTCGTGCGCACTGCTGAGAAGGTGATCGGCTGCAAGCTCCCATCTCTCCAGGATCTGTACATCTCCAGGACCCGGAGGCGTGCTGGCCGGATCATAGCCGATCCCTCACACCCTGGTCACGTACTGTTTGCCCCCCTCCCCTCAGGTAGAAGACTTCGGTCCATCCAGACTAAAACCTCCCGTCACATGAACAGCTTCTCCCCCTCTGCCATCAGACTGCTGAACACTAAGTGACTTATTGACTCTCGTGCACTATGTACAGCAGCTCAACCAGACTCATGTCAATCATCACTGTTTTCTTCCTGCATTACCGACTGCACTATATAGTTCTCCACAGTATCTGCTGCTCGCTAATATATTTTAACTGCTGACCAGTATCACTTACTCTTATTCTACACTTTATTGCATGTATAGTTTATTTCTTTTATTTTATCATGTTTAATGTTGCAGCATTGCACCGAGACAAATTCCTAGTTTGTGTACTACATGAACAATGGCAATAAACCTGATTCTGATTCTGATTCTGATTCTGATCAAAGAAGGTCCTGAAGAACGTGGAGTCGGTCTTCATCCTGCCCTGAGGAGCGATTTATGACAACGTCAAGAATTTGTGCCTCTCGAATGTTACATTTCTTTTAGATATGCAGTATGACTCAAACTTCTCCATAATTTTGGCCAACTTCATCTTGTCCTCTACGGCACCAAATGTGAAGTTATTATATACATCCAGTGCTTCGTCACCAACAACATGCAGGAATACCGATGCTTTCAATTTTTCACTCTTCTCATCAGCACCAATTGCTGCCAGGTACAACTCGAAATGTTGCTTGAATTTTTTCCAATTTTCAGCCACATTACCTGTCAGCTGAAAGTAGGGCGGAGGCTGCAATCCCTCTATTTCATCTGTTTTCACTTTCTTGTTAGCAGAGTTGGCTCATTGCTAATGCACTCTCACAACGTTTTAGTCCTGCTTTTTCAGTGTCGGCGTTTACTCCTTAAGACTATCTTCTGACACCATGTTGTGTTTATATTGTGGGTTCTTCAATAATGAGACCAGATTACTTGAAGAGTACAAACTTTATCTGACTAAAGCACATGTTTACAGCATAGCATACAGCAGCTCATCTTGGTCTACTTACTCTAAACTACAGTTCTTGGTTTAACACCAGTACAATGGCATACACTGCCATCTACTGACTGCTCTTATCATTACGTATGGGTGCTGCATTTCTTTTTTTAAATCTCAGCGGAAAGAAAGAGCTCATGGCCATATGGTCAGAGCTTCTACTGTGAAAACAAAGAAACTATCAGTAACCCCATAAAAATAAAATTTAAGTAATATTAATGTCATAAAAATTAATCTAAAAATCAGTCCTGTCTAGATCACAGTATCACAATGTAGAAAGTTTGGTTAAAAATAAGTTGCATAGTTAATGATGTTAGTTATTTTACCAATTACTGCATGATTAAAGTAATTAGTTACTTGGAAAAGAAACTTTCAAGTTACTTTTAAATGCATAACTTAAATCATCTTGGGGAAACCAGACGGCCACGACGGCTGATCGGTAAGGAAACCAGACGACGAAAATGACTGACCAGCGAGGAAACTAGATGACGATGACGGCTGACCAGCGAGGAAACCAGACGACAATGACGACCGACCAGTGAGGAAACCAGATGACAAAGATGGCTGACTAGCGAGGAAACCAGACGACGAAGACAGATGACCAGCGAGGAAACAAGATGAGGATGGCTGCTGACCTTCGGCAAAGCTAGACGAAGAAGACTGCTGACCTTTAGTGAAGCCAGACAAAGAGGGCTGAAGACCATCAGAGAAACCAGGTGACGTGGATTGAAGACCATTGGTGAAACCAGATAAAGTGGACCGATGACCACTGGCAAAACCAGGCGAAGGCCGCTGACCAGCGGTGACCTCAGGTGAAGACTGTTGACCAGCAGTGACCTCAGGTGAAGACTGCTGACCAGTGGCGAAACCAGAGGAAGAGGACTGTTGATCAGTAGCGATCTCAAGCGAAGGTGGCTGACCAGTGGCGACCTCAGGTGAAGGCAGTTGACCAGCAGCGACCTCAGGTGCAGACTGCACCTGAGGTTGCACCAGCACCAGCACCAGCAGTACCAGCAGTGAAACCAGGCGGAGGCTGCTGACCCGCAATGAAACCAGGCGACTTAGGCTGGGATGGCTCGAGTCCAGTCGCCTGGGAATCCATCCCCGACACGGCCACCTCAGATGGGGGAGAAGAGACAAACACCAGATCACTGTCACTGGCAGCAGTGGAGCCTGATGAGGAAAACCCAGGAGCAGATGGCAGCTGCAACTGGTTCTCCCCGCCAAGAGCAAAGCAAGACCTCTCTAATACTGACATTGTAAAGACAAAAAAGAGGACTTGCCTTAACTCAAGCTCCATCACTGACCATGACTCCTGTGACTCTGCTGCTGCAGCCCAAGCAGCAGCCATGATTGTAGGTGAAACTTCAACCATGACAACAGGAACTGGTGGAACTGATGGAACTTCTGAGAGAACAAACTGGGAGAACAATCTGGTGCTCAACGTGGACAAAACGAAGGAGGTGATTATCGACTTCCGGCGGTCACAGCCTGAGCACGTCCCCCTTAGCATCGGCGGCCGTTTAGTGGAGAGATTAGAGAACATCAAGTTCCTCGGAGTGCAGATCTCGCAGGACCTGACCTGGAGCAAGAATTCCTTGGAGATCAGGAAGCGAGCTCAGCAGAGACTACACTTCTTGAGGAAACTCAAACAGGCCTCTCTCCCCATCTGCATCCTCAGGACCTTCTACAGAGGTGTGGTGGAGAGTGTTCTGACGTACTGCATTGCTACATGGTACTCCAGCTGCAGTATGTCAGACAAAAAAGCCCTGCAGAGGATAGTCAAGGGGGCGGAGAGGGTAATTGGAGTCTCCCTCCCCTCTGTCCAAGAACTTTTTCAGAACCGTTGTAGGAGCAGGGCACTGAACATTGTCAAGGACCGTTCTCACCCTCTGCATAAACACTTTGAACTTCTTCCATCTGGTAAACGATTCCGGAGCATCAGAGGCAGAACCACCAGACTGATCAACAGCTTCCTCCCACAAGCTGTCAGGATGCTGAACAGCTGACCCGGAATCTCACATACACACTACTGCACCTATGGACATTTTGTATATTATAGTTAGTTATTCTTTTTCCTCAAGTATGTCTCAGGGATGTGTGAATGGATGGGGGTGGGGGTGGGGGGTGGAGCTATGTGGGAGTGTGTCTTAATCATGCTGCTTCTTATATGGATGCCGAGAGAAACGCAATTTCATCTTGCCTGCACTACAGTTGTATGTACAGCAATATGACAATAAAGTTTGATTTGATTTGATTTGATTTGATTTGATTTGATTTTGATTTCTGACGTGGCAGATGAAGCTGGTGGAACTCCAGATGCGGCAGCTGGTGCTGGCGGAAGCAAAGACGTGGCGGCTGAAGCTGGCGGAACCCTAGCCATGTATAACGAAGCCAGGAACGTCTCACCAATGGCACCGGGTCCCGTGATGCCGAAACCAGAAGACACTCAATTGTCGGCACAGATTTCGGAGTCCAAAGGGTGTCCCTCTTCCGTCCGAGATGTGGCTGCAGGGCTGGAACAGGATTCTCCAGAATGGCAGGCCCCTCTGTTGTCAGACGGCTCCCTCCTAGGAAAGGCGGACACGTAGAAAAAACAGAGGGGGACACGGGAGATGCAGGTGAGGAAACATGGATGGATGCAGCAGCAGGTGGTGAGAGCTCAGCCAAAGTGGATGGCTGTTGCTGAGCCCCCCACCGGGAATAAAGCAAGACAATTCATTTACAGGTGTTAGAGAATGGAAAGATACTTGCCTTAATTCAAGTGCTGCTGTGGTTGCTGCTGCTGAAGGCCCAGACAAATCCTTCTCAATGGCTCCAGCGGGCATGGGCACCAATGTAGAAGATAGAAGAGCCAGTCCTGCAGGTATGATGATGGGCGAAGCTGGGGACGAGGCGGCAGGAAGCTCAGCAGCGGGCGCTGACGCCGTAGAGGAGAGGGGGACAGCAGCAACAGACGAGGAGGAAGGAGCTGACGGGACAGCCAACGGAGAAAAATTCTGGAATGACGAGAAGGCTGCTGCTGTGATTCTTTGAAGTGGCGAACCAGGAGCTGCTGAGGAAATTAAACTGGATGCCCATTCCACTGTCACTGTTTTAACCATGGCCGCTGAGGCTGCCTCTGGAAAACCAGATGGAACACCCTGTGTGGCGGAGACTGGAGACGGCTGCACCAGGGGACGCTTTATCGTCGGCTCAGGCACAGTTGGGGGAGAGCTTCTTACCAGCCCGCAGAACACGTGTTGTAGATTGGAAACCGAGATGAGGAGACCGGTGAGTTCCAGACAGCTCCGCAGGCTGAGGAATGTCTCCATGACCTCCGCCACACTCATCAGAAACTCCAACGCATCCTTGGGAGTGCAGGAAGTGCAAGCGTCCGATATTAAATCCTCCACCCATCCCGCAGCCTAACACTGTACCTCATCCAGGCCATATCGACGGAAGTCTGTACCTGAAGGGACTTCAGACGGAGAGGGTGGTTGCTGAGGGCGGAAGATAGATAGATCCCGTACCCACGGGAACACTTTTAGCCACAGGGTGCCCTCCAGCTTTCGGGCTGCTGCTGTCCAGAGCCGGCACTCATCCTCCGGATCGCTGCAGCTGTGCACCGTGGAGACCAAGTCCTTCAACCAATTCATGGACTCTAGTTCCCCCTCGGTCAACAGCACACACCTGAACATGACTGGACAGCAGAGTCCGCTAGGTCCTCACTGATGAAAAAAAATGCAGGTAAGGAAAAAAATTAAAGGGGGCAAATTCACAGCAGCCGGGTCCAAACTGGCAGCATCCTTCTGTCATAAGTCACAAGTGGGGCGGAATGGAGACCCAAATGCTGTACTGTGAGTTTGCAAAAACGTTTAATGAAAACACAAAATAATAACAGGGCAGGGTCACTTACAGACTGAGGGATGGAGGCTAAGGCGTATGGAAACACCGGATTAACAGGAGTGCTAGACGTGGGACTCACATCAGGAGACAAAGTGAAGGATGCTTCCTTGAGTGGTGGAGCAGCGTCCTTTAAATAGGACAAAGAATGATTAACTAAATGATAAACAGGTGTGGGTAACAGGAGCGAGGATAATGAACCAAAATCATGACAGCTGTGACAACCGCGAAACTGGCTAGGACAAGAAGTAAATAAAGCATGCTGTCAAAATAAGAGCACGTACCGGAATAAGCAATGAACCGTGAAACAGAAGATACACAAAAAATGGTGACAATCCACCAAGGCAAGGATAAGATAAAAATAGATAACAATGATAATTAATATGAACACTTCAAGGAATGAACTAAAGGTGAAGAGAGGGAAGGTTCATTACCAAACATAGGGAGATATTAAGATATAACGCATGACGGCCATAGACACATAATAATAATGACCAAGACTATAATGGCAAAACTAAGATTATGATAACACGAACTCTAAAAAACAAACAGAGACAAACTGTCATGATCTGTGCATGGGGGGATTCCGGGATTTGCTCCAGCCCGGAGCCACCACAGGTACTGCTTTGCTCCAGCCCGGAGCCACCGCAGGTGTTGCTTTGCTCCAGGTTGGAGCCACCGCAGGTGCTGCGATGTCCCAATTCAGGACCATCAAGGGTGCTACTGGCCAGTCCGAGGACGTCGTGGTTCCCTCTCCTCTGCCTAGTACTGTCGTGGTTCCCCTTCTTCTGCCAGACACCGTCATTGTCCCCTGTCCTCTGCTCGAGGCCGCTGTGGTTCCCCCTCCTCTTCCCGGGGCCATGGTGGTTCCCTCTCCTCAGCCCAAGGCCACATTCTCCAGCGGGCCACCCGACTCTTACTATCACACCGTCTGCCAGGTCTGGGACTTTAGCCAGCCACCTGAACTGTCCAACTCTCTGGTCCAGGGAGCCTAGGGGCCTGGCCCTGCCTGGTGTGGATTCTGAGCGGGGTTTTTTATGTGTGTGTGTGTGCTCCCTCCTAGCCTGGGTTGTGCTGGGGTCTGAGTCATAAGGGTTTTTCTTACTTTCTCTGGTTTGTTTCGGTCCCTCCATGCCTGGGTCCCCCTCTTCCCGCCCGGGGTGGGGTTGTTTTCTTTTTGGTGGGGTGGGTTCTCTGTGTGGGTGGGTCCTTTTCCTTCCTTTCAATGTTGCCCGGGGTGACTGGTATCCACTCCTTGGGGTGGGGGTGGGGGGCCTCTGTCACGATCTGTGCACGGGGGGATTCCGCCGTGCGTAATCTCTGCCTTTTTTCCAGATTTGTGTAGTGTTGTATTTTTGGAATTCTAACTCCTGTTATTTTATTGTTGCTTGGTTTTCACATATTCTGTATTGTCTCTTAGTATGACTTATTTTCCTTTTTACGTTCACTGGAGTTTTGTTATTGACATATTTTGATTTACTTGTCTTTATTTGTCATCACATTATATTAATTTCTTGACGGTTTTCTTCTCTTTCTCTCTCTCTCCGGGGTTGCAGCTGTCAGAGGCACTTCTAGGTTTTTCCCTGGTTGTGGGCGGTGCCCCTGTCAAGCTGTCAGTCCCATCTCCTCTCATGATTCACAGCTGATTGTCATCACCTTCTCCTCCAGCCCGATCATGTGAGTCACACCTGTTACCATTTGTGTTCAGTTGCTTCCTGCCCTATTTAAGGGCGGTTATTTCTTTTCTTTATTGCCGGAGTCTCAAGAATCATTTGTGTCAGAACCCTGTCCCCATTCTGACGTTTATTATCTATGTGTATCCTGTTTTCCTCCTGCCATTCATAAGTTTTTGCTTTGTGCACTATTTAGCTTTTGTGTTTGTGCACTGTTTGGACTTTTTGTGTTTCTTTAATAAATATGACAAACTGCAGTTCAGTGTCTGGGTCTCCTCTCTCTGCCCCAAGGGGCAATTCATGACACAAATGGCAAATTCAGAAAACACAATACAGACAAAACCAAACACAAAATCATTAATAAAACTGAGGTGGAGAAAATACAGAAAATAAAGTGAATAAACTGAAAGCGTGAGCACGGTTTCCCAACCGTGCTCAGCATCATTCATTCATCTTCTTCCGCTTAATCCTTTTCAGGTCGCAGGGGGGCTGGAGCCTATCCCAGCATCTTTGGGCGAGAGGCAGGGTACAACCTGGACAGATCACCAGTCCATCACAGGGCCAACACAGAGAGACAGACAACCATTCACTCTCACAGTCATACCTAAGGATAATTTGGAATCCCCAGTTTGATGCCAATTAACCTAACTTGCATGTTTTTGGCATGTGGGAGGAAACCGGAGAAATCCCGGAGTAAACCCACGCAGACACGGGGAGAACATGCAAACTCCACACAGATCGCTGTTGGTTGGGGGCTGGGATCGAACCCAGGATCCCCCGGCCAAGAGTGAGTTGCTGTGCTGCCGCAGTGCTAACCACTCCGCCACCACGCTGCCCATGACACAAAATCCATTTTTAAATAATCTTTATCCAAGTAGCAGGTAAATGTGTTTTAAAGTCAGTGGATCACAGTCTCAGCTGTCTGATGGAAAGTGATTGTTGTCATGTCTTCAGTCTGTAACAATGTATCTTGTAATCAGTCGGTTTAATTCTTAGGTCACAAATGGTCCAGATGCATGCCTGTGATTGAAATCCAGCCGTGGGTGTTAAGATAAGAGTATTTCCACTTTACATCCTGTGGTGACACCCACTTCACGGTGTTAGTTGTTAGCATAGCTAGCAGTTACTTAGCACTAGCTTTGTGGGAGCTTGTTGCTGTTTTCAGGTGCTTCTAAAGAGGACTCCATTGACACTTAGCTTGCAACCCACCAATATGCTTTTGTCCTTAACCTCTTAAAATTCTGTGGCACACCAGCACTCCCATCAGCCCCCCCCCCCCGGTGGTCAAGGTTTTTTTGAAGAAAATATTCAGTTTAGATATCAGACATTCCAAAGGCTATAACTTGAAAGTGGCAAGAGATAATGGCTTACTGTCGATTAGAAAGATGTAGAATATGATCCAAAGTTTGAGATAGGAATAAATTTACACATCTAATTTGCATAATGCCACGGCAGCCATATCGAATTACATAACTTTCGGTTAAAAGTGGACTTGGGACATATTTACACAAAGGATGGCTTTGTTTTTTTGTCTTCATTTTTGTTTTTGTTTTTTTATTATCTTAACTTCAAAGTATTTGAACCAGAAAATCAGTAGATAAACAATCAGATCTACCGCTCGTCATGTCTTTATTCGTCCATTTTTGTCATCCACGGTCCTTATTTCATCTTCTGCCAGTCATTGTTGCTTTCTCTCCCACATCCAGAAACTGTCACATGTATGATACGAATTATTCCACCTCAATTTCGGCTACATTACTCCACCGAGCCGGCGCTATTGTTCTCTGACGTCATGTGCAGTTCTGTCGATGGCAGACGAAAGTGTACACACTCCAGACCATCTTCTGCTGTCACAAAAGATAAATATTTCCCTTCAGAAGCTAAATAATCTCTTTTTAGAATCATAGTTGGCAAAATTTGGAGCGAACGCTTCCTCCACGTGGAAATATATGTCGTGATGCAGCCTTTGTTTACATTCTCTTTTTGGCATTTCTGGAAATGATGTTTGAGGCGGCTCGTTTGGGTGAGGTCCTCCAGTGAAGAGCAGTAAGCTATACGTGTCTGACATCTTGTGATGTGAAATGCTTGGTACAACTGGGTTTTCTGTGCTTTTGGGACACATCACATGACAAACACAAAACTGTGCCAGGGACAGCAGGTGGCGCTGATGTCTTATGACAGACGGAACTTTAGAGGGTTAACTGTGACAAAGGAAAAATAATCTGTGTTATAAAAGGGATTTATAACAGTAAGCGGCGTGATGATGCAGCTGGCTGGTGCCGTCATCACAGCGACATAGATAAGGAAGGAGCCGGCCATATTATAGGTCCAGAGGCAGACTTACCATTAGGCAAAGGTAGGTGGTTGCTTTAGGCCCCGACCTGCTCGGGGCCCCGATCTACTAGAAGCCCCATATTTTTTTAAATGTTTAGCATATTTAACGTGATGACCAACAAAATATAGAAACACAGGTATTTATAAAAATGCCAAATCAAATCACGAAAATAACATTCTCCCCCCTTTGACTCAGACTGTTGGACTGTTCCACGTATGTCGAAGCTGTGTAATATGAGAGCTGTGACACTCTGGTAGACTTCTATAGAAACCATGAAAGGCAGAAGTCACGTGGGTCAAGGAGCGGTGAATAGTTCCAAACAATGGAATTTTTCCCCATAGACCACCATCCAGTCCATGGAGTGTCTGCTTAATAATCCCGGGTAAGTGGCATGTATTGCCCCTCGGGGCAGAGAGGAGAGACCCAAATGTTGAAATGCAGTTTGTGATAGTTATTGAAGAAACACAAAAACTCCTAACAGTGCACAAAAAACCCCAAACAATGCACAAAGCAAACTTACAGGCTGAGACAGCAAAGGAGAAGGTAGGATGAATGCAGGAATAAACGTCAGAACTGGAGTAGGGTTCTAACCTGAGACTCTTTTAGACCCCAGCAATAAGGGACAGAAAAAACAGTCCTTAAATAGCCAGAAACAAATAATCACAAATGATAGCAGGTGTGGGTCACATGAGCAGGCAGGGTGACCTAATTACTAGACAGCTCACAGCTGTGACGACTAGTGTAGTGAAACAGAATAAGCAGCCAATGCAAGATGATAACCAAGTGGGAGTGTCTGGAAGAGAAGGTAGAGCACTCGTGTCACAAAGGAACAGAATATAAACACTAAGCTACAGAAACTGACAAAATAATAATAATAATAATAATAATAATAATAATAATAATGACTAAGTGGACTTCCGGTTATGGCGGCCACGTAGGAAGACGTGTTTCACACTGCTCTGCTCCTAAAAATAAAAAGTAGGCTAAAAATCTCTCAATTGGAACAAAAACCTATCCCAGTGTTTAGGCGCGGATATGGTAAAGACTAAGGCTGGGAAATTAGGCGGAGGAAAAAGCGATTCGTCAGAACAATCCAAACTAACAGACTTCCACGCTTGTGACAAAGCAGAAAAATCTCCAGAGACAATGGCGGAGGGAGCTAGCGGTGGAGCGGTGACTGCTGAGGAGGGTACGAGTGCGGTGCTTGCTGCCATCAGCTCCACGAGAGCAGACTTTTCGTCTAAATTTGATGGGATTATAGCAGCGATAGAAGGAATGAGAAAAGAAATAAGCGACTGTATGGAGCGAGTATCGCAGGCGGAGCTCCGAATCTGAAGCGCTGAAGATGACGTCACCAGCCTACAATCAAAGATGCAAACATTGGAATTAAAAAATAAACGTCTGGAAGATAATGTCCTGGACTTAGAATCCTGATCACGAAGGAATAATTTGAGGCTGGTGGGCCTCCCGGAGGGAGCGGAGGGACGGGATCCATGTTCCTTTTTGGAAAAGTGGATTCCAGAAGCGCTGAACAACGCGGATCTGCAGTCATCGGTTGTCTTAGAGAGCGCTCACCGAATCAGCCCACCGAGAGATAATAAGACACCACCGGGGACGCTGATTATGAAGTTCCTCAGCTACAGAGACAAGATGACGGTCACCAACGCAGCGCGAGCTAAAGGAGAAATTAAATACCAGGATCAACAGGTGCGGTTCTACCCAGATTTGGCCACAGGAATTCAACAATTAAGGAAACAGTTCGACCCCGCCCGTAAAGAGCTGCGCAACCTCGGGATTCGTCACGGAGTGATTCATCCGGCAAGACTGCTGGTCACATATAAAGGGAGAACCCATATCTTCAAGACCCCTCAGGAGGTGCAGGAGCTCATCAAGCAGATCCAAGAGGAGACTGGTGGGAGCTAAGCATGAACATGATACAAAGGTAGAATATTTAAGCATTTGTACAGGCATCTGATTGATCTGAAACATATAACATGTCTACAAAATACAGATTGTATTATATATAAAAAAAAAAGCTATGATGTACAAAGTTGCTATAAAATTTTGAAGTTATGTTGGAAAAACTGCAGAAGAGAGTTAATGTCATGTCATTAAAGGTAGTAGAGTCAGGGTGATTGAGAGGAGAAAGAGAGAGTGGTTTGACTGATCCTCGCAGGTGTGGAACAGTCACTAGCTATAACGGGAGACGGAATTTTTTTTTTGATTTTGGGGGGATTACCACGAATGTGGACCGGAGTGGTGGCTCAGTTGGTAGAGCATCCGCCCCACACCCGGGAGGCAGGGGTTCAAATCCCGGCCGGGTCATACCAAAGACCATATAAAAATGGTGCTTTCTGCCTTCTAGCGTGGTGCTCCGCATAATGGAATGGGGAAAGTAAAGTTACACACAGAGCTACCAGAAGACTGACCCCCCGCTGTAGCTTTCACTGCTTACAGTAGCTGTGTGGCCTAGGGTCAGAGAAACGGAGATAGGCGCCGCCCACATACACCAACCTGGTGTGAAGGGAATTAACTAACTAACCTAACTAACCACGAATGTGGGGAAAGGGAATTTGTTTTTGTGTAGTTTGTAGGATGAATGTTCAACCATCCATGTTTTTGCTTCTCTGTATGAGCATGTTTATATTGCAAGGTAATCTCAAACTCCTTATTGATCATAGATCAAAGCGTTAATCTTAATTTAACTTCATGGAATTGCAGAGGTCTACAAAATCTAAAAAAACTTAAACAAGTTATGAATAAAATAAAAGACATAGATTCAAAAATTGTGTTTTTACAAGAAACTCATCTAATAGAGGAGGATGTAAAAAGAATTAGGAGAAGATGGCAGGGAAATGTGTTCACCTCATCATTTTCATCCCAAGCCTGGGGAGTTATGATTCTCATACATAAAACAGTCCCATTTCAAGTGAAAAATGTAATTGGAGACAAATTAGGAAGATATCTAATCATCCAAGGATCTTTGTTATTAGAAAATATAAATCTGGTGAACGTATACGGTCCCAATATAGACGATCAAAACTTCTTTGTTAATTTATTTCTTATTTTATCATCACTTACAGAGCAACATATAATAGCAGGGGATTTTAATTGTGCATTGAATCCCAGTATAGATAGATCAACAGGACTGGACTGTACGCACAATGGATGCAGGATGACCATTAATCATTTTATGAAAGAAATGAGATTGCTAGATATATGGAGAGAAATGAAACCACAAGTCAAAACCTATTCTTGTTATTCTAATACCTATAAGACATTCTCACGTATTGACTATTTTTTGATCTCCACAGAATTAAGGTCCAAGATTCAAAACTGTTTCTATGATAACATTGTGATCTCTGATCATGCACCCTGCTGTCTAATATATGTAGATAAGAAATTGACAAAGGATCCAGGTAGGTGGCATTTTCAGCATAAATGGCTTCAGGATGAGGAATTTGTTAAGTACATAGAAAAACAGATGAGTTCTTTGATATTAATACTACACAAACATCAGCATGTATAAAGTGGGAGGCTTTCAAAGCTTTTATAAGGGGGCATATTATTAGTTATACAGGTTCAAAATCTAAGAAGACTCAAGAGGAGAGAGTCCAATTGGAACGTAAAATAAAAATTCTTCAAGAAAAAGTGTATGCAGGAAGTAACCCAAAGTTAGAGAACGAATTACTGATTCTGAGAGCTGAATATGACAAAAAATCAGTGAATAGAGCTGCCTCGAGTCTTCTAAGATTGAAGCAAACTTTTTATGAACAAGGTGAAAAACCAGGGAAATTATTGGCATGGCAGATTAAACAATTAGAATTTAAAACACCAATTACCAGTATTATAAGTAACGGACAGGCAGTTGTAGATCCTTTAGAAATTAATAATGCCTTTAGAGATTATTATGAAAAACTATATGATACAAAAAATGAAACTGACTTAACAAAACTAAATGGGTTTTTGGATGGATTATCTATACTGTGTATTCCAAATGAAAACAGGGAGATACTGGAGTCTAAAATTAGTCAAGAAGAAGTTGGGCTAGCCATTGATAATATGAAATCAGGAAAAAGAGCAGGACCAGATGGTCTTCCAGTTGACCTCTATAAAAAAAAATTAAGAATAAATTAATAAAACCACTTTTGAAAATGGTTTTAGAAGCATTTCAAAATAGTAATTTACCACCATACATGAATAATGCCTTAATTATACTGTTGCCAAAACCAGGTAAACCCTCTAATAAATGTGAAAACATGAAACCAATAAGCCTATTAAATGCTGACCTTAAGATAATCTGTAAAATTTTAGCAAGACAACTACAAGAAATATTACCAAATATTATTAACCGAGATCAGAATGGCTTTATAATGGGAAGACAAGGCTTCCATAATGTAAGAAAACTATTTAATATTATTTATTCCAATAAAGAAGCACCGGATACAGCTCTCCTATCATTGGACAACGAAAAGGTGTTTGATAGAGTCGAATGGCCCTATCTTTTTGAAGTCCTACAAAGGTTTGGACTTGGAAATAATTTTATAAAATGGGTTCAGATAATATACAATAATGCTACAGCAGAAATCCTAACAAACAGCAATATCTCAAAATCAATAAAAATCAATAGAGGATGTCAACAAGGCTGTCCACTTTCACCTTTATTGCTTACTATGGCAATTGAGCCTTTAGCGATGGCAGTACGTTTACATCCACAAATATATGGAATTAAAGTAGGACCAACAGAACATAAAATCTCCCTGTATGCCGATGACATAATTTTGTTTATGTCGAATTTTAAAAAATCAATTCCGACCTTGTTAAATTTAATAAATAACTTCGGGGAAATATCAGGATATAAAATAAATAAAACTAAATCTTCAATATTAATGCTAAATGAGACCCAGAGAATTTACCCAGCGCCTGAGGTAAATCAATTCAATGTTGCAAATCAGTTTAAATATTTAGGAATTCAAATTGTGCCTAAGCTAGAATCAGTCGCCAGTGCCAACTATGAAGCCTTAATGACAGATATTAATGAGATACTTCAGAGATGGATGTCACTACCAATGTCGATGATCGGGAGAATTAATATACTTAAAAGTAATATCTTACCCAAAATACTTTATTTATTTCAATACATTCCTTTACCACCACCTTCAGATCTATTCTTAAGAATTAAAAAAAAGTTAGTGGAATTTATATGGAACAATAGGAAGGCTAGATTACGTCTGTCCTTACTATATTTACCAATTGATCGTGGAGGTCTGAAATGTCCAAACTTTATGTTGTATTACTGGTCAGCACAACTGAGGTCTATGACATATTATTTTTCATCAAATGATCTCCCTCACTGGACTGAAATGGAATCATACAATTTACCTTTACCTCTTCCCTTATTCATTTACTCAGACTCGGCTAAAAAATTACAGAAACAAGTTAAAAATCCAATTGTAAAGCATATGATCAAAATATGGTGTGAAACCAAAAAATATTTAAAAGAACCACACTTATTGTCACAATTTAGCCCAATATGGGGTAATCAATATTTTACACCAGGGAGAGCGGATGCTGTATTTAAAGTATGGAATTTAAAAGGGATTCAAAAGATTCAAGACTTATATTTGTCACATTCAGATAACATAATGTCTTTTGAAGAACTGAGGATCAAATTAAATCTTAATAGAACACATTTTTTTAAATATCTTCAGCTTAGGAATTTTATTTGATCAAATCAAAATAATGCTCTCACCCGACCTACTTATTCATCCTTGGAAAAAATTTTGACAAAAGATAGTAAGAGAAAGGGTATTATTTCAGAGTTTTATAACTCATTGACACTATCCTCAAGTGAAAACTCACAGAAAAGACTGAATTATTGGAAAGAAGACCTGCAAATTGAAATTTCAGAGGAACAATGGGAATTGGCTTGTACAGAAGCTCAAACCAAATCAATAAATGTACGTCTTAAATTGATACATTTTAAATGGTTAATGCGGATGTATGTTACACCAGTGGAGTTAAATAGATATAACAAAAACATACCAGATACATGCACAAAATGTATGGAAAGTAAAGGAACCCTATTTCACTGTTTATGGGAATGTAGAAAAATTAGAATGTTTTGGGAAGAGGTGAGGGTAACAATTGAAAAAATAATTTCAAAACAATTCACATTGAACCCTAAACTGTTTTTGTTGGATCTGTATCCAGAAAAGCATAACTTTAATAAGAGTGAAAGAGCATTCATAGACCTCAGTTTGCTTAATGCCAAAAAATGTATTGCACTACTGTGGAAAAAGACTCATAGACCAGAAGTGACTCAGTGGTTAAGACAGATGGTAACAAACCTTCCACTAGAAAGAATAACATACATACTGAAATCAAAGGAAAATGTGTTTGAGAATATATGGAGACCTTTCATTGATTATGTAAAGAAATTAAACATAACTTATGAAGAATAAGGTGAATGATGTGTGTGGACCTTACAAATTCCAAATTGGTGAATGTATAATATGTATACTTATGTAATAGATTACCTAGACTAAACAGAGGAGCATTGTTGATGACTTGCCTTTGTTAGTGGTGTTGGTGTTTTTAGTACATTTTTTTTTTTAGTTAGTGGTTTTTTTTTCTAAATTACTTTAGTGTTAGTGATTGATTGTTTGTGCCATGTTTGTAAAAAAAAAGGTTCAATAAAAAATATTGTGGAAAAAAAATAATGACTAAGTAACAGAACTACTGACCACTATGAGCACATGTTAAACCAACACACAGGAAAGTAACCACACAACACAGGAAAAATGCAGGAAATACTCAAACATAAATTACAATCCTGAGCACTGTGACACACCGCGCTCAGCCTCGTGACAGAGCCTCCCCTCCTTAAGGAATGGATTGCAGACACCCCAAGGTAACACCAAAGAAAAAGAAAGACCCCCCCCCCCCCCCAACAGGAGAAACATAATGGTCCAACCCGGGAGGGGGGTGGGGTAACCAGGCTAGGAGGGACCCAAAAAAACAGTCAAAAAACAAAACCTGCTCGGGACCCACACCCACGCAAAACCCAGGCACTTAGGCCCCCTGGACTGGAGAGCTGGACAGTTCAGGTGGCTGGCTAAAGTCCCAGACCTGGCAGATGATGTGGTGGAACGAGTCGGGTGGCGTACCGGGGAATGTGGGCCACCCAACCCAGCAGCACAGTCTGTCAGGTGGTCTGCCAGAGTTCTTAAGCCACCTAAACAGAAAGGGTGGCCCAGGGGGCAGCTGCCCTATGGGGAAGACCAGTGATGAAATGGATGGAGGAGCAGGAGAAACCATGACGCGTCAGGTGGGAGAGAGGGAACCACGACGGACCCGGGCAAAGGAGAGGGGACCATGACGGCCTTGGGCAGAGAAGAGGGGACCACAATTGCCTCGGGCAGATGAGAGGGGACCACAACGGCCTTGCGCAGAGGAGAGGGGACCACAACGGCCTTGGGCAGAGGAGAGAGGACCACGACGGCATCGGGCAGAGGAGAGGGGACCACGACGGCATCGGGCAGAGGAGAGGGGACCACGACGGCATCGGGCAGAGGAGAGGGGACCACGACGGAGTCTGGCAGAGGAGAGGGGACCACGACGGCATCTGGCAGAGGAGAGGGGACCACAACAGCCTTGGGCAGAGGAGAGAGGACCATGACGGCATCGGGCAGAGGAGAGGGGACCACGACGGCATCGGGCAGAGGAGAGGGGACCACGACGGAGTCTGGCAGAGGAGAGGGGACCACGACGGCATCTGGCAGAGGAGAGGGGACCACAATGGCGTCAGGCAGAGGAGAGGGGACCCTGACACTGCCCTGTAGCACCCTCAGTGGTCCCGGACTGGGACATCACATTACCCACAGTGGCCCTGGGCTGGAGCACAACAGCACCCGCGGTGGCTCCAGGCTGGAGCGAGGCTGCACCAGTGGTAGCCCCGGACTGGGCCAGAGCTGCACCCACAGTGGACCCAGACTGGGCTAGAGCTGCACCCACGGTGGACCTGGACTGGGCCAGAGCTGCACCCACGGTGGACCTGGACTGGGCCAGAGCTGCAACCACAGTGGCCCCTGGCTTGGAGCTTAACGTCCACGGCGGCCCCACACTGGAGCACAGCACCCAAGTTGGTTTCAGGCTGCGGCGCAGCACCCATGACGGTCCCCAACTAGAACACAGCACCCATAGAAACCTGGACTGAGGAGGAGCTGCACCCACGGAGGTCCCGGGCTGGGACAGAGCCCCCACAATGACCATAGCTGACAGGAAAGCAGCACCCTCGGAGGCCCTGGCCTGGGACGGAGCACCCGTGAAGACCTCAACCGGAGGAAGAGCTGTACCCGCGGAGGACCCGGACTGGGACGGAACACCCGCAACGACCTCAGCTAATGGGGAAGCAGCACCCTCAGAGGCCTCGGGCTGGGACGGAGTACCCGCAAAGACCTCATCCGGAGTGGGAGCAGCACCCATAGAGGTCCCGGGCTGGGACGGAGCCCCCACGATGACCACAGCTGACAGGAAAGCAGCACCCTCGGAGGCCTCGGTCTGGGATGGAGCACCCACGAAGACCTCAAACGGAGAAAGAGCTGCACCCACGGAGGTCCCGGGCTGGGACGGAGCACCCTCGAAGACCTCGGCCAGAGGGGGAGCAGCACCCATGGAGGTCCTGGGCTGGGATGGGGCACCCACGACAACCTCAGCTAATGGGGAAGCAGCACCCTCGAAGGCCCCGGGCTGGGACGGAGCACCCGTGAAGACCTCAACCGGAGGGGGAGCAGCACCCAAGGAGGTTCCAGGCTGGGGCAGAGCCCCCACAATGACCACAGCTGATGGGAAAGCAGCACCCTCGGAGGCCCCAGCCTGGGACGGAGCACCCGCGAAGACCTCAACCGGAGGAAGAGCTGCACCGGCAGAGGTCCCGGGCTGGGACGGAGCACCCGCGAAGACCTCAACCAGAGGGGGATCAGCACCCACGGAGGTTCCGGGCTAGGACGGAACACCCGCAATGACCTCAGCTGAAGGGAGAGCAGCACCCGCAGAGGCCCTGGGCTGGGACGGAGCACCCACGACAACCTCAGCAGGAGGAGCTAGACCCACGAAGATCTTCGGCGGCAAAACTGAACCCACGGAGACCTCTGGGGAAGCTGGACAAACCTCGGTAATCCTGGGAAAAGGCTCAGACAAGATGGGCAGAGACACAGGGTCACCGGCGGCAATGGAGCCTGGCAAGGTGAGCTCAGGTGCAGCTGACGACTGCACTTGACTCTCCCCACTAAGAGTCAGGCAAGATCTCTCCAAAATAGAGACAGAGAAAACAAAGAAGAGCACTTGCCTGAGCTAAAGCTCCACCGCCATCCAGGACTCCGTCGATCCAGGAGACGATGTCTCGGGGTTGGTCCTCTGGAGGTCTAGCTTCAACTCTGTTGCGGTGGCCCCTACAGCAGGCATGGTGGTAGGTGCAGTCCCGGGATCTCCCAGTGAAGCGACCAATGCAGGTGGCTCGTCCGACGTGGATACAGGGGGTCAGTTCCCTGCTGGCGCTGGATTCTACTCAGCTGAAGCCTGGGGACGCTCAGTCATCAGTGCAGGCTCCGAATCGCTGGCAGCGCTCTCCCTCCATCCAAACCATGGCTGAGGGGCTGGTACCAGGTCCTCCAGGACTGCAGGCTCCTCCATCGCCCAGTGGCTCAACCCTGGGACCAGTGGACACTCGGGGAAAATAGGAGCTGGCACGGAGAGAGCAGGTAAGATGGTGTGGGCTGCAGCAGGTGGTGAGGACTCAGGGGACTGCAAAAACTGAGCTGCACTACAAGGAATCAGGCAAGGCATATCATCATAAAATGTTGGAAAATGAAAAGACACTTGCCTGAGTTCCTGGGGCACGATGTTCTCTGCTGCAGCAGGTGTAGGATCAACCCTCTCCGTGACTTCAGTAGAAGAAGGCCTCCCAGAGGAAGGTTGAGGAGCTGCCACTGCAGCCACAGCGACAGGCGGAGCCAGAGATGGAACAGTCGGACCCTCAGCAGCGGGAGGATATGTCGAGGAGAAGGGAGTCACAGCAGCAAAGGAGGACGAGGAGGCTGATGGGACAGCTGGCAAAGGCAAACGAGAAGGAGGAACTGCTGCAGGAATTGTCTGGCTCGGCGTGGGAGAAACTGCTGCCTGAGAGGTGTGGGTGTTCCTCCGGTGGTCCGAAGCTGGGTGGCGGCGTCTTGGAGCCGGCGGAGCAGGAGCAAGAATGGGAGAACTGGAAGTGGAGCAGGACGTCTGCTGCTGAGCGTGCCTCCGTGTCGGCTTCGGGCTTGCTGGAGGCGGCTCTTACGTCAACCCGGGGAAAGACTGCTGCAGGATGGAGACCGTAGCCAGCAACTCCGTGAACTGGGGAAACCTCCACAACGCAGGGTGCACCTTGACAATACCGATCACCACATCCACACTCTCCCAGATCTTCTTAGGACTGCAGGAGGTGAGAGCTTCATCCACAAAGCCTTGGATGAACTCAGTGGCCCACTGCTCCTCCACACTCAGGGACCCCACTGCCGATCTCCCTTTGTTTGCTGGCAGTCGGCGTGCTGGGGACATGATGGGAGCTCCAAAAAACAGGTGAGTGAAAAAACAGAAAAACATAAACCACAGCAACTGGGTCACTAACTAGCTGGAGTCTACTGTCATGTATTGCCCCTTGGGGCAGAGAGGAGAGGCCCAAACATTGAACTGTAGTTTGTGATATTTATTGAAGAAACACAAAAGGTCCAAACAGTGCACAAAAAACCCCAAACAGTGCATAAAGAAAACTTACAAGCTGAGACGGAAAATGAGTAGTTAGGATGAATTCAGGAATAAACGTCAGAATGGGAGTAGGGTTCTGACACAAGACTCTTTTAGACCCCAGCAATGAGGGAGAGAAACAACAGTCCTTAAATAGCCAGAAACAAATGATCACAAATGATAGCAGGTGTGGGTCACATGAGCGTGCAGGTTGACCTAATTACTAGACAGCTCACAGCTGTGACGACTAATGAAGTGAAACAAAATAAGCAGCCAATGCGAGATGATAACCAAGTGGGAGTGTCTGGAAGAGGAAGTAGAGAACTTGTGTCACAAACGAACAAAATATAAACACTAAGCTACAGAAACTGACAGAATAATAACAATATTAAGGACATGACTAAATAACAGAACAACTGACCACTATGAACACATCTTAAACCAACACACAGGAAAATAACCACACAACACAGAAAAAATACAGGAAATACTCAAACATAAATTAAGAGCCTGAGCATGGTCACACATCACGCTCAGCCTCGTGACAGTAAGTTAATGAATGGCCGTTATTTTGGCCATTTTACCATTTAAGTTAACAGGTAGATTCTGTAGTCTGTGATCTTGTTTTATTTCACTTGTTTTTTTTCTTTTTTATGTGCAGTGAAAACTCATAAACCTGCAATTGTTATTAGCCTGTGCTAGCTCAACTAGCTAGCCTGGTCAGCCCTTATTTCAAAAATCTGTTGTACAGTTATTGGGTGAAGACACTTTCTGAGAGACATTAGAGATGGGTAGTAGCATTACGTGATGGGACATAACATGAAAACCTGTAACAGAGCAGATGAGACTTATTATCTTGTTCACAGCAATTGTAGTAGTATGAGCATCATAACTGCAGGAGGGATCAGGTCAAGTGGACCCCTGACCAAGTGAGTACCCCAAGTGGACCCCAGGATGTACAAGTACATTTTCAATCCAGTAATTTAAAAAGTGATTCATAATTTCCTGAAGCTTCATTCAGAACATAATAGTCACCAAGAAGTGTAAACGAATATATATGTACATATATACAGTATACAGTATACATATACTGTATGTATTAAAAGACCCAGAGAAGGTTTTGGCTCCATTTCTGCTTTCAAAAGGCTTCTCTTTTCCACTGCTACTGCTCATCACAGCTGGCTCCCCCCAGATAAAAATCCACAGAATAGGTATGTGGGACCATAATGTTCTGAATGAGGCTTTAGAAAATTGTGAATCAATTTGTAAATCACTAGACTGAAAATGTATTTGTACACATACAGATTGGATCCTGGGGTCCACCTGGGGTGCTTACTTGGTCAGGGGTCCACTTGACCTGTATCCGTTGTAGACAGTACCACGGCCGCTAGCCTATGTTGCTTAAATGACACACCCACTGTGTCAAGGCTACCCTTCATAGAGGAGGAGATGATGAGGGAACCATAGTCATATAGTATGATAGTTGTGACACACTTTGAACTCACCACTGCCTGGTCACGTGGTTCATGAAGCTCAAAAATAGTTCCAAACAATGACCTTTCTATAATGGTGTGTGAATGACAGCTGTGACGATCTGCGGCATAAAAAACATTTTTTTAGCCACATAAGGCAAATATTCAAAATACCTATCAGTAGGTATATTATTAAACTTATAATGAACAAATTTAACTGTATTATAATACAAACAAGCAACATTAACATTAACATTTTTCTGCCAGAATTGTGTATTTTTTTCCTTTTAAATATACTACCTTTTTTATTCTAAATTTTACTTTTTTGCATAGATTTGCTACTTTTTCCTCATAATATTGTATTTTTCTGTCTCATAACTCTGATTTTCATTGTACATTTGAGACTATTTTCAAATTGAAATGTGGCTGTTTTTTAGTTTTTCAAAAAATCAGTTTTTTCTTACAGATTTATGTATTTCTATACTAAATTTCAAAGTTTTTTCATTCTAGCTTTTTATGCACATATTTGTGAACTATTTTGGAAACGTTACATTTTTCTCTGAAAAGTTTAAACATGAGGAAAAAATACAAACTACACACGTGTACTCTGTAAAACAATTAAATTCATATACATCCATCCATCCATCCATCCATCCATCCATCTTCTACCGCTTTTCCGGAGGTCCGGGTCGCGGAGGCAGCAGTTCAAGCAGAGAAGCCCAGACTTCCCTCTCCCCAGCCACCTGCTCCAGCTCTTCAGAGGGGATACCAAGGCGTTCCCAGACTAGCTGGGAGACATAGTCTCTCCACCGAGTCCTGGGTCTGCCCCGGGGTCTCCTCCCAGTGGGACGTGCCTGAAACACCTCAAGTGGGAGGCGTCCAGGAGGCATCCTAATCAGATGCCCATACCACCTCAACTGACTCCTTTCAATGTGGAGGAGCAGCGGTTCTACTCTGAGCCTCTCCCGGATGACTGAGCTCCTCACCCTATCTCTGAGGGTGAGTCCAGCAATCCTACGGAGAAAGCTCATTTCAGCCGCTTGTATCCGCGATCTCGTTCTTTCGGTCATTACCCAAAGCTCGTGACCATAGGTGAGAGTAGGAACGTAGATTGACTGGTAAATCGACAGCTTTGCCTTAGAACTAAGCTCCCTCTTCACCACAACAGACCGGTACAACGTCCGCATCACTGCAGATGCTGCTCCAATCCGTCTGTCGATCTCTCGCTCCATTTTCCCCTCACTCGTGAACAAGACCCCAAGATACTTAAACTCCTCCACTTGGGGCAGGAGCCTGTCCCCAACCCGGAGAGGACAATCCACCTTTTTCCGGCTGAGGACCATGGACTCGGACTTGGAGGTGCTGATTCTCATCCCAGCCGCTTCACACTCAGCGGCAAACCGTCCCAGCAAGAGCTGTAGGTCATTGCTGGATGAAGCCAACAGGACAACATCATCTGCAAACAACAGAGATGAGATCCTGTGGTCACCAAGCATGACACCCTCCATTCCCTGGCTGCGCCTAGAAATCCTGTCCATAAAAATTATGAACAGGACCGGTGACAAAGGGCAGCCCTGGCGGAGTCCAACTCTCACTGGGAATGACTCCGACCGAGTGTTGGCAATGCGAACTAAACTCTCACAACGGTCGTACAGAGACCGAATAGCTCGTAACAACAAGCCCGATACCCCATACTCCCGAAGCACCCCCCACAAAAATCCACGAGGGACGCGGTCAAATGCCTTCTCCAAGTCCACAAAACACATGTAAACTGGTTGGGCAAACTCCCACGAACCCTCAAGAATTCCCGAGAGGGTAAAGAGCTGGTCCGATGTGCCACGGCCAGGACGAAAACCACATTGCTCCTCCTGAATCCGAGGTTCGACCAACGGCCGGACTCTCCTCTCCAGTACCTTGGCATAGACCTTCCCAGGGAGGCTGAGGAGTGTGATCCCTCTAAAGTTGGAGCACACCCTCCGGTCCCCTTTTTTGAAGAGAGGAACCACCACCCCGGTTTGCCATGCCAAAGGCACTGCCCCCGACCTCCACGCAATGTTGCAGAGGCGTGTCAACCATGACAACCCAACAACATCAATTCATATACAGACAGTCATAAATAAAATGAATTTCCTGAACCACAATAGAATTACAAAGGATAGAAAATATATTCTGTTAATAGTTCAGTTAGTTTTTTTATTAATTTCAAGTGAGCCATTTTATAAAATTGAGTATTTCACATTTGTAAATATGACAATTGTTTATAGAATGTTTGTTTTTAACATTCAACTCTTTACCAACTTAAGATAATTGCTTATTTTCAAATGTATTGAAAAATTAAACCAGTCTATATCCCAAGTGTCTTTCACCCCATGTTTCTCCCAACAATTTCTTCAAATAAGTACAGAATATTTTCAACACAACAGAATGATAAAATATTAAAATTGCTAATTTATGAATGTTAAATAACACTGCCACCACCAGGTGCTAATTTATGAATATTAATGTTAATATTAATGTATGCTAATTTCCATCCATCTATCCATCCATCCATCTTCTACTGCTTTTCCGGGGGTCCGGGTCGCGGAAGCAGCAGTTCAAGCAGAGAAGCCCAGACTTCCCTCTCCCCAGCCACCTGCTCCAGCTCTTCAGAGAGGATACCAAGGCATTGCCAGACCAGCTGGGAGACGTAGTCTCTCCAGCAAGTCCTGGGTCTGCCCCGGGGTCTCTTCCCAGAGGGACGTCCAGGAGGGCGTCCAGGAGGCATCCTGATCAAATGCCCATACCTCCTCAACTGGCTCCTTTCAATGTGGAGGAGCAGCGGTTCTACTCTGAGCCTCTCCCGGATGACTGAGCTCCTCACCCTATCTCTGAGGGTGAGTCCAGCGATCCTACAAAGAAAGCTCCTTTCAGCCACTTGTATCCGCGATATCATTCTTTCGGTCATTACCCAAAGCTCGTAACCATAGGTGAGGGTAGGAACGTAGACTGACTGGTAAATCGACAGCTTTGCCTTAGAGTTCAGCTTCCTCTTCACCACAACAGACCGGTACAATGTCCGCATCACTGCAGATGCTGCTCCGATCCGTCTGTCAATCTCTCGCTCCATTCTCCCCTCACTCGTGAACAAGACCCCAAGATACTTAAACTCCTCCACTATGGGCAGGAGCCTGTCCCAAACCCAGAGAGGACAATCCACCTTTTTCCGGCTGAGGACCATGGACTCGGACTTGGAGGTACTGATTCTCATCCCAGCTGCTTCACACTCAGCAGCAAACAGTCCCCGTAAGAACTGGAGGTCATTGCTGGATGAAGCCAGCAGGACAATATCATCTGCAAACAACAGAGATGAGATCCTGTGGTCACCAAGCATGACACCCTCCATTCCCTGGCTGCACCTAGAAATCCTGTCCATAAAAATTATGAACAGGATCGGTGACAAAGGGCAGCCCTGGTGGAGTCCAACTCTCACTGGGAATGAGTCCGATCGAGTGTTGGCAATATGAACCAAACTCTCACAACGGTCATACAGAGACCGAATAGCTCGTAACAACAAGCCCGATACCCCATACTCCCAAAGCACCCCCCCACAAAAAACCACTAGGGACGCGGTCGAATGCCTTCTCCAAGTCCACAAAACACATGTAAACTGGTTGAGCAAACTCCCACAAATCCTTGATGATTCTCAAGAGGGTAAAGAGCTGGTCTGATGTGCCACGGCCAGGACAAAAACCACATTGCTCCTCCTGAACCTGAGGTTTGACCAACAGCTGGACTCTCCTCTCCAGTACCTTGGCATTGACCTTCCCAGGGAGGCTGAGGAATGTGATCCTCTAAAGTAGGAGCACACCCTCTGGTCCCCTTTTTTGAAGAGAGGAACCACCACCCCAGTTTGCCATGCCAAAGGCACTGCCCCCGACCTCCACGCAATGTTGCAGAGGTGTGTCAACCATGACAGCCCTACAACATCCAAGGCCTTGAGGTACTCAGGGCAAATCTCGTCCACCCCCAGGGTCCGGCCACCAAAGAGATTTTTAACCACCTTGACGACCTCAGCCCCTGTGATAGGCGAGTCATCCGCCTCGTCCACAAGCCCTGCTTCCTCTGTGGAAGGTGTGTCAGTGGGATTGAGGAGATCCTCAAAGTATTCCTTCCACTGCCCGACAATATTACCAGTCGAAGTCAGCAGTGCCCCATCCGCACCATACACAGTGTGGACAGGGAGCTGCTTCCCCCTCCTGAGCCGTCGGACAGTTTGCCAGAATCTCTTCAACGCCGACCGGAAGTCTTGTTCCATGGCCTCACCGAACTCCTCCCATACCCGCGTTTTTGATTCAGCAACCACCTGAGCTGCACTCCGCTTGGCCTGCAGATGCACCTCAGCTGCTTCGAGAGTCCCACAAGCCAACCACGCGTGATAGGACTCCTTCTTCAGCTTGATATCCCCACTCACCACTGGTGTCCACCACTTGGTTCGGGGGTTGCCACCACGAGATGCCCCAACGACCTTGCGGCCTCAGCTCTGAGCCGCCGCTTCAACAATGGAGATGGAGAACATGGCCCATTCAGACTCCATGTCACCAGACTCCCTCGGAATGTGGTTGAAGTTCTTCCGGAGGTGGGAGTTTGAAGACCTCCTGGACAGGGGCCTCAGTCAGACATTCCCAGCACACCCTCACTATACGTTTGGGTCTACCAGGTCTGAATGGCTTCCTCCCCTGCCATCGGATTCAACTCACCACCAGGTGGTTATCAGTTGACAGCTCTGCATCTCTCTTTACCCGAGTGTCCAAGACATACGGTCCCAGGTCTGATGACACCATAACAAAATCGATCATCGACCTGCGACCTAGGGTGCCCTGGTGCCAGGTGCACATATGGACACCCTTATGCTAGAACATGGTGTTCGTTATGGACAAACTGTGGTTAGCACAAAAGTCCAATAACTGAACACCACTCGGGTTCAGATCGGGCAGGCCGTTCCTCCCAATCACCCCCTTCCAGGTTTCACTGTCGTTGCCCTCATGTGCATTGAAGTCCCCCAGTAGGACAATGGAGTCTCCAGAGAATCAGAATCAGAATCAGAATCAGATTTATTGCCATTGTTCATGTAGTACACAAACAAGGAATTTGTCTCGGTGCAATGCTGCAACATTAAACATGGAGTAGCACTAAAGATAAAAATAAAAAACTATGCATGCAATAAAATGTAGAATATGAATGAGTAATACTAATCTATGCAATTTAACATATATTAACAAGCAGCAGATATTGTGAAGTTCCACATAGTGCAGTCGGTAGTGCAAAAGAAAACAGTGATAATTATCATGAGTCCGGTTGAGCTGCTGTACGTAGTGCACGAGAGTCTAATAAGTCACTTAGTGTTCAGCAGTCTGATGGCAGAGGGGAAGAAGCTGTTCATGTAGCGGGAGGTTTTAGTCTAAGAGGAGCACTCTCCAGCATCCCAATCAGACACTCCAAAAAGGGTGGGTACTCTGAACCATCATTTGATGCATAGGCACAAATGATGGTCAAGACCTGTTTCCCAGCCCGAAGGCGCAGGGAAACAACCCTTTCTTCCACCGGGGAAAACTCCAATATAGAGGCAGCAAGGTGGGGGGATACATGAATACCCACCCCTGCTCATCGGCTCTTACCCAGGGCAACTCCAGAGTAGGCCAAGCTCCAGCCCCTCTCCAGGAGACTGGCTCTGGAACCAGAGCTGTGTGTTGAGGTGAGGCCGACTATATCTAGCCGGTATCTCTCAACTTCATGCACCAGCTCAGGCTCCTTCCCCACCAGAGAGGTGACATTCCACGTCCCAAAAGCCAGTTTAGGAAGCTTGGGATCAGACCCCCAAGGTCTCCGCCTTTGACCACCACCTGATCCACATAGCACCGGACCCCCATGATCCCTCCTGCAGGTGGTGAGCCCAGTGGAGGGGTATGCTAATTTATGAATGTTAAATAACATTGCCACTGATAGTCAGGTTATTAAGTTGAGCTAGCTGCTGTTCACCTGAATCTAGTGTGGAGCAAGCTAATGAGCAAATTTATGAGTTTTTATCAGACATAAACACGAAAAAAGCTGACAAAATAAAACACTATCATAGACCACATAATCTACATGTTAACTTAAGGGGTGAAATGAACAAAGCAACGGCCATTCATTAACTTACCAGGGATTATTAAGCAGACACTCCGGGAAATGAATGGTAGTCTATGGGGAAACTACATTGTTTGGAACTAATCGCTGCTCCATGACCCACATGCCTTCTGCATTCCAAAGTTTCTATTGAAGTCTATCGGAGTGTCGCGACTATCATACTATATGGCTATGGAGGGAACTATATCAGGAGTCTGACCAATTTGTTCTTGAAGATGACCCATCATTATAGCCTAAGCACCTGACAGACACAGTGTTGCTGTTTAGTTCAGAGAGGACCTGTTTAATATTTTTTGTATTTATGCTTATTTTTTTGTGTGATATACATAGTACAGAGCAGGGAGCACAATGGATGCATCTGCAAAATGGACCAGTAGCAGACAGTGAACAGGGCCCTGCTGCCAAATGTGGGTATGTGTAAACAAACAACAGATCTTCCATGGGAATTGTTTTTTTTTAAATAATACACGAGTTTACATTTAATGCATTTGTTAAGATTTGAGGTTAGTATTCCACTTGTAAACTGCTGCAAATGTGCAAACTGTTAACTCCCCACCACCACCACCACAAACGATCGTTGGCCTCATCTCCAATGGAGATGAAGCTGAGTACAGAGGGCTTATCCAGGACTTCGTGGACTGGTGCCATCGGAACTGCCTCCAGATCAACGCGAGGAAAACTAAGGAGCTGGTGGTGGACTGCCGCAGGCATGGGCAGCCCCTCACAGTACCAGTAAATATACAGGGAACAGACATCGAGATGGTGACATCCTATAAGTACCTGGGTATTCATCTGAACAATAAACTAGACTGGTCACACAATACTGATGCACTCTACAAGAAGGGACAGCGCAGGCTGTTCCTGCTGAGGAGACTCAGGTCTTTTGGTGTACAAGGGGCGCTGCTGAAGTCATTCTATGACACGGTGGTGGCATCAGCCATCACTTTTGGAGTGGTCTGCTGGGGCAGTGGCATTACTGCAGCTGATAGGAAGAGACTGAACAAACTGATTAAGAAAGCTAGCTCTGTCCTGGGGCAGCGCCTTGATCCGATGGAGGAGATAGGAGAGAGAAGGACGGTGGCTAAACTGTCATCTCTGCTGGAGTCCGAGTTCCACCCTATGCAGGACATACTGAATGCACTGAGGAGCTCATTTAGCAGCAGACTACATCATCCCAGGTGCACAACCGAGAGGTTTCGTAGGTCCTTCCTACCAACGGCTGTCAGACTGTACAACCTAAGCAGGGCTGCTCGCAGAGATAGCAAAAAAGACGTAACAAACTAATAGTTTTTTGAATGCAAAAGATGCAATAGACTTACACAGTGGTCCTCTCCGGCATACAACTAGGAGCATGCCGGTCGCTATGGAGGGTGAGAGTGTGTATGGGCACATAATCATACCATGCAGGATAGCTGGGTAGACGGTTATGCTGTTTCATTCCATCTAGCGGCAATGCTCTGCACTGTGTGTGTTTATATATTTGCATATTTGTTCCGTCTAGCTGCAATGCTCCGTACTGTGGGTGTTTATATATTTATATATCTACATGTTATTCCATCTAGCTACATTGCTCCGCACTGTGTGTGTTTATATACTTGCATATTTATTCCACCTAGCTGCAATGCTCCGTACTGTGGGTGTTTATATATTTACATATTTATTCCATCTAGCTACAATGCTCTGCACTGTGTGTTCATATATTCATATATTATTCCATCCAGCTACAATGCTCTGCACTGTGTGTCTGTGTGTGTGTGTATATATATATATTTTATAGTAATACGTACATATGTTTATTAGCTGCTCTTGCTTGCTTGTTTTTTTTTTTTTTTTTTTTTTTTTTTTTTTTTTTTTTTTTTTTTTTTCTTGCCTTCTGATTGTTGCTCTGAGTGTTGCTATCCCTGTGCTGTTGCAATCCTGGAATTTCCCCGTTGTGGGACTAATAAAGGCTTATCTTATCTTATCTTATCTTATCTTATTTTTTCAGAAAACCAATGCTAAACATGCCAAACAAATTCTTTTAATTTTTTCCATGTAAATTTTCATCTTTATTCTTCTGAATGGCATTTTCCACAAAATTGTATGACTTTCTCAGTAATCTGCTGTTTTTTCTAGTAACTTTAGCCTTTTTTTCTTATATCATGTGACTTTAAGCTTCTTTGTTTTTCTACAGATGTAATTCCTGATACCTGATTGATATCATCATCTGAAGACTTCTGAGGACAATAAATTTCAGGTAGGATGTCAGTAAGGTCTGATTGAATTCAATTCAATTCAATTCAGCTTTATTTATATAGCGCCACATCACAACAAAGGTCATCTCATAGCACTAGTATGAATGACGTATGAATGAATGAATGAATGAATGAATGAATGAATGAGAATTTTATTCTGTAATGAACATACAATCAAAACAATTAAAAATATGTAGGACACATAAGAATAACCAAAAGGGTATAGGCTGAAGCTAGTACTTATGTAGCACCTACCCTGTTACAATTTTAAAATCAATAACATTAAAATTTAAGTGATACCCAAAAAAGTGAAAAGAAAGCGTAGAACAAAAAAAATGTAGGGCCCCATTTCTGTCTTTGCCTTAGGCCCCAAATGGACTGTCTGCCCCTGTATGGGTCGCTTCTGCCGGCACTCTCATATAGGCAACAGTTAGGAGCTGAGTGCTCATGCATATGTACTGTATTACCATGAGATTGTAATAAAGTTCAGTTCCAGCACTGCATCCTTGTTTGTCTTCATTACCAGGTTTGTCGACATAACATTTGGCGACGAGAATTAACAAACCATGGAAGTGTGCCTAAGACCTCTGAGGCCTTTCCTTGAGTCCCCAGGTGAATTGGCCGTCTCGTGGCCACGTTGGCTGGATGCGTTCGATACCTAAGTTGCAGCATTGGACCTAGGAAAGTTGGATAAAAGAAGGAAGCAGGCACTGCTTGTCCACGACTTGGGCTTAGAAGGTCAGAGAATTTTTCACACGTTTGGTCCGACAGACTCGTATGTACAGTGGTGTAAAAAAGTGTTTGCCCCTTCCTGATTTCTCATTTTTTTGTATGTTTGTCACACTTAAATCTTTCAGATCATCAAACAAATTTAAATATTTGACAAAGACAACACAAGTAAACACAAAATGCAGTTTTTAAATGAAGTTGTGTATTATTAAGGGTGAAAAAAATCCAAACCTACATGGCCCTGTGTGAAAAAGTGATTGCCCCTCCATGTTAAAACATAAATTAACCGTGGTTTATCACATCTTTGGAAAGCTGAGTTCAATTTCTCTAGCCACACCCAGGTGTGATTACTGCCACACCTGTTCTCAATCAAGAAATCACTTAAATAGGGCCTGCCTGACAAAGTGAAGTAGACCAAAAGATCCTCAAAAGCTCGACATCATGCTCCAATCCAAAGAAATTCAGGAACAAATGAGAAACAAAGTAACTGAGAGCTATCAGTGTGGAAAAGGTTATAAAGCCATTTCTAAAGCTTTGGGACTCCAGCGAACCACAGTGACAGCCAGTATCCACAAATGGCAAAAACATGGAACAGTGGTGAACCTTCCCAGGAGTGGCCAGCAGACCAAAATTACCCCAAGAGTGCAGCGACGACTCATCCAAGAGGTCACAAAAGACCCCACAACAACATCCAAAGAACTGCAGGCCTCATTCCAGACTCCACCATAAGAAAGAGACTTCGCAAAAAATGGCCTGCATGGCAGAGTTCCAAGACAAAAAACACTGCTGAGCAAAACGAACATAAAGGTTTGTCTCAGTTTTGCCAGAAAACATCTTGATGATCCCCAAGACTTTTGGAAAATGCTCTGTGGACTGACAATACAAAAGTTGAACTTTTTGGAAGATGTGTGTCCCATTACATTCGGCGTAAAAGTAACACAGCATTTCAGAAAAGGAACATCATACCAACAGTAAAATATGGTGATGGTAGTGTGATAGTCTGGGGCTGTTTTGCTGCTTCAGGACCTGGAAGACTTGCTGTGGTAAATGGAACCATGAATTCTGCTGTCTACCAAAAAATCCTGAAGGAGAATGTCCGGCCATCTGTTCATAACCTCAAGCTGAAGTGCACTTGGGTTCTGCAGCAGGACAATGATCCATAACACACAAGCAAGTTCACCTCTGAATGGCTTGAGAAAAACAAAACGAAGACTTTGGAGTGGCCTAGTCAAAGTCCTGACCTGAATCCAATTGAGATGCTGCAGCATGACCTTAGAAAGGCAGTTCATGTTCAAAAACCCTCCAATGTGGCTGAATTACAACAATTCTGCAAAGATGAGTGGGCCAAAATTCCTCCACAGCGCTGTAAAAGACTCATTGCCAGTTATCACAAATGCTTGGTTGCAGTTGTTGCTGTTAAGGGTGGCCCAACCAGTTATTAGGTTTAGGAGGCAATCACTTTTTCCACACAGGGCTGTGTAGGTTTGGATTTTTTTCCCCTTAATAATAAACACCTTCATTTAAAAAATGCATTTTGTGTTTACCAGTGTTATCTTTGTCTAATATTTACATTTGTTTGATGGCTCCAGCCCCCCCGCAACCCAAAAAGGACTAAGCGGAAGAAGATGGATGGATGGATGGATCAGAAACATTTAAGTATGAAAAACATACAAAAAAATGAGAAATCAGGAAGGGGGCAAACACTTTTTCACACCACTGTAGATGCTGTGGAGCTACTAGCTAGCTACTTTACTATGCCGGACAACATGTTAGCATGCCGTATAAGATTCCGCCAGAGACGACAGGGAATTGGTGAGTCCATCCAAAAATTCATCACTGATTTGAGACAACTGGCTAGCATGTTGTCATGAATTATCTGCCGTTTAGAGGCATAAATAATAAACCCACTCGCAGGAGTACGTTGTGTGCATTTTATTGTGCAGAACAAAAATATAACAGTCCAAATAAACAAGAAACAGGGAGCTGAGGGAGTAAAGGGATACCTCAAGGACGCTCAACAGAACAGGTGAGTAAAAACATGGGGAACATGTTCCGTGGCAGCTGGGGCTGCAGAGGAGGAACAGATAAATGCCCGGGAAAGGAACCACCAGATGTCACTGGTCAGCAGGGGCGAAACAGTTAGTACTCACGCAGCTGGAGCAGTCCGAGTTAATCCATGAAGTCCACAGAGCGAGGAAAACAAGGAGGAGAACTGACAGATGAAGGCTACGCTGGAAATACACCTCAATTACCCGACAATGCACAACAGCGAGCCCAATTCTTAAATACAAGAACACTAATGAGCTGAGTGCATGCCAGTGAGGAGAGAGAGAGCGAGTGTGGAAGAGCGTGAGTGAAAACAGGTGTGCATGAAGCTGTCAGAGCAGCTGAGTGGGTGTGTCAGCGTTGGTATGTGAAGGCAGGAGTAAGCATGAGAGTCTGAGCATGTGGATGGAAATGAATGTGTGTGTGTGTGTGTGTGTGTGTGTGTGTGTGTGTGTGTGTGTGTGTGTGTGTGTGTATGCAAGGAGTGCATGAGAGTGAGAATGAAGGTGGGCAAATAGTAAATAGCAAATAAGTGTGCGTGCACAAACAAGAAGAGGAAAATAACGAAAGACAGCCAGCTGGCACAGACTGGCAAGAGAGAGGGGCGTGGCTGAGCTGTCAACAGCTGAGCAGAGCTCAGAGCCTCCCAGGAGGAGCCTAGAGACAGCTAGGGGGAAAAACACACTCCTGAGAGCACAACAGCCATCATGCCAAGGAGCTGGGCTGGCAGGTCCAGCTCAATCCATGACACGTGCAGATTTGGATGGTTAGAAGACGAGATGGTGCAGGACCAATTGGCCGAGCACACAAACAACCCAAGGCTAAGGGCTAAGGTGGTAATGGCGCCAAATGACATGACGCTAGCTAACACCATCGAGCTAGTCTTCCAATTGGAGTCAGCGGACAGGTGAGCATCGGAACTAGGTGTGCGCCAACAACATCGACAGCTAGGACAGTGTAGGATGAAGTGCCTATAAAAATATTTGTCATAAGGTACAGGAATTATTTATTTTATTTAATAGTGGGTGTGAAAGGGGCCGGAGTTGAACCGTCACTTCTACACCCGCTAAATTAAATAAAAGCACTCGTAAAAGGGGCACCAGTCCTAACGGACAATAAAATTAACTTTAATTTTATTTAATTTTGTACCTTAAATTACTTAATGAATCAGTCTCAAAGTTTCAGTGAGTTTTTGTCCTGCCGTGATTAGGAAACCTGTATATGTGAAAGGAAAACGCTTCTACTGCTCTTATTCACTCTTTTATTAAAATCATTCAGGTTACATGGCATGGCGTTCAAATGATGAATAAACAGATTCAGATGATGACAGCGTAAAATATCACATCAACTGATATTGGGTTCCTGAACATAAAATCCAGCTTTACACCTCTGTAGAACCAAGGAGAAACTAGACTTATGTTTCAACGGTAAATGAGGCTGGAATGTTTTAACAAAACATCGCAATTTTATGGGGAAAATTCATAAGCTAATTATCTAAAAATGACTCCTGAATTAATCTACAAAATTTAAGGGCAGTTACTTAAAAATGACTAAGAGTTTTTGCTTCAGTTTACAGCTCTATCCTGCGGCTGAGAGACTAATTGAGCCCTGAAATACGGGCCATATTCAATTGTAATTTAATTGTTAGGACATCACGTTTTAACCCAGGAAATAGGAGAAATAAGAGTCTCACTCACACAACGGCCGTTGGTCCAAGTTCCGCGGGTCGGTACCGCTGGGTTTTGAAGTTAGGATGTCGGGAGGAAGCGGCTGCTGCGATGCCTCCTAACAGCCTTGGAGGTGATAACTCAGCTGGGGGGCCCTTCAAAGAGACACTTGCAGCCGTGGGTGGTTTGTCTCAGGGCGGCGTGAAAAGTCCTTGGAAAAGAATCCAAATTTTGAGGTCTCTTGTAGTGGGATAGACCAAAAACTGAAACTGAAGGAAAATCTTCTCAGTCTCTGTTCACTTTAACTAGGCAAATTAAAGGTCCACTTTAATGGCGTGAAAAGTCATAAAAAAAAGTGTTAGAAAAACATTTACTAGGATAAGAATGGCTTCTGAGGTGAAGGAAAAAGTTTGAGAATTTGATTCTCTAAAAAGGGACGAGCTCTAAAGAAAAATGGTTCCTCCTCAGTTTCCAGAATATAAGAAAAGACTTGACAAACACACAGAGAATAAAATAAAACTTCACAGGGCCTTGAAACGGTGGAATAAAATCTTCTTCTGAGATCTAGATTACTATTCTGCTTCTTTAATCTTAATTTAGTTCCTAATCTTTCTCAAAATCTCTTTCTTTCTTCTTTCTGTGTTTCTAATTCTTAATTCTATTTCTAGCTAATCTTCCTGCCTGTTCTTTGTCTACCCTTTTTCTACTGTGCTGATCTCCTTCTTTTTCTAACTCTGCTGATCTCTCACTAAACTCAAATCTAACTTCTGTCTTTTAAAGTTACCTCACCGGGTCGTAAAACTGATGATGTAGTCGCAAGACTGACCAATCGGCTTTTTCAGAAGCAGTTTGAAATGGCTGCTATCCAATGTGAGAACACTTCTTTGTTTGAGAGCAGCCAATTAAATGAAGACACCATCCCATGAAATTTCAGAGGGAAAATCAACACTCAGTCAGTTCTTATGAGATAAATGCTCAATATAAAATCTAACTAAATTAAATGACTTGGCTAATATATGGTGATCATGCATTTATACCATTACTCCAATAACACTCATGAATATAACATTTCTTATACATAATTATAATACATGCATTCACATTTAGATCAAGATTAGAACAGCAGAATATGCAGCAAACCATGGTTGGTGATAAAAGAGGGATGATTTTCAGTGTCCTTAGGATCCAGAGGATAAGCTGAAAGAAACTTAATGTTTAGAACAAGTTAAAAGTCATCCTACATACTGAAAACACATTCCGTAGGCATCCGCTAGGAGGTACTGTTGAGCTGTAGATGATTTCCTTTAGTATCTGGGCGAAGACCTGGACAGCATTGGCTATAAACCCGTCAGATTAAGTGGTTTATGACTCTTTTTAAAAACATTGGTTTCCTGTGAAAAGGTACGTTATCAAATGCAGTGTTCACGTTGAGAGGTCTGGTCTCCTGAGTTTTATGTTCCTTTGAGCCTTTAAAAGCAAATTCTGATCCTTACAATCTCTGCAAGAGGCAACTGTTTACATTGGGGTCCTGGGAAAGCAAGCATCTTTGGTCAGGCCTGGAAGAGGCCTGCATGAGTCGACATAAAAGCCAGTGATATTCCTGAGAAGGCAGAAAGGTGATATTCCTGTGTAATGAATAAAATGAAATTCCTGTAAACTGGAGAGAAGTGATCTTCTGTCTCGGTTTTGAGGAGACGATGATGCTACAGTTCCCCCCTTTGTAGCGATGGTGAGCATCGGTCAGCGTCGGTACACACCCATGGCAGCTTCGTCTCCTTGGCAACACTTGACCTAAATACTGGGTTAAAAGGTTTGTGTGATGTCCATACACACTAGTATGCAAACAGTATCTATTACTAAGTACAGATCTTTGACTTTGGTTTACTGGAAGGACTTCCATGAATTTCCAAAAATAATTTGAATATGGACAAATGTAGATTATAAAATTGACTTGGAGTAGTAAGCTAAGGCATAGGTCTTGAAATGACTCAAAAATTCTAGCTACAAAAATAAGTGCGTAGTCCGACATACCTGAGGTAGGAATTTTGGTCTACAATGAAATAGCTATCATAGTTGTTAAAAAAAAATAAAAAAAATAATTTGAATGGGTACAAAAATCAAAATGGAGTGCAAGAGCTATATATAAAAATATAGGTTTGTATATAAGCATGCAAATAACTTCAAAAAATCCTAAAAATAAAGAAAAATAAAAGTCAAAACAAAGAATGCAGACAAAAATGTATTGCTTATCTGAGGTAGATGTTTAGGTTAAGCAATATTGAGTTAATTCAAGGAGGTTCGAACTGAATTGGTTTAGCTGGACTAAACCATGGTTCCACAGAGGTCTTACTCAGAGGGTGTTTGAGACCTTTGTTCTGGAAGACTGAGCGAACATGGAAAGTCATCATTGTTCTTTGAGTGGCAATGAGGAATAACTTTGTGACATCTGAAACAGGGGCAAGAAGCGGTGAAGGCAGACTCGTTGTCAAAGTGTTAGCTGAAAGTCTAATATTTTTAGCTACCTTTCGAAGAAACACAGGCATTAGATGTGGGTGAGCAGGGTCACCCTCTAACATGAAGAGTGACAAGTCCAAGACCTTGTTGAGTTTGAATGAGGCTTTGGAGCAAACATTCAAAACCAACACAGTATCTTGCAAAGTTTTGGTAACAGTTGGTGGTTCAACTATCTGGCATTTCAGTGTAGCGGTGTTAACTGATTTAACAGTAGACGTGCTAAGGCTAGCAAGGGGCCCTAATGATGAGGCCGTGGTTGAGAATCTACTTAAGGATTGTTGACTTCTTGTCTGGGTTCTGTCCAGTTCTAACTGGGTGAAAGTAGGTGAGAGTGCTAGGTAGAGGGCTAAACTGAAAAACAGGAGGGCCATCGTCCTGGCCAACGAATAGGAGTGAGTCATTTTAATCTTGAGCTTCTTGTCAGTTTTCCTTTTCTTGAGGTACCTGAGTGGTAGGTGAAAGTTATTCTTAGAGGTGGAACAACTTTGTTAGAGACTGAGCTCTAAGCTATTAGTGTTTATCTCCTTTAGAGGGTTTTGTGATTATTGACTTAAGCTAGTGATGTTGTTGATTTTGTTTGTACTACTTTGAAATAGTAACTTGATGATACTGAATGAAATTTTGCGGGGTCTTTTAAGGTTAGATTTTAAGGAAGTCAGTTAGTTTGGGTTAACTTTCTCCTTTTGAAGGTTTAATGCAGTTACCTGATTGAGGAAGAGAGATGCGACCGAGAATGTCTGAGGCGGATAGTCAGCTAACAGTTATCTATCGGGCGCAAACAAGATTTAGGTTTGTTTACTGACTTAATGGAACAGTGTTGTCCCCGACAAGTCCCATGGGGTTTTTGTAAGCTTTGATTTGATTACGATGGACCCATTTGGAGATGGGCTCCTGGCGAACTTTGCTTATTTTGATTTGGTAAACGACCGGAGAGAGTTTATCTGTGATCGTGTGTGGACCTGTCCACCTGGGGAGGAACTTCCGAGCGAGTTTTCCTGCTCGTGCGTTGGTCTGTCCTGTCTGAGGAATGGAAGCATAATAGAAAACCTTGTCTCCCACTTGGAGTTCGTCATGTGAGGCTTTCTGATCGTAGTAGGCTTTGCGTCCTTCAGCTGATCGGTCCAAATGTTTTTGGGCAAAGGCAAAAGTCTGTCGGAGATGTTTGGTCAGGTCAGTCATGTACTGGTGAGTAGTGTAAGCTGTAGCAACACTGGCTTCTCCAGGTTGGTAGAGTAAATGCAGGGGCAAAGTCATTTGCCGGCCTGTCATCATTTCAAAAGGTGACACCCCCGTAGCTTCATGGGGTGTGGCTCGGATGGCCATTAAGACCAGCGGGAGTTTTACATCCCAGTCTTTTTGGTGTGGTGAAACATACTTCTTCAGTATATTGATCACAATTCGGTGGGTTCTTTCAACCTGTCCGGAGGATTGTGGGTGGTGGCTAATATGGAAGTTAGCTTTAACTCCCAAGGTTTCCCACAGTTGTCGCATGACTTCGGCGGTGAAATGAGTGCCGCGGTCAGAGTTGATTCGGCTTGGCAGACCAAACCTAGAGAATACGTGGTTCATCAACAAGTAGGCCGTGGTTTCTGCCGTGTCATTAGGAGCAGGCAGGCACTCGACCCATTTGGTGAAAGCACATGTGACTGTGAGGAAGTATTTGTTTCCTCTGGCTGACCGTGGAAGGGGACCTACCCAGTCAATTTGGAGGTCAGACCATGGGAATGAAATGCCTCTTTTCTGTAGGGGTGCTCGATGCATCGGGTTGGTCAGTTGAAACTGGCAACATACGAGACATCCCTTTATGTAGTCGGCTACATCCTTTCGCATGTATGGCCAATATGCCACTTGTTTGAGCGCGTTGTACGTTGCTTTGACGCCTTTGTGTCCTGCAGTTGGGAGATCATGGGCATGAACAATCATCACCCCCCTCTGGTTACGAGGGACCACAAGCGCAGGCGTAGGGAGTTCATCGGAAACATGAACTAGAATGCTATTTCGCAGCTGCAAGGATGATCGTGCGGCAAAAAGTGGCTTCAAGTCTGGAGTGTCAGCGAGATCCGAGTCGGATGGTGCATTAAGTGCAGGATCTGAGATGTATTGTATCATTTTATGGACCGCAGGGTCAAGGTTTTGAAGAGAGATAAGGTCAGCGTCAGTGAAAACAGGGTCAACCGCAAGGGGACCTGTGGTTGGTGTCGTGTCTTGGGACCTGTTAGTCTGGGCCCTAATGACTGCACAGACTGTAGGGGTGGGTGGGTGGGACTGTGAAGTCGGCACCTGAGCAGAATCAAAGGACCAGGGTGTGCCTTGTATGGCTCCTTGTTTTGCAAGTGAGTCCACAAGGTCATTCCATTCTTTGTCCTGACCTGGTGTGCGCGAGTGACCTCTGACCTTTTTCCAGTACACCTGGAGGTTGTTGGAGGTGACCAGGTGATCACATGCCTTGAAAAGGTCTTGATGTTTAACCGGTTTGCGGTTGGAGGTTACAAAACCTTTGGCCTTCCAGCGTGCTAAATGACAAGTGAAAGTGAGGCGTGCATAGTTGGAGTCAGTGCAGATGACCAATGCGCGAATGCCATGGTCTACAGCAAGTTGCAGTGTAATGAGCACACCTGCGATTTCCGCATACTGAGATGATTGGGAACCCAGTTGATAGTTGTGGGGTTCACAGGGCTGATTGTTCAGCCATGCCACACCCACACCAGCACGAATGTGAGTTTCATGGTGAAAAGAACAACCATCGACATAGGCGGTGACCATATCTTGACAGATGTTCTGGTCAAAGTAGTGATGGTTTGGGTCTTCAGTGACTGCAGGTGGCTCTGCACGAATGGATGGTCCTGGAGTGTCCTCAGAGCACCGTTGGCAGGCAGCCAAGTCTGTGCCGAGAGGGCTTCTCAGCTTTTGTGCGTAGCGGACCTCCACATCAAAGCTTTGTAGAGCCATCAACCAGGAGGCTATTCTGGCATTTGTTACAACACCTTCTCTGATGCGTTGACTGTTGAGGAAGACCACTGGTTGGTGGTGAGTCTCAACTGTGATTCTCTGGCCTCCTACATAGTTGGAGAAATGCTTGACTGCCCATACAGTGGCCAGAAGGGCTTTTTCACAGTCCGAGTATTTCAGTTCCGGATCAGAGAGGGTTTTGCTGGCATAGGCCACGACTCGTTTGTCGTGGTCGTAGATTTGGTATAATCCAGCACTTAAGCAGTTGGCAGAGAACCCCACTTGTAAGAAGAATGGCTGGTCGCAGTTGGGATAGGCCAAACATGGTGCTGTGCATAACTTTTGCTTCAACGCTAGCATAGCCTGTCCTTGAGCCTCAGACCAAATGAAAGGGGTGTCCTTTCGTAGGAGGTCTGTAAGGGGTTTTGCCAAGTCTGCATAATCCTCCATGAACTGACGTGAGTAATTGCATACCCCTAGGAAGCTCCGGAGTTCGGAGATGTTGGTAGGGGCTTTGATGTTTAACACACCTTGAATTCGTGCCATTTGTGGTAGTACCCCTTTGGATCCTACCAAGAGACCAACATAGTTGACTTTGGTTTTGCACCATTGGCATTTGGAGAGAGAAATTTTGGCTCCAGCTCACATGAGCTGGCCAAGGACATGGTCAATTTCAGTGCGGTGGGTGTCCAGAGTTGGACTCCGAATGAGAATGTCGTCAACATAGATGAGGTTACCTCTGTCTCGGGCGTCTGGACATGCTTTGTTCAAGAAAATGTTGAACTCTGCAGGAGAGTTGGCATAACCGAAAGGGCATCGGGTGAATGTGTATCGGCGATTCGCAAACGTGAAGGCCAGTTTGTGTTGGTCTTCAGCTTGGACAGGAATAGTCCAAAAACCAGAAGCAATGTCCAGTGTTGAGAAGTATTTGGCATCTTTGACTCTAGGGAGTTCTTGCTCCAGTTGAGTCATAGGCCACCTAGAGAGAGGAACTTGAGTGTTCAATTTCCTGTAATCAATGGTGAGTGTCCACTTACCATTGGGCTTTAGGACAGGCCATAGGGGAGCCGAGTAGGTACTGTTGCATGGCCTGATTATGCCACGGTCCAGTAAATCATCGATTATTTCTTGTACTGGGCCGTACGAGGCCAAGGGAATCTTGTACTGCCTGACGTAGGTTGGAGGGGCGTCAGGTGGTGTAGGAATACATACTGAGTGGATTGTGGTCAGTCCACAGTCCAAGGAGTCTTTGGAGAAGGATTGTCCATACTTAAGAAGAACTTGGTGAAGTTTTTCATGTTCTTCGTCAGAGGTTAGGGCATCAGCATCAGCTACCATCTGTGCAATCTCTTCAGCGATAGCGAGGACTGGTTTCGGCGGAGCATCGCTGGGATTGTCATTGGTTTGCTGATCGGACTCCGATGGAAGGAGTTCAATGGCTTGGACAAGCATTTGGTCATTGTTAGTCAAGTCAATTCGTCCCACTGACTCTTTGTCAGGGGTTGGTATTGACACAAGAGCGATGGCCTTAGAAGGCTTAGTGTAAATGACTGTAGGTTCAAGAGAGTCGGCCCAAAGAGAATCAGGGAGGCCGCCTAGCACAGGAACAGTCAATTCAAAATCGTGGAAATCTGTGGTGATGAGCCAGCCAAGAGGCGTGGCCTTGGGCAGGACGATGGTCTCTGCCGTGGGATTGTTAACCGGTAATGTGGTGGTTCTGTATTCTAGGCTTAGAAGGGGCATGGCCTCCAGAGTTAAGCCTAGATTGTCAAGCAAAGGAGCCGGTTGGAAAAATGCTTGTGGATGCATAAGTTTCTGTCCTGTTTGAATGCATAGTTGGACCGGGTAGCACGTGACATTAGCAGGTATGAGACAATGTTGAGTGTTCAGTACCTGGCAGGCCTCAGGGATGGTCTGGCCTGACTTTAGAGTGTCAAGATCTGGTTTAGAGTGAACGTCTCGAACTGAGGTGAGAGACCATAAGACATGGTTTATGGTATCAACCTGGATTCCAAGTCTCACAAGAAGATCACTGCCGATGTAGACTGCATGTGGCAGGTCGGGAACGACCAAGAAGGGATGCGTTAGCAGTCTGTGGTTCCACTGAAGGTGGAGGGCGCAGATACTTCTGGCGACCAATGTTTTGTTTGATTTGGTCCCAGCAGGGAAATGAAAAGACTTGTTAGTGACCATAAGGTCAGGGTATTTCTTGTGTAGAGAGTCGAAAAGTGTCTGGTTGATTGCAGATTTATCAGCCCAGAGAGCCAGTACCACGTCTTCTACGTGGGAGTTTTGGATAGCTAGTCCTTTGACCACTTGGGGGCAGTACTCTTCATCGACTGCCCCTGGTTTTAGGGTGCATAGAAATGAACTGTGTTCATTTAAGGTTGGGTTGTCAGATGTGGTGACCTGAAAAGGGGTGCCTGTTTCAGTCTGGTCCCCAAGGTCACTTTCCGTCAAACTTTGTTGGGTCAGCAGTGCGAGTGGTTTGACTCCTGGAACATCCAAGGTGTCAAGAGTGTAACACTGTGATCCAGTTGCTTCAGGTAGAGTGGTTGGAAGAGGTTGTCGAACTTGAGCCCATAGCTTTAGATTCTTGAAGTCTATCAGAGGCTCAAAGCGATTAAGTAGATCCTTGCCTATCAGCAATGGAATTGAGTTGAGATTTGACACATAGACCGGGTGGATCAAGGTCATGGGCCCAATGGAGATTTGTATCAATGACATGTGTGACACAGTCGTGTTTGAGGGTGCATAAGGTTGAATAGCTAAGGAGCAAGGTCTTAGTTTCAAGTCTTTGTGCGCAAGGTTAGCAGTGACACGTAGGTGTTCGAAATGGTCACGCGACATGAGTGTGATGTCCGCTGCAGTATCCAGTAGGGCTTCGTGCGTCATCACATCTTCCAAGGTCAATGACAGAAAAAATTTTCGTGCAATCCCCCTCTCGGTTAAATCACACAGAAATTCTTGTACCGGTGGTTCAACGCAGATTAAACAGTCGCCGGTTTCGGGCGAGTGAGGTTTCCCAGGTAGCTGGACTACCAAAATGGCACTGGGTGGCGTTGCATTTTGGAGCTCCTCCTGAGTTTCGGGTGGGGGATGCTCGGTTGTGTCTTTGGTATCCTTCCCCTTTGTAGTAGGAGAATCCTCAGGGTTGACTTGTGGCAAACCTAAAGGATCGTTTGGGGTGGTCACAATATTTATGGCTAGGACATCTGGTTTCTTGTCCTCTTTCGCCTCCTTTTTCCTCTTTAGTCCGTCAAGTATGCGTTGGAGAGTTTCCAGGTCTTCTTGGCTGAAAATGGGCTTTTCTTTCTTCTCCCAGGGTTTGGAGTTAAACTTTCCAGGGGGAGGTCTTGCTTCCCTCTTGAAGTTTCTCCGGCGGTACAAAGGAGGTGACCACTTCCCGCGATTATGCAAGTCTCGAAATCGATATCTGTCATCCCGGGTATCCGTACCGTATTCTCGTGACTTACCTGGTGGGCTTAGTCTCCGACGGTAGTCAGGTTTTGGTGATGTTGGCTTGGAACTTGGTGTCAAAAAATTTTCCCGGTCATGACTCGACTTATCTTGACTAGAGGACTGTCGTCATTTTATTTGTGACCGAGATGCTGGAACAGGGGCTGGCCTTGGAGCGCCCTCTAGGTCCAGGGTGTCTGATGCGGTGTTGACTGCTAACACCGCGGTAGACTCGGTATGCTTCTGATTGCTTTGTCGCTGTTTCTGGAATGCATAATGTGCGAACTCTCTTAGCTGGTTTATCGAGTTTGTCTTTGGGTTAGCCATGACTCCAAGGTAGTGTCCAATCGTGGGATGGAGATTCTGAATGAACAGAGCCTTGAAATTGTGGTCTTCTTCCATCTCAGGTGTGTTTTGAGATCCGAAATATGCGCGCAGGAGTCGCTGGTAGTATGCCTGTGGGGGCTCTAAGCGACCCTGTTTCACAGCTAGGGCTGTCGCTAGCCCTGACTGTAAGCAGTCGTCGGAAAACTCTCTTTCGACGGCTTCATAGAGTTTCCGGTGGTTCATCTTGATGTCAAATGGTTGCCAATCTATAAATTTTGATACCGACCTGTTGGATGTCGATTTGATCAAATAAATGCGGTCGTCAGCCATAGCATCAGAGTATTTACGCAAGTAGTAGTCGATGTCTTGCAAATAAGCCCTGGTATCAGGTGACCCACTGGTTGAGGGGTCAAATTTCGTGACGTGGCGAGCGATCTTATTGAGATCTCCATCGGACGGAATTTGCACACGTCTTTCACGTTGCCGTTCAGGTCTGAACGGGTCAGGTGAGTGTGAGCCGGGGGAGTCCCCATCCCATGAGGGGATGCCCCCCTTTGTTGAGGGAACCGGCCTGTTCATGGATTCTGATCTCAGATCCCTTTGTTTGCAGTGGTCTTCCAGCTCTTCTTGGACGTCCTGAAGACCTTGTTGCGCTTCTCGTAGGAGCAGTTTGCATTTCCCATAATCGGAGCTTGTTTCGTCCAATTGACCTTCAACTTCCTCGAGTTGATTCTCTTCGTGAAGCAGGGCGGTTTTCAAGTCCTCGTTTTCTTGCTGAAGTGAGGTATTGTTGTCTTCTAGTCGTTGCTTTTCTTCCTCTGCTTGTTCCAGATTTAGCAACGTCTGATTGAGCGTAGCTTGGGTGTCTGTTTTCTCTATGCGAGCTTGTTCCTGCTTTTTCACAAGGGATTTGTTCTCTTCCTGAAGAGAAAGGATGGTTGTTTGTTGTTTCACCAGTTCCTTTTCGGCGTAGAGTACTTGGGTTTCAGCTCATTTTAGCCTTGCAACTAATGCTAGTGCAAACTTTCCTAACACACCGGGGATTTCCTTTGCTTTCGGTGGGTTAGCTTCACATTCATCCGAAAGTTTTTTCGTGATTTGCTTCAAATCTTTTGGTGGAGTATCCCGAACTTGTTTGGAGAAACCGGGTATAAGGTCGGAAGCCAACTCTTCCAATATTACTTGAAGGTCATTTAATTCGTCAAGTGGACTCGACATGTTTGACCGTTTGTGTAACGCTTAGCTTGAAATCAATTCGTTGATTATAGCTAAAGTTGTGCGTCAAGAGTTAACCTTGAGTGTCGTTTTACAATCAGAATCAGAATCAGAAAAGATTTATTGCCAAGTACATTAACAGATCACTGATAACATACGAGAGAATTTGACTTGACACAGAAAATGAACCTGCATTTCCAGTGACACGGCTGCATCGGGGACGTGCCTGCCAACAGGATAGAGGGTACAGGTAGCATAAGAATAAGAATAATACGAGGAACAATAGGAAGGAGCAAAAAAATCATTGATTCAGAATACTGGTTGCATAATCAATCAATATTATGATTACAAGGAAAAAAAAAAGCTCTCGATGCACATACGCTAGACAGTGAGGGTAATTACAAGCTTCCTTTTTGGAGTTTGTTTAGATTTCCAGGCTTGTAAGAAGGAAAGCAAATATTTTGGAATTCTTTAGAAATGTGGAATACGTGTTAGTTTATTTGTTGACACTGTATTTTGATTTGTATTTCACAAGACAAAAGCAAAAAAAAAAATTTGTGTTGACTGACTTCTTTCAGTTCAGTTATCAAAGTGTAGTTTTGGAATAGTCCTCAACTAGGTTGTGAATTTTTTGTTGAATCTCACTTGAAAGTAATGATTTTATTTACAAAAGAAAAAGAAAGCAACAAAAATAGAAAAGGTTAAATGCTTTAAGGCTTTAGGGTTACAGTATAAGTCTTCACTTTGTTTTAAAGTTAGAACTGGCTTGGTTCTATTTGTTAAAGCTTATCTTCATTTAAAGCCTTTCAATGTTTTAATATTTACAAGTTAGGAAACAAATGAACTGTCTTTGTGTATTGTCACTAAGGCTTCCTTAGGATTAAAGTTAATGATTATTTAAAAAGAGGAGAAAAATTAAAATGTTTTACAGACTAGTCAAAGTTTTCACCTTTTGACTTATTTCAAATCCTGGTGAGAAATAGTGAGCTGGTTAAATGTTTTCCTTCTCCTGGGGAGGAAACATGTATCAAAAGCAACACTGACTGTGAATAAGCTAAAGCTTTCAAGTGTTAATTGCTGGATGTGGTTTCCTAATTTTGGAGAATTTTGTTTAAATATTTAGTAAATCACTAAATCCTTTACCAGCATGCACAGGAGTAACATTAACTTGAGTTTAAATGAACATTGTCATTTATTTGAGTCCCTAAGTTGAATGGCTTCCTGTGAAAGAAATCGCACAAAGTGATATTTAAAACAAAACACATATATATAGCTTAAAAAGTTTGCAGACTTTTAGCATAAGATGTGTGAATATATGCTTTTAACTAAAAAGATTAAAATATGTGGTTAACATATGTGAGTAAATACAAAGTCTATGCTTCTATGTTCTTTCAGTGTGTATGTATGCAGTCAAAAGCTCTTCCACCAATGAGAACAAACTTCAAACCCACAAGTTTCCTTTTCCTTTTTGTTCTTGGGATAAAACTTTGAATTGGGTTTAAATTTAGGTTGTTCCGGATAATTTGGATTGATTTAAAGTCAATTTGGAAGCTCTGTTTGATTATAAATCAGCTTAATAGATTTGCTCTGCTTTAATCCGAGTGTGCATTCATGCAAGAAATGCAACTCCTATAGTTGACCACACGATGGAGGCAGTTGTCTCTGCCCTCTCAGGGGGAGGAGACACTGGTGACGTCGCTCTGGGCGGGTCTACTGGTCTCACTCAAAATGGCGGCTAGAGAGACTCCCTCTTAATGCCTTCAAAATGGCGTCTGCACGCTTACTCTGCTCATGCGCAGTTTTTCGTGCACGCCTTTCGGTCACGCGCGCGACTGTGCGCGTTCACGTGACACGTGATGTGGGCGCGAGTCTCAGCGACAACGCCACGCCTTGCTTTCCAAAATGAGAGTTTAATCTCCAACTTTCACAAATAATGTAACCCCTTTAATTCCGGGTATAGTTTAGCGCTACTTTCCCCAGCGGTTTATTCAGTGACCAGATCAAACCACATCCAGCTTAATCTGACGTCACCACGCTTGGGTAATTAAATTACAGAACTGGCCAGTTTAATTACTCCTTTCGGGATAATCGCCGAAAGGTTAAACTGGCGAGAGACAGGACGGTTTTCTTTGTGTTTCTGTCACTCTCGGCCTTTATGTTTCTTAATCCAGCATATAATGCTTCAAACTTCTTTTTGCATGCATCAAAAACTGTTGACTTTAGTGGGTGAATCGCTCACCCCCCCTTTGCTATCAGACTCCTCAGCGGGAGGTTAGGTAAACAAACACAGCAGACACACACAGGCAGGAGGAGAGATGCAGCCTCAGCCTCTCAAACAACACACAGACTCGCCAAATAGTGGATCAATATTTGCAGGAAAAAAAATTATGATTTCAATGAATTTTCTTTTTGCATATACGTTTCCCAATTACAGAGGCCTCACATGGGGCACCATTATGCTGTAGGATGAAGTGCCTATAAAAATATTTGTCATAAGGTACAGGAATTATTTATTTTATTTAATAGTGGGTGTGAAAAGGGGCGGAGTTGAACCATCACTTCTACACCCGCTAAATTAAATAAAAGCACTCGTAAAAGGGGCACCAGTCCTAACGGACAATAAAATTAACTTTAATTTTATTTAATTTTGTACCTTAAATTACTTAATGAATCAGTCTCAAAGTTTCAGTGAGTTTTTGTCCTGCCGTGATTAGGAAACCTGTATATGCGAAAGGAAAACGCTTCTACTGCTCTTATTCACTCTTTTATTAAAATCATTCAGGTTACATGGCATGGCGTTCAAATGATGAATAAACAGATTCAGATGATGACAGCGTAAAATATCACATCAACTGATATTGGGTTCCTGAACATAAAATCCAGCTTTACACCTCTGTAGAACCAAGGAGAAACTAGACTTATGTTTCAACGGTAAATGAGGCTGGAATGTTTTAACAAAACATCGCAATTTTATGGGGAAAATTCATAAGCTAATTATCTAAAAATGACTCCTGAATTAATCTACAAAATTTAAGGGCAGTTACTTAAAAATGACTAAGAGTTTTTGCTTCAGTTTACAGCTCCTGCGGCTGAGAGACTAATTGAGCCCTGAAATACGGGCCATATTCAATTGTAATTTAATTGTTAGGACATCACGTTTTAACCCAGGAAATAGGAGAAATAAGAGTCTCACTCACACAACGGCCGTTGGTCCAAGTTCCGCGGGTCGGTACCGCTGGGTTTTGAAGTTAGGACGTCGGGAGGAAGCGGCTGCTGCGATGCCTCCTCACAGCCTTGGAGGTGATAACTCAGCTGGGGGGCCCTTCAAAGAGACACTTGCAGCCGTGGGTGGTTTGTCTCAGGGCGGCGTGAAAAGTCCTTGGAAAAGAATCCAAATTTTGAGGTCTCTTGTAGCGGGATAGACCAAAAACTGAAACTGAAGGAAAATCTTCTCAGTCTCTGTTCACTTTAACTAGGCAAATTAAAGGTCCACTTTAATGGCGTGAAAAGTCATAAAAAAAAGTGTTAGAAAAACATTTACTAGGATAAGAATGGCTTCTGAGGTGAAGGAAAAAGTTTGAGAATTTGATTCTCTAAAAAGGGACGAGCTCTAAAGAAAAATGGTTCCTCCTCAGTTTCCAGAATATAAGAAAAGACTTGACAAACACACAGAGAATAAAATAAAACTTCACAGGGCCTTGAAACAGTGGAATAAAATCTTCTTCTCAGATCTAGATTACTATTCTGCTTCTTTAATCTTAATTTAGTTCCTAATCTTTCTCAAAATCTCTTTCTTTCTTCTTTCTGTGTTTCTAATTCTTAATTCTATTTCTAGCTAATCTTCCTGCCTGTTCTTTGTCTACCCTTTTTCTACTGTGCTGATCTCCTTCTTTTTCTATCTCTGCTGATCTCTCACTAAACTCAAATCTAACTTCTGTCTTTTAAAGTTACCTCGCCGGGTCGTAAAACTGATGATGTAGTTGCAAGACTGACCAATCGGCTTTTTCAGAAGCAGTTTGAAATGGCTGCTATCCAATGTGAGAACACTTCTTTGTTTGAGAGCAGCCAATCAAATGAAGACACCATCCCATGAAATTTCAGAGGGAAAATCAACACTCAGTCAGTTCTTATGAGATAAGCCTCCGGCATACAACTAGGAACATACCGGTCGCTATGGAGGGTGAGAATATGTATGGGCACATAATCATACCATGTAGGATAACTAAGTAGACGGTTATGCTGTTTCATTCCATCTAGCAACAATGCTCTGCACTGTGTGTGTTTATATATTTACATATTTATTCCATCTAGCTACAATGCTCAGCACTGGGTGTGTTTATATATTTATATATCTACATATTATTCCATCTAGCTACATTGCTCCGCACTGTGTGTGTTTATATACTTGCATATTTATTCCACCTAGCTGCAATGCTCCGTACTGTGGGTGTTTATATATTTACATATTTATTCCATCTAGCTACAATGCTCTGCACTGTGTGTTCATATATTCATATATTTATTCCATCCAGCTACAATGCTCTGCACTGTGTCTGTGTGTGTGTGTATATATATATATTTTATAGTAATACGTACATATGTATATTAGCTGCTCTTGCTTGCTTGTTTTTTTCTTGCCTTCTGATTGTTGCTCTGAGTGTTGCTATCCCTGTGCTGTTGCAATCCTGGAATTTCCCCGTTGTGGGACTAATAAAGGCTTATCTTATCTTATCTTATAAATGCTCAATATAAAATCTAACTACATTAAATGACTTGGCTAATATATGGTGATCATGCATTTATACCATTACTCCAATAACACTCATGAATATAACATTTCTTATACATAATTATAATACATGCATTCACATTTAGATCAAGATTAGAACAGCAGAATATGCAGCAAACCATGATTGGTGATAAAAGAGGGATGATTTTCAGTGTCCTTAGGATCCAGAGGATAAGCTGAAAGAAACTTAATGTTTAGAACAAGTTAAAAGTCATCCTACATACTGAAAACACATTCCGTAGGCATCCGCTAGGAGGTACTGTTGAGCTGTAGTTGATTTCCTTTAGTATCTGGGCGAAGACCTGGACAGCATTGGCTATAAACCCGTCAGAATAAGTGGTTTATGACTCTTTTTAAAAACATTGGTTTCCTGTGAAAAGGTACGTTATCAAATGCAGTGTTCACGTTGAGAGGTCTGGTCTCCTGAGTTTTATGTTCCTTTGAGCCTTTAAAAGCAAATTCTGATCCTTACAATCTCTGCAAGAGGCAACTGTTTACATTGGGGTCCTGGGAAAGCAAGCATCTTTGGTCAGGCCTGGAAGAGGCCTGCATGAGTCGACATAAAAGCCAGTGATATTCCTGAGAAGGCAGAAAGGTGATATTCCTGTGTAATGAATAAAATGAAATTCCTGTAAACTGGAGAGAAGTGATCTTCTGTCTCGGTTTTGAGGAGACGATGATGCTACAACAGTCACCGCTAACCAACACTGTGGGCATGAAGGAATATGGAGACATGGCAGAGGAGTTCAAGGCGAACGTCGTTAACCGTAGGACCGCTCCGAGAGTCCCCACGTGTGGTAACTGTGGGTCCCCGACGCACCATGAGACAGCACGTTCTTGCCCGGCAAGAGAACAATGATGTAACAACTGTGAAAGGTTCAACCATTTCGCAAAAATGTGCCAGTTGCTGACACTGTGGGACCCGCCAAACAAGCAAAGCCGCCCGCCCACAACACCCATCCACGCGGTAAGCCCTGAAATCAATTCCTACGCATACGGCACGGTTGAATTGGATGACATGACTGTGCCACTGCTGCTCGACACTGCAGTGGTTAAGTCAGTGCTGCATTGGGCCACAACGAAGAAATTTTTCCACAATCACTCGATTAGAAAAAAAAAAAAACAGCGGCCCTGAATGGATATGGAGGTCACAGAGTCAGCAACGTTAGGACAATCGAGCTAACGGTCTACTACAAGTCAAATATTGTTTATGATTTCAAGTTTCATGTGGCTACACATGGTGGAAACATTATAGGATGTGACCTCTTCTACCAACTGGACCTCACCATCCACAACAGCGACTGGCTCAACTTGTCATGCTACAGTAGTTGGGACAAAGCGGACATTGATAAGGGGATAAGGGATAGGGACCTGTACTTATATAGCACTTTTTCTAGTCTCAAAGACCACTCAAAGCTCTTCACTAGCACTGACCCTCTATTCTAAGGGCCTATAGGAGACAGATATCGAGGGACAATTTAGAACAGCCAATCAATCTAACATGCATGTCTTTGGATTGTGGGAGGAAACTGGAGCCCCCGGAGTAAACCCATGCAGCACAGGAAGAACATGGAAACTCCACATTCCTACCCCTGCCAGATGTGGTATGCGACGAGAGTATAAAGGACTACACCAACAAGAAACCAACCATCCCCAGCACACAAGAGGAGAGCTGCCCATGGGGGGGGGGGGGGGGCAGCGGCTGGACTCACCTCAGATCGTCGCCCAGCCAGAGACTATGGAGGTTGCTGTGGAGTTGTAGGAGGGGGAGCCCATGCATGCAGAGAATCTCGGGGCACAACAGCCGGGCACGGACGTTATCCAGGACACGGAACAACAACAACAACAAAGCACATCAGGCAAAAGAGAAGAGGAGCCGGACCACTTCAGTATCCTCGTTCACCATCAGTCTACGGGAGCCACGGCTGAGCCGACAGGTGAAGAGTCCATGACGGTGGGCGATACAGGTGAGACGCCGGACATCTTCAGTACCCATGGTCAGCTTTGGACCTCAGAGACGGCTGCGGGGACATTGGGTGAAGAGTCCATGACCAACACAATGATGGAGGTGAACGTAGCGCCACTGCGATCTCAAAGGCATGTGAGACCAAGCAAAGCACCTCTTCAGGTGATGGACTGGGTGCGAGTACGCACAGAGGACAGACTGGGTCGGCGGCCAGGAAAGTCACCTTCTACGAGACAGCGGACACCTTTGAGGATCGTGGCGCAGCTGGGACCGGTGGGCTTCAGAGTGATGGATGGTTCGGTACGGCACGCAAACCATCTCCTGCGCATTCAAGTGACTGCTCCAGACAGCGAGGCTTTTTGTGAGTCAGTTAGTGCAGCGCAGGACCTGGGGCGCAGCATTATGAAGATTGGTTCCGGTCCGGAGGACCCAACATTTCCAGGGGCGCGTCCACTGTGGGCCCACTACAATTCAATTCAACTTTATTTATATAGCGCCATTTCACAACAACAGTAATCTCATCGCACATTCAACTGTAGGGGAAACCCCCACAATTGCAGAAAGACCCCAGAATCAGGCGATCCCCTGTGAGCAAGCACCTGGTGATAGTGGAGAGGAAAAACTCCCTTTTAACAGGAAGAAACCTCCAGTAGAACCAGGCTCGGGGGGGGGGTCATCTGCTGCAACTGGCTGGGGGGATGAGGGGATAGAGAAGACGAAAAGAACAGACATGTAGAGAGCAAACAACACGATGGAGACTCAATCTATGGGAGAGAACAAACAGATGTTAATGACCAGTAAAAATATTTAATTGAGAGTGAAGAAAGGAGTGAAGCCCAGTGCATTATTGGAGGTCCCCCGGCTGTCTAAACCTATTAGCAGCATAACTAAGGGAGGGTTCAGAGACACATGATCCCTCCCTAATTGTAGGCTATATCAAAAAGGAAGGTTTTAACCTTATTCTTAAAAACAGAGATTGAGTCTGACTCCCGAATCCAGATTGGCAGCTGGCTCCACAGGAGAGGAGCTTGAAAACTGAAGGCTCTGCCTCCCATTGTACTTTTGGAGATTCTAGGTATTACAAGTAATACAGCATTTAGTGCTCTGTTAGGATAATAGGGAAGTATCACATCTTTTAAATAAAAAGGGGTCTGATTGTTTAGAGCTTTGTAAGTGAGAAGAAGGATTTTAAACTTAAATCTAAACTCTATGGGAAGCCAATGAAGGAAGGCCAGAAGCGGAGAGATATGATCTCTCTTTCTAGTACCTGTTAAAACTCTTGCTGCAGCATTTTGGATCAACTGAAGACTTTTTAAAGATATTTTAGGACAACCTGATAATAAAGGGTTACATTAATCTAATCTAGAGCTAACAAAAGCGTGGATCAGTTTCTCAGCATCACTCTGAGACAAGATACTCCTAACTTGGCAATATTACGCAAATGATAGAAGGCAGTCTTAGAAACAAGTTTAATATGTGAATTGAAAAACAGATCTTGATCAAAAATAACTCCAAGGTTCCTCACAGAACTAATCAGAGAAAGAGTAACCACATCCAAACTAAGAGTTTGATTTGGAAAGGTATTTCTAAGGTTTTTTGGACCAACTAGAATGACTTCAGTCTTATCTGAATTTAATAGCAGGAAATTACAAGTCATCCAAGCTTTGATTTCCTAAAGACAGACTTCTAACTTGGCTAATTGATTACTATCATCTGGCTTCATTGACAGGTATAATTGTGTGTCATCTGCATAACAATGAAAATGTATATAATGCTTTCTAATAATGTTGCCTAGCGGAAGCATATATAAACTAAAAAAGAGTAGGGCCTTGCACAGATCCCTGTGGAACTTCATGACTGAGCTTTGAGTTGGAAGAAAACTCATTATTGACATGAACAAACTGGAACCTATCAGATAAATAAGATCTAAACCACTGCAACAAAGTTCCATTAAGTCCAACATAGTGTTCTAATCTATCAAGTAGAATATTATGATCGATAGTATCAAAAGCTGCACTAAGGTCTAAAAGGACAAGTACAGAAACAAGTCCATTATCAGATGTGATAAGAAGGTCATTAGTGACCTTCACTAAGGCTGTTTCAATACTATGATGGATTCTAAACCCAGATTGAAACTCTTCAAATAAACCATTTCCCTGCAAGTGGTCAAATAATTCCATAGCAACAACTCTTTCTAAGATTTTTGAAGTGAAAGGCAGATTAGAGATAGGTCTGTAGTTAGCTAAAACTCCTGGATCCAGCGTTGGCTTTTTGAGTAAGGGTTTAATTACAGCAGTTTTAAAATCCTGTGGTACATGGCCTCATGTTAATGAAGAATTGATTATTTGAAGAATAGAGCTACCAATAAATAGGAAGACTTCTTTAAATAACCTGGTAGGAATAGGGTCTAAAAGACAAGTTGAAGGGTTGGATGAGGAAATTATTTTATCTAACTCTAAAAGGTCAATTGGAGTAAACTGATCCAAACATATCAGTTGAAGGAGTTGTAGCAGTTACTGTATTTAAGTTAACGGTGGGAAGAATCTGACTGATTTCATCTCTGATAGATGAATTTTTTTTAAGCTCTAAGGGAATGCTAGGTTTAACAGCGTCCTGACTCTTTGTCAGCCTGGCTACAGTGCTGAAAAGAAACCTGGGATTATTCTTGTTCTCTTCTATTAATGCAGAATAATAACTTGTTCTAGCTTTTCTAAGAGATTTCTTATAAATTAAAAGATGATTTCTCCAAGCTAAATAGATTTCATCTAGCTTAGTGGTGCGCCATTTTCTTTCTAATTGACGAGTCTTCTGTTTTAAGCTACGAGTTTCTGTGTTGAACCAAGGAGTTAAAAATCTCTGATTAGACTTTTTCTTTTTTAAAGGGGCCATCATGTCTAGAGTCTGATGCAGAGAAGCTGTAACACTATTTACCATGCTATCAATTATAGAAGGCGCAAGCTCTCCATAGCTTATCTCCATTGTGTTGACACATGGCATAGAGGAAATTGTGATAATTCACTCCAATTCATCCTAAAGGTGGTCTGTCGAGTTGAGATCAGGGCTCTGTGCAGGTCAGCCAAGTTCCTCCATGCCAAACTCACTCATTCATGTTTTTATGGACCTTGCTTTGTCCATTGGTGCCAATCATTTGGAGTGGTGTTCCAATACTTTTGGTAATACAGTGTATATATCTATGGCCGGTAAGGATGTCACAGCCAATAGCATAACTGGGTTGATGTCTCTACTGAGCAGTTGGGGCCAGAGTAAGTGCAACACCTACTGGTCAGGAGGTCAGAATGTTGTCTCCATCATCTTTAAGCTGAGGTTTGAAAATATGTGTCAACAAACCAATGAGTGATCTCATAGTGGCTACATTTGTCTTTTACAGTCTACTAACACCACTAAATTATTTTATTTGTCAGGCAAACAAACCTCATCTTCAGCAAAAGGTTTGGGTTTGAGGGCAGGCAGATTTTCTCATAAATTTACAACTGTTTTCTCATAAATTTTCAAATTTTTCTCATAAATTTGCAGTTTTCTTATAAATTTTCGATTTTTCCTCATAAATTTGCTACTTTTTGTACATTTTCACATTTTTCTCATAAATTTGTGACTTTTCTAGTAAATTAGACTTTTCTCATAAATTTGCTATTTTTTTGTAAATTTTCAAATTTTTTCATAATTTTGGAACTTTTCTCATAAATTTGCTGCTATTTTTCGAAAATGTTCCCTTTTTTCATAATTTTGCAACATTTTTCTTATAAATTTGCAACTGTTTTCTCATAAATTTGCTACTACTTTTGTATAATTTCATTTTTTTTTCTCATAAATTTGCAATGTTTTCTCATAAATTTTCAGTTTTCTCATAAAGTTGTTACTTTTTTGTATATTTTCACATTTTTTTCTCATAAATTTGTGACTTTTCTCGTAAATTAGACTTTTCTCATAAATTTGCTATTTTTTGAAAATTTTCATATTTTTTCATAATTTTGCAACTTTTTCTCATAAATTTGCAACTGTTTCCTCATAAATTTTCAATTTTTTCTCATAAATTTGCAACATTTTTGTCATGAGCCGAGCTGGCTTGGCTTTCCCCGGCTCGGGCTTGATCTCTCTGTGGGGTTGGTTTCACCGTCTATGTGCATTTTTGTGTGTTTCTGTACCTGCTCTACTGCCATGGCCACTGCCTGACCGGCAGCTGTTAGTCAGCTTCTGTGATCTTTTTCCCACGCTGCTGACAGTCTGTTGGTCCAACCACGCCCCCTTGCTCTCCTTAATTCCACCAGCTGTTCCAAGCCCCGGTAATTATCATTCCTGTGCCTCGCTCAAGTGTGCCCAATTTGTGTGGCCTGCGACGTTTGTATTTAAGTAGCTCTTCACTAGACAAACGCCGCTGGGTCGTTATACGAGTCACACTCTCATTCTCTGTCGTGTGACCGTCTGTCCCGAAGGATTCATGACTTGTGCTCGATGGGAGATCTGGACTACTTGGATGGTACCTACTCGTGAGTAAATTGTCTATCAATACCCTGTGCAGTATTTTTGCTCCGCTAAGCTGTTGCCCAGTTTGCTTTTCCCTGAGTTAGTTGAACCTCCTCGAGTCTTCCTCGCTCTCCCGAGCGCAGTTGTATAATATTATTTTCCTGTGGCCACGGTACACAGTGGTCTGCCCGCTGGCCATTTTGTGTCAGCCATTTTGTGCACATAACTCCCTTCTTGTAAGTCTTTAGTTTGAACTGTTTGTCAATAAATGTGTGTTTGGTGAAACCCGGCGCATAAATCCATCCTTCCTTCTCCTTCCCCCTGTGCTATGGCAGAGGACATGGAGAGCATATAACAGAATGACCCAGCCTGTAAAAAGGATTTAGTGGGTTCACCCACACATCCCTTTTTCCATTTTTTGTGTTACTTGTTGGGACTTACCTGGGTTTGAGATGTCGTGGGGCTGGTGTTATCCGATGAGTCTCGGCTGGGAACGCTGCTGGGCTCTCATGGACAACGACGGTCTGATAGCTACGGCGAGCATACATTCCACCCCGGCAGACGTCATGTGGTATGTCAAGCTTGTGGAGGCAGAGGTTCAGCGATGCCCTCAGCTTTCCGAACATCCTGAGGGAGTTGAGCAGATATCTCAGCTGGCAGTGCTCTGATGTGAGTATGGCGAGAGGGAGAGGAAGTCTTCGAAGAAGACCGGGCCCGCGCCGAGGGGAGGACGCTCCCAGGACGCCACTGAGACTGTCTCCCACCAGGTCTTCACTCCCGCTCACACCAAACCCAACCCAGCAAACAAAGGACAGCGTCGTTCTGCGTGGAAGCGCCGGGATAGGCCCTCTCCTCCATCAGCTGCCATTATTCCTCCGGCAGCGGTGAGGTCTGCTGAGGTCATCCCCGGAACGCCCACCTCCGTTGCCGCGGAGACGGCTCCTCCTCCACCCATTGAAGAGGACCGAATCACCGTGGACACAGAGAGGGATGACAGCCTGCCAGCTGCAGCAGTAAACATCAAAGGCTGGAGTGACAGACAAGTGTTTTTTCTTTCAACTTATCTTGATAATAATACACTTTGTCTCCCGGGAGAGGGGTCCAGTCACAGCAGTCCGTTGTGCTCCCTCTACCGGCTGCAGCTAAAAAACTCTTTTTCTACCCTCTCTGTGTCTCCTCCTTTAATTCCTGAGTGCCTGCAGGTACAAGAACCGAGCCGCCGGGGTGGGGGTGGGGGGCTGGTGAGTTCGGACGATTCCTTCCCGGATCCAGCACAGAGATGTCCCCCTGCAGCTATGCTTGATGAATCCCCAGCGTTGGAGCGGCTGCAGGAGGATAATAGGACTGCTGTCACCATCTTGCCAGCTGCTGAGGCATCTGCAGCAGACTGGGAGCCTGAGCTGCACCTCTTGGAGGCCGGGCCTGAATGTACATCTCCGGTATGGACGGAGTCCTGGACCACGGTGGAGCTCGAGCTCAGGCAAATTATCTCTCTTGTTTTTCTTATGACTGTTCTAGAGAGATCTTGCCTGGCTCTGGGTGAGGAGAGTCGGGCGCAGCGCACAGCTGTGTCTGAACTTCCTTCTCTGGGCTCCGCCACTGCTGGCGACCCTAACCATCTTTCTTCTCCTGCTTCCCCTGAGCCTTCAACTAGGGTCGCCAGAGAGGGTGTGTTGCTGCCGGAGGTCGCCGAGGTTCCGGTCCTGCCAAAGGAGGACGTTGCTGCTCCAGCCTCTCCTGCCAGGGTCATCAGGGCTCCTCCCATCGATCGTCTCCTCAGCCTGGTGCTCCTGCGGGTTGGTCTGCTCACTATGGGTGCAGCTTTGGCCCAATCGGGGTCCACCATAGGTACTGCAGAGCCTCAGCCGGAGGTCACCGTGGGTACTGCAGAGCCTCAGCCGGAGGTCACCACGGACGCAGCTAGGCTCCCGCTGGAGTCCATCATGGGTGCGGCAGAGCCAGCCTGGTCAGGGGCCACCGTGGGCGCAGTTAGGCTCTCGCTAGAGTCCATCGTGGGTGCAGCGGAGCTGGCACAGTTGGGGGCCACCGCGGGTGCAGTTAGGCTCCCACTGGAGTCCATCGTGGGTGCAGCGGAGCCGGCCCGGTCGGGGGCCACCGCGGGTGCCCCTGAGGAGGCCGTGGAGGTTCCCTCTCCTCATTCCAGGTGCCCTCCAATCAGCCTTCTGGTGGCCAGGCCGCCTCCTGCTTCACCCCCTCCGTCCTGGTGGCTGAGCAACGTTGGCCGGCCGCCAGAAGAATTGACTCTCCGGGTCAGGTGGCTCATGTGTTCTTTTGCTGGGCCTGGGACTCTGGGCGGCCTCCCAAGCCCCAACGCCCGTGGACTTGGGGGGGTAATTGTGGGTGGGCCCTGGGCGGGGCATTGTGTTCCCTCCTTCCTGTTCCCCCTACCGCCCACCCGGGTTTGTGTTGTTTGTTGTTGTTGCCACTGTTGGGGGGGTCTTCTTGATGTTATCTTGGGTGTCTGGGAATCCACCCCTTGAAGGGGGGGGCTCTGTCACAAGCCGAGCCAGCTTGGCTTTCCCCGGCTCGGGCTCGATCTCTCTGTGGGGTTGGTTTCACTGTCTATGTGCATTTTTGTGTGTTTCTGTACCTGTTCTACTGCCATGGCCACTGCCTGACCAGCAGCTGTTAGTCAGCTTCTATGATCTTTTTCCCACTCTGCTGACAAGTCTGTCGGTCCAGCCACACCCCCTTGCTCTCCTTAATTCCACCAGCTGTTCCAAGCCCTGGTAATTATCTTTCTTGTGCCTTGCTCAGGTGTGCCCAATTTGTGTGGCCTGCGGTGTTTGTATTTAAGTAGCTCTTCACTAGACAAACGCCGCTGGGTCGTTATACGAGTCACACTCTCATTCTCCGTCGTGTGACCGTCTGTCCCGAAGGATTCATGACTTGTGCTCAATGGGAGATCTGGACTACTTGGATGGTACCTACTCGTGAGTAAATTGTCTAGCAATTTCCTGTGCAGTATTTTTGCTACACTAAGCTGTTGCCCAGTTTGCTTTTCACTGAGTTAGTTGAACCTCTTCGAGTCTTCCTTGTTCTCCCGAGCACAGTTGTATAATATTATTTTCCTGTGGCCACGGTACACAGTGGTCTGCCCGCTGGCCATTTTGTGTACATAACTCCCTTCTTGCAAGTCATTAGTTTGAACCGTTTGTCAATAAATGTGTGTTTGGTGAAACCCGGCGCATAAATCCATCCTTCCTTCTCCTTCCCCCTGCACTATGGCAGAGTGCACGGAGAGCATATGACAGTTTTCTCATAAATTTTCGATTTTCTCATAAATTTGCTACTTTTTATACAATTTCACATTTTTCTCATAAATTTGTGACTTTTCTAGTAAATTAGACTTTTCTCATAAATTCGCTATTTTTTGTAAATTTTCAATTTTTTTTCATAATTTTGGAACTTTTCTCATAAATTTGCTGCTATTTTTGTAAATTTTCCCTTTTTTCATAATTTTGCAACGTTTTTCTCATAAATTTTCAATTATTTCTCATAAAATCACTACTATTTTTGTATAATTTTATATTTTTTCTCATAAATTTAAAATTTTCTCATAAAGTTGTTACTTTTTGTACATTTTCCCATTTTTTTCTCATAAATTTGTGACTTTTCTAGTAAATTAGACTTTTCTCATAAACTTGATTTTTTTTGTAAATTTTCATATTTTTTCATAATTTTGCAACTTTTTCTCATAAATTTGCAACTGTTTCCTCATAAATTTTCAATTTTTTTCTCATAAATTTGCTATTTTTGTAAATGTTCACTTTTTTCATAATTTTGCAACTTTTTTCTCATAAATTTTTGATTTTTTCTCATAAATTTGCTACTATTTTTGGTACATTTTCATATTTTTTTCTCATAAATTTGCTACTTTTTTGTATATTTTCACATTTTTTCTCATAAATTTGTGACTTCTAGTAAATTAGAGACTTCTCATAAATTTGCTATTTTTTGTAAATTTTCACATTTTTTGTAGTTTTGCAACTTTTTCTCAAAAATTTGCTACTTTTTATACATTTTCACATTTTTTTCTCATAAATTTACCACTTTTTGTACTGTAATCTTGCAACTTTTTGTCATAAATTTGTTACTTTTTTCTTGTAAATTTGGAATGTACTAAAAAAATTTACTTTTTTAACTGTAAATTTGCAATTTTTCTCATACATTTGCAACGTTTTTCTCATAAATTTTCAATTATTTCTCATAAATTCACTACTATTTCTGTATAATTTTATATTTTTTCTCATAAATTTAAAATTTTCTCATAAAGTTGTTACTTTTTTGTACATTTTTCCATTTTTTTCTCTCATAAATTTGTGACTTTTCTAGTAAATTAGACTTTTCTCATAAACTTGATATTTTTTGTAAATTTTCATATTTTTTCATAATTTTGCAACTTTTTCTCATAAATTTGCAACTGTTTCCTCATAAATTTTCAATTTTTTTCTCATAAATTTGCTATTTTTGTAAATGTTCACTTTTTTCATAATTTTGCAACTTTTTTCTCATAAATTTTTGATTTTTTCTCATAAATTTGCTACTATTTTTGGTACATTTTCATATTTTTTTCTCATAAATTTGCTACTTTTTTGTATATTTTCACATTTTTTCTCATAAATTTGTGACTTCTAGTAAATTAGAGACTTCTCATAAATTTGCTATTTTTTGTAAATTTTCACATTTTTTTGTAGTTTTGCAACTTTTTCTCAAAAATTTGCTACTTTTTATACATTTTCACATTTTTTTCTCATAAATTTACCACTTTTTGTACTGTAATCTTGCAACTTTTTCTCATAAATTTGTTACTTTTTTCTTGTAAATTTGGAATGTACTAAAAAAATCTACTTTTTTTAACTGTAAATTTGCAATTTTTCTCATACATTTGTGACTTTTTTCTCATAAATTGTAACTTTTTTCTTTTAAATTTTCAATTTATTTACTTATATTTCTACCTCTTTGCTCATTTGCAACTTTTTTGAAATTTTTCTTCATAAATTTATGACTTTTTCTTTTACATTTGTTAAAATTTTCTGGTAAGTTTGCAACTTTTTTCCTACAAAATTTTCCAAATTTTTTCTCATTAATTTGTGATTTTTTTTTCTAGAAAATTAGAAACTTTTGTCTCATCATTTGCTACTATTTTTGGTACATTGTCATATTTTTTCTTATAAATTTGTGACTTTTTTTTCTAGTAAATTAGAGACTTTTCCTCATAAATTTGCCACTATTTTTTGTAAATTTTCACATTTTTTTCTCATGAATTTGCAGCTGTTTTCTCATAAATTTTAAATTTTTTCTCATAAATTTGCTATTATTTTCTGTAAATTTTCACATTTTTCTCGTAAATTTGCAACTGTTTTCTCATAATTTTAAATTTTTTTCTCATAAATTTGCTACTATTTTTTGTAAATTTTCATATCTTTCTCATAAATTTGTGACTTTTCTAGTAAATTCGAGACTTTTGTCATAAATTTATTTTTTGTAAAATTTCACATTTTTTCATAATTTTGCAACTTTTTCTCATAAATTTGCAATTTTTTCTCATAAATTTGCTACTTTTTCTAGTAAATTGAGACTTTTTTCTCATAAATTTTCCATTTTTTGTAAATTTTCATATTTTTTCATAATATTGCAAACCTTTTCTCATAAATTTGCAATTTTCTCATAAATTTGCTGTTATTGTTGTAAATGTTCACATTTTTTCACAATTTTGCAACTGTTTTCTCATAATTTTTAATATTTTTTTCTCATAAATTTGTGACGTTTTCTCCTCATTTTGCCTATGATGCCAGTGTTACTGAAACTTGCTCCCCCCATATTAAAGCCATGTTGGGGTTAAAGCTGGTAAACAGATTATCTACTTACCTGCACCACAGGTAAAGTCCATGTGGGCAGACACAGATGGGGCCAACATGGAACCTGCGGACAAACCCACATGGACCCCATAAGACAGCCCAGGCTTCGATAGAGCCCACTTGGACATGTCGGCTGGATCAGAGATAGCGCCTCCCCATGCATGCCTGCATGTTTCGAGCACGCAGACCCCCACCTTCCACAAATGATACTGTTTTCTCACACTGAATTCCCATGCTAACAAAGCTCGCTCTCCTGGGATGCACGCATCAGCTCTACATGAATGATTTCCGAGTGCGACTGAGATAAAACTTTACATCGGGTGAGTCCTAATATATCATTACATGGCTGAATCCCTGCCTCTCTGGAGACATGTGAAAGCCTGATTCTGTAAAGGTTTGCCTATTTTTAGATAAGTGAATTTAAGCACCAGAGCAACCGGGGTCAGAGTTCACATACTTGGTTGCAGTCTGGAATTGCGACATAATTTTTTCCATTACCCAGCCTGCAAAAGGAGGGGCTTTTGTCCAGTGTGTAGAAGCTCTTCGTAGGCAGCAAACAAAACACACACAGACGTTTTACTACACCGTTCTCACATGCCCCCGCCCCCATGGGATATCCTGCCTGCAGTTAACAGTGTAGTATTTACTGATCCTTGTGGAACACATTACCTGAGTTGTTATCTCTGTGCACACAGGCCTCCACACGTGTTTGTTGTTATTTTTAGGACCATTTCCACTTGTTCTCCAGAGATTAGATTAGCTGCAAGAAAACAATTGGGGGCTTGAAAGCAGAAACAGTCCCGCAGAGCAAAAAAATTACAGCTGGGCCACGCTTCTCTCGGAATTTACTGTCATCTGAAGCAGTTTTAAAAAGAACAGTCTGACTGAAAATTTTCTAGGAAAATATGCTTCCTTCCTTGATTTCTTGCCAAGAGTTTTTTTTGGAGTTGGGGGGGGGGGGGGTGTCACAATTACTCATCTTAGTAGTTAAGTTTTTAAACTAACAGTAGACTTTTTTCTTCCCTTTAAGATAAAACTCAGAGAACTCTGGATTACAAACATGCTCCACTTCAGTCGGTTCACTCTTACAACAAATATAGGATGCCCCGCCCCTTGTGTCCCTCTCTGAAGCCATCTCTAATCACACCTTTTGGGCAGACCAGTGTCGTGAGTTGGACACTAACAGCACTCATACATCCAGTCATCAAGTTTGCTTCCCCATTTCTTGCACTGTTTATCCCACCCATCTAAATGCTGCTAGCTTAGCCCTTTTCTTTCTGCCAACTGGGTGTTGACAGAGCCCAACAACTGTACAAGCCCCCAGAGAAATGATTGATTTTCATGTACATTTTGTGTACAAAGTGCCAGGAATACAACTGTGCTCCACAAAATTGTTGGCATGCCAGAGTGCACAGTCTGTGCACAATTGGATAAACAGAATGGAAGTGTGCTCCACTGTGAGATACTACAGTGCACCCCCCTTCAAGGGACACCTTGTGGCGTCCCACCTGGCTTGTTGGGATGTTTCTGGTGGAAATCATGTATTTGGCTGAAGCTGGTAAGAGTGTCATTATCCACAGTGAAACAAGAACTGTATGGACATGGGCTGAAAGGTCACTTAGCGAGGAACAAGCCGTTACTCCAAAAGCAACATAAAAAAGCCAGATTACAGTTGCAAATGCACAAAGACTTTAATTTTGGAGACATGTTCTGCAGTTTGAAACTATAATTCAACTGTTTTGCCATAATGACCATCGTTACATTTGGAGGAAAAAGAGGGAAGCTTGCAAGCCTGAGAACACCATCCCAACTGTGAAGTATGGGGGTGGCAGCATCATGTTGTGGGGGTATTTTGGCACACTTCACAAAATAGATGCCATCATGAGGAAAGAACATTATGTGGAAATATAGAAGCAACATCTCAAGAGATAAGCCAGGAAGTTAAAGCTTGGGCCCAAACGGGTCTTCCACATAGCCAATGACCCCAATGAGATAAACAGCTGAATGAACATCCTCAAAGACTGGTGATTACATAATTTTGCTAATTCTTTATATGCAATATATCACTGTACTTGATTGACTTCCATTAACTAACTGTGCACCGCTACATTGTTTTCATTTCTCCTTCAGTTTCCTACCATTCCCTAGTATATTGCAGCAGATACGTAGCTTCTGTGCCTCTGCCGGAGGGCTCTTCCTGCTGAGGTTGCTGTCGCCACAATCACCAGGTGCTAATATTGCCTAAACATCGGGGTCTTCTCCCTAATATTGCAGGGCCTTTTCTTTCCAAGCTAAAGTGCGTTGGGAAAACTGATATTGCAAATTGGCACTTTGTACACAAAACAAAACTTAATTAAACTGAATTCTTAAGCAGCCTTCCGTTTTTGAATAAAGGTAAAAAGAAAATGTATTTAAATAGCTAAAACTGCAAACTTTTTATTCTGTACATTAGCACCTACAGTGATTTATTTACTCTGAATGTAGTTATCACTCTCTCCACTGAGTGAATGATGGCATATCATGTCAATGATAAAATGCTCATGCAAAATATTAACAATGTGAAAGTCATCAGCACATGCCGACGCTAAACACACTCTCTCACATGCCAGCCACAGCTGTGAGCACTCTTGATTGGTGATAATCTCTCCCTGTCTGTTTTAATGACCATGCCCAACTTCTTCCTCTTCTGCAAGTGCACTGCCATTCACACAGATACGTAAATGTGCCCCAGCATCTTGAAGTTGAAATCATAAGCATAGGAGCAAATCTTAAATCATCCGAGGATTGCCATCATCCCTTTGTGCTGTCGCTCCACTCCTGGATACTCACTATCAGGCGTGTGAACACATTTGTCTCACCTCTGAGGAACAGGAGCTTATTTGCATTGTTATCCACCATGTCAGAAGCCTGCTTTAAACTGCTGACCTCAAACTACCTTTGACAGTGGCGGTGGGTTATTTATTGTCCTGGGCTTCTTCATACCCATCAGGGGAGATTACATCATGGTGGGTAAAAAAGAATGTATGTAATTAATACACGATGGTATATGAACGATGCTGAAGGGTCACGCTGTGTTTGAAGGTGACATAATTTATCTGCATAAGAATGAAAATGATCTCAACTAACAGGCCCTATTGCATATTGCAAAAGGTGGAAAATGGGCCTAAACTGTTCATGAGTGTCATAGTACAAAATTAATTTAACCCCTTAGCATTCCAGCCAATTTCCCCAAATTTAGCATACGCAAAGAAAATCAAATTCTCTCTTCACAGAGTCGCAGAATAAAATTTCAAATGTTCTGCTGCTGGAACACCAAAATTTTAGAAGATTTAAACTGCAACTTTTTTCTTGCAAATTTGCTACTTTTTCTCAAAAATTCACAGCTTTTTTTTCCCTCAAAAATTTGCAACTTTTTTCCTATAAATTTGTAACTTTTTCTTTAAATTTGCAACTTTTTTCCTATAAATTTGTGACACTTTTCCTTTAAATCTGTAACTTTTTCCTTTAAATTTGCAACTTTTTTCTAATAAATTTGCAACCTTTTCCTGTAAAAGTGCAGTTTTTTCTATAAATTTGCAACCTTTTTCTCAAGAAAATTTAAACCTTTTCCTCAAAAAAAAAAAAATAATTCCAATTTGCAACTTTTTTCTTGTAGATTTCAAACTTATCTTTTAACCCCTTAGCATTCCAGCCAATTTCCTTAAATTTAGCATACGCAAAGAAAATCAAATTCTCTCTTCATAGAGTCGCAGAATAAAATTTGAAATGTTCCGCTGCTGGAACACCAAAATTTTAGAAGATTTAAACTGCAACTTTTTTCTTGCAAATTTGCTACTTTTTCTCAAAAATTCACAACTTTTTTTTTTCTCAAAAATTAGCAACTTTTTTCCTATAAATTTGTAACTTTTTCTTTAAATTTGCAACTTTTTTTCCTATAAATCTGTGACATTTTTCCTTTAAATCTGTAACTTTTTCCTTTAAATTTGCAACTTTTTTCTAATAAATTTGCAACCTTTTCCTGTAAAAGTGCAGTTTTTTTTCTATAAATTTGTAACCTTTTTCTCAAGAAAATTTAAACCTTTTCCTCAAAAAAAAAAAAATTCCAATTTGCAACTTTTTTCTTGTAGATTTCAAACTTATCTTTTAACCCCTTAGCATTCCAGCCAATTTCCTTAAATTTAGCATCCACAAAGAAAATCAAATTCTTTCCTCACCGAGTGGGAGTAGAAAACTTGAAACGTCCCACCGGTGGAACACCGGAATTGGTGGAACTTTTGAGCCAGACCTGACACCTCATATGTTCAGCCCTAAGCCTTGGGTCAGTAAACAAATGAACTAATCACTGCATGAGCATCATGCTGTCACAAACAAGAAAAATGATCCGGCACAAGCTTTTCTTTTTGACAATAAGAGGTCGGAAGAGTATTGGGAAACTGCATCCAGGTGAAGGTAGCATTCCCTCATAATATTATTTATTCAAGGACAAATAACAGTAGCTATCAAAAAAATTATTTGAGTTAGAGTAAGTAGGAAAATCTTTACACCAATGGACTTGTGGTCACATTTGGCAAAGCCTGTCTAGCTCTTTAAACAGATCACACACGTAATGGAAAGGGCAGTTATGAGCTGTGCAGTCCAACATGTTTGAATGTGGCAGGTCAAACATTACTCTTCGCTGTCTGCCCATGTCTGTTGACTGAACCCAGTGACATGGACTACAACGATCGCTGTCGTGTAATCATCCAAAACCAAACAACACATCTGTCGCTATAATCACAATGCTGAGTGTTGACGTAAACAGTAAAAGGAAATACAGCAAAGGCCACCATGAAAAGGCAAGAAATAGACCAATACTGTGTGTAACTTTGTCATAAATTTGTCTGATTTTTTTCCCATATTTTTTTCCCATTTCTTGTAAATGTGCAACACCATTCTTGTAAATATGCTTGTTTTTGTGAATGCATGTACATGCTGAAAACTACACAGTTGGGGACCCCACATGCATGACTACATTTGGTGCTACACTCCTGCCGCTACTTATGTAACGGCAACAGAGGTGGGTTGTAACGAATTACATTTACTCAAGTACATGCACTCAGGTAACTTTTCCACAACACTGCAGTTTTGTGAGTAATTTAAATGTATTAAACTTTGTATTCTGAGTACATTTATAATAAAAAACTTTACTTTTACGCAAGTAAATTGGTCATAGTCTTTGATTACTCTTAAGCTCACACTCTGAATTATTTATTTTTTAATTATATTTATTTCTTCATACTAACACATTAAAGAGAAAAAAAGAGCTGTAAATTGCAAATTTACTTGGAAAAAAAGCTGCAAATTTGTGAGTAAAATAGACCAGTTACAAAAAGTACATTTCTTTTAAAAAACTAAATGCAGCCATGTGAGTCCCACCAAAGGTTAAACCCGGCTGTCTGATGGGTCCATGTGGGTTTGTCTAGGATTCCATGTTGGCCTCATCTGTTTGCCCACCTGGACTTTACCTGTTTACCTATTTTCAAGTTATTTTCTCATAAATTTGCTGTTTTCTTGTAAATTTGTGACTTTCTCATAAATTTGTAACTTTTTTTTACTGTAAACTTGCAACTTTTTCTCATAAATTTGTTAGTTTTTCTTGTAAAATTGATTTTTTTTCTTGTAAATGTGATTTTTCCTGGAACTTTCTCATAGATTTGCCACTTTTTTTTTACTGCAATCTTGCAACTTTTCCCTCATATTTGTTATTTTTTTCTTGTAAATTTGTGAGTTTTTCTCATGAATTTGTGATATTTTTCTTGTAAGTCTGGAACTTTTTCAAAAATGTTCAACTTTTTCTTACTGTAAACTTATAACTTTTCCTGATAAATTTGAGCCTTTTTCTCATAAATTTTCAATTTATTTACTCATATTTACTACTTTTTTTGTTAATTTGCAAATTTAATTTTCTCCTCATAAATTTGAGTTTTTCTTGTAAATTTGCTAAAATGTACTTGTAAATTTGTAACTCTTTTCAATTAATTTTACAGTTTTTTTCTTGTAAATTTTCACTTTTTTCTCATAAATTTGCAACTTTTTTTTTTACTAAAATTTTCAGTTTTTTCTTACAGATTTATGATGAAAAATGAGGAAAATGCATGACTTTTTGTGTAATGTTGCCTATGGCACAAGAGTTACTGAAACCTGCTCACCTGCACCACAGGTAAAGTCCATGTGGGCAAACAGAGGGGCCAACATGGAACCCGCAGACAAAAACACATGGGACCCATTACACAGCCCATGGGGCCCACATGGACATGCTGGCTGGGTTATGGGGGAAAAGTAAATGAACAAGTAAAACATAACATATTAACAAGAAAAAAGTTACAAATTTATTTATAGGGGAAAAATGCCACACATTACAAGTTAGAAGTTTTTGCAATTTTTTGGAGGAAAAAACCCTCCAAGATTTATAGAAAAAAAAAACCCATTACATTTAAGACCGTAATTGTGAGGCCCACAAGGATGATACTGACAGGTTTTACAGTGATATTGTTGATGTTTTAAATTTTTGTGTGAGTGAATGCATTCCTAGTCACAATGTATCTACCCAATATATCATCCCAGGCTGGAATGATGTTGTTAGCGAGGCTCATACAGCTGCTCGGGATGCTTTCTTGTGGTGGAGGAGTAATAGCAAACCACGTTACGGTCCAGTATTTGATAACATGAAAAGCTGTAGGGCTAGGTTCAAATATGCTCTACGTGCATGTAGGCGCAATGAAGAAAGTATCAAATGTGACCAGTTAGCTAGTCATATGAGTGAACTGAACATGGTAGAATTCTGGAAACAAATGAAGCGTATGAGTTCTTCCCAGTCTGTTAGATCAAACACTAATGATGGTGTGACTGGTGATGTTAATATTGCTGAAAAGTGGAAATGTCACTATGAAGCTATTTTCAACTCAGTTAAGAATGTTTCTATGAAGGATTCTGTTATGCCCGATGTTCACCTGTATGATGACATGTTTGATATCTTTGATATTTCTGTTGTTACTCCTGTTGAAGTTGTTTCACTGATCAATGATCTCAAGAAAGGCAAATCAGCTGGCCCTGATTGTCTCACTAGTGAATGCCTCATCAATGCTGATTTTAATTTGTGTATTCTGTTGTCACTGTTTTAACTGTATGTTTGTTCATGGTTACATGCCAGATATGTTGATGGATTCTGTTATTATTCCCTTGGTGAAAAACGAGTGTGCTAGTCTGTCTGACATGAACAATTACAGACCTATAGCTGTTGCAAATATTATATCTAAATTGTTAGAGGGTTTACTCCTGAATAGAATTGAGGATTATTTGTGGACAAATGATAATCAGTTTGGTTTCAAGTCAGCTCATTCAACTGATAAGGCTGTTTATCTACTCTATGAATTTGTTGACCACTTCAGAAGTCAATCTGCTAGTGTTTATGTTACATTTTTAGATGCTAGCAAAGCTTTTGATAGGATTAACCACTGGTGTTTGTTTAGAAAATTGATTGATCAAGGTATTCTTATTTACATTGTTAGCATCTTGTTACTGGTACAGAAGGCAGCCTATGTTTGTCAGGTGGGGCAATGTTACCTCATCTAAATTTTGTGTGACCAATGGTGTTAAACAAGGTGGTATACTGTCGCCTTTGTTGTTTAATGTCTATGTTGATGATCTCAGTGTACTGTTGAACAGTACTAATGTTGGTGGCTCCATCGATGGTCCATTGTTAAATCACATTTTCTATGCTGATGATCTTTGTTTGTTAAGTTTGTCTACTGCAGCTATGCAACATCTCCTCTCGGTATGTGAGAAATTTGGTGAAAAAAATGACATCTTGTTCAACTGTACTAAATCTATGTGTATGGCATTCAAACCGAAGGGTGTCAAAACTCCGGATCCTGTTATGCCACTTTGTGGTAATAGTTTGAACTTTGTTAAAAAAGCCAAATACCTAGGTGTGTGGATTGAATGTGATAAGACCAATGCTGATTGTAATAGGCAACTCAGGAAACTCTATGCTCAAACAAATTTACTGTTGCGGAATTTCCATAGGTGTTCTCCTGATGTTAAATGTATGTTGTTCAAGACTTTCTGTACCTCAATGTATTACTTGCCTCTATGGTTTAATAGCAATGTTGCTGTTAGGAACAAAATCTGCATTGCATATAATAATTCCCTAAGAAGGTTGTTAGCTATACCTCGTAGGTCGAGTGCAAGCGAGATGTTTGTGTCATATAATGTGATAATTGTGTGTGCTGTGTCTTTAAGACTGTGGTGACGTCACAGGTCAGAGTTGACCTTCACCGAGTGATATTGTATGAAAATGGCGATGTGTTGATGTTGCCGCCTGTTAATGTTCCCGCTCCTAGTTTTTAAAAGAGAACTTTGTTGAAACCACTATTCGTGTGGACCTCAGTTCTTTACATGGTGTCAGAAGTGCTTGACGGACGCTCTGCTTCAGTAAGATGGCCTTGTTTAATCCCCCGGAAAGTTTTCCTTTTCATCGTCCAAATGAATGGGCGGGCTGGAAAGAGCGCTTTCTGCGTTTCCGGACGGCTATAAAACTGAATAAAGAGGACGGCGAAGTTCAGGTCAGTTCACTGATTTACGCCATGGGCCCCGAAGCTGAAAACATCTTCAAATCATTCTCATTTACTGAGGAAACGGATCAAAAGAAGTTTGACGTTGTGTTAGGAAAATACGACAAGTACTTCTGTCCCAAACGGAACGTGATCCATGAGCGCGCTTGTTTTCACCAGAGGCTGCAGCGGCCCGGTGAGAAAGTGGAAATGTTTATCAGAGCCCTTTTTGAGATGTCAGAACACTGTGACTTTGGTGTAAAGAGAGATGAACATATCCGTGACCGAATTGTTGTGGGCATCCTTGATAAAGAGCTGTCACGTAAACTGCAGATGATGGCTGATCTAACGCTTGCCCAAACCATTCAAACAGTTCGCCAGTACGAGGAGGTTGTCCTCCAGGTTCACCAGCAGGGGGAGGCACACGCCACGGTGCAGGAGATCCAGGGAAAAACAGCAGGCAGAGGAAGATCTCCATTTAAACCAAGGAAAGGAAAAAGTGGAGAGCAAAAAGACTCATGGTGTGGAAGATGTGGAAAATTAAAACACAGAGATCCTGAAAAGTGCCCAGCCATGAAGTCAACATGCAACAAGTGTAAAAAGGTGGGTCACTGGGAAAAGAAATGTCACAGTAAATCAGTCAGAGAAGTCACTGAAGAGACAGTTTCCCAGACACCATTTTTTTTGGGCGCAGTCACAAAAACAGACAGAAATGATGACCCATGGACCATACAGCTTACAATTGGAACAACACCAGTCAATTTTAAAATTGATACGGGTGCAGATGCAAACATTATGGGAGAAAAGACATTTAACAAACTAGTTCCTAAGAAGGAATTAGAGCCATCTAATGTCACACTGTGCAGCCCGGGTGGTCAGTTGGACTGTATAGGAAAATTTCAAGCCTTCACAGAATACAAAGAAAAAACATATACTTTTCCTGTGTATGTCATCAGTGGCAATAATGCAAACAATTTGCTGGGCAGAGATACAGCAATGTCGATGGGGCTTGTGAAGCGTGTTGAAGAAGTTCACAAAGCATTTGGTGAGCATGGAACACTTAAAACAGAACCAGTTAAAATCCTGTTAAAAGAGAATGCTCAGCCATACACAGTGCACACTGCCCGTCGTGTCCCTTTGCCACTTTTGCAGAAGGTTAAAGAGGAATTGCAGCGTATGGAGGAGAATAATGTGATTGAAGCTGTGATTGATCCTACAGATTGGTGCGCGCCAATGGTGCCAGTCCCAAGGAAAAATGGAAAAGTGCGGATCTGTGTCGATTTAAAGAGGTTAAATGAAGCTGTACGAAGAGAGAGGTATGTTCTTCCTACTGCAGAGGAAATCACTGCAAAACTTAGTGGAGCAACCACATTCACATCATTGGATGCTGCCTCCGGGTTTTGGCAGATTCCTCTCCATCCAGAAAGCAGTAAATTAACAACCTTTATCACACCCTTTGGGAGATATGCATTCAAACGTCTTCCATTTGGGATCACAAGCGCTCCTGAAATTTTTCAGCGCAAAATGACAGAAACCCTCAACGGCCTGGAAGGCGTGGCTATCTACATGGATGACATACTGGTGTACGGCGACACTCCTGAACAGCACGACCAGCGTCTCAGCAAGGTACTGGAAAGGATCGAGTCAGCCGGACTTAAACTGAACAGAGAAAAATGTAAGTTTAGACAAAACAAGCTTCACTTCTTGGGCCAAGAAATTGACAAATCAGGCGTGAGACCCGACCCTGATAAAGTCAAGGCAATCCGCGAGCTCCCTCCACCACAGAACGTGCATGACCTCAAGCGTGTCCTGGGCATGTTTAACTATCTACGGAAAATAGACACCATAAAGACTGCTACAGCAGCTGACTGTAACCTACAGTTGGTGTTGCGGTACATTAAGTCAGGATGGCCAGAATACATAGGCAATGTCCCAGCAGCTATCAGAGACTATTTTCCCATTAAAAATGAACTGTCTGAATGCGATGGAATTATCATCAGAGGAAGCCGCATGCTGATTCCGGATGTGCTCAGAGCAGACATCTTGGATCGAATACATGATGGACATCAAGGTCTGACAAAATGCAGAGAGCGGGCCTGCACATCTGTGTGGTGGCCTGGCATCTCATCTGAAATCAAACGCAAAGTCCAGTCCTGTCAGGTGTGTCGTGAGATGAGACCAGCTCAGCGAAAAGAGCCTCTCTTGTCAACCCCTCTACCTGATCGACCCTGGAAGAGACTTGCTGTTGACCTGTGTGAGCATAACAAGCACACCTACCTTGTTGTGTCAGACTATTTCTCTCGGTTCCTCGAGATACTTCATCTGCCAGTAACCACTGCTTCTCAGATGATCTTAAAGCTGAAGGCAGTGTTTGCGAGGTTTGGTTGTCCAGATGTGGTTGTATCTGACAATGGGCCTCAATTCTCATGCCAAGAATTTAAAAAGTTTGCAAGGGAGTTTGACTTTTTGCACATCACCTCAAGTCCACATAACCCCCAAGGAAACGGACATGCAGAGAGGGGAGTTCAAACAGCAAAAAGAATCTTAAAGCAGCAAGATCCTTTGCTCGCCCTCATGTGCTTTCGATCAACGCCCTGCACCACCACAGGCGTGAGTCCTGCAGAGCTACTTATGGGTCGAAAGATCAAAACAACTCTTCCTACACTCGAAGTGAATCTTCAGCCCCGATGGCCTGATCTGGAAGTCGTCAGGAACAAGGATGCAATGGAGAAACAGAAACAAGCATTCTACTTCAATCAGCGCCATGGAGCTAAACCCCTACCTTCGTTGAAGCCAGGAGATTCAGTCCTCACAAAGCTGGACCATCAGAAATTCTGGAAAACACCCGCTGTTGTCACAGGAGAAAGCAGCACACCTCGCTCCTTTCTTATTGAAACACCCCAGGGAGCAACTTTGCGACGCAACCGCCGTCACTTGCAACATGATCCTGAATCAGCCAGAGAGATACCCTCTTCAGCTCCAAATGACCTGCAGCCAGAGATTGTCGATCAGCAGCCTGAAACTGCAGCTGCCGCTGACACTATTTTACCAGAATCCAGTGTCAAACCGCCAGACCCAAAGCAAGGACTGTTGTTTACCCGGTCTGGTAGAATGATTAAACCTGTGCAAAGACTAGATTTGTAGAGAAAAAAAAATGAAAAATGAAAAGAGAGAAATTCACGTGTTCACTGTGATAAGTGTGGTTATATTTGGTTCAATAATTAAGCCATGGGCTGTGGGGAAGGGTGAAATGGAAATGAAAAAATGTTTGAATTGAAAAATTGTTTTGTTCTGAAAAAAAAAAACTAAAAAGGGGGAGATGTCATATAATGTGATAATTGTGTGTGCTGTGTCTTTAAGACTGTGGTGACGTCACAGGTCAGAGTTGACCTTCACCGAGTGATATTGTATGAAAATGGCGATGTGTTGATGTTGCCGCCTGTTAATGTTCCCGCTCCTAGTTTTTAAAAGAGAACTTTGTTGAAACCACTATTCGTGTGGACCTCAGTTCTTTACAGTTTGTGTCCTTGAATATTCCGTCTTTTGGCGAGTTGCTACGAAAGAATGTTTATAGTTTTATCCGTAGGCTGCCCTTCCAGCGCCTGGTGAGAGAGATCGCTCAGGACTTCAAGACCGGCCTGCGCTTCCAGAGCTCCGCCGTCATGGCTCTGCAGGAGGCCAGCGAGGCCTACCTGGTGGGTCTCTTCGTGGACACCAACCTGTGTGCCATCCATGCCAAGAGGGTCACCACCATCATGCCCAAAGACATCCAGCTGGCCTGCCGCACCCATGGAGGGAGAGAGAGCTTAGACTTTCTGCTGCACATTCACCAACCACAATGCTCCGCACTGTGTGTCTATATAATATATATACATATTGTGACGTTTGCAGGGTTCACACAAAGACAATGGAGCAGATGGCTGTGATCAACCTGATTTATTTTTCACACACCCCAACCCCCAACCTGCCTCTGTGCTACAGAGTGGAGGGGAGGTCATTCTCCCAGACCCCTGTTTCAATCATGGTTACACACACAGATACATCTTGCCCTAATCCTGCTAAACACTGCTGGGTCATCATAATGCAGTTATAATGACACAGCAGTATAACTCAGAAATAACACATTTAACACACACATAACATTTTCATCTGGCAAAGCATGCTGGGAAATTCACTTAACATGGCCCCAACGTTACACTGCCCCCCCCCCCCCCGGACTGGTTTCTGTCCCCAGAAAAATTAAAGTCCAATTTAAAAGTCCAATACAAACTCATCCAGGTGTCGGGGCGGTCTTCGGCGCCGGCGGCCAACACGTACAGGCCCCCTAGTGTCCATCTGGGTCTCGGTCGGGGTATCGGGCCGGGATGGAAGCTCCGGTTCGTCCACCAGCGGTGCAGATGGCCGATACGGGGCGAGACGGTCACGATGAAGGACCACAACCCGGTCCCTTTTTCTAAGCCTCACCCTGTACACCACATCTGACAGTCTCTCCAGGACCACACATGGCCCCGACCACTGGCTCGCCAGCTTCGGTGATCGTCCTCTCTTCCTCTCAGGGCAGAAAACCCAGACTCGATCTCCCGGTGCAAAGTCCCTCCCCTGACAGCGGGAGTCGTACGCTCGCTTCTGCCGACCCCCTGCCGCTGCCAGGGCCTCTCGAGCCAGCTCGTGCACCGTGTGGAGACGTTCTTTCAAACAAAAAAAATAATCCAATCCGGGTCTTCCCTCCACCTCCGGCTCAGGGGGGCAACCGAATACCAAATCCACCGGTGTGCGCAGCTCGCGTCCAAACATGAGCGCCGCAGGGGTGCACCGGGTAGATTCCTGAGCTGCCGTCCGGTACGCCCACAAAACAAAAGGCAGGTGCAGGTCCCAGTCTCGCTGTCGCTGGTCCACTAGGATAGCGAGCTGGGTGGTGAGGGTCCGGTTGAATCGTTCGACCAGGCCGTCGCTCTGTGGATGCAGTGGGGTGGTCCGGGTCTTCCGGATGCCCAGCCGTTTGCAGACCTCTCCGAAGACCTCCGCCTCGAAGTTCCGACCCTGATCGCTGTGCAGCTCCTCCGGTGCGCCAAACCGACAGAGGAGTGTCGTCACTGCCAACGGGCTGAAGATCGGGACCAAACCGCCCCACAGGCTGCCGCTCTCCGAGCCGCTGCGTACGTCGGGGCCATTTTAAGGGAGCCAGGGATTTCCCAGCATGCTTTGCCAGTTTGAAACGTTACTGTGTGTGTTAAATGTGTTACTTCTGAGTTATACTGCTGTGTCATTATAACTGCATTATAATGGCCCAGCAGTGTTTAGCAGAAAGAGGAGCAAGATGGTTGTGATGAACAGGCTTTATTTACACACCACCAACCCCCAACCTGCAACTTAGTACCCAGAGCAGTGGAGGTCATTCCCACAGACCTCTGTTTACATCACGGTTACACACACATGATACATCTTGCCCTAATCCTGCTAAACACTGCTGGGCCATTATAATGCAGTTATAATGACACAGCAGTATAACTCAGAAGTAACACATTTAACACACACAGTAACGTTTCAAACTGGCAAAGCATGCTGGGAAATCCCTGGCTCCCTTAAAATGGCCCCGACGTTACACTGCCCCCCCCTGGACTGGTTTCTGTCCCCAGAAAATTCAAAGTCCACTTTCAGAAACCCAACGCGAGTCAGCCCGGTGCCAGGGCGGCATGCACGGGCCATCTGAGTCTCGGTCAGAGCATCTGGTTGGGGTAGGGTTCCGGTTTGGCCATCAGCGGGCGGATGGACACATCTGACAGCCTCTGTAGGACCACGCACAGTCCCTTCCCTGGCAGCGGGAGTCCCAGGCCCGCTCCGGCCGAATCCCACCGCTGCCAGTTCTCCCATGCGTCCAGCCTTTGCCGCGCCTGGAAAGTGGCCGCATCTTCGTCCTGCTCGCTCCGCTGCGTCGCTCCTGCGCCTCTGTGACGTCATCTGCCGGGGGAAGCATCTGCAGGAGGCGGCTTTTTTTCCCGTCCATGCCACCTCGCTCTAATTTAGCGTCGGCGAGGGGCCAGTTTGTCGTGCGCTGTGTGCAGGGCAGTACCATGCCATGTACCCTGGCTCTGTGCAGCGGAAGCCGTCCTTCCTCGCGTCGCCACGGCTGTCTCCTTCGTGCACGCGCTGCTGTGATGTGCCGTAGCTCCTCCTCCACTCGCTCTCAGCACGGTGGTTTCCTCTGATGATCAGCGCGGCAGCCAGCTCGATCTGGGCCAGGCGGTCATCCAACAGGTTCTCGCCGTTGTAGCGGGGAATCTTGGCCCGCTGCTGGATGGATGACACTGTCATCTCCCGGTCGATTGCCGCTCCTCCTCCACTCGCTCTCAAATCGCCAGCCCGTCCTGCCCTGAAAAGGGCGGGAAGTGGGGCTGGTTTGCTCTGCTCCGTCCATCGCGGCGAAGCTCTCCAGGGGCCGGCGTCTCAGCTCTACACTCCGTTCCCGGCTGAGCGATGAATCGCTCCGGCCGCTGTACCTCCGCCTGGATCCTCATCTCGCTCCATATCCCACTTCTGACACCAGTGTGACGTTTGCAGGGTTCACACAAAGACAATGGAGCAGATGGCTGTGATCAACCTGATTTATTTTTCACACACCCCAACCCCCAACCTGCCTCTGTGCTACAGAGTGGAGGGGAGGTCATTCTCCCAGACCCCTGTTTCAATCATGGTTACACACACAGATACATCTTGCCCTAATCCTGCTAAACACTGCTGGGTCATCATAATGCAGTTATAATGACACAGCAGTATAACTCAGAAATAACACATTTAACACACACATAACATTTTCATCTGGCAAAGCATGCTGGGAAATTCACTTAACATGGCCCCAACGTTACAATATTTATAGTAATATGTACATATGTATACTAGCTGTTCTTGTTTTTTCTTGCCTTCTGATTGTTGCTCTGAGTGTTGCTATCCCTGTGCTGTTGCAATCCTGGAATTTCCCCACTGTGGGACTAATAAAGGCTTATCTTATCTTATCTTATCTTATCTTAGGTTGCTGGCATGTTACAACCATTTTATATCCACAACTGTTAATTTGTCACTCACACTTCACTCCAGCATTTGGAAGTGGTGGCGTTCTATTTTATATTGAGTTCATTATTGTATTTTAATGTTGTTATATGAGCACTGTGTGATTGCTGAATTTTATATACTTTTATTTTTACACGTTTTGCATACACTATGAACCTTGAGTTCGAAATAAACGTTTGCTTGCTTGATTGATTGATTAAGCGAAAACAGTCACAAAATAAGAGAAAAATCTTACAAACTGGCAAATTCAAGTAACTTTTTAGCAGATACATTTTTACTCCTATTCAAGCAATTTTTTGGTGGCTCCTCTTACTTCCGGGTGAGCCATTTTCATCAGGAGGGAAAGCTGCATGAAGAACTTCTCCACCTCTGGCCTGCTGCGGGGAATGCCCTGCTGTCCGACAATGGATGCAGGGGCTCTCGAGCCTCCTCTGCGGTATGTTTACCGTGCGCGAGCCCTTTAAGACGGCGCGTGTTTCCATTGGCACGGTGACGTCACGGCAGCGGAGGACTCCAGCCTATCGTCGGCGCGGCCGAGCCGAGCCACTGCTGCTGGCAAAGCGTCTCCCGTTTTAGGAGGGAGACTTTCACACTACACAAAAAGCAGGGCAGACGCTTGTCGCTGAGATGAAGCAGAGCCATAGGTCGTTGGCCGTGGATTAAAAACGGGGAAACTTTTTTTTTAAAGATGGCGCTTCAGGTGAAAAAGTAAGAGCAGCAGCAGCGGAGAAGCTAACCGCCGCCACCGTCGGATCCCTATACCGCACAGCAACTCCTGGTAGATGCAGAAAAATATGCTCCAGCCGAGCCACCTCAGCCCCGGCGTCAGTCCTCAACTATTGCTCTTTTAACCACTTTCACCAGACACTCTTCTTGTGTATATCTTATTTTTTTTTTAAATCCGTTTGTTTATTTTTACCAATTCTCACCTTAAAAAAAAAAAGTCTACTGTAGAGGACTCGGACCTCACCTGAGAGAGGGAGAATTATGGCAGGCAGGGAGACGGCAGTGCAGGGCACCGGGATACTGCTGGTGACAGCCAACGTTGGATCCCTGTTCGAGGATGTGAGTCCCCCCCATTGATAAACACACACGACACCACACATGCTTACAGATGTCAGTCTGAAACCAGCTGGTCACGACTCGTTTACGTGGAGTCGCGTGCTTTACCGTTATGTTCTCCCGCATAAACACCGGCTGGTCCCCCCGGAGTGACTCGTGCTTGGTGTCTTTAGGTTATGACACCCACTTTTGTGACTGACTGTCCTGCTTTGTTGTGCATGAATGAGCAGCAGCAGTTGCTGGTGTAGCACCCAAACCTGTGGCCCGTGCTGATCGGGGATGCGGTGGACATCAGCATTCGTCATTTAGCCTGGTGGGAATATGATTGTGTTGACAGTCATGTGAAAAAATTAGGGCAGCCTGTATAAGCTTGTGGTTTTTTTTTTTTTTACATATTTGGACATATGGATATTTAATATCAGCGTTAAAACTACTGGGAGACTCATGTAATACAACTAAACAATTTAAAAAATGAATTAAAGACTTTTTTTCAAATTTTCTGTAAAATGTGATTCTGAACAAATAGTGGGGAATAAATTAGGACACCCCCATCTTTTTTCGGACACCCCACATTCATTCACACTTAAAATGGCTAAAATAAATGTTAAAAAATGCAAATAAAAACAAAAACAAGGTTAGACATAGATATGTGAACGTTTCTTAATAAAGAACTGAATATTTAATGGGATGTCCTAATTTTTAAACATGACTGTGTTATGCAATACAAGGCTTTTTCTGCAGGACTTTCTGCTATAGAATAGGACAGACATCTGGAACCAAAAGTACAGTACTAAAAATTAAGGTTGCAGTACAAACACACTGCTTCTTTTCCAGACTGCTGAAGTTGACTCAGACACTGGTTCCATACTAGTTCTTCACTCATTATTAGTCAAACGGTGGTAACGAAGTGATTACTAGGATGCACAGATCCAGCTTTTTGATCATCAATTCAGTACCCATTGCTTTACTAATGCTGAGCCAATCTGATACCAGTATAAAATAAAAATAAAAAAGTGAAATTATTCCTCATTGTAAGGGAAAAGACTGGGAATCCATCAAACAACATTGACCTGAATTCAGGAATAATTTCTAAGTTTGTAATATAAAACAAGAAAAACATTTACATTTTCTGGAAATTTCTAGATGCGGTGTAACTTTGTAAACAATCTCCAAAATGAGCAACACTTCCATCTCACACAAATGCACTCCCTTATTACAGAACTCTAACTTTATATTCCCAATTAACAGAAAATCCTACCTGTCTCTATACTAGTATTTATACTTGTATTTATGATATTGTCTAACAGCATCAGGTAGATATTTGAATAAAATAGGCTTTATTGTCATTGTACAGTTGTGCAGCACAACAAAATAGTGGGTGCTCCACCAGGCTACCGTGCAATTTAGTAAGAAAGAGGGATTAGATAAAATACAGAGTTACAGAACACACGATGGAACATAGGACTGAAATAAAAATAGCCCAGGATTATGGAAATATACACAGGTATGGTAGTGGCTTCACGGATGAAACTATGTACATGAACGTGTGGAGTGCAGAACACACAACTGAACACGTAATTGAATAAAATAGCCCAGGACTATGGATTAGCATTGTCAACACAGAGCAGAAATTAGTTTGAATGGATCACATGCTGGATCTGCATTTTTTCCCCCAGTACTGGTCCAGTGATTTGAGCCTTATGTGAACCAATATCCAAAATCAGTTTTAGATTTCTGCATTGCTAGCTATTACAATATGAAATTCCTTTTCTGTAGTTATGTACCCACATACACACATTAGTGTGGAACTGCTACAGAGCATCTGCACAAACTTGTGAGCGCTGGTACAAGGAATAAAACTCCAGTACTGCTGATACTTGATGCAACTCTCAATATAACAGTAATACAGTAGTATAGTAGTTTAAAATATTTTAATAATACATTAAAAACATAAAAAATGTAACCATTCAAAAGTAGACTGTGTTATTACTGCTGATTATTACACCTACATACTTGTTTAGATGAAGGGTTATCAGCTGGTTGATTTGGGACTCTAACCCAAGTTGAGACCTTGGTGCCTTTTGATATAAAGTTGAATAAATGCTGTTCTAAATGCAAATGCTTTTTGTTTTACAGGTTAGGTTTAGACAGAAACACAAGCAGACCAAGGACAGTATGGCTGATGTAATGTTTAAAGGGGTCACTGACTGCACTTTTTTCACATTTTAACATCTTACACATGTCTTAATGAAGTGTTTGTGACATATTTTGTTCACATTTTCTTTAATTTTTTTAATTGTTGAAGCAATTTTGTTTTGTATTTTTCCTGGCTTTCTTGAAACGCTCTGATTTAAAGCCTATCACTTTAAGAAACATTCTTCACCTATTCAACTCTGTCCTCCCTCTTACATCAGTTAGTCATTAGCTGAATAGCTTCTAGCCTTTAGCTTTTAGCTTCCTAGCTTGGATGAGGGGCGCTGGTTCACTGATCCACAGTCGATGGTGTATCTCGCATCACTCCAGCCCATCTCCCAATAATTTTGACGTGATTTCACAACAAATCGCTAGCACTGCGCATTGGGTAGCCCCCTGATCGCCACAACCAACCTGGCTTGGGACCTGAGCCTTGCTGGCTGAGCCAAGCTGCTGAGCCACGGGATTTCAAAGGGCAGTGTTTCGCTCTGCTGGACGCCGCTCCGCTCCCACGGCCAGCTGGGGAACACCCCATCACGAGGCTTTCCTGTGTTGCCCGCGACAGCAGGTCGGTTGCTGCGACTGGTGTGCTGGTGCTGGCGATTTGCTGTGGAGTCACGACAGAATTATTGGGAGATGGGCCAGAGTGATGTGAGGTATATTGTCAACTGTGGACTGGTGAACCAGATGGTAACAGAGATGGCTATTAGGGTGACTAAGATCTGAGGAAAACGACAATATAAGTCGCGCTTGGTGTGAGCCTCCTGGTGCCAGGGTTAGCTGGGGGGCTAATAGCTCAGGGGCTCATAGGCTACCTTTAGCAACCCTTCCATCTACATGACAGACAGCTGGACGGTCCAGTAATAGAGCAGTGGGCGGGTCTCAAGGTCGGCGGTGGTTTGGCTTTGTCAAATCAGGACGTATACGATTTACCCAGACGAGTCAAAAACGTTTCTGGCATTTCTGGAAGAGAAAAACAAGATAAAGGCTGTGTGTGTGTTTTTTTTTTTTTTTTTTTTTAAGAGAATTGACTGTTTTGATATTTTTTGTGTAATTACGTGACCAATACACACATTTCAGACAGTTAAAACCTACAGACATGCCATTTTTGAGTCACTGACCTCTTTAAGAACTAAAGTCATGAGTAGACAGTTATAAGAGACTCTTCTATAAGGAGAGACTGTGAAAATTAGCATCATTTCTCCCTGTGCTTGTTGTTGTTGTTGTTGTGGGGGTAAAAAGTTGACATAAAAACCATCACCACAATACTAGATTTGGCACAGCAAAACTGAAGGGAGAATGCTGTGAATCTATTAACACGTTGTCCACAATGATCGATCTGAGGTGTCCTCTTCTTCCTTACAGAATCTCTACCTAGGGTCCACTCAGTATCGGACCTGAGCAGAGGAGAAGGGTTAACTGATTGGACCTCTTACAAGTTTAAGTTGAATACCTCTGATCTAGACTTATGGCAATGTCATTATTCTGTTATTGGTAGGTACTTAGGTGTGATTTATGATCATACTCCTATCAAATAAAGTATGCTGTCCTTTCTTAAAGAGCTTTCGTTGGGGATTCAGTTATTTTATGTTGGCAGTTAAAAAAAATGGGCATGTATTAGTCTGATATTGTGAAGTTAATTACTTCATTGGAGTTGGTACTTTCTTACCTCCTCTTTTGGCATTTGTACAACAAAAAATTTAGTCTTGGTTTCACCTCACTGAAGATAAGACCACATGTCTTCAGCAAAAGTATGTCTTGTATGGAAATGGGTGTGTCACGCCTCTGAAGGAGTGTCTCTGCAGTTTGTTGAATGAGTTTTTTTTTTTTAAATGTTGTATTTATATAAAGTTATCTAGGCAGTTTTGTTTTCCCTGGGTAATTCCTTTTTCTATAATGCTGTGTGTGTTTCTGTTGTTTTGGTCGTCTACTGTGTCATGCTGCTGTTACACTGTAATTTCCCAGTTTGGGATCAATAAAGTCTATCTAACTAACTAACCTGCACTTATATAGCGCTTTTCTAGTCACAAAGACCACTCAAAGCGCTTTCACAAGTACTAACCCTCTATTCTATAGGCCTATAGGAAACAGATATCTAGGGACAATTTAGAACAACCAATTAACCTAACATGCATGTCTTTTTGGATTGTGGGAGGAAACCGGAGCCCCTGGAGTAAACCCACGCAGCACAGGGAGAACATGCAAACTCCATACAGAAAGGTTCCAACCCCTGCCAGCCTGGGGATTCGAACCAGGAACCTTCTAGCTGTAAGGCAACAGTGCTAACCACTGCACCACCGTGCTGCCCTATCTGTCTGTCTGTCTCACACACCTTTTCACCCATAAAGCCTTAGCTGACCTTCCTGATGGCACTAAACTGTCACAGAGGGAAGGAAGGAAAGTGTCACTGCTTTATCATGATAGTGTTCCCTCTTTTCCTCTAACCCATGTGAAGTGCTGATCCCAAATGCAGCAAGGATCTCTCCCTCTCTCGTTGGAGTAAGCCTATAAATAGCCTCACACTCACCCAGCACCAGCTTTGGGTGTCTCCACCAGCCTGGACCAAGCACAAAATGCTCATTTTTAAACACATCTTCCCGCTCTGAGTAGGCATGCAGGTCATTTGTGAGGTAATACTGTATATCGTCCCCAATATGTTGTCATCCCTTATGATTAGTACGTGAGCTGTGTGGATTCTGCTTCCACTCTGGTTTGCTGTAGGTTATGTGTTTGGCAGTGCAGCTCACCTCGCCCCCCCCCCCCCCCAAAAAAAAAGACATGATGGGAGGTGTGTCACTTCTAAAATCATGTTATCTCATAGTTCGATCTTGTGATGGATGAAAATAGTTTTCAAACATCTCTTTGTGCCTTTCAGCATGTGTTTTAGGACTCCAGTTTCTGACAGTTACAGTTGTAAACCCTCCTCCAAAGGTCACCACATGCATGTTTGAATGAGGAGGGTTGCTCTACAGCTCTTGATTACAGGCTTTTATTTCAGTGATAGATCAATAAGATCAGCTGATTCTCGTTGTTACACCATACTAGTGCATTTCACTAAATTGTATGAGGAAAAAATTAAGTGTGTTTTTTGGAATACAAATTAAAAATAATAAAGTTCCATATATTCAATATTCATTACATGTATTGCAAAATATTTCAAACCTTCTTGATTTAATTTTAATCATTGTACGCCCCAGGGCTCTACGCTGGCATTTTTCTCAAGGAGCACATGTGCTCTGAAATGGAAAAAATTTGGAGCACAATGAAAATAATGAAGTAACAGATTATATTAATGCATGTATATTTACACCACAGCGTGCAGTAGCACGTAAAAATATCAGTCTTTGTCAGTGTGTCTAGACACAAAGGATATCTGTTGTCCAGTTGTTTTTGGATGTTGGACTTAGGAGTCAGCCAAGTTCATCCATGACCCTCCATCCTCTGGACAAACAGATAAGATAAGATAAGATAAGTCTTTATTAGTCCCACAATGGGGAAATTCCAGGATTGCAACAGCACAGGGATAGCAACACTCAGAGCAATAATTAAGAAGATAATAAAATAAAATAAGAGCAGTGAATATACATATGTACACATAAATATATATATACACAGTGCGGAGCATTGTAGCTAGATGGAATAAACAGCATAACCGTCTATTTAGTTACCCTACATGGTATGAATATGTACCCATGCATATTGTCACCCTCCATAGCGACTGATATTGTCCTAGTTGTATACTGGAGGGGACCATTTGTGTAAGTCTGTTGCGTCTTTTCCATTCAATACTATTAGGTCGTCACATTTTTTTTTTTTTTTTTTTGCTATCTCTGCGAGCAGCCCTGCTTAGGTTATATAGTCTGACAGCTGTAGGTAGGAAGGACCTGTGAAACCTCTCGGTCGCGCACCTAGGATGATGTAGTCTATTGCTAAATGAGCTCCTCAGTGCGTTCAGTATGTCCTGCATAGGGTGGGACTCGGACTCCAGCAGAGATGACAGTTTAGCCACCATCCTTCTCTCTCCTATCTCCTCCACTGGGTCAAGGTGTTGCCCCAGGACAGAGCTAGCTTTCTTGATTAGTTTGTTCAGTCTCTTCCTATCAGCTTCTGTAATGCCACTGCCCCAGCAGACCACTCCGAAAGTGATGGCTGATGCCCCCACCGTGTCGTAGAATGTCTTCAGCAGTGCCCCTTGCACACCAAAAGACCTGAACCTCCTCAGTAGGAACAGCCTGCGCTGTCCCTTCTTGTAGAGTGCGTCGGTATTGTGTGACCAGTCTAGTTTATTGTTCAGATGAACACCCAGGTACTTGTAGGATGTCACCATCTCAATGTCTGTTCCCTGTATGTTTACTGGTGCTGTGAAGGGTTGTCCTTGCCTGCGGCAGTCCACCACCAGCTCCTTAGTTTTCCTCTCATTGCTCTGGAGGCAGTTCCGATGGCACCAGTCCACGAAGCACGAAATGCAGCATCTGTAGCATCAAAAACACCTAAAATACCCCCCTCCACACACACACACACACACACACACACACACACACACACACACACACACACACACACACACACACACACACACACAATTTCTGTAGACAAATAAAATTCAAATGAAGTCATATTAAAACTAAAATCTAGCCTTTAATAACAACAACTTATCAACAACTTATCAACTACATGTGAGTGTTGATAAAAGTGTGTGATTGGTTGGATAGCAGGATGTGTAAAGCACTTTGGTCATCCATCATCATCGCAGCAGTCTGTCGGGGGCGACAACAACTGTTTCATTTAGGTCTGATCGGATTCCTCCATGCAGCTCTGTCCTTCGCCTTCCGCTGCCAGGAACTCCTGTCTCTATCCAACTTCTTTAGGTTTCTTTTTACAGTGTCTTTAAATCTGAGCCTTGGTCTGCCCTGATTGCGTTTGCCCTCGCATAACTGTGAGTAAAGTAACTGCCGAAGGAGTCGTTGGTGATCCATCCTCTCAACATGTCCGAGGCATCTCAGGTTCATCTGTATTAGCATGTCCTCTATTGATGGTAGACCAACTTGTTTCAGCACTTCTATGTTGGTTATCTTGTCTTTCCATGAGATCTTCATTATGGCTTGAAGGTGTCTTATCATATACAGTACGCGGGGATTTTCTTTACCTGCGCCCTGTAGACAGTCCAAGTTTCAGCACCGTACAATAGAGTAGCCAGTACTGTCACTCTGTACACTTTGCATTTCACACGGATAGACACATGTCGATTGTTCCACAGTCTCCCTCAAGTTTTCAAACACAGCACTTGCTTTTCCCGTTCTGAGAGATAGTTCATCCTCCAGCCTAGCATTCTCTGAAACAGTACTCCCGAGATACTTGAAAGTCTTACACTTGACTTGTGGCTCTGTACCAATGCTGATCTCTTCTGGTAGTGATATTAACTGGAACTTTTGGCAGTTGATAGAGGCACTTCTTGATGTTGATTTTGAGGCTGAATTGGCTAGCTGCTCTTGCAAATTTCTCCACTAAAGATTGCATATCTTCCACACTGTGAGCAACTAGAGCGCTGTCATCGGCAAAGAGCATTTCTCTTACTACCTTTATCAATGTCTTACTCTTGGCTTTAAACTGTGCCACATTGAACAAGTCTGCGTCTTTCCTTGTTTGAATGTATACTCCTTCTGAAGTGTCTTTGAAGGCCACCTCAAGCATGGCTGACAGATATAGTGAGAAGAGTGTAGGGGCCAGCACACACCTTTGTTTCACCCCATTCCTTACTGAAAAGTCTTTAGACACTGAACCAGTCATTGCCACATTTGCTTGCATACCTGTATGGAGTGCCTCGATCAGGTTGACAAACTTCTCTGTACAGCCATATTTCTTGAGTGCCTGCCAAAGTCCTTGTTGCAATACAGTATCGAAGGCTTTACTGAAGTCAATGAAGACTACATAAAGTGGCATGTTCTGTTTGATACACTTTTCTTGAACCTGTTTCAAGCAGAAAATCATGTCCATTGTGCTTCTTCCACTTCTAAAGCCGCATTGGGTTTCCGGTAGTACATTCTGCGAGATGTGTTCATTGAGTCTGTTCAGTAGTACATGTGAGAGAATCTTGCCAACAGTGGCTAGTAGTGATATACTTCGGTAATTTCCACAATCTTTCCTGTCATCTTTCTTGAACAAAGGCACAATACTTGCATCCTTCCAGTCTTGAGGTACTTTCTGGGCATCTCATATCTCTTGGATGAGCTTGTGCAGGCAGTTGGTCAGCTGAACACCACCAAATTTCCACACTTCTGCTGGAATTCCATCCCTTCCTGGAGCTTTACCATCCTGTGTTGTCCTGATAGCTGCCATTAGTTCATCAAGATTTGGTGGTTCATCCAGACTTGATACAACAGGCAGCTGCACTGGAGCTTCTTTAGCCTCTTCAGTGAGATCTCCAGGGTTGTTTAGCAGTTGGTCAAAGTGGTCGGCAAATCTGTCCAGGTTTTTGTCTTTCTCCTGCAAAACTGTTTCACTATCCGTAGCCTTTAGTTGGATCAATCCTCTTGGTTTAGGGCCGTAGATTTCTCTCAAACCTGTGAAGAATATTTTCATGTCCTCCATGTCTGCTACAGTTTGATGTTCCTCCGTTTTTTCATTCCACCATTTGGACTTCATCTCTCTGGTGTACGTCTGTAGCTCATGCCGAGCCTTTGAGTATTTCTTCTTCTTTGACCTTGTGTTACACTGTAGATTTTCCTGCCTAGCTGTATTCCTCGCTTCTAGTAGTTTCTTCAAATGTCCATCATGCTCATCAAACCAATCTTGATGTTTCCTCTCAGGGTGGCCTAAAACATCACTCGCAGTCTGATACACCATATCCTTCAGTGTTGCCCATTTCTCTTCTATGTCATTCTGTGAGTTGTTGCTGTCCCAATCTTTCAAGTTTTTATCCATTTCCTGTGTAAGTTCTTCCTGCTTCTTTTGGCCTTTCAGTGCATTAGTGTTAAGCTTCTGTGGTGGCTTCGCACCCGTCCTGCAGTGCTGTTTTCGTCTGCAAATCCTTAATCTAGATCTCAACATAACATGATCAGTATCACAGTCCGCACCTCTCATTGCTGTGGTGTCCAGTACATCCCTTATGTCTCTCTGCCTTACTATGATGTAGTCTAACAAGTGTCAGTGCTTGGATCTTGGGTGCATCCATGTCTTCTTGTGTGTGTCCTTGTGCTTAAATAGGGTGTTGGTTATCACACGGTTGTACTCTGAGCATAGTGCAAGTAGAAGTTCTCCATTAGCATTGCACTTGCCTACTCCATGACTGCCTAGCACTCCTTTACATTTTTCAGTGTCCAAACCAACTCTAGCATTAAAATCTCCACCGAGTATCAGCCTGTCATCAGATGGTACACGCCTGATAGTCTCACGTAAATCACTGTAGAACTCTTCCTTTGCCTCCTCAGTGTTGGTCATTGTTGGGGTATACATGCTGATGAATGTAGCATACATCTTCTGCTGTAGTGGGAGTCTCATAATCCTTATCCTGTCGTTGATTGGCACCAGTTCTTCATCAAGCATTGCTGCTATCTCCTTTCTAACTGCAAAGCCTACTCCTGCTTCTCTCCTTTCATGAGTTGATTTCCCACTTCAAAAGAAGATGTACCCATGGTCTTCCAAACTGTCATATCCAGGCAATCTTGTTTCACTAAGTGCAGCTATGTCTACATTGTACCTGTTCATTTCCAAGGCCACAAGCGCGATCTGTCTTTTTGGGCACTGTGATGATGATCTGTCCATTAGAGTGCGTACATTCCATTCTGCTACATACAAGGCTGCTGTTTTCCTCTTCTTCTCTCTTCCTTCTCCTAACATACGTTTTGCTGCCTGTCGGCGTGTGAACAGATCAGCGTGGATCTTGTTAACCCAGGCGATATCCGAGCCGGTATGAGTTGCTTTCTGACTGACCATTTCATGAAACTGCTTGCAAAGTATTTGAGTACTGCTAGCTTTTGCTGGACTAGCAACACATTGTTGGCAGATAGAGGTATTATCAGTGGCAAGGACATGTCAAGACAAACTGACTCCAGAATCTGTTGCAGTGACTGACCAGATGATAGGTTTGTTTATTTCTGCTCTTTGTGTAGTGCATGTCATGATGCACTTACTGGCAAAAGTCCATCATAGACCTTGCAACAGATGTGTTACTTATCTGCCAGGATGTCCAGTCTCACCCTGTGTAACTGGGAGTTTGTCCACCATAGACCTGTGACAGATATTGTCACAGGTTTGTGTGGTCCACCACAGTGATGGACCTGTGGACCTGTCTGTGGTGGCTTTTGGTTTGCTTGCTACCGTATAACCATGAAAACCGGTACTACCTGTCTCATGGGTGGGGCTGTCGGCGACTCAGCCAGCAACCCCGGCCTTCTGAGGGTGTGGAGGGTGAGACTGGGCATCCTGGCAGAACTAAAAACTTTGGTCATACAGAGATGAGAAAAAAGCGCTATATAAGTGAAAATGCCATGTACCATTTCTATTACCTGTCATTTTAATTGGATCACCCTCAGTGTAATCTGTCAGAATGACAGACAGCTTTCAGATTTTTCTGTCACTACTGAAAAAAATCTGTCGGTGAAGGACATTCATTCATTCATTCATTCATCTTCTTCCGCTTAATCCTTTTTGGGTCGTGTGGGGGCTGGAGCCCATCCCAGCATCTTTGGGCGAGAGGCAGGGTACACCCTGGACAGATTGCCAGTCCATCGCAGGGCCAACACAGAGAGACAGACAACCATTCACTCTCACAGTCATACCTAAGGACAATTTAGAATCCCCAGTTTTGATGCCATTTAACCTAATTTGCATGTTTTTGGCATGTGGGAGGAAACCGGAGAAATCCCGGAGTAAACCCACGCAGACACGGCGAGAACATGCAAACTCCACACAGATCACTGTTGGTGAAGGACAGTTTTCAGTTAATCAGGGTTTTCTCTGGTAACATTTCCCAGTGGCAGCCCGCCATGCTTGTAAATTTCCCACCAGTCGTATGAGGAAATATAAATTTAAGAAGAAATATGAAGGAATGACGGTCCGCAAGCGTGCACACGAACAACACGCATAACCGTCATCCGTGCGGAGTTCAGAAGCGCCGCGCCCGTGTGACCACGCTCCAGTCACCAGGCAAAGTGTCTTGCTAGCGTCACTGTCCGACAGAAACATCACCTTATTGAAGTACTTTAAACGTGGAAAAAAATCAGAAGAGGTATGTAAGCACTGGAGGCATTTATTATGGTTTTAACCCGCTAGTAATGGGAGCAATAATGGAAGAGTTGCTTAGCTAACAGGTGTGGTTAAGAGCTCGAGTTGGTTCATTTTGTCTTCTTTTTAATCATTAGTTTTTTGTTTTTCTTATTTCAGACAAGAATGAAAAGGAGCTGTTTTTACCTTTACCTTAGTTAATATTAATTAACTAATTTATGTTCACTGTTATGTACCTGGAAAATTAAGGTGACCGAAATTCAAGAAGTCAGTGACTTTAATCCGCCAGCAGTCTTCAGACAAACTAAATGTGCCAACATTTGGTTTTCAAAATAAAGGAGGTTTTTCCTACTGTCTGGGTGGTGAGGAGATTTCTAAAAAAACCCCTATAAATATATAGAAATATTATAACAGAAATAACTGCATCTTTGGTCATTTAAGTTAATTTATTTCATTAAATACAATTTTATTAATATTTTTTTATTTGAAATCAGATTTAAATTATTGTTCTGTTGTGGCTCTGCAAAATTATGGTAAAAAATGTAAATTGTTATAAGGAAAAAGTAAAAAAAATTACCACAGTCTGTTTTAAATTTATTTTAAAAAAAAGTAATTTTATTTAAAAAAATAGACAAAAATTAGCCATTAAACAATCCATAAACTTATAATAAAGTCTCAAATGTACAAGAAAAGTCAATTTTACAAGAGGAAATTGCAAATTTGAGGAAAATGGTTTCAAATTTAGATAAATTTACAGAGAAAAGTAGAAAACTAAGAAAATTGTTATAAATTTTGGAGAAAAACCTCACGCCTTCAAGACTGAAGTCATTACTCAAGTTTTTAAGTGGGTGCTCTTTGTACCCTTAACTCAGTTAGAAATTTTTGGTTGTCTACTTTTAATTATTAATTACAAAGCACTGCTTTTACATGAGTAGAATTTCTGGCTACTCTACCCACCTCTGATCATATAATTTAAGTATGCATGAGTAAATTACTATTATGAATGTTTTTTTCCCTTCCCTAATCTCTCAATGGAAAAAAGAAACACTAGAATAAAAAAAAATACAAAAAAATACACACATTTTTGTCATGTATGTAAACCATGACAAAAAAAAAAAAAATCCTGCAGGACAAAACATGACGCTTGATATTTTCTAACCTGTTTGTATACAGTACCACCATAGACAGAGAGAGAACCTGAATTAGACAGAGCTCAGAGAGGGCAAGATGAGACAGAAGAGAGGAGCCAAGGAGAGTAAAATGTTCAGGCAGAGGAAGGAGAGAAGGATGCACCAGTAAAAAGTCCAAACACAGGACGTCTGGGTGGGACCCCAACTGGCCCAATATTCCAGCATTCAAGCCTCGGTTGTACAATAGTTCAAATGGTAAGTTCCATATGCAAAATTACTCTGCAAAATTAAAATAAAGAAATAAATAGTATAAAATTAACATATTCCGGTTACAATAGTGTCATGTGTCCCCCCCCCCCCCCCCCGAAAAATATGTTGCCACCGCGCCAAGGTCTTTAAGCCAGAGGAAACACTGGTTAATGCAACCTCTTCTGCACAGTATGGCTTTTTTCCAGATATATTTTTTGGCATTAAGCCTTTATTTAGACAAGAGCAGTAATTATTATTATTATTATTATTGTAGGCAGGAAATGCAATTAAGAGCAGTTGCCCCATTTATCAGTTCTTAACAATTTTTAACTTTTTTCCTCTCTCATGACCATTTATGTGATTTACATATTCCAGTGGGTTTCTCTACGTTGTGCTTTGTGTTCTGTTAAACTATGTCATAATATTGTTGAACAATTCTGTTTGACGTTATCCAATTTAGCTTTTCCAAAACATAGTAAAAATATTTGTTTCAGTCTCTGTCACAGCAGATTGAACAATTTTCTTGTGCCACATATGATTAAAACTGATGACTCCATAGTTAAATACCTGTTCTGCCAGTCATGAGTTGAATTTTCTCTGACACTAGTTGTCAGTCATTGTTGGAATAATGCTAAAAGAAACAGACAATTATCCTCATGTGAAAGCCATTTGCATCTTTGGGCCTTCTGAACCAAAGTCGTGAATCTAATTATGAGAGAAAACATCAGATTGTCCGGCCTTTATAATGATCGTCAATAATGTAGTATGTGTGTGGGGTTTTTTTTGCCTCTGAGGGTCAGATACTCACTTTGGTCTCTGAGGAGAAGCCTCATCCTCCATGCTCTGTTTGCCCTTTGCCCATCCATCCATCCATCCATCCATCTTCTACCGCTTTTCCGGAGGTCCGGGTCACGGAGGCAGCAGTTCAAGCAGAGAAGCTCAGACTTCCCTCTCCCCAGCCACCTGCTCCAGCTCTTCAGAGAGGATACCAAGGTGTTCCCAGACCAGCTGGGAGACATAGTTTCTCCAACGAGTCCTGGGTCTGCCCCGGGGTCTCCTCCCAGTGGGACGTGCCTGAAACACCTCAAGTGGGAGGCGTCCAGGAGGCATCCTAATCAGGATTTCCACCCATGGGACCCGGCTGGGCACAGCCCGAAGGAGTTACATGGGTCCGTCCTCCAGTGGGCTCACCACCTGCAGGAGGGATCATGGGGGTCCGGTGCTATGTGGATTAGGTGGCGGTCAAAGGCGGAGACCTTGGTGGACTGATCCCAAGCTTTCTAAACTGGCTTTTGGATAAGGATGCCCTTTGCCCTTTGCATCTAAATAAGACCAGCAGGCTTAACTGCTGGCTTCATGTGGAAGAAATACTGTATATTTTTAAATTTATCTCAACCAAACAATATTCTTTTTAAGCATAGGGCTTATTAGATAAAGGTTTTGTTCCTGTCAGATGGGATGGGACTCTTGATCCTATCCACTAAAGCATTTACATCTACAATTGTTAGTCTGACTTAAGTGCAAATCAATGCCAATAATTTCCTTAGGTGAGGAAGAAGAAAAAATGCTAAATGTTATATTGGAAGATTATGTCTGCAGGCATTTACTTCAATCACAAACCAAGTTTAACCAAATGTTAAAGTACTGAAGAAATGCTCCCTCCTGTGTTTTGTGGCCTCCTTACTGGTAACGGTATGTGAGATGAGAAATGCTCCTTCAAGCCTGATAGAGCAAGTCTGTGCAGATCTGAGTTGCTTCATTTAATCTGCAAAGACAGTTGATTCAACATCCTCAGCCACCCAAATCCTGTGCTGTTTGTAAGTGATCAGATCTGTCACATATTTTTGTAAATCACATGTATTTCCCTCCATTTTATGAATTAAATATTTTCTAATAATTTGAAAACTGATGCATCTCAAAAATTAAAATATCATTAAAGAATTAATTTATTTTTCAGATTTTAATTCCAACAGTACAAGTGATGGGAAATATTTCATTTTTTTTGTTTTAATTTGATGATTATGAGTTATAGCTTATTACACCATGGCCTGCAATAGCATGTAAAAATATCCAAAAACACCACCACCATTAGTGTGTGAATGTGTGTGTGAATGGGTTGATAGCAGGATCAGTAAAGCACTTTGATCATCTAGAGATGAGAAAAAGCACTATATAAGTTAACACCATTTACCATTAAATATAATTTTATTAATTTTTTTCTTTGAAATCAGAGTTAAATTATTGTTCTGTTCTGACTCTGTTATGGTCAAAAGTGTAAATTGTATAAAGAAAAAAAATCAAAATACTACCACAATCTGTTTAGAATTTACAACCCCCCCCCCCCCCCAAAAAAAAAAAAAACAAACTCCGGTAATTTTATAAAAATTAGACAAAAATTAGCTCTAAAATGATCCACAAGTTTATAATAAAGTCTGAAATATACAAGAAAATTGATAATTTTACAAGAAAAAATTACAAATGAGGAAAATGGTTGCAAATTTAGATAAATTTACAGAGAAAAGTTGAAAAGTCTAAGAAAATTTTTATAAATTTTGGAGAAAAACCTCAAACCTTCAAGACTGAAATCATTACTCAAGTTTTTAAGTGGGTGCTCTTTGTATCCTTAACTCCACTAGAAATTTTTTGTTGTCTACTTTTAATTATTAATTTCAAAGCAATGCTTTTACGTGAGTAGAATTTCTGGCTACTATACCCACCTGATCATATAATTTCAGTATGCATGAGTAAATTACTATTATGAATGTTATTTTCCTTTCTCTTTCCTACTCTTTCTCAATGGAAAAAAAGAAACACTAGAATAAAAATACAAAAAGTACACATATTTTTGTCAAGTATGTAAACCATGACAAAAAAAATCTGGCAGGGCAAAACGTGACACTTGATATTTTCTTACCTGTTTGTATACCACCATAGACGGAGAGAGCACCTGAATTAGACAGGGTTCAGAAAGGGCAAGATGAGACAGAAGAGAGGAGCCAAGGAGAGGAAAATGTTGAGGCAGAGGGTCTAAGAGAAGTGAGAGCAGAGGGAGGAGAGAAGGATGACGCCAGTAAAAAGTCCAAACCCAGGACGTCTGGGTGAGACTCCAACTGGCCCAATATTCAAAGATTCAGGCCTCGGCTGTACAGTACTTTATATGGTAAGTCCCATATGCAAAGTTACTGTGCAAAATTAAGAAAAGGAAACATAGTATAAAATTAACATATTCCGGTTACAGTAGTGTCATGTGTCCCCCCCTCCCCCCGGGAAAAATATGTTGCCACTGCGCCAAGGTCTTTAAGCCAGAGGAAACACTGAAAATAGTATCTAAAATTATTAGAATATATCATTTCAGGTATGAGTAAATTACTATTCAAACAGCAAGCATACCACATGACTCTCTGATACTGCTGCAATGATTAGTCAACTAATTGACTAGTCGATCATCAAAAAATTAATCGACAACTAATTTGATAATCAACTCATCACTTGTGGACCCTTTTCCAGGAAAAAAAAATTTGGGTCAAAAAAACACGAAAAATTGCCCCTTCTCTTGTTTGAGCATTATGAGTTAAATATATTATGGTTTTGTAATATCTGACAATTGTGTTGTTCAAGCTTCAAACTCATGTTTGATGGGTCATTATTTTATTTAGCTATAGGGACCTTTTATAAAATGTTAGAGACTGGGCACTAGGTGATATTCTCAGGTGTGCAGACTTAAACTAACTAACTAACTAACTAACCTGCACTTATATAGCGCTTTTCTAGTCACAAAGACCACTCAAAGAACAGGTGAGGTAAAACATGCACGGGAGCCCTGAACAGGAGCCATGCCAACAGGAAGCAAAGATAATGGACATGACAGAAATAATCATGATTAGTTGACAAATTGAAAAAGTAGTTGTTAGATTAGTCGGCTACCAAAATAGTCATTAGTTGCAGCCCTACTCTCTGACCAGTTCAGTACACTCAACCACAATCATGGGATATGTATCACTTATGTTATAATAATCTTTTAGTTCAGTAACTGTTTGTGATTTCATATGTGAAAATTATAATGTGTCGTGTACCTTGATTTCTGCAGTGTAGTGACACTACTGTAACCGGAATATGTTAATTTTATACTATTTGTTTCCTTTTCTTAATTTTGCACAGTAACTTTGCATATGGGACTTACCATATAAAGTACTGTACAGCCGAGGCCTGAATCTTTGAATATTGGGCCAGTTGGAGTCCCACCCAGACATCCTGGGTTTGGACTTTTTACTGGTGTCATCCTTCTCCTCCTCCCTCTGCTCTCAATTCTCTTAACCCTCTGCTCAACATTTCCTCTTCCTTGCTCCTCTCTTCTGTCTCATCTTGCCTTTCTGAACCCTGTCTAATTCAGGTGCCCTCTCCGTCTATGGTTGTATACAAACAGGTAAGAAAATATCAAGTGTCACGTTTGCCCTGCCAGATTTTTTTTGGTCATGGTTTACATACTTGACAAAAATATGTGTACTTTTTGTATTTTATTCTAGTGTTTCTTTTTTTTCCATTGAGAAAGAGTAGGAAAGAGAAAGGAAAATAACATTCATAATAGTAATTTACTCATGCATACTGAATTATACAAACCCTTTATTTGAAGCGCAGCAGGCCAGCATTGAAACAAATCAGGATTTGGCCAGAGAGTGCAACCTCTGCACTGAAAGACTGTTTTCTGCACACAGACTGGAAGGTCTTCAAAATAGCAGCCTCCCAGGAAGACAAGACAGATGTGGAGGAGTATGCTGATACGGTCACCAGCTACATCGCAAAGTGCACAGAGGATTTAACTACAGTGAAGACCATCACTATGCGGGGTAATCGTAAGCCCTGGATGACTGCAGAGGTGCGCTCGCTGCTTACAGCCAGAAGAGGCAGCCTTCAGTAGCGAAGGAGCAGGATCGCCCTCCGCTCAGCCAGGGTCCTGCGCTTTCAAAGGGAATAAGGCGGCAAAGCGCGCCTATGCGGAGAAAATCCAGGGACACCTCTGTGACACTAGGAACACCAAGCAGATGTGGCAGGGAGTTCGACACTGATGGGGCTTTAAGTCTGGCAGGGGGTCGATGATGACGACGCTTCGCTTCCAGACAGGCTTAAGGACTTCTTTGCACGTTTTGAAGCATCAAACTCGACAATCAGAGGGGAGGGCTTGGCCCACTCCCTCCATCGGTCGGACCAGCTTTTACCATCAACACAGCGGACACACGAGGACCCTAACCAGAGTCAACCCACCAAAGCTGCAGGTCCAGACAACATTCCGGGACGTGTGCTCCGAGACTGCGCGAGCGAGTTAGCGGATGTCCTGACTGACTATCTAAACATCTCCCTGAGTCAGGCCATCGTTCCCAGAATGCTTCTAGACCTCTATCATTGTACCGGTGGCAAAGAAACCAGTGGTGTCCTGTTTGAATGACTATCGTCCTGTTGCACTGACACCAATTGTGATGAGTGTATTTGAACGGCCTTGTCAAACCACACATTACAGCCTGCCTCCCTGCATCACACGACCCGCTCCAGTTTGCGTATCGTTCACAAACCGCTCCACGGAGGATGCTATAGTCACCACCCTACACTCTTGCCACATTTCCACTATATAGTTCTGCGCTACTCTTTTCCTTTTCTTTACTACTTGTTTCTCCCGCGGCTGCGCCTCCATCACAACCACGGAAAGACGAGTATTGCTGGGGTGGGCGGGATCGAGGTGGCGCTACACTGCTGACGTATAAAGGACGAGACTGACTCCTCAACAACACAGAAAAAAATAGCGGATTATGAGCGGAGGATTTCCACGGTTTTTAACACAATGAATGTCTTTAACGAGACAAGAGAATTTTACAGGAGAAGACGACGTGGATTGAGACAACACACGTTGGAGCAGGAGAGGAGAATAGCGGTTGCCCAGGAGGAATCTGAAGCAGCTGCATATGAAGCAGAGATCATTTCATTTGTTCAGTTTTCATGTGCATACATATGTCAAACGTGTTTTTTAAATAAAATGTTGTGCACTTTTAAACTACGTCGCCTCTGTTGTTCAAAACGGTTAAATGTTAACAGACGGTTAATTAAATGCTGAAACACCGGGGTAATTTAAAATAATGCAGAAGCTTAATCCTAAACACCTTTAACTTACCAAATAATTTATAATATTATAAAAAAGCCAATCCAAATCTAGACCCATTTTGTGTATTGTGTAATAATGATACACTGATGATAAACTGACTTCCCAAAAAAAGCAGCAGCTATACAACGCACTTTTGGTTTGATGGAATTGCCAATTGACCTTGGAATTATATGTGGAAACTTGTTATACTTCCAGTTAACTTTAACTTACAAAATAATTAAAAATATTATAAAAAAGCCAATCCAAATCTAGGCCCATTGTGTATCATTTTTCCCATCTATTGTTATTTATAAGGGTTATCTGTTCAGTGGTGGCTAATTACACACTAAAACAACGTAGAAATGACTCCCAAAAAAAAAAAAAATGCTGCAGCTTGACAACTCACTTTTGGTTTGATGGAATTGCCAATTGACCTTGGAATTTTATGATGAAACTTTTTTTAATCCTACTAAATACACTGACATTGTCACACTGCCCAACACCAAATTATAATTTTCTTTTTCAAACCAAAGATCACTATGGATCTATTGAATCACAATAGCATAGGTTTATCATATACATGTCAACGTTTACAACATCGAAAATGTTATATTTGGGTTTACATGTATGGGTATTTTCGCTTTATATTATACTAGACTGCTTATAATTTATTGGAATTCTCAGAATTTGGAATGCCGATACAACATTCAATTCACATGTACTTACCTTTTACCTAATTCGACTTTTACCTTTATCAGTGTCTACTGCTGAATGTAAATTACACCTGTGCAACTGCTTACAATTTTACTTAAAAACTGTACCCAATGTAGAGCAATGGATACAGCAGTGGTAATATTTATTAAATTTAACAATAACATTACCATTAAAAATCTTGACACCTTTATGGCTGAACAGCAGGATTAGGGTCATATGAGGCAATGGAATGTGTATGTAATTATTCGCCTTTATCATCCAGTGTTATAATATACAGTACAAACCACACTTTTATCCAAAAGACTAACATTTTATTACATTACAAATATTCCCAAAACATGTTAACAAATGGGGAGCTTTCAGTACTTTGACCAGACTGCCAAAATGGTTTAGGAAGGCTCCGTGGAAGGAAGCCGTCTCTGTCAGCTCATCCCTTCTTAATGCGGCTAACTGCAGGTGTCTTTCGCGCTGTTCGAGCATCCTTTCATGGATCCGCATCTCCTCAGCATGATTCTGGGCCATCAGTGATGCAAGGTCTGCAATGTTGCTGGACCTTTTCAGCTTGCCTATATGAAAGACAGAAGTCATTGTATTTAGATAACACCGGATCAAAACATGTCAGAAAAAATATTATGGAATTAAACTGTTGAAAGCCTGTGGTAGGATGCTTCGTTGCTGTATTTAAGCTCAACTGTCATGTTGTTGCCCCGCAGTAGAGTGGACTATAAGCAACTTCTGTGGTGATGTGGTTAGGCCCCCCTTCATTTCAAGAAGGATTAATTGTAAAAAGTATTTTGATTTAATGGGTTATTTTTAAAAGAATTTCTTTGTACTGTGGCCTCATAAATCAGAATGGGTTAATAGTGTTAGCTGACTTGAAGAATTTCAATCAAGCATGTTGATTTGAAGTTGGTACATGTGCTCCTTTTTTTTTGTGAAAATACAACAGTATTTGCACCACCAACACACCTATAACACTGGGCCACTGTGGCTATGAACACCCCTGAATCTAGTATTTTTATAAACGTAGAAAGACATTTTAAATTCCTTATTATGCGTCTATAGAAAATAACAATCACATATAAAAACAACCGGGTGGTAATTTTCAGTTTGTTGTGCCTTACCAGCACTTGACCGGGAGATGCCGGATAGTGATGGAGCTGGCGGTCCAGTGAGGCGGACCCCTGGGATTTGAAAACTGTGTATAGAAGGAAAAAACACACAATAAAGCTCACAAACAAAGTGCAACATGTACCGCAAACACAAAACTTTTTAACCAGAATACAATAAGCTTACGTCAGCGTTTTGTTCACGTGAATACTGAAATAAAAGCGCGATTCAGCAGCTTGATGCGAGGTAGCAGCAAGGTACAGAGGTAGCTAGCTATTAGCGGGCTAGCCATCACCACAATTGCCCACAATCAAACAACTTTCTTTATTGCTTAAATAAAGTGCGCTTTTGACCGAAAGGCAAGAAGACGGACAATAACAAAACAACACTCACTGTCACCGTTTTCCAATTCCGTGGCCGTGTCGAGTCCAAATTCTCTGCCATAATAGCAGGCCGGACACTTCCTGGTATATTTTTTCATTGCCCCACCAACTCGCTCTGGATGTAGTCATCGGCTATGAGGGACAGAAAAGTCCGCACCTCCTCGTTTGTTCATGGAATAAACTTGCGCGTGGACATCGTTATATGAGAACACAATTGTGAATCCAGTCACCGCAGTTACTCGCTGAAATTACAAATGGCGGTCGTGTAGCTTCAACAGAAAACAAAACGGACGCGTTTGGTGATGTTACGCCCTGACCAATCAGCGTTTAGCAGTCGATTGACGTCAATTCACACCTCGCTTTTCGCTCGGCTGTACCCTGCCTCTGAACAGGCACGAAAATCGTAACGGTTAAACCGTGAGGACTTGGGTGGAAATGGCGAAAAACCGAAACAAGTAAAAAAAAGTAAAGCCAAGGTGATACTGGTGGAAATGGGGCTTCTGTCATCACCCACCTGGACCAGAAAGACACCTACGCCAGACTCCTGTACACTGATTTCAGTTCAGCATTCAACACCATTATTCCCCAGAGACTGATGGAGAAATTACTCCTTCTCGGTCTGAACACCGCCACATGTCTCTGGATCCTGGATTTCCTGACTGAGAGACCTCAGTCTGTCCGGGTTGGAAACAACATCTCCAACTCTGTCACGCAGAGTACCGGATCCCCTCAAGGCTGTGTACTCAGTCCACTGCTGTTTACACTTCTAACACATGACTGTGTATCCAGACACGAGGGGAACCAGATTATTAAGTTTGCAGATGACACCACGGTGGTGGGACTTATTCAGAGGGATGAGGAATCAATGTACAGGGAAGAAGTGAGAGACCTGGAGGGTTGGTGCAGGGAGAACAATCTGGTGCTCAACGTGGACAAAACGAAGGAGATGATTATCGACTTCTGGCGGTCACAGCCTGAGCACGTCCCCCTCAGCATCGGCGGCTGTTTAGTGGAGAGAGTAGAGAACATCAAGTTCCTCGGAGTGCAGATCTCGCAGGACCTGACCTGGAGCAAGAATTCCTTGGAGATCAGGAAGTGAGCTCAGCAGAGACTGCACTTCTTGAGGAAACTCAAACAGGCCTCTCTCCCCATCTGCATCCTCAGGACCTTCTACAGAGGTGTGGTGGAGAGTGTTCTGACGTACTGCATTGCTACATGGTACTCCAGCTGCAGTATGTCAGACAAAAAAGCCCTGCAGAGGATAGTCAAGGGGGCGGAGAGGGTAATTGGAGTCTCCCTCCCCTCTGTCCAAGAACTTTTTCAGAACTGTTGTAGGAGCAGGGCACTGAACATTGTCAAGGACCGTTCTCACCCTCTGCATAAACACCTTGAACTTCTTCCATCTGGTAAACGATTTCGGAGCATCAGAGGCAGAACCACAAGACTGATCCACAGCTTCCTTCCACAAGCTGTCAGGATGCTGAACAGTTGACCTGGAATCTCTCATACACACTACTGCACCTACGGACATTTTGTATATTATAGTTAGTTATTCTTTTTCCCCAAGTATGTCTCAGGGATGTGTGAATGGATGGGGGGGTGGGGGTGGGGGGTGGAGCTATGTGGGAGTGTGTCTTAAATCATGCTGCTTCTTATATGGATGCCGAGAGAAACGCAATTTCATCTTGCCTGCACTACAGTTGTATGTACAGCAATATGACAATAAAGTTTGATTTGATTTGATATATGATCAGGTGGGTATAGTAGCCAGAAATTCTACTCACGTAAAAGCATTGCTTTGAAATTAATAATTAAAAGTAGACAACAAAAAATTTCTAGTGGAGTTAAGGATACAAAGAGCACCCACTTAAAAACTTGAGTAATGATTTCAGTCTTGAAGGTTTGAGGTTTTTCTCCAAAATTTATAAAAATTTTCTTAGACTTTTCAACTTTTCTCTGTAAATTTATCTAAATTTGCAACCATTTTCCTCATTTGTAATTTTTTCTTGTAAAATTATCAATTTTCTTGTATATTTCAGACTTTATTATAAACTTGTGGATTATTTTAGAGCTAATTTTTGTCTAATTTTTATAAAATTACCGGAGTTTTTTGGGTTTTTTTTGTAAATTTGAAACAGATTGTGGTAATATTTTGATTTTTTTTTCTTTATACAATTTACACTTTTGACCATAACAGAGTCAGAACAGAACAATAATTTAACTCTGATTTCCATAATGGAAAGTGTATTGTTGTATTCTAGGTTCATGCTAAGAATTAACTACAGTTAGCTTAACTTTAAAATTAGTTACACCAAAGTTTACATTAAAACCTCACAACGTACATTTTCTATTGAAGCCTCACAATGTAATGCATACTTCTGACTAGGGTTGCAGCTAACGACCATTTTGCGGCTCGGGTAATCGCCCACTCTAATCAAAGATTACTCGAGTAATCGGATACTTTTTTTTAAGAAACTTGCATTGACCAACATATGCGGAACTTTCTTTCCTAAAGAGGAGCAGTAATTGTACCAAACACTCAATAACACAGGTACACATTCATTGCAGTGCTTATTGCAATGTTTATTGCATAGAACTTATAAATGTTACGTTACACCATAAAGTTCCGTTTGCTAGCTGTTAGCATCCACTAGCACTAGCCGCTAGTGGGTGCTAACGGCAGTGGCTATATGTTATTTGGTCATATAAGCATAATTAGTGTACAAGTAGGTTAATTTTGTCTTCTTTTAATTATTTACCTTTTGTTCTTATTAAAGACAAAAATAGAAAGGAGATGTCTTTTCCTTCTTAACATGTTTCGACTGTGCACTGCAGTCTTCGTCAGAAGAGTCAGCTTATTGCTGCCAGGTGACATTTTATCAGCTGACTTTCGTAGGTGGGGCCAGGCCAGCAGACCTGTCAGATCCACTGAGCCGGCCCCGCTTTCTGCTGTCCGATGGTCTCTGGAGAATGTGGTCCCAGGTGTCAGAAAGCATAAAGGCCCCCTCATCTCGGTTCATGGTATCTTTTCCCCGCTTCCTGATTTCTGTGGCCTCCTTGATCCAGCGTTTGTGTCTGTTGCTCTCCGATCCATTAATTTTTGCGTTGTCCCAGTCCATGATGTGATTATTTCTTTTGCAGTGATCTGATATTGCTGATTTTAATGTTTCTTGTTCTGCCTTTTCTTTTTGTGATCTTGTGAGTCATCCTTGTGTTTCCTTTTCACATTCCTTCTGGTGTTCTTTTTTTCTTGTGGTGAATGATCTTCCAGTTTCTCCAATGTAGGTTTTGTTGCATGATCTGCATTATATTTCATATATTACATTGTATTTTTTGTCTTGTTCTATTCTGTCCTTGGGATGTACTAATAACTGTCTTAATTTTTTGTGTGGTTTTACTGCTGTGTTTATTTTGTATTTTTTTCATGATCCTTTGAATTGGTTCCGTGATCCCTCGGATGTATGGTATAGTTATGGTGTCCTTGTTTTTGATTTTGGCTTTTGTTCTGTGTCTTATTTCCTGTTTGTTTTCTTTGTTTTTGACTTGCTGTTTCCCTTTGTTTATGGCCCATACTGGATATTGGCAGCATATAAGTGTATGTTTTATGTGGTTTTCCTCCTGTCTGTCTTCTTGGTCTGTGATGTTGGTGGCCCGTTCATATAATGTCCTTATAACATCCATATAATGTCCTTATTTTCTCCAGAATGTCATCCATGTATCTCTTCCAAAGGGTGGGTTGGCACTGTGTAGGTGCTGTGTTGATGGCTTTGTTTTCCAGATCCTCCGTGAAAAAGCTGCTCATAATGGCTGATAGTGGGTCTCCCATTGCAAATCCTTCTTTTTGTCTGTATATTTTTCCTCTGTATTGAAAATAGGTGGATTTTACAACAAATTGTAATAGTTCGGATATGTTGTGAACTGTGAGATTGGTGCGTCCTTTAAGGATACTGTCATTACTGAGGCATTTTTGCACTATATGTAGTGTGACATCAACAGGTGTCTTTGTGAATAATGAAATGACATCATGTGAAATGAGGATCTCGTCTGATTCGATTTTCATATTTTTGAGTTCTTGTGCCAGCTCTTTTGAGTTTTTGCAGTGGAAATCTGATAGTCCAAGGAGGGGTTTGATGATTTCAACCAGGGCTTTTGATAAGTTGTACGTGACTGATCCAATACTGTCTATTATTGGCCGCAGTGGGATATCCTTTTTATGTATTTTTGGGGTTCAATCGATCCTGGGGATGATGCTGGCTGTGGGAATCAGGTGATCATATGCGTCCTTTGTGATTTTTTTTACTTTCTAATAGGGGTTTGAGAAGGGCTTTTAGCATTTTTTTCTTTTCTTCTGTGGGGTTTGTTTTAATGATTTCATATGTGCTGTCATCTGCCAACATGGTTTCAATCTGTTTTTCATATGCTTGTGTGTCCATTACTACTGTGGTTCTGCCTTTATCTGATGGGAGGATTGTGACTGTTTTATCTGTCTTGAGTGAGGTTAATGCTTTTTCTTCTTTTGTAACGTTGCTTTGTGGTAATTTGGCCGTTTTGACGATTCCTGCGACTGCGTTCCGGAGTGATGCTTTTTCCCCTTGGTCCTGGATTTTTTCACATGCGAGTTCTGTTGCGAGGATGTATTCTTCATGAGGTATTCTGGCTGGTGTGATGGCAAAGTTCATTCCTTTGCTCAGCACTGTTTTCTCCGTGTCTGTGAGTATGCGTTTTGATAAGTTTTTGACCCACTTAGCATTCGTTTCTGTGTGTGTTTGTCTTCGTCCGTTCTTCCTTTCTGTAAGTTTTTTTTAGTTTTTTTAATTGGCGGTTTTTCGTTACCAAAAGCCAGTTTAGAAAGCTTGGTTTGCCGCTGAGTGTGAAGCGGCTGGGATGAGAATCAGCACCTCCAAGTCCGAGTCCATGGTCCTCAGCCGGAAAAAGGTGGATTGTCCTCTCCGGGTTGGGGACAGGCTCCTGCCCCAAGTGGAGGAGTTTAAGTATCTTGGGGTCTTGTTCACGAGTGAGGGGAAAATGGAGCGAGAGATCGACAGACGGATTGGAGCAGCATCTGCAGTGATGCGGACGTTGTACCGGTCTGTTGTGGTGAAGAGGGAGCTTAGTTCTAAGGCAAAGCTGTCAATTTACCAGTCAATCTACGTTCCTACTCTCACCTATGGTCACGAGCTTTGGGTAATGACCGAAAGAACGAGATCGCGGATACAAGCGGCTGAAATGAGCTTTCTCCGTAGGATTGCTGGACTCACCCTCAGAGATAGGGTGAGGAGCTCAGTCATCCGGGAGAGGCTCAGAGTAGAACCGCTGCTCCTCCACATTGAAAGGAGTCAGTTGAGGTGGTATGGGCATCTGATTAGGATGCCTCCTGGACGCCTCCCACTTGAGGTGTTTCAGGCACGTCCCACTGGGAGGAGACCCCGGGGCAGACCCAGGACTCGGTGGAGAGACTATGTCTCCCAGCTAGTCTGGGAACGCCTTGGTATCCCCTCTGAAGAGCTGGAGCAGGTGGCTGGGGAGAGGGAAGTCTGGGCTTCTCTGCTTGAACTGCTGCCTCCGCGACCCGGACCTCCGGAAAAGCGGTAGAAGATGGATGGGTGGATGGATGGTTTTTCGTTATAATGAATTCTTGTTCATGTGCGTGTTTTAATTGTGCTTTTATCTGCTCCTGCGTTTCCTGGTCGGTCGGGTAGTGTTTCTTGAAAATGTCCATTTCCTCCTTGATCTGGTTGTTGATTCTGTTCACTTTGTTTGCCGTCATTCTTATCCGTTCTTTGATCAGGTCTTTCCGTGCTTTATTGATGATTTTCTCTGCGTTTTTGGTTGGAATTGAATTTCTTACGTTGAGGCTTGCCGGTGTAACATCCTCATCTCTGGAACGGAGGTTAAATAAGATAAAATAAGATAAGATGAGCCTTTATTAGTCCCACAATGGGGAAATTCCAGGATTGCAACAGCACAGGGATAGCAACACTCAGAGCAACAATCAGAAGGCAAGAAAAAACAAGAACAGCTAGTATACATATGTACATATTACTATATATATATATAGACACACAGTGCGGAGCATTGTGGTTGGTGGATGTGCAGCAGAAAGTCTAAGCTCTCTCTCCGCGGATGGGGCGGGCCAGCTGGATGTCTTTGGGCATGATGGTGACCCTCTTGGCGTGGATGGCGCACAGGTTGGTGTCCACAAAGAGACCCACCAGGTAGGCCTCGCTGGCCTCCTGCAGAGCCATGACGGCGGAGCTCTGGAAGCGCAGGTCGGTCTTGAAGTCCTGAGCAATCTCTCTCACCAGGCGCTGGAAGGGCAGCTTACGGACGAGCAGCTCCGTGGATTTCTGGTAGCGACGGATCTCTCTCAGAGCCACGGTACTGGGCCTGTAACGGTGAGGCTTCTTCACTCCGCCGGTGGCCGGAGCGCTTTTTCCGAGCATCCTTGGTGGCTAGCTGCTTCCTGGGGGGCTTTTTCCTCCAGTAGATTTACGGGCGGTCTGCTTGGTTCTTGCCATCGCTCTTTATTATTCTGTCTTATATTTCTTGCACACCGCCTAAACTCCAGCCCGGCACCTGTGTCGTTTTCGCTACAGTTCCTCGGTATGTCGAGTTTCTCCGTTAGCACCGGGTGGCGGTTGAGTACTAGCTAGCTCTTCCCTGCTGTATCGTCTCCTGCTGTAAACAGTGACTCCGTCCGCCGACTTGGGAGACCTTTGGGGCGATCTGTGTGTCCGTGATATATATATATAAATATATATATATATATATATATGTATATATACACACGTATATATATATATATATATATAAAGTGAAAGGTGTAGAAAGAAGAAGGAAGATAAAAAAAAAAAAGGCAGTTGCAAAAGGCAGCCAACTCGTGTGGCGCCGCCGGTCCGGCGGAACCAGAACCAGGAAAAAAAAAAAATCTCAAAAATCTCAGGTGGTTTCTGAAGGATGCCCGTGTTTTCTCCAATTTCTCCAGCCGGCGGAAGTCTTTAATGCACTTTTGTCCATAACTTCCACATAGTTGTTCAGGTAGGTTCATTTTGTCTTCTTTTAATTATTTACCTTTTGTTCTTTTTAAAGACAAAAATAGAAAGGAGATGTCTTTACCTTCTTAACATGTTTCGACTGTGCACTGCAGCCTTTGTCAGAAGTGCACAGTCTTTTTAGATTTGAGTTATTTCTAAAAATAAATTCACCACTATATTCAACTTTTGGAGGTGGATGAGTAGAATGTAAAAGAAAATCTACCTCAATTCAAGTGAGTCAACATATAACAAACAGGAATTTATTTGGGGGGAAATATTTATTAAAAATAGGGATGTGATTTTTCTGCTAATTCGCGGAATTACGCTTTTTTTTTTATCTTCCAAAAATGGCATCGCGTGCACAACGCGAGGCTCAGCGTCTCTTCAGATTTTGTGGATTAGCAGCGATATTTCTGCTCATTTCGGGTCTGTTCATTTAGAACAGCTTCGCTTTTACATCCTACACCCGAAATGAACTTTTGGACATTGGATTACAAAATAACGACCTTTTTATCAGCAACCTATGTTTCATCCCTGAGCTCTGGAGAACACCCGACACTAGGTAAGCTACCCGGCCAACCGGAAGTGCTCGCAGGCGGCGTGGAGACCGTAAACAAAGGTGGGGGAAGCGCGGAGGGCTAAGAGCTAAGCTAAAGCTAACACCGCACCGGCTTTCTCTACCCAGCATTTTCCTTGCTAATGTACGGTCAGTGGCGAACAGAATGGATGAGCTACGGCTTCGGATCACCAACAATAAAAGACTTATGAACTGCAATATCATGATTTTCACGGAAACATGGCTACATAGTGGAGTACTAACCGTACTAACTGCACGGTGGCGCAGTGGTTAGCACTGCGGCAGCACAGTTTACCCTTGGCCGGGGGATTGTGGGGATCGTGGGATCGTGGGTTCAATCCCAGCCCCCGACCAACAGTGATCTGTGTGGAGTTTGCATGTTCTCCCCGTGTTGCGTGGGTTTACTCCGGGATTTCTCCGGTTTCCTCCCACATGCCAAAAACATGCATGTTAGGTTAATTGGCTGTTCTAAATTGTCCCTAGATATCTGTTTCCTATAGGCCCTTAGAATAGAGGGTTAGTATTAATGAAAGCGCTTTGAGTGGTCTTTGTGACTAGAAAAGCGCTATATAAGTGCAGGTTAGTTAGTTAGTTAGTTAGTTACTTGACGGTGCTGTCGAGCTGGCCGGACGGCACACTGTCCGGGGAGACAGAGCAGCTGATGACTCTGGTAAGACCAGAGGTGGGGGAGTATGCATTTATATTAACAAGGCTTGGTGCACAAACTCTGTCACTGTTGGGAGACACTGCTCAGCTAACCTGGAGTTTCTCATGGTTAAATGTAGACCTTTATATCTGCCACAGGAGTTCACTTTTCACTTTTCTTCATCTTGCCTGCTGAAGATGTTTTGGACTTTATTTAAAAAATATTTTTAACGCCACACATGTGATGGATAATGCTTGTTGGAATATTTTAGGAATGCTATCTTCTTGGAACATAAGTCAATATTATACAGTAATAAGTGACATTCAGCTGTTTGTTTTATGTCATTTAAGCACAGTTCTGGTACTTGAAAATCATAAAAACCCAGGAGCTTCGGGGGGCGTCGCCCCCCTTGCCCCCCCACCAGGACACTGCCCCAGACCCCGCTGGGGGACTATGTCCCCCAGACCCCCTGCTAAATTTTAAGATAATTTCCCCAACCCCAAATCACATCCCTATAAAAAATAAACAGTCCAGATGCAGGGTTCATGGGGCAGATTGGGGAGAGCAATAGAGAAATTAATTCAATAAGGATTAGGACACTCTGGAAAGCTTTTGTTATCCGCATAGTCAGTGGTGACCTTTGTTACTATAGTCAGGTACAAACTGTTGATGTAAAAAAGGACAGTCTCTAAGAAAGTGCCATCACAGACTAAGCATTAAAACATGACAGTATGTGAACTACTAGACAGTTTTAGGACTACAGCAGTGATGCAATGAGTTTGCTTGGTCTACATAATGTGAATTACAATATACTGTAGGTGAAGGAAAGACCAGGTAAAGAAATGGAATTAATTTCTATGTATGTGTTGTGGGAGGAGGGAGGAGACCCCGGGACAGATCCAGGACATATTAAGGAGACTGTCTCCCAGCTGGTCTGGGAACATCTTGGTGTTCTCTCTGAAGACCTGGAGGAGGTGGCTGGGGAGAGGGAAGTCTGGGCTTCTCTGATTAGACTGCTCCCTCCACAACCTGGACAACCAGAAAGGCTGTAGAAGATGGATGGATGGCTGTGTTGTATATTCATTCCTGCTGCAAGACTGGACCTGATTAAAGAAGAGGAACAACATTTTTTCTAATTCCACATTATATAATGAGTGTGCTTGGTTTACGAATGCAAAATATACTGTTGGTGACAGAAAGAGTGGGTAGAGAAATGGAATTGGATTTTACCTGTGTGCCGTGTGCTGTGTTCATTCATTGGACCTGATTCAAAAACAGGAAAAAGATTTTCAGTTCCACAAATTTCAGTTCCACAAATTAAATTTACTTAGGAAGAAATTGGACAGCATTAAAATTACAGGCAAAAAGTATTTATTTAGATAAATGGCCACAAGTGTGTAGGAGATCATCGAACACAATGTAAAACTAATGTATTTTTAAAAACTCATAATGTTCGTTAGAAAAAAATGGAGCTCCTTCCTTCATGGAAGCTAATGCTAACTGTAGCGACACTAGACCAGAGTGGAAAAATTACTGTTTGGAAAGGATTACTGAGCAATTCGTGTGGTCTATCCCATCGCCATACACCAGTTGATATCATCACACAGTCATATTAATAACAGGAACCTCTCATAGATAAAATGTAGGCTACAGGTAGCTATGCAAACACTAGTTAGCTTAGCTTAGCTTACGGGCCGAGTAGCAAATAGGCGACCTCAGTATGGATTTTAAAACCTATGATTCTTCAGATCGCACCAGCGATCAAAAGCTGAACCAATACTTATTCTGGTCTTACCCCTTCGTTTATTACTTCTTACCTGAGAAGGGTAATGGAATGACTTTTTACTTGCAGCAGCAGCCATGGTAGCGTACTAATCACTGATTGGCAACACTAGTGCTACGGAAAAGCAATAGCATGTGACATCCAAAAATTAATTGTAGTTGGATAAGAAAAACTCACGGAACACTTATTTGTCATCAGAAATTTAATGGAATGTAAATATTTATATGATTTACGACCCGTAATAAATTACAAAATATTTTTGTTCATCAATATACTAATTTTTTAGAAGAACATTAAGACTAACATTGTGCAAGTTTCTAAACACTTTTTTGATGCATTATTTTTTTAAAAAATCGTTATTTTCATAAAAATCTTATGAATTGCATTCATTCATTCATTCATTCATCTTCTTCTGCTTAATCCTTTTCGGGTCGCGGGGGGTGGGGGTGGGGGCTGGAGCCTATCCCAGCATCTTTGGGCGAGAGGCAGGGTACACCCTGGACAGATCGCCAGTCCATTGCAGGGCCAACCCAGAGAGACAGACAACAATTCACTCTCACAGTCATACCTAAGGACAATTTAGAATCCCCAGTTTTGATGCCAGTTAACCTAACTTGCATGTTTTTGGCATGTGGGAGGAAACTGGAGAAATCCCGGAGTAAGCAAATGAATACTCAACGCAGGTCAACTGACATCAGCGTCAGGCATTGCTCATATAAAGATCAGTGTTTATGGAGGCTTCTTGCCATTCTAGTTCTGCTTTTGTAGTCAACACATCTCCCTTGGGCATACGTTTCAGTATTTTCATTTTATTTTCCTATGTAGTTAGTTCTGCATGCCCTTTTTCCCTGTTCATTCATTCATAGAAAAAAAATAATACAATAATGCCCGTCTATAGACTCCAACTGTAAGTCTGTAATTAAAATGTGAATGTGGATGGAATTAAAAAACACTATTTTGTGTATCATCATATAAATACAATGATGAGTGATTATATTTTGACTGTTAAAACTCTCTCCATTAAAATAACCGAGAATCCCATTAAATGTGATTTACTTTTTGACACCACATCACGCTTTTTGTTTCCCCACAATGGAAGCCGAACCAATAAATCCTGGAGAATGATTATGCATGGAGCAGAAAATTAAGAACAGTAAATTTTGCAATGAGGAATTTTTTTCTCTTGTCCACCGCCAAGGTGGTTAAAAATCTCCTTGGTGGCCGGGCGCTGGGGGTGGACGAGATTCGCCTTGAGTGCCTCAAGGCCCTGGATGTTGTTGGGCTGTCATGGTTGACACGCCTCTGCAATATTGCGTGGAGATGGGGGCAGTGCCTTTGGCATGGCAAACCGGGGTGGTGGTTCCTCTCTTCAAAAAAGGGGACCGGAGGGTGTGCTCCTACTTTAGAGGGATCACACTCCTCAGCCTCCCTGGGAAGGTCTATGCCAAGGTACTGGAGAGGAGAGTCCGGCCGTTGGTTGGACCTCGGATTCAGGAGGAGCAATGTGGTTTTCGTCCTGGCCGTGGCACATCGGACCAGCTCTTTACCCTCTCGAGAATTCTCGAGGGTCCGTGAGAGTTTGCCCAACCAGTTTACATGTGTTTTGTGGACTTGGAGAAGGCATTTGACCGCGTCCCTCGTGGTTTTTTGTGGGGGGTGCTTTGGGAGTATGGGGTATCGGGCTTGTTGCTACGAGCTATTTGGTCTCAGTACGACCGTTGTGAGAGTTTGGTTCGTATTGCCAACACTCGGTCGGACTCATTTCCAGTGAGAGTTGGACTCCGCCAGGGCTGCCCTTTGTCACTGATCCTGTTCATAATTTTTATGGACAGGATTTCTAAGCGCAGCCAGGGAATGGAGGGTGTCATGCTTGGTGACCACAGGATCTCATCTCTGTTGTTTGCAGATGATGTTGTCCTGTTGGCTTCATCCAGCAATGACCTACAGCTCTTGCTGGGACGGTTTGCTGCTCAATGTGAAGCGGCTGGGATGAGAATCAGCACCTCCAAGTCCGAGTCCATGGTCCTCAGCCGGAAGAAGGTGAATTGTCCTCTCTGGGTTGGGGACAGGCTCCTGCCCATAGTGGAGGAGTTTAAGTATCTTGGAGTCTTATTCACGAGTGAGGGGAAAATGGAGCGAGAGATTGACAGACGGATTGGAGCAGCATCTGCAGTGATGTGGACATTGTACCGGTCTGTTGTGGTGAAGAGGGAGCTTTGGTTCTAAGGCAAAGCTGTCAATTTACCAGTCAATTTATGTTCCTACTCTCACCTACGGTCATGAGCTTTGGGTCATGACCGAAAGAACAAGATCGCGGATACAAGCGGCTGAAATGAGCTTTCTCCGTAGGATTGCTGGACTCACCCTCAGAGATAGGGTGAGGAGCTCAGTCATCCCGGAGAGGCTCAGAGTAGAACCGCTGCTCCTCCACATTGAAAGGAGTCAGTTGAGGTGGTATGGGCATCTGATTAGGATGCTTCCTGGACTCCTCCCACTTGAGGTGTTTCAGGCACGTCCCACTGGGAGGAGACCCCGGGGCAGACCCAGGACTCGGTGGAGAGACTATGTCTCCCAGCTGGTCTAGAAACGCCTTGGTATCCTCTCTGAAGAGCTGGAGCAGGTGGCTGGGGAGAGAGGTAAGTCTGGGCTTCTCTGCTTGAACTGCTGCCTCCGCGACCCGGACCTCTGGAAAAGCGGTAGAAGAGGGATGGATGGATGGATGGAATTTTTTTTTTTTCTTTTGGGCTCTTACATTTTTGGAGATTATGTACTGTATATTTTTTCTTTTTTCTTTTTTTAAAATTTCCCCTTCTCTCAATTTCTCTTGCATCTGTGCATGTTTGAAATGAGTTTCAGTCTAAAAACATCTGCTTTTGCCAGCATTTCAGTCAACATTTGCCAATGGAGCTTAACTTAGGTCGACTTTGGCGAGCTCTGCATAACTTAGTCTAGTGCTCAGGAACTTTTACAAACTGAGCACAGCTTTCACCAACATGTATTTCTAAATGTTGACAAATTTTCAGCATTTTCCAAGAACACAACTTTTGCCAGTGTTTGCCAACAAACACCATCTATCATTAACTTTTACCAGCTTTTGCCAGCAGAGCCAGATGTTTGCCAAAACATCAGTAAAAGTTGGTCCAGACATTGTAGTGTGAATCCATCCTTACCATGTACATAGTACACAGTTTTCTTTCAATTTGAGCTTGGAATAAGATAAGATAAGATAAGCCTTTATTAGTCCCACAACGGGGAAATTCCAGGATTGCAACAGCACAGGGATAGCAACACTCAGAGCAACAATCAGAAGGCAAGAAAAAAAAAACAAGCAAGCAAGAGCAGCTAATATACATATGTACATATTACTATAAAATATATATATACACACACACACACAGACACACAGTGCAGAGCATTGTAGCTGGATGGAATAACTATATGAATATATGAACACACAGTGCAGAGCATTGTAGCTAGATGGAATAAATATGTAAATATATAAACACCCACAGTACGGAGCATTGCAGCTAGGTGGAATAAATATGCAAGTATATAAACACACACAGTGCGGAGCAATGTAGCTAGATGGAATAATATGTAGATATATAAAAACACAGTGCGGAGCATTGTAGCTAGATGGAATAAATATATAGATATATAAATATAAACACACCCAGTGCTGAGCATTGTAGCTAGATGGAATAAATATGTAAATATATAAACACACACAGTGCAGAGCATTGTTGCTAGGTGGGATGAAACAGCATAACCGTCTATTTAGTTATCCTACATGGTATGATTATGTGCCCATACATATTCTCACCCTCCATAGCGACCGGTATGTTCCTAGTTGTATGCCGGAGAGGACCATTGTGTAAGTCTATTGCATCTTTTGCATTCAAAAAAACTATTAGTTTGTTACGTCTTTTTGCTATCTCTGCGAGCAGCCCTGCTTAGGTTGTACAGTCTGACAGCCGTTGGTAGGAAGGACCTACGAAACCTCTCGGTTGTGCACCTGGGATGATGTAGTCTGCTGGCTAAATGAGCTCCTCAGTGCATCCAGTATGTCCTGCATAGGGTGGAACTCGGACTCCAGCAGAGATGACAGTTTAGCCACCGTCCTTCTCTCTCCTATCTCCTCCATCGGATCAATGATCCCAGACTTGAATTCTTCATTGATCATTCTGGGATCCAGAATGATCCCAGACTTGAGATACCTTTGTCATTTTTTCTGACATTCTTCCTCTTTGCCGCCCATCCACTATGTCCCTGTGATATGGCACCATTAAACAAAGTTATGTCTTCTTTACGAAGCATGAATGGAAGAGGGTCATACCGGAAGAAGGTCATACAGACTGAAAGTGCTACATTAAATTACACGTCGAAGCATAGATTTTGAATAGAGGAATTTTTGTAATCGAATTATTTGAGTAGTCGTTGCAGCCCTACTTTTGACTTTACTTCATCTGCAGATGCCTACAAGAAGGCAGCAGAGAGAATGTAAACAAAAGCAGAGATACTGATTGACTGCTAGGTAGCTAGCTAGCTAGTTGGAAAGGGAATGGAAAAAATATGTATATAAACAATGATTAATGGACAATTGCCAGTTTACCGAACTTACAACTGTTTCAATCTGTATTTGCAACTACTCTGTCTTCACCCCACAGGGAATAAGGACTCACTATCCACACAAACTGCTCCATTGAATGTCAGGAAAATTCATGTTACTTGGCTGATAATGTATTGTGTGTTTTGCCTGCCATGAAGTTTTTGCTCGCTTAATTGTCCCTGTAAATTCATATAGTGAGATTAGTTAAGTCTCAGTCACAACAGGCCGTATGGGCTGCTACAGCCCATTTGCGTGCAGATTTTGGCCTGAATGTCATGTGCCACGCAAGTGTTTCTTGTGAATTTTTAGAGCACGTACAGAGGATGTTGGACATGTCCAACAAACCTATAAATTCTCTGCGAATAAGAGGTCACAAGTGTGATGTGCTTCACCCACAAGGAGTTATGATAATACTATATCTGTTATTCATTCATTCATTCATCTTCTTCCGCTTAATCCGTTTCGGGTCGCGGGGGGGCTGGAGCCTATCCCAGCATCTTTGAGCGAGAGGCAGGGTACACCCTGGACAGATCGCCAGTCCATCGCAGGGCCAACACAGAGAGACAGACAACCATTCATTCTCACAGTCATACCTAAGGACAATTTAGAATCCCCAGTTTGATGCCAGTTAACCTAACATGCATGTTTTTGGCATGTGGGAGGAAACCAGAGAAATCCCGGAGTAAACCCACGCAGACACGGGGAGAACATGCAAACTCCACACAGATCACTGTTGGTCGGGGGCTGGGATTGAACCCAGGATCCCCCGGCCAAGGGTGAGTTGCTGTGCTGCTGCAGTGCGTACCAAGTGGCTCCGCCCACCGTGCTGCCTATATCTGTTATAATATGTTATAATACTATAACACATAATACTCTGAGTGTTCAGTACATCTTTTTTTTTTTTTGTCTTTTGGCTGCTCCCTTTTGGGGTCAACACAGCACATCCTCACCTTATATTGTGATGATCCGCATGTTGATTTGGCAAGGATTTTTACACCGGATGCCCTTCCCGACACAACCCTGCCCATTTTATCTGGGCTTGGGACTGACACAGGCATTACACTGGCTTTGTGATCCATCCCCTGTGCTGGTAACCAACTGTCCTTTCTCCATTCTGTTTTTGCTGAACACCAAGCTAGAAGGCAGGAAGTAACATTTTCATATGGTCTTTGGTATGACCTGGCCGGGGACTTGAACCCACGACCTCCCGGGTTGTGGGAGGATGCTGTACTCTAGGCCTCTGCCTCTTGATGCCCCGTTCTAAACAGAAGTTGTTTCTGTAGGGCTGTGTTCTCCAGTCTGGTGACATGAGCAATATACTTAAGGCTGGTGTGATATACAGAAATCTGAGATGGGTAGAGTGTTTAGGGATTTTCTTAAGATCCTCATTCGATAACGTGAAGCTCCATTCCAGTTCACTTGCTGTGTCCAGCTGTACACTATTGTTCTAGGTTTTGTGCATGGGAGCATTCTTTTGCTTATACTCATTTTAGACCATCTTCCTCAGAAGCCGTGTCATATTGTTTCAATCTTGCGAAGTTCTTTTGCTGATGATGGACAGGCTTGGATGGAATAAAGCAGTTTGCTTTGAATGCAGGCTTCTAGGAACTTAACTTTGGTGGACATTTGGATACATCTAACTGTTAGTACATGCTTTAACTCTGACCACTTTTGAAAAGCTGAAGAGATCCTATGTGAGAGGACTGTGACTTTCATCAGAGAACAACACTGAGGCCCACTGGTTCCTTGTCCAGTGTAATTACTCCCTGGCCCATGTAAGACGATAATGCCTGTGCCTGGTGGTATGGTTAGGTACCCTTGCAGGTCGTCTAGCATGCAGACCACACTGATGTAAACCATTTTGGATGAACTGACGTGACATTTGGGTGCCTCTCACCTCCCTTAAATGTGCCTGGAGTTGAGTGGCATTCATCATCCGGTTCAGCAGAGCACTGTTCACAATGAAGTGGTCATCAGCGTGGGATATGGCCAAAGGATGTCTACTTCTATGCCTTTCTGTGACTCTTCCAGTCTCTTTGTATCTCTGTTGTAACCTGCTGATGACACTTTGTGACACTAAGCTCAGTGGCCACTTCCCTCTGAGAACATCCTGTTTGAAGCCTTGTAATGGTGAGGTACTGTTGATCAATTGTTAGATATTGTCTTGGTCTCATGATGTCAAAATGTGAACAGCATGATGAAGAGGACTGTTTAAATATCAATTCTAACTGAACCAGAAAATTGATTGGTCAATTTATGGATCAAATACCTGTTGTGAATTTTGCCGTTAAACACCTTGTTGGAGAACAGCAAGTTATGCAAAAAGTACTGAAACATTGAATAGTTGGACATGTGCAATCAAAAGGTTAGAGAAGGTCAAATTAAGTTCACCTGTAAAGGTTCTAGTGCATTTTAGGTGCATCCTGAAATTTCACCCGAAAGCAGAATATCCCTAACTTTTTGTGAGTTGTGTGTGTGTGTGTGTGTGTGTGCGCGCGCGTGCACACCCATGGAAAACCAACGTATGCTGTCCATGTGGTCTGTACAAACATCTCATGTCTGACACCAGTGTGGTTTACTTGTGCCGTGCGTTCCGTAGACTCCGGTTGCCTCTGCCAAAGACTCTTAAGTCTGGAGTTCCAATCAGTCGCCAGCTGATTGGGATCCTCCACCAAGTGAACCAGAAGCACCAGCTAACAATTGTTTTTGACGATCAGTATGTCATTAAATAAACACTCTGTTGTTGCTTATTACTGTCAATGTATATTGTGTTTGTGCAACTGTCCTGGCAGCGGAAGGCGAAGGACAGAGCTGCATGGAGGAATCTGATCAGACCTAAATGAAACAGTCATTGTCGCCCCCGACAGACTGTTATGATGATGATGATGATGATGATGATGTATAAAATCACTATTATAGCCATGGTCATGTGGTATCATAGATATAGCACTATGATAATATTTTTGACCCTGTGCTACACATCAGGCCTATAACAACTGTTATTACTGTGGTTCTATATTAAGTGATACCTTATTCTTGTGTAATATTGATTAATTAACCATGACCTGGGTAAAGACTTTAATTAATCATGATATTTGAGGTCTTATCACCCACCTTCTTCAATGTAGTTTGTGTCCAGTAAGAGAAAGAATTACTGCAGTCTGTACACCTACCAGTCCTTCTAATCCTGTTGTAATCTTGACATCCTTTACCCAAAGCAAACATGCTGCTCAGATTGTGTATGCTTCATCTTGCTGCTTTAATTGTAATTGTTGCTGTACCAACCACAAGCTTAATAATATACCATGCTGATTATAGAATAAGCCTTTAAAAATAGAATTTAAGGGTCCAAAAACACCTGTAGAGCTCTGGAGCATCTGTCTGTTTCAAACTGAACCTTCTGTGTTTACAAAGTGTTGCTTATTGCTCAGTGAACACACACTGAAGATATGCAATATGAGTGTTCATGTATATTCTTTGATCTCTGTAGCTGAATAAGGCTTGCTGACACTAATTGACAGACCTCATCAAGACTTTTGGAGAATTTGCAATGCAAAGATCTTCTTGGACATAGTTGTTACATACGGATACCAACTTTCCAGCTAATTTGAGTATAAGACTGATGTTGCTCTTCTTTTGAGGCTCACATTACCTCAGTGATGGTTCATATACATTCTCATTAGTGTGCACACATAGCTGAATGCTGATAGTGTTTCTCAACTGGTTTGACAGCCAGTTTCTGCTTTTAATAACATGGAAGCTTCTTGTTTGCTAAGCCAAGATGAGCATATGGTGATACAATAAATTGTTCCGAGTTCCCCTCCCCCTTGTGGGTTTGGTCTTCCATTTTATTTTTCGTCATATTTCTCTGTTATTTTTTGTCCCTTTTTCTCCTTTCCACTGACCAGCAGCTCATTAGCTCAGGCTCTCCTCGCCTGGATCCCACTGTGTTGGCATATTTACACCACTAAAGTTGGAACAAGACAGGAAAAATACCTTCCTTCACAGAGCCTGTGTATTTTCCCCTTAGTCAGTCAGTATTTAAGAGTGCTCTGTCATAACCTCCACACCTCTTTAGTGCTGAGAAGCTACAGTATGTGGGTAAAATGCAGTTTTCTTTCTGAACAAGAAAAGATGTTACTGCAGCCAGCTGAGACCCTGATAGCTAAATATAACTTAGTCACATGGCAGATGGTAGTGAATTCCCAAACTGAATAATGTAATTGAGCATTCATGGTGTGTATTTTTAGTGTTGGCAATAGTAGTGCAAGTGTGTGATTGTAGATGTGATGCAGTGTTGATCACAGGTGGAAATGAAGGAAGGAAGCAGACTTACTAGTCTTTCTTTTGCACAGACTTTATATGGAAAAGCTCACAACATAGACTGTGACTAAATACTTGAGCCGACTGCCTGATTTTGCATTTCTTCTTTTGCCAGAGCCTCTTCCAGTGTGTTGCTGCAGGAGTGGAAAAGTTTATGAAAGAAGGATCAGATGATACTGTTTTGGTGTTCTCACTGCTTTGCCCTCCATCCTGACGTAACATGGAATTAGAATTTCAAAGAGGAAAAGTTTTTGGAAGAAGTTAAAAGTTGCCACCAGCAGGCAATGAAACCTCAGAGTTTTAAGTACCAAATGTTTTACATTCTGCTGAGAAATATGTGGTACTCAAAATTCTTTATTCTCTGATGTTTTGTCTATATGACCAATGTGCTTGCAAATATATAATGGTCTTTGACAAATAAGACAATACTTTAAATATTTATTACCTCCGCCAAAGGGGGAGGTTATGTGATCATCGGCGTTGGTTTGTTTGTTTGTTTGTTTGTCTGTCTGTCTGTTTGTTTGTCTGTTAGCAAGATAACTTAAGAAGTTATGGACGGATTTTCATGAAATCTTCACAGATTGTCAGAAATGGGGTATCCTACAGATGATTAGATTTTGGTGGTGATCCAGATCACCGTCCACAAGAAAACCGCCATTACGCAAAATGCCATTTTCGTGAATAACTACTGAACCACTAATCCTATCATTGTCAATACAATTGCTAGTCATATGTTTTCACGGTCAAGGAATCTGAAAACGTACACACAAACACTGTATGGGCGGAACTGTAGCGCTAAACCGCCATTATGCAAAATGCCATTTTCGTGAATAACTACTGAACCACTAATCTTATCACTGTCAATCCAATTGCTTGACATATGTTTACATGGTCAAGGAATCTCAAAACGTACACACAAACACTGTATGGAGGGCACTGTAGCGCTAAACCGGCATTACGGAAAATGCCATTTTCCTCAATAACTACTCAACCACTAATCCTATCATTGTGAATCCAATTGCTTGTCATATGTTTTCATGGTCAAGGAATCTGAAAACGTACACACAAACACTGTATGGGCGGAACTGTGGCCGCCATTACGGAAAATGCCATTTTCGTGAATAACTACTGAACCACTAATCCTATCATTGTCAATCCAATTGCTACTCATATGTTTTCATGGTCAAGGAATCTGAAAACGTACACACAAACACTGTATGGGAGGAACTGTGGCCGCCATTATGGAAAATGCCATTTTCCACAATAACAACTGAACCACTAATCCTATCATTGTCAATCCAATTGGTAGTCATATGTTTTCATGGTCAACGAATCTGAAAACGTACACACAAACACTGTATGGGAGGAACTGTGGCCGCCATTACGGAAAATGCCATTTTCGTGAATAACTACTGAACCACTGCTTCTCATATGTTTTCATGATCAAGGAATCTCAAGACTGTATGGGTGGAACTGCGGCGCTTGGCGGAGGTCTGCGCTCTCCGAGTGCTTTTCTAGTTAACATTCTTTTTAGCACAACTGAGTCATCTCACAGTTTCAATTTGAATCCCCAGGAACATGATGCTTTTAAAGTGACCACTATGGGGCTTTCCAGTCTTCTCGTCATAGGTCTTTGGCACCATGCTCCAACAATAACTTCTCCCAGTCTTTGTTAGAAAGTGTGAGGGGAGGCATTGTAAATGAGTGCCAAGCTATAGTTGGCACATTACTAACTATTGCTAGCCAGCTGTTACTTACCTTTGAAGTTATGCAAATAACTTGCTATGTAGAGCTTGAATTCCTTTTCCTACTTGCTTCTGGGAGGAGGGGAACTGGTGTCAACAAATGATGGACATCACTTACATTTATTTTTGGTAGATCTCTCCATGGAACCAGAAGTTCATCACCATGCTTGCACATAGGGTCAAACTATAATCTCCTTCTTCTGCCACATTCAAGACTTGCCTGAGTACAAGTCTACAACCAGAAGTTTCACATGGAACATTTCCTGAGTCAGGCAGCTTTTGACTCACTTTGTTTTGCAATCTGGATTCAAGATGGCTATGCCCATGACCCATATACATGTGGTGTAAATGGACTGTTCACTAGCATGGCTGTTTTAGTTGGTCATACACAGTACTGCCCAACTTCTCTCTCTGAACATGTAACTCTGGTGTATTTATGCACAAATTAGCACAGACTGCATTGTTTTGTGTCGTGTTACTAACAAGCAGTTAAGGGTTTTCTGACTTCTTTTGCTGGCAAGTGGTTAACATGGAAGTGACGTTGTGATGTCCTTGTTCAGATGTTTGGTTTGACTTCTGGTTATGGCGGCCACGTAAGAAGACATGTTTCACACTGCTCTGCTCTTGAAAATAAAAAAAATTACTAAAACTCTCTTAATTGGAACAAAAACCCATCCTAGCGTTTTGGTGCGGATATGGTAAAGACGCTGGAAAATTAGGTGGAGGAAAAGGCAACTCGACAAAACAACCCAAGCTAACAGACTTCCACGCTTGAGGCGAAACAGAGAAAATTCCAGAGGCGATGGCAGAGGAGGGAGCCAGCGGCGGAGCGGGAACAGTTGAAGAGGGGACAAACGCAGTGCTCACTGCCATCAACTTCATGAGAACAGAGTTTTCGTCTAAATTTGACGGGATTATAACAGCGATAGAAGGTATGAGAAAAGAAATAAACGACTGCATGGAGCGAGTGTCGCAGGCGGAGCTCCGAATTTCAAGCGCTGAAGATGACGTCACCAGCCTGCAAACTAAACTGCAAACACTGGAATTAAAATGCAAAAGTCTGGAAGATAATGTCCTAGACTTGGAATCCCACTCGCGACGGAATAATTTGAGGCTGGTGGGCCTCCCAGAGGGAGCAGAGGGACGGGACCCATGTTCCTTTTTGGAAAAGTGGATTCCAGAAGCGCTGAATAACGCGGATCTGCAGTCATTGGTCGTTTTAGAGAGAGCTCAACGAATCGGCCCACCGAGAGATAATAAGACACCACCGAGGACGCTGATTATGAAGTTCCTCAACTACAGAGACAAGATGACAGTCACCAATGTGGCGCGAGCTAAAGGGGAAATTAAATACCAGGACCAACAGGTGTGGTTTTACCCGGATTTGGCTGCAGGAATACAACAATTGAGAAAACAGTTCAACCCCACCCGCAAAGAGCTGCGCAACCTAGGGATTCGTCACGGAGTAATTCATCCGGCAAGACTGCTGGTCACATATAAGGGGAGAACCCACACCTTCAAGACCCCTCAAGAGGCGCAGGAGCTCATCAAGCAGATCCAAAAGGAGACTGGCGGGAGCTAAGCATGAACATGACAAAGGTAGAACATTTAAGCATATGTACAGACATCTGATTGATCTGAAACATAAACATGTCTACAAAATACAGACTGTGTTAAAAAAAAAAGTTATGATGTACAACGTTGCTATAAAACTTTGAAGTTATGTTGAAAAAACTACAGAAGAGAGTTAATGTCATAAAAATAGTAGTAGAGTCAGGGTGATTGAGAGGAGAAAGAGAGAGTGGTTTGACTGATCCTCGCAGGTGTGGAACAGTCACTAGCTATAATGGGAGACAGAATTTTTTTGATTTTGGGGGGATTACCACGAATGTGGGGAAAGGGAATTTGTTTTTGTTTAGTTTGTAGGATGAATGTTCCATCATCCATGTTTTTGCTTCTCTGTAAGAGTATGTTCATATTGCAAGGTAATCTCAAACTCCTTATTGATCATAGATCAAAGCGTTAATCTTAATTTAACTTCATGGAATTGCAGAGGTCTACAAAATCTTAAAAAACTTAAACAAGTCATGAATAAAATAAAAGACATAGATTCAAAAATTGTATTTTTACAAGAAACTCATCTATTAGAGGAGGATGTAAAAAGAATTAGGAGAAGATGGCAAGGTAACGTGTTCACCTCATCATTTTCATCCTGAGCTAGGGGAGTTATGATTCTCATACATAAAACAGTCCCATTTCAAACGAAAAATGTAATTAGAGACAAATTTGGAAGATATCTAATTATCCAAGGATCTTTGTTATTAGAAAATATAAATCTGGTGAACGTATACGGCCCCAATATTGATGATCAAAACTTCTTTGTTAATTTATTCCTCACTTTATCATCACTTACAGGGCAACATATAACAGCAGGGGATTTTAACTGTACATTGAATCCCAGTATAGATAGATCAACAGGACTGGACTGTACGCACAATGGATGCAGGATGACCATTAATCATTTTATGAAAGAATTGAGATTGCTAGATATATGGAAAGAAATGAAACCACAAGTCAAAGCCTATTCTTGTTATTCTAATACCTATAAGACATTCTCACGTATAGACTACTTTTTGATCTCTACAGAATTAAGGTCCAAGATTCAAAACTGTTTCTATGATAACATTGTGATCTCTGATCATGCACCCTGCTGTCTAGTATATGTAGATAAGAAATTGACAAAGAGCCCAGTTAGGTGGCATTTTCAACATAAATGGCTTCAGGATGAGGAATTTGTTAAGTACATAGAAAAACAGATGAGTTCTTTGATATCAATACTACACAAACAACGGCACAAACAGCGGTATAAAGTGGGAAGCTTTCAAAGCTTTTATTAGGGGGCATATTATTAGTTATACAGGTTCAAAATCTGAGAAGACCCGAGAGGAGAGAGTCCACTTGGAACGTAAAATAAAAATTCTTCAAGAAAAGGTGTATGCAGGAAGTAACCCACAGTTAGAGAACGAATTACTGATTCTGAGAGCTGAATATGACAAAAAATCAGCGAATAGAGCTGCCTCGAGTCTTCTAAGATTGAAGCAAACTTTTTATGAACAAGGTGAAAAATCAGGAAAATTATTGGCATGGCAGATTAAACAATTAGAATCTAAAACACCAATTACCAGTATTATAAGTAAGGGAAAGGTAGTTATAGATCCTTTAGAAATTAATAATGCCTTGAGAGATTATTATGAAAAACTATATGATACAAAAAATGAAACAGACTTAACAAAACTAAATGGGTTTTTGGGTGGATTATCCATACCAGGTATTCCAAATGAAAACGGGGAGATACTAGAGTCTAAAATTAGTCAAGAAGAAGTTGGGCAAGCCATTGATAATATGAAATCAGGAAAAAGAGCAGGACCAGATGGTCTTCCAGTCAACCTCTATAAAAAATTTAAGAATAAATTAATAAAACCACTTTTGGAAATGGTTTTAGAAGCATTTCAAAGTGGTAATTTACCATCATACATGAATAATGCCTTAATTATACTGTTGCCAAAACCAGGTAAACCCTCTAATAAATGTGAAAACAGGAGACCAATAAGCCTATTAAATGCTGATCTTAAAATAATCTGTAAAATTTTAGCAAAACGACTACAAGAAATATTACCAAATATTATTAACCGAGATCAGAATGGCTTTATAATGGGAAGACAAGGCTTCCATAATGTAAGAAGACTATTTAATATTATTTATTCCAATAAAGAAGCACCGGATACAGCTCTCCTATCATTGGACGCCGAAAAGGCCTTTGATAGGGTTGAATGGCCCTATCTTTTTGAAGTTCTACAAAGGTTTGGACTTGGAAATAATTTGATAAAATGGGTCCAGGTAATATACAATAATGCTACAGCAGAAATCCTAACAAGCAGCAATATCTCAAAATCAATAAAAATCAATAGAGGATGTAGACAAGGCTGTCCACTTTCACCTTTATTGTTTACTATGGCAATTGAACCTTTAGCGATGGCAGTACGTTTACATCCACAAATATATGGAATTAAAGTGGGACCAACAGAACATAAAATCTCCCTGTATGCCGATGACATAATTTTGTTTATGTCGAATTTTAAAAAATCAATTCCGACCTTGTTAAATTTAATAAAGAACTTTGGGGATATATCAGGATATAAAATAAACAAAACAAAATCTTCAATATTAATGTTAAATGAGACCCAGAGAAATCATCCATCTCCTGAGGTAAACCAATTCAATGTTGTAGATCAGTTTAAATATTTAGGAATTCAAATTTTGCCTAAGCTAGAATCAGTTGCCAATGCCAACTATGAAGCCTTAATGACAAATATTAATGAGTTACTTCAGAGATGGATGTCACTACCAATGTCGATGATCGGGAGAATTAATATACTTAAAAGTAATATCTTACCAAAAATACTTTATTTATTTCAAAACATTCCTTTACCACCACCTTCAGATCTATTCTCAAGAATTAAAAAAAAGTTAGTGGAATTTATGTGGAACAATAGGAAGGCTAGATTACGTTTATCCTTACTATACTTACCATTTGATCGTGGAGGTCTGAAATGTTCAAACTTTATGTTGTATTACTGGTCAGCACAACTGAGGTCTATGACATATTATTTTTCATCAAATGATCCTCCTCACTGGACTGAAATGGAATCATACAATTTACCTTTACCTCTTCCCTTATTCATATACTCAGACTCGGCTAAAAAATTACAGAAACAAGTTAAAAATCCAATTGTAAAGCACATGATCAAAATATGGTGTGAAACTAAAAAATATTTAAAAGAACCACACTCACTGTCACAATTTAGCCCAATATGGGGTAATCAATATTTTACACCAGGGAGAGTGGATATTGTATTTAAAGTATGGAATTTAAAAGGGATTCAAAAGATTCAAGACTTATATTTGTCACGCTTAGATAACATAATGTCTTTTGAAAAAGTGAGGATTAAATTCAATGTTAATAGAACACACTTTTTTTTAAAATATCTTCAGCTTAGAAATTTTATTCGTTCAAATCAAAATAATGCTCTCACCCGACCTACTTATTCAACTTTGGAAAAAATTTTGATGAAAGATAGTAAGAGAAAGGGTATTATTTCAGAGTTTTACAACTCATTGACACTATTCTCAAGTGAAAACTCAGGGAAAAGACTGAATGACTGGAAAGACCTGCAAATTGAAATTTCAGAGGAACAATGGGAAATGACTTGTGCAGGAGCTCAAACCAAATCAATAAATGTACGTCTTAAAGCATATGATCAAAATATGGTGTGAAACTAAAAAATATTTAAAAGAACCACATTTACTGTCACAATTTAGCCCAATATGGGGTAATCAATATTTTAAACCAGGGAGAGCGGATGCTGTATTTAAAGTATGGCATTTAAAAGGGATTCAAAAGATTCAAGATTTATATCTGTCATGTTCAGATAACATAATGTCTTTTGAAGAGCTGAGGATCAAATTTAATCTTAATAGAACTCATTTTTTTTAAATATCTTCAGCTTAGGAACTTTATTCGATCAAATCAAAACAATGCTCTCACTTGACCTATTTATTCATCCTTGGAAAAAATTTTGACCAAAGATAGTAAGAGAAAGGGTAGTATTTTAGAGTTTTATAACTCATTGACACTATCTTCAAGTGAAAACTCACAGAAAAGATTGAATTATTTGAAAGAAGACCTGCAAATTGAAATTTCAGAGGAACAATGGGAATTGGCTTGTACAGAAGCTCAAACCAAATCAATAAATGTACGTCTTAAATTGATACATTTTAAATGGTTAATGCGGATGTATGTTACACCAGTGGAATTAAATAGATATAACAAAAACATACCAGATACGTGCACAAAATGTATGGAAAGTAAAGGAACCTTATTTCATTGTGTATGGGAATGTAGGAAAATTAGAATTTTTTGGGAAGAGGTGAGGGTAACAATTGAAAAAATAATTTCAAAACAAATCATATTGAATCCTAAATTGTTTTTGTTGGGTCTGTATCCAGAAAAGCATAATTTTAATAAAAGTGAAAGAGCATTCATAGACCTCAGTTTGCTTAATGCCAAAAAATGTATTGCACTACTGTGGAAAAAGACTCATAGACCAGTTGTGACTCACTGGTTAAGACAGATGTTAACAAACCTTCCACTAGAAAGAATAACATATATACTGAAATCAAAGGAAATTGTGTTTGAGAATATATGGAGACCTTTCATTGATTATGTAAAGAATTTAAACATAACTTTTGAAGAAGAAGGTGAATGATGTGTGTGGACCTTGTAAATTCCAAACTGGTGAATGTATAATATGTATACTTATGTAATGGATTGCCTAGACTAAACAGAGGAGCATTGTTGAAGACCTGTTCTTGTTAGTGGTTGTTGGTGTTTTTTTTAGTATTTTTTTTTTGTTACTTTAGTGTTAGTGTCTGATTGTTTGTGTTATGTTTGTAAAAAAAGGTTCAATAAAAATATTGTGGAAAAAAAAATAAATGTATGTCTTAAACTGATACATTTTAAATGATTAATGCGGATGTATGTTACACCAGTGGAGTTAAATAGATATAACAAAAACATACCAGATACATGCACAAAATGTATGGAAAGTAAAGGAACCCTATTTCACTGTTTATGGGAATGTAGAAAAATCAGAATGTTTTGGGAAGAGGTGAGGGTAACAGTTGAAAGAATAATTTCAAAACAAATCACATTGAACCCTAAACTGTTTTTGTTGGGTCTGTATCCAGAAAAACATAACTTTAATAAGAGTGAAAGAGCATTCATAGACCTCAGTTTGCTTAATGCCAAAAAATGTATTGCACTACTGTGGAAAAAGACTCATAGACCAGATGTGAATCAGTGGTTAAGACAGATGTTGACAAACCTTCCACTAGAAAGAATAACATATATACTGAAATCAAAGGAAAATGTGTTTGAGAATATATGGAGACCTTTCATTGATTATGTAAAGAAACTCAACATAACTTCTGAAGAAGAAGGTGAGTGATATGTGTGGACCTTGCAAATTCCAAGCTGGTGAATGTATATTATGTATTTTTATGTAATAGATTACCTAGACTAAACAGAGGAGCATTGTTGTTGACTTGTTTTTGTTAATGGCTGTTGTTTTTATTACACTTTTTTTTGTTATTTTGTTATTGTTCTTTTTAATTTTTAAATTACTTTTGTGTTAGTGTCTGACTGTGTGTGCTATGTTTGTAAAAAAAAAAAAAGGTTCAATAAAAAATATTGTGGAAAAAAAAAGATGTTTGGTTTGTTTGTTTGACTGTCAGCAGGTTTACGCATAAACTACTGGACAGATTTGGATGAAATTTTCACCAAAGGTGGCCCTTGGCCTAAGGATGAACCCATTAGATTTTGGTGTTGATCTGAGAGTGCATACCTCCACCAAGGGCCTTATTTGTATTTGTGCAGCAGGATTACACAAAAACAACTTAATGGATTTGGATGAAATTTTCAGCAGAGGTGGTCCTTGGACTACAGAGGAACCCATTACATTTTGGTGATGATGCAAGAATGCATACCTCCATCAAGGCTCTTACTTTCTCACAGTGTGTTAGCAAGAATCCTCCAAAACTACTGGATAGACTTTGATGCAGTTTTCACCAGAAGTAGCTCTTGGCCTACACAGGAACTCATTACATTTTGGAGGTGATCTATGAAGGATGGAAGGAGCCTTGGTAGAGGTATGCACTCTCTGAGTTTTCTAGTTATTTCTGTGGTATTCTGTTGTACATGGACAAAATTGATCTAAAAACCTTATTTTGGAAGTGGAAAGGTGCTGCTAGGCCAGGGTCATTACTTCTACTGTGGGAACAGGCAACAATAGAATAATGACGTTTTCACTACCGGTGGGGAAAAAGATCGATTCAGTGATGGATCGCAATACTTGACACTGGTGACAATGCATTGATTCATAAAGGCACGGATCGATCTTTTATTAAAAAAATGCACACACATATACTTTTGAGTTATCAGTTAATCAGTGGCATTTTCAGTCCACTACATGGCGCAAAGCAAGCACACAGTCAAGTGAAGTCATATCTTGTCTCGGTGATTTGCAGCGGCGGGCCAGCACACGTCAAAGAGCAGCATTAACAACAGCTAAGCTAAAGAGACACTGGCATGGAGCTTTTTCACCGATGGCCAAGTAAGTAAAGTTTATTTATGAAGCGCTTTTCTTGGGCATATAGTCACAAAGTGCTGCACAATAAAATGGAATAAAAGGAAGTTGATAAATAAAAATAATTTAAAAAATATTTTAAAAAAAGTTAAAACACAAGATTAAAATAATTTAAAAATATCAGACTTGCCATAAAAAGCAGTTGAAAACCAGTGTTTCCTCTGGCTTAAAGACCTTGGCGCGGTGGCAACATATTTTTCCGAGGGGTGGGGGTGGGGGACGACACATGACACGATTGTAACCGGAAATGTTAATTTTACACTATTTATTTATTTATTTATTTTTTAAATTTTGCACAGTAGTGTTGCATAATGGAACTTACCATTTGAAGTATTGTACTACCTAAAGCTTGAATGTTGGAATATTGGGCCAGTTGGGGTCCTACCCAGATGTCCTGTGTTTGGACTTTTTACTGGTGTCATCCTTCTCTCCTCCCTCTGCTCTCACCTCTCCTGGACCCTCTGCCTGAACACTTTCCTCTCCTTGGCTCCTCTCTTCTGTCTCATCTTTCCCTCTCTGAGCCCTGTCTAATTCAGGTTCTCTCCCTGTCTATGGTGGTATAGAAACAGGCTAGGAAATACCAAGTGTCATGTTTTGTCCTGCAAGATTTTTTTTTCATGGTTTACATAAATAACCAAAATGTGTATTTTTTTTTTTTGTATTTTTATTCTAGTGTTTCTTTTTTCCATTGACACAGAGTACGGAAGGGAAGGGAAAAAACATTCATAGTAGGAATTTACTCCTTTATACTTAACCTGTTGAACTCCGGGATTCCGCGGGCGGTCACGTCTCTGCGTCATAGTGCGTCTCAGTGCGCACTGAAAAAAATAAAAAAGCTGTATTTCCGTTCTTCCAGTACAGCCGCGAACAGAAAGCCAAAGGAGTGATTGATTGGTTTAGATTTGATTGACCTCTCATTCGACTAATAAGAGCCTTGAATTGGGTTTCTGAAACCTTGAAGAACCAATGACTGAAAACCTAGCAAGAAGGACCTGCCTACCAATGACCGTGAATACAACGAGCCAATTGAAGCAGAGAAGTTTGACGATTGCAACGTGTGCATCCCCGTGCGTAAAATCTTTTTTGTCTAAGCCACTGGGTCACATTGAGACCTGTGTGTAACGGTAGCGTTAGCCACTCTCAGCCGTTAGCCAGTCTTTTTTTTATTACTACTGTTCATATTTGTTTTGAAAAATGGTTCGCAAAAACCGCAATCATGGAAGCGGAGATGGTTTGACCGGGTCGGGTGACCAGAACCACGAGTCCGTAACAACCGGACCAGCTTCAGGTTCGTCTGACAATGAGGAACAGATGTTCGCCAACGACACTGCTGTTGTGGACAGGTAAGTGTTATAAGCTAAATTATTCTTTATCAGTGAAAATAGTAATAAAAATGACTTTTGACCGATCGGTAATTACAACGGTTCGTCATGGCCACAAGTTTTTTTGTGCGCCGAGCTCCTCTGTAGCGGGGGGGAGGGGAGTTGTTATCCTCTACATTGCAGATATTTCAGTATAATTTTTATTGCACTGTAGGTTATTTTTTCTTGTAATAAAAGGCCACACATTTTTTACGTGGCATGTTTCTTTGTGTGTGGGGGCTTGTTTGTTCATTCATTCATTCATGAATGAACAAACAACCCCCCCCCCCCACACACACACACACAGCCCTGAGTGTCACCTTTCATTAGAGCCCAAGATGAAGCTTCTATGTTGAAGCATTCAAAAGTTTAAGACGTTTTTCCAAACTGTGCCATTTGGCACAGTTCAAAAACGCCTGGGAACAACCTGAGAAAAAAGCTGTGTAATATATTCATTTTTTGTGGTATTGTTACAAAATTTTGACCTCAGCTTGATAACACTTGGCTCTACATTTCTGTTGCATTTTCCAGCCAGTATCTGACAGCTGTGTGTTATTTGCAAGCATTTGTATCAAAAAAAACACCCAGGCGAACTTTATTTTCTTCAAATTCAGTATGGTTAGATGACTGTTACTCAGTGGCAGGAACACTTAGAGAGATTATGACTGTTTTGCCAAAAAATTCAAAGTGTTTTCTTTTAAATGAGACCAACCCCATGAAGATGCTGCAAAGGGTTGAAGAACAGCTTTTGATTTACTTTGGGTACGTTATTTTTAGGCGTTTTTAGGGAAATTGACCAGAGTTCAAGGGGTTAAATTATATGATCAGAGGTGGGTATAGTAGCCAGAAATTCTACTCATGTAAAAGCAGTGCTTTGAAATTAATAATTAAAAGCAGACAACCAAAAATTTCTAGTTGAGTTAACCTCTTGCGCTCCGTTGTCCCACGGGTGGGCAAGTCTCTGCGTCCTAGAGCGCATGAGAGCGCACGAGGGCGCTCTCGTGCGCTCTAGGACGCATCTTGGAGATTTTGATGTAGGTGGTGTATGGCGTCCAAGCGTGCACTGAAAATAAAAGCTGCAGACACAGCCGCGAACAGATTAGTTCATCTGATTGACCTCTCATTCGACTAATAAGAGCCTTGAATTGGGTTTCGGAAACCTTGAAGAACCAATGAATGAAAACCTAGCCAGAAGGACCCGCCTCCCAACGGCTGCGAGCCAATTGAAGCACAGAAGTTCGCTGAGCTGTTTTGTCTAAAGCTGGGTGAAGAGAGACTGCTTCAGCAGCCACAGGCAGTGGTTTATTTATTTTTTTTTTAAATTCCAGCAGAGTGTTTAGGATTCTCTTATATGGTCATCATAGACCGACGGAGGCCGATGACGAAGGTCGTAAATCATTCGCCAAAACCGCAATCATGGAATTATGTTTTGACCGGGTCGCGAGACCAGAACCACGAGCGGACCAGCGTCGGTTTGTCTGACAATGAGGAAGAGAAGTTGGCCAGGACAATGTGGCTGTGAAGAGGTAAGGTGTTATAAGCCAAATTATTTTTTATCCCTGAAAATTGTAATCAAAAATGACTTTTGACCGATAGGTAAATTACAACTGTGCGGCGCACGATGTCTGAAGTGCGTGCGCCGCGTTACACGGTTCGTTCGCCGCCTCCGGACCGTGAACGCCCCCGCCGCCGATACGATTCTGTAGCGGGGGGGTGGGGGGAGCTGCAGTGACAGCGGTGCTGTGGAAACATGCCTTATCCGAGTGTAATCCGTCATGTAGCGAGGGCGGATCTCCGTTCTCTGTAGCGGGGGGGGGGTGGACAAACCCCCCCCCCCCACACACACACACAGACACAGCCCTGAATGTGACCTTTCATTAGAGCCCTAAATGAAGCTTCTACATTGAATCATTCAAAAGTTACAGACGTTTTTCCAAACTGTGCCATTTGGCACAATTTGGCACAGTTCCAAAATGCCTGGGAACAGCCTGAGAACAAAGCTGTGTAATATATTCATTTTTTGTGGTATTGTTACAAAATTTGGACCTCAGCTGGATAACACTTGGTTCTACATTTCTGTTGCATTTTCCAGCCCGGATCTGAAGCTGTGTGTTATTTGAAAGCATTTGTATCCAAAAAAACACCCAGGCCAAATTTATTTTCTTCAAGTTCACTATGTTTAGATGACTGTAACTCAGTGGCCGGAGCACTTAGAGATCATGTTTTTTTTGCCAAAAAATTCAAAGTGTTTTCTTTTAAATGAGACCAACCCCATGAAGATGCTGCAAAGGGTTGAAGAACAACTTTTGATTTACTTTGGGCACATTTTTTTTTGGCGTTTTTAGGAAAATTGACCGGAGTGCAAGGGGTTAAGGATACAAAGAGCATCCACTTAAACACTTGAGCAATGACTTCAGTCTTGAAGGTTTGAGGTTTTTCTCCAAAATTTATAACAATTTTCTGATAAATTTACAGAGAAAAGTAGAAAATTATCTAAATTTGCAACCATTTTTCTCAAATTTGTAATTTTCTCTTGTACATTTGAGACTATTATAAATTTGTGGATTATTTTATGGTTAATGTTTATCTTTTTTTAATCCAATCCAACTTTATTTATAAAGCTCTTTAAAAACAACAGTTCACACAAGGTGCTGTACATCAACGATAAATAAAATATAAAAACAATAAAATGCATCTAAAGTACAAAACAGCACAAGCTAAACAATCATCATACAATAGAGACAGTAAGAACAATTAAAAACAGTATCTCAAACTGGGTCAAATGCCAGAGAATAAAAATGGGTTTTAAGAGGAGTTTTAAAACTGGACAGTGAAGAGGCCTGTCCGATGGAAAAGGCAGATTATTATAAAATTGCTGTTTTTTTTAATAAATGTGAAACAGAATGTGGCAAATTTTTTACTTTTTTCCTCATACAATTTAAACTTTTGACTATAATTTTGTAGAGCCAGAACAGAACAATAGCTCTGAATTCAAAGAAATATAATTATTAAAATTATATTTAAAGAAATAAATTAACTTAAATGATCAAATATGCAGTTATTTCTGTTATAATATTTCTATGTATTTATAGTTTTTTGAAATCTCCTCACCAACCTGACAGCTGGAAAAACCTCCCTTATTTTGAAATCCAAATCTTGGCACGTTTAGTTTGTCTGAAGGGATTAAAGTAATTGACTTCATGAATTTCAGTCATCTTAACTTGCCAGGTACATAATAATGAACATAAATTTTTAGTTAATATTGTTGTAGCTGGTGAAGTAAATCCTCTGCGATTCATCAGTCACTCTTGCCTTTCCCTGCAATGAAGCCTAACCAGACCTGTTAGCTAAATGACTCTTCATTGTTGTTCCAGTTACCAGCGGGTTAAAACCACCATAAATGCCTCCACTCGCTTGTACTTTTTTCCGCGTTTAAAGTACTTTAATAACCTCATGTTTCTCTCGGACAGCAATGCTACAGAGACATGCTCTGCCTGCAGAAATGGTCACGCGGGCACTTCTGCGCTTCCGTGCGGATGACAGTCACACATGTTGTTCGTGTGCGCACTTGCGGAGCGTTTCTTTCATATTTAATTTTTCTTAAATTAATATATTTTAGGCGCGGTGGCAAACTTCCTTAGTACGGTGGGCCGCCACACAGAAATGTTACCAGAGGAAACCCTGGAAACCCTCGTTAAACACAAAAGTTTTCAGCTGCTTTTTAAAAGAGTCCACAGAGTCAGCTTGATGTATCTGGAGTGGGAGTCTATTCCAAATAGAACCGTCCACCGTCCTCCCTGTGTGCAGAGACGTGTCTCAGCAGAAAATGAAGCCCCGAGAATACTTTATTATATGAAAGAGATATCAACAGTTTTACTTTGGGACATGATCTGAGGTTGAATAAGGTGAAAAAATTTTAAATATATTGGTTCATGATATTCGATTATCCCGATATCGGGATTATCGTTGAATCGTGATAGGATTGAATCGTGACCCAAGAGTCACGATCTGAATCGAATTGTGAGTTCCCTCGCGATTCCCACCCCTAGTTTTTCACTGTGTGCCCACAGCAGCTTCTCTAACACCAGAGTATTGGGCAGAAACACACATAAAATGACTTCAACACAGTACAAACAAATGTATACAATAAAATTACACCTGCCTGGCAATCACGAGAAACAATAGTAAAACCATGTTTTCACTGCTTGCCCCCTCTAGCTCCTATACAGACAGGAAAAAGACCAGGAATTAGTCTGAGCCCCTGAACTTTTACGGCTATCAAAGAAACTCACAATGGCTACATTTTCCACATCATCAGTAGATGACAAGCAAATATATGTAAACAACATGAGGACCAACAGTGATCTGTGTTGAGTTTGCATGTTCTCCCCGTGTCTGCGTGGGTTTACTCCGGGATTTCTCCGGTTTCCTCCCACATGCCAAAAACATGCAGGTAAGGTTAATTGGCATCAAACTGGGGATTCTAAATTGTCCTTAGGTATGACTGTGAGAGTGAATGGTTGTCTGTCTCTCTGTGTTGGCCCTGCGATGGACTGGCGATCTGTCCAGGGTGTACCCTGCCTCTCGCCCAAAGATGCTGGGATAGGCTCCAGCCCCCCCGCGACCCGAAAAAGATTAAGCGGAAGAAGATGAATGAATGAATGAATGAACATGAGGATTATATTATAAACTAAAATTATGCTACAAGAAAGCAGAATTTCTACTCGCCAATTGGCAGAGGGCTGTGCCTCGCCTCTCAATCATCATGATTTTGCCAAATCAAGTCCTACATAAGTTTTATCTTTATTTGTTGCTGTGGTTGATATGCTGAAGGCTGCTGCAAGCACCATCCTGGCCATTCTGGTGCTGACAGCATACCTGCAGACTAGTCGCTTTTCAGGGAAAATCGCCAAAATAAATCCCAAATATGTCATGTGAGTGACATATTTGGGATTTTACAACACTGAAGATATGACACTTTGATACAATGTAAAGTAGTCAGTGTACAGCTTGCATAACAGTGTAAATTTGCTGTCCCCTCAAAATAACTCAACACACAGCCATTAAATTAAATTAAATTTAAAATTAAATCACCCTTATTGTCATTCAACCGTACAGCCAATCATGTACAGTAGAACGAGATTGTGCTTTACCTACACTACCGTTCAAAAGTTTGGGGTCTCTTAGAAATTTCCTTATTTTTGAAAGAAAAGCACTTTTTTTCAATGAAGATAACTTTAAACTAATCAGAAATACACTCTATATATTGCTAATGTGGTAAATGACTATTCTAGCTGCAGATGTCTGGTTTTTGGTGCAATATCTACATAGGTGTATAGAGGCCCATTTCCAGCAACTATCACTCCAGTGTTCTAATGGTACAATGTGTTTGCTCATTGCGTCAGAAGGCTAATGGATGATTAGAAAACCATTGTGCAATCATGTTAGGTCTGCAATGCTGTAATTGCTGCAAATAGAGGATTCTTTGACGAAAGCAAAGTTTGAAGGAAAAAATTATTATTTCAAATACAAATCATTATTTCTAACCTTGTCAATGTCTTGACTATATTTTCTATTCATTTTACAACTCATGGTGGTAAATAAGTGTGACTTTTCATGGAAAACACAAAATAATTGTCTGGGTGACCCCAAACTTTTGAACGGTAGTGTATCTACAGTGTCAATCACACACACCCCAAGTGCAGAATCAGAGGGCCGCTGCCATGCAAGGCACCGCCTTGCATGGTGACAGCATGTTGTGCGGTGAATTGCAACACCCAGGCTGCGGGCCATCGCGGACCAAAGTTCGGAAACAAACTGAGGGCCCCTATCAGACGTGATGTCCGACGGGATTCCAAAACGCGCCACCCATGCTGTCAAAAAAGACACCAGTGTGGAGAGTGTGGAAATGATGAGGCCAAGTTACGATCAGACGAAGTTTATTCACACTCTCACAACATCATACACAGAAAGCACTGAATAGCCAAACCAGGTTTCATCCCTTAAAACTCCACAGATCAGCTCACATCTGCATGACATTTCACCTCCACCATACATTCTCCTTAAACCCCCAGCTCTCTCTTCCTGCCAACTCCCCATGAGGTCCCTGCCTATTGTTGTCTTGTGTCTAACCACTGCCTCCTGACTGAGACGCTGTCTGCTGACACAACCACAATATACATTGCTATATCACCAATATGCGTTGCCATAATCACCCCCCCCCCAGACAGAGTTTCAGTCGGCACGTCTTTTGGGCTTCAGTCTCCTCCCATATCTGCTGTAACGGGGGTCTCTGTGCCGGCGGGGGGCTACTGGACGTGTGTCTGACTGCGGGTGGGCCGGGGGGGGGGGGGAACTTCGCTCTGCCCATGTGGCTGTCCTGGTGAATCGTTTGCCTGGGGAGCTCTCAGTGGGGGTCTTCCACGCCGAGGGGGCCGAGCCAGCAGCACTTGCTCGTCCGCCACTACAGAGGCGGGCTTAAGTCTGTCTATGCATATTTTTTCCCGACGCCCCCCCCCCCCAAGTCTAACAAAAAATGCTTGTCTCCTGTTTCCAGCACTCTGAACGGGCCATCGTAGAGTGGGCTCAATGGCGGGCGGTGGGCATTGTGTCTGACGAACACGAATGCCGCGTTCTTCAAAGTTTTTGGCACAAAAGCGCGTGGGAAACAGTGGTGGGTCGGGCCGGGCAGCGTGCCTGTGTCTGCACTACACTGCAAACGCTGAGACGTGCAGCTGTCCGGCACGGGATTATCTGGCAAAAATTCCCCGGACAGCTGCAGTGGCTGAGAAAAAACAAGCTCAGCCAGGGAAGCCTCCACATCCTCTTTTGGTGCGGAACACAACCTGACACTCACCAGTGTGGAGAGTGTGGGAAATGATGAGGCTGGTTTACGAGCAGATGAAGCTTTATTACCACTCTCACATTATCCATACACAGAAAGTACAGAATCACTCAAACCAGGTTCTCCTTATAAACTCAACAGATCATCTCACATCTGCATGACATTTCACATCACACTGCATGACATCTAACCCCACAATACATCTCTCTTAAACCCCCAGCTCCCTCTTCCTGCCAACTCCCCATGACGTCCTTGCCTATTATTCTCTTATGTTTAATCACTGCCTCCTGACTGAGACGATGTCTGCAGATTCCTCCACAATATGCATTTCCACATCACCCCCCCCCCCACCCCCCTCAGACAGAGTTTCAGTCACTACGTCTTTTGGGCTTCAGTCTCCTCCCATATCTGCTGTAACTGGGGTCTCTGTGCTGGCGGGGGGCTGCTGGACGTGTGTCTGACTGTGGGTGGGCCAAGGCGAAGGGGGGGAAACTTCACTCTGCCTGTGTGGCTGTTCTGGTGAATCATTTGCCTGGTGAGTTCTCCGTGGGGGTCTTCCACGCCAGGGGGCCCGAGCCAGCAGCACTTGCTCATCCGCCGCTACAAAGGCGGGCTTAAGTCTGTCTATGCATATTTTCTCCCGACGCCCTCCCCCAAGTCTAGCAAAAAATGCTTGTCCCCTGTTTCCAGCACTCTGAACGGGCCATCATAGAATGGGCGCGATGGCGGGCGGTGGGCATCGTGTCTGACGAAGTTTTCTTCAAAGTTTTTCGCATTCTTCAAAGTTTTTGGCACAAAAGCGTGTGGAAAACATATACATATGTCATTTTATGACATATATCATAAAACAACGTATTAATGTCTAAACCACTGGCAACAAAAGTGAGTACACCCCAAGTGAAAATGTCCAAATTGTGCCCAATTAGCCATTTTCCCTCCCCGGTGTCATGTCACTCGTTAGTGTTACAAGGTCTCAGGTGTGAATGGGGGCAGGTGTGTTAAATTTGGTGTTATCGCCCTCACACTCTCTCATACTGGTCACTGGAAGCTCAACATGGCACCTCATGGCTAAGAACTGTCTGAGGATCTGAAAAAAGAATTGTTGCTCTACATAAAGATGGCTTAGGCTATAAGAAGATTGCCAACACCCTGAAACTGAGCTGCAGCACGGTGGCCAAGACCATACAGCGGTTTAACAGGACAGATTCCACTCAGAACAGGCCTCGCCATGGTTGACCAAAGAAGTTGAGTGCACATGCTCAGCGTCATATCCAGAGGTTGTCTTTTGAAAATAGACACATGAGTGCTGCCAGCATTGCTGCAGAGGTTGAAGGGGTGGGGGGTCAGCCTGTCAGTGCTCAGACCATACGGCACACACCGCATCAAATTGGTCTGCATGGCTGTTGTCCCAGAAGGAAGCCCCTTTTAAAGATGATGCACATGAAAGCCCACAAACAGCTTGCTGAAGACGAGCAGACTAAGGATATGGATTACTGGAACCATGTCCTGTGGTCTGATGAGACTAAGATAAAGTTATTTGGTTCAGATGGTGTCAAGCAAGTGTGGCGGCAACCAAGTGAGGAGTACAAAGACAAGTGTGTCTTGCCTACAGTCAAGCATGGTGGTAGGCGTGTCATGGTTTGGGGCTACATGAGTGCTACCGGCACTGGGGAGCTACAGTTCATTGAGGGAACCATGAATGCCAGCATGTACTGTGATATACTGAAGCAGAGCATGATCTCCTTCCTTTGGAAACTGGGTCGCAGGGCAGTATTCCAACATGATAACAACCCCAAACACACCTTCAAGACAACCACTTCCTTGCTAAAGAAACGAGGGTAAAGGTGATGGACTGGCCAAGCATGTTTCCAGACTTAAACCCTATTGAGCATCTGTGGGGCATCCTTAAACGGAAGGTAGAGGAGTACAAGGTCTCTAACATCATGATGTCATCATGGAGGAGTGGAAGAGGATTCCAGTGGCAACCTGTGATGCTCTAGTGAACTCCATGCCCAAGAGAGTTAAGGCAGTGCTGGAAATATAATGGTGGCCACACAAAATATTGACACTTTGGGCACAATTTGGACATTTTCACTTAGGGGTGTACTCACTTTTGTTGCCAGTGGTTTAGACATTAATGGCTGTGTGTTGAGTTATTTTGAGGGGGACAGCAAATTTACACTGTTATACAAGCTGTACAGAGAGAGACAGGCCCTGTGATGGACTGGCGATCTGTCCAGGGTGTACCCTGCCTCTCGCCCAAAAGATGCTGGGATAGGCTCCAGCCCCCCCGTGACCCGAAAAGGATTAAGCGGAAGAAGATGGATGGATGGATGGATGGATGGACAAGTTGTATACTGACTACTTTACATTGTATCAAAGTGTCGTTCTTCAGTGTTTTCCCATGAATAGATATAATAAAATATTTACAAAAATGCAAGGGGTGTACTCACTTTTGTGAGATACTGTAAATCTGAAGAGTTTTTTTTTTTGTGTGTGTGTGGGGGGGGGGGGGGGGCACCGGTTGCTGGACAGCAGTTTCCCAGAGACAGGGCTTTCAGAAACAATGGGGAGCAGTCATCTTCTTCACAATAAAAAAAAAAAAAAAAAGATCTTTTGTGGAACGCATCACACATCGTTATTTGGCCAATTGCAATCAAGATAACTGCATCGTCTTCCGTCTTCTTTTTGCTGCCGTCAGTGGGAGTTTGGAATTAAGTGTAGTGTGTATTAAGTTTTTGTTTTTTTTTCGGAGGCAGCTTTCACGGACAGAAAGAGTAGCAGAGGTGCCCGTTAATGTGAGGGGAACGGGGAACCGTTGTCTCCAGCACACGGTCAGAGCCCTGCAGACTCCATGCGAGAGTGAGTAAAAAAGTGCTCTTTTTTCTTCTTGCTTTCTGATGCTCCCAGAGTTTGTCTGCTGCAGCTTCAAAATTAATCTAATATGGCAGATTCATTTCCACTTTGTCGCTGTGCTGTGACTGTAGTCTCTTCACCAACCACTACGATATTAAATAATTTATGTTCATTTTTATGTATCTGGCAAGTTATAATGACCCAAATTCACAAAGCCTGTGTCTTAAATCCGTTAACATCCTCCAGCCTTCAGACAAATTAAACCTGCCAACATGTAGATTTCAAAATATGGGAAGTTTTTCCTGTTGTCTGGTTGGTGAGGAATGTTCAAAAAACTGAGTATATACTGTTGAAATATAAGATCATTTTAGTTAATTTTTTCATTAAATATAATTTTATTAATACTCTTACATATTTCTTTGAACTCAGAGTTGAATTTATTTGCTTCTGGCTCTGCAAAATTATGATCAAAAGTTTTAATTATGAGAAAAAAAAATTCACCATAAACTGTTCAAAATTCATTAGAAAAACAGTAATTTCATTATAAAAATAGACAAAAATTAGCCATAAAATAATCCACAAATTAATGATAATAAAGTCTCAAATGTACATGAAGAGTCATAATTTTACAAAAGGAAATTGCAAATCTATGAGGAAAATAGTTGCAAATTTAGGTAAAAACAAATTTACAGAGAAAAAAGTAGAAAACGGTGGAAATGAAAAATGGTTATAAATTTAGGGGAAAAACCTCAGACTTTCAAGACTAAGTCATTACTCAAGTATTTTTTTAAAGTTAGGTGCTTTCGTACCCTACTCAACTAGTAATTTTGGGGGTGTCTACTCTTAATTATGAATTTCATAAGACAACACTGCTTTTACATGAGTACAATTTCTGGCTACTATATGCACCTCTGATCATATAATTTAAGTATGTGTGAGTTAATTACTACAGTATTGGTTTTTTTCCCCTTTGGGTGTCATGTATTTTGGTCATTGTGTAAAATGATGTTTCATTATTTTATAGGACATTTATATATAGATTAATTTTACTGCTACATTAATGTGTAGCATTGAAAGGTTGAAAAAAAATAGTTGTAAGTGTTAAGTGTATTAAACACTGTTGATAAATGTGCTTTGTTATCTGAAGCAAGTGTTGTCTTTCTCCTTTATTTTCTTCTCAAAGTACACCAGAATGCTTAATTTATGTGTTAAAATCACAACATTTTTTGGGGGCGTTTCCTCCAAACCCCACTACAGAGGTTCAGTTTGTCACCTTTTTTACCCCTTCTGAATTTGCAGGTATGTGACAGGGAGCAGGTTGCTGCCCCTGCTGGAAAGTACCATGCTGGTGCGGGATTATTCCTCCATGCGGCAGCTGCGTTTTCAATTCAATTCAATTCAATCCAATTCAGCTTTATTTATATAGCGCCATATCACAACAGAAGTCATTTCATAGCACTATCAAAAGCAGGGAAAACCCCACAATTGCAGAAAGACCCAGCAATCAGACGATCCCCAGTGAGCAAGCACTTTGCGATGGTGGAGAGGAAAAACTCCCATTTAACAGGAAGAAACCTCTACCAGAACTGGGCTAAGGGAGGGGCAGTCATCTGCTGCAACTGGCTGGGGATGAGGGGATCGAGAAGAAGAAAAGAACAGACATAAAGAGAGCAAACATTAACGGTGAGAAGCCAAGTACATTATTGGAGGTCACCCAGCAATCTGAATCTATTAACAGCAAACCAAAAGGGGGGTTAAGAGACACAAGGTCCCTCCCTAATCGTAGGCTATATTGAAAAGGAAGGTTTTTACCCTATTCTTAAAAACAGATCGAGTCTGACTCCCGGACCCAGAGTGGTAACTGGTTCCACAGGAAAGGAGCTTGATAGCAGAAGGCTCTGCCTCCCATTGTACTTTTGGAGATTCTGGGTATTACAAGTAATCCAGCATTTTGGGAGCGTAGTGCTCTGTTAGGATGATAGGGTAATATCAGATCTTTTATATACAGTGGGGCAAAAAAGTATTTAGTCAGCCACCAATTGTGCAAGTTCTCCCACTTAAAAGATGAGAGAGGTCTCCAATTTTCATCATAGGTATACCTCAACTATGACAGACAAAATGAGGAAAAGAAAATCCAGAAAATCACATTGAAGGATTTTTAAAGAATTTATTTGCAAATTATGGTGGAAAATAAGTATTTCGTCACCTACAAACAAGCAAGATTTCTGGCTCTCACAGACTTGTAACTTCTTCTTTAAGAGGCTTCTCTGTCCTCCACTCGTTACCTGTATTAATGGCACCTGTTTGAACTCATTATCAGTATAAAAGACACCTGTCCACAACCTCAAACAGCCAGACTCCAAACTCCACTATGGCCAAGACCAAAGAGCTGTCAAAGGACACCAGAAACAAAATTGTAGACCTGCACCAGGCTGGGAAGACTGAATCTGCAATAGGTAAGCAGCTTGGTGTGAAGAAATCAACTGTGGGAGCAATTATTAGAAAATGGAAGACATACAAGACCACTGATAATCTCCCTCGATCTGGGGCTCCACACAAGATCTCACCCCGTAGGGTCAAAATGATCACGAGAACGGTGAGCAAAAATCCCAGAACCATACGGGGGGACCTAGTGAATGACCTGCAGAGAGCTGGGACCAAAGTAACAAAGGCTACCATCAGTAACACACTACGCCGCCAGGGACTCAAATCCTGCAGTGCCAGACGTGTCCCCCTGCTTAAGCCAGTACATGTCCAGGCCCGTCTGAAGTTTGCTAGAGAGCATTTGGATGATCCAGAAGAGGATTGGGAGAATGTCATATGGTCAGATGAAACCAAAATAGAACTTTTTGGTAAAAACTCAACTTGTCGTGTTTGGAGGAGAAAGAACACCATACCTACTGTGAAGCATGGGGGTGGAAACATCGTGCTTTGGGGCTGTTTTTCTGCAAAGGGACCAGGACGACTGATCCGTGTAACGGAAAGAATGAATGGGGCCATGTATTGTGAGATTTTGAGTGAAAACCTTCTTCCATCAGCAAGGGCATTGAAGATGAAACGTGGCTGGGTCTTTCAGCATGACAATGATCCCAAACACACCGCCCGAGCAACGAAGGAGTGGCTTCGTAAGAAGCATTTTCAAGGTCCTGAAGTGGCTTAGCCAGTCTCCAGATCTCAACCCCATAGAAAATCTTTGGAGGGAGTTGAAAGTCCATGTTGCCCAGCGACAGCCCCAAAACATCACTGCTGTAGAGGAGATCTGCATGGAGGAATGGGCCAAAATACCAGCAACAGTGTGTGAAAACCTTGTGAAGACTTACAGAAAACGTTTGACCTCTGTCATTGCCAACAAAGGGTATATAACAAAGTATTAAGATGAACTTTTGTTATTGACCAAATACTTATTTTTCACCGTAATTTGCAAATAAATTCTTTAAAAATCAGACAATGTGATTTTCTGGATTTTTTTTTCTCATTTTGTCTGTCATAGTTGAGGTATACCTATGATGAAAATTGGAGACCTCTCTCATCTTTTAAGTGGGAGAACGTGCACAATTGGTGGCTGACTAAATACTTTTTTACCCCACTGTATAAGGGGGCCTGATTATTAAGAGCTTTGTAAGTGAGAAGAAGGATTTTAAACCTAATTCTAAACTCTATGGGAAACCAATGAAGGGAGGCCAGAACCGGAGAGATATGATCTCTCTTTCTGGAACCCGTTAAAACTCTTGCAACAGTGTTTTCGATCAACTGAAGACTTTTTAAAGATATTTTAGGACAACCTGATAATAACGAATTACAGTAATCTAATCTAGAACTAACAAAAGCGTGGATCAGTTTCTCAGCATCATTCAGAGACAAGATACTCCTAATCTTGGCAATATTGCGCAGATGATAGGCAGTCTTAGAAACAAATTTAATATGTGAATTAAAGAACAGATCTTGATCAAAAATAACTCCAAGGTTCCTCACAGAACTATTCAGAGTGAGAGTAGCAGCACCCAAATTAAGAGTTTGATTAGTTGATTATAGCTTTCAACACATTTTGTTGGCACAAATGTCGCATGAATAATGTACTTCTGCCTTATGAGTGCCTCACTACCATCTTACACACGCTGTATGAATCGCCGTGCTGTAAGGTGATCCTACCGACCCTACCCTGGGTAGGGTCGGTAGGATGGTCCAATACTTTGCCATTGTTGTGCATGTGTTCTGTAGGGCCTACAGAACACATGCACAACAATGGCAAAGTATTTGCATTTCTTGTACCAATTAAGAAGTGAAATTAGATAATTTCCCACAAAAACCTGAACGCACCAGGGCACACTGGTTGAAAAACACATTACAACCGGGCTACTCGTGCTGAAAGGCAGGCAACCGACAAACTAGCCCCATTCCGGGATTTTTGGATCATGTTTCAAGCACAACTCTTTGTTTTAACCAAATAAAACATTTTAAATGAAAAAAATACTTTGGTATTGCTTAATAATCCAATTAACAGTTAAATTTTGTGTGGGGTCCAAACGGACCCCAGTTGGTACTATTTGTATGTAAAATATGTTGGTAGGATGAGGGTTAAGGCCAACATCTTGCGTAGTTCTTATGTTGTTCCTATGGCATTTGTAAGGCTGCCCTACAATGAGGGTTTTTTGTGGGGTGTTCATAGAAATCTTAGACAACACCATCAACCTGGCCATAAACTTAGGAACGCTGGATTCTCCTACAGTCGCCTTAAGAAGGCCGTATGAAATGGTCCAAAAATATGGTGTTCGCAGCTGTTTGTAAGGGTATTTGTGACTCTAGCTTAATACCAGGTTTCATCATTCATTTGTAACTCTTGAAGTGCTGAGGGTGATCAACAGTAGAAGAGTGCATTCAGGTCTACACTAACTGAAGTGTACAGATTAGGGGTGGGCGATATGGCCTTAAAATGATATCACAATATTTCTGTGAATTTTCACAATAATGATATTCTTCGCGATATCAAGAAATACAGTTTTTTTCTTTTAAATTTGTAAAGGACAGTTTCACAGGCCAGCGTTAATTATGTTCAACATATTCAGTAGAAACAAAACAAAAATTCTTATTTCTCCAGTTTATAAAGAGCAGTTTAGAATGTGTTTAAAACTTTTTTTAAATTCTGTACCAAATATTACCAGAAAATATTAGAAGCCACCACATCTTAAGTGTGCTGAGGGGTCGACTGGAACAAAAATTCAGGATGGGAATTTGACTTCATCCGAGGCCACCCTGTTGTTGGAAACCAGAAACCACTACATTTTTAGTCGTCGTCGGCCTCCGTCGGTCTATGATGACCATGGAAGAGAATCCTAAACATCTACTCTGCTGGAACAGCACCGCCTGTGGCTGAACAGGCCGATGCGCGAATGGCAGTCCCTGTCACACAGGTCGCACTTGTGGGTGGTCTCCGTGTTGCTGGGTCTGTGGCGGTTCTTCCTGCGGGTCCTTTTTTTCATCTGCTGCAGCAGTCAGTCTCTCTTCACCCGCCTTGAGCTGTCTGGTCAGGGTGCCTCTCCATTTGGAGCGGTCTGTTGCAAGGCCCTCCCAGCGCTCTGTGTTGATCTCCAGGGCCTTCATGTCTCTCTTGCAGACGTCTCTAAAGCGCAGCTGTGGGCGGCCAACGTCTCTCCTGCCAGTCGCCAGTTCTCCGTAGAGGACATCTTTGGGGATTCTGCCATGCTCCATACAGTGAACATGGCCTAGCCAGCGGAGCCTGCGCTGCCTGAGTAGAGTGAACATGGAGGGAAGGCCGGCGCGGGACAGAACTTCTGTGTTGGGCACTTTGTCCTGCCAGGATATGTCCAGGATGTGGTGAATGCAGTGCAAGTGGAAGGAGTTCAGTCTGTTTTCCTGCCGGGCGTATGTTGTCCACGTCTCACTCCCATAGAGCAGTGTGCTGATGACGCAGGCGTTGTACACTGCCATCTTCGTCTTGACAGAGAGTTTGGGATTCTCCCACACTCATGTGGTGAGGCGAGCGAGTGTGAAGGCTGATTTTCCAATCCTCTTGTCGATCTCTGTATCAAGGGAGAGGTTGTTGCTGATCGTGGACCCCAGGTACGTGAACTGATTCACGACCTCCAGCTCGTAGTTGTCGATGGTGATGGTTGGTGGTGCTTCCGTGCCTTGCGCCAAGACGTTAGTCTTCTTCAGGCTGATGGTAAGCCCGAAGTCCTTGCATGCCTGGGAGAAGCGGTCCATCAGGGTCTGAAGCTCCTTCTGTGTGTGGGTTGCGACTGCAGCGTCGTCTGCGAACAGCATGTCTCTGATTAGAGCCTCGCGTACTTTGGTTCTGGCTTTCAGGCGGGCGAGGTTGAAAAGCCTGCTGTCAGATCTTGTGTGCAGGTAGATTCCCTCTGTTGCTGTGCTGAAGGCATGCCTCAGGAGCATAGCAAAGAAAATCCCAAAGAGGGTTGGCGCAAGTACACAGCCCTGTTTCACTCCGCTGCGTATGTTGAATGGCTCTGAGATGTTGCCGTCGTGCTGCACTATCCCCTGCATGTTGGTGTGAAACGATTCGATGAGGCTTTGCAACTTTGGTGGGCATCCTATCTTTTTTTGTTTTTCCACAATATTTTTATTGAACCTTTTTTTAACAAACATGACACCAACAATCAAACCCTAACACTAAAGTAAATTAAAAATAAATGTTCTAAAAACACCAACAACCATTAACAAAACAAGTCAAACAATGCTCCTTTGTTTAGCCTAGGTAATCCATTGCATAAGTATACATATACATTCACCAATTTGGAATTTACAAGGTCCACACATATCATTCACCTTCTTCTTCAGAAGTTATGTTTAGTTTCTTTACATAATCAATGAAAGGTCTCCATATATTCTCAAACACATTTTCCTTTGATTTCAATATGTATGTTATTCTTTCTAGTGGAAGGTTTGTTAACATCTGTCTTAACCACTGAGTCACATCTGGTCTATGAGTCTTTTTCCACAGTAGTGCAATACATTTTTTGGCGTTAAGCAAACTGAGGTCTATGAATGTTCTTTCACTCTTATTAAAGTTATGTTTTTCTGGATACAGACCCAACAAAAACAATTTAGGATTGAATATGAGTTGTTTTGAAATTATTTTTTCAATTGTTACCCTCACCTCTTCCCAAAACATTCTAATTTTTCTACATTCCCATAAACAATGAAATAGAGTTCCTTTACTTTCCATACATTTTGTGCATATATCTAGTATGTTTTTGTTATATCTATTTAACTCCACCGGTGTAACATACATCCGCATTAACCATTTAAAATGTATCAATTTAAGACGTACATTTATTGATTTGGTTTGAGCTTCTGTGCAAGCCAATTCCCATTGTTCCTCTGAAATTTCAATTTGCAGGTCTTCTTTCCAATAATTCATTCTTTTCTGTGAGTTTTCACTTTAGGATAATATCAGTGAGTTATAGAACTCTGAAATAATACCCTTTCTCTTACTATTTTTCGTCAAAATTTTTTCCAAGTATGAATAGGTAGGTCGGGTGAGAGCATTATTTTGATTTGATTGAATAAAATTCCTAAGCTGAAGATATTTAAAAAAATGTGTTCTATTAAGATTAAATTTGGCCCTCAGTTCTTCAAAAGACATTATGTTGTCTGAACGTGCCAAATTTAAGTCTTGAATCTTTTGAAGCCCTTTTAAATTCTATAATTTAAATACAGCATCCGCTCTCCCTGGTGTAAAATATTGATTACCCCATATTGGGCTAAATTGTGACAATAAGTGCGGTTCTTTTAAATATTTTTTGATTTCATACCATATTTTGATCATATGCTTTACAATAGGATTTTTAACTTGTTTCTGTAATTTTTTAGCCGAGTCTGAGTATATGAATATGGGAAGAGGTAAAGGTAAATTGTATGATTCCATCTCCGTCCAGTGAGGGAGATCATTTGATGAAAAATAATATGTCATAGACCTCAGTTGTGCTGACCAGTAATACAACATAAAGTTTGGACATTTCAGACCTCCACGATCAAATGGTAAATATAGTAAGGACAGACGTAATCTAGCCCTCCTATTGTTCCATATAAATTCCACTAACTTTTTTTTAATTCTTGAGAATAGATCTGAAGGTGGTGGTAAAGGAATGTATTGAAATAAATATAGTATTTTGGGTAAGATATTACTTTTAAGTATATTAATTCTCCCAATCATCGACATTGGTAGTGACATCCATCTCTGAAGTAACTCATTAATATCTGTCATTAAGGCTTCATAGTTTTTTTTCCCACAATATTTTTATTGAACCTTTTTTTAACAAACATGACACCAACAATCAAACCCTAACACTAAAGTAAATTAAAAATAAATGTTCTAAAAACACCAACAACCATTAACAAAACAAGTAAAGCAATGCTCCTCTGTTTAGCCTAGGTAATCCATTGCATAAGTATACATATTATACATTCACCAATTTGGAATTTACAAGGTCCACACATATCATTCACCTTCTTCTTCAGAAGTTATGTTTAGTTTCTTTACATAATCAATGAAAGGTCTCCATATATTCTCAAACACATTTTCCTTTGATTTCAATATGTATGCTATTCTTTCTAGTGGAAGGTTTATTAACATCTGTCTTAACCACTGAGTCACATCTGGTCTATGAGTCTTTATATGTCATAGACCTCAGTTGTGCTGACCAGTAATACAACATAAAGTTTGGGCATTTCAGACCTCCACGATCAAATGGTAAATATAGTAAGGACAGACGTAATCTAGCCTTCCTATTGTTCCATATAAATTCGACTAACTTTTTTTTAATTCTTGAGAATAGATCTGAAGGTGGTGGTAAAGGAATGTATTGAAATAAATATAGTATTTTGGGTAAGATATTACTTTTAAGTATATTAATTCTCTCGATCATCGACATTGGTAGTGACATCCATCTCTGAAGTAACTCATTAATGTCTGTCATTAAGGCTTCATAGTTGATACTAGCGGCTGATTCTAACTTAGGCACAATGAAAACATGTGAAATTTGAAACATTTGAATTCCTAAGTATTTAAACTGATTTACAACATTGAATTGATTTACCTCAGGAGCTGGGTGCTTTCTCTGGGTCTCATTTAGCATTAATATTGAAGATTTAGTTTTATTTATTTTATATCCTGATATTTCCCCAAAGTTCTTTATTAAATTTAACAAGGTCGGAATTGATTTTTTAAGATTCGACATAAACAAAATTATATCATCAGCATACAGGGAGATTTTATGTTCTGTTGGTCCTACTTTAATTACATATATTTGTGGATGTAAACGTACTGCCATTGCTAAAGGTTCAATTGCCATAGTAAACAGTAAAGGTGAAAGTGGACAATCTTGTCTACAACCTCTATTAATTTTTATTGATTTTGAGATATTGCTATTTGTTAGGATTTCTGCTGTAGCATTATTGTATATTATCTGAACCCATTTTATGAAATTCTTTCCATGTCCAAACCTTTGTAAAACTTCAAAAAGAAAGGGCCACTCGACCCTATCAAAGGCCTTTTCAGCATCCAATGATAGGAGAGCTGTATCCGGCGCTTCTTTATTAGAATAAATAATATTAAATAGTCTTCTTACATTATGGAAGCCTTGTCTTCCCATTATAAAGCCATTCTGATCTCGGTTAATAATATTTGGTAATATTTCTTGTAGTCGTCTTGCTAAAATTTTACAGATTATCTTAAGGTCTGCATTTAATAGGCTTATTGGTCTCATGTTTTCACATTTATTAGAAGGTTTACCTGGTTTTGGCAACAGTATAATTAAGGCATTATTTATATATGGCGGTAATTTACTATTTTGAAATGCTTCTAAAGCCATTTCCAAAAATGGTTTTATTAATTTATTCTTAAATTTTTTATAGAGGTCAACTGGAAGACCGTCAGGTCCCGCACTTTTTCCTGATTTCATATTATCAATGGCTAGCCCAACTTCTTCTTGACTAATTTTTGACTCCAGTATCTCCCTATTTTCATTTGGAATACACGGTATAGATAATCCGTCCAAAAACCCATTTAGTTTTGTTAAGTCAGTTTCATTTTTTGTATCATATAGTTTTTCATAATAATCTCTAAAGGCACTGTTAATTTCTAAAGGATCTACGACTGCCTGTCCATTACTTATAATACCGGTAATTGGTGTTTTAAATTCTAATTGTTTAATCTGCCATGACAATAATTTTCCTGATTTTTCACCTTGTTCATAAAAGGTTTGCTTCAATCTTAGAAGACTCGAGGCAGCTCTATTCGCTGATTTTTTGTCATATTCAGCTCTCAGAATCAGTAATTCATTCTCTAATTTGGGATTACTTCCTGCATACACTTTTTCTTGAAGAATTTTTATTTTACGTTCCAATTGGACTCTCTCCTCTCGAGTCTTCCTAGATTTTGAACCTGTGTAACTAATAATATGCCCCCTAATAAAAGCTTTGAAAGCTTCCCACTTTATACATGCTGATGTTTGTGTAGTGTTGATATCAAAGAACTCATCTATCTGTTTTTCTATGTACTTAACAAATTCCTCATCTTGAAGCCATTTATGTTGAAAATGCCACCTAACTGGGCTCTTTGTCAATTTCTTATCTACGTATACTAGACAGCAGGGTGCATGATCAGAGATCACAATGTTATCATAGAAACAGTTTTGAATCTTGGACCTTAATTCTGTAGAGATCAAAAAGTAGTCTATACGTGAGAATGTCTTATAGGTATTAGAATAACAAGAATAGGCTTTGACTTGTGGTTTCATTTCTTTCCATATATCTAGCAATCTCAATTCTTTCATAAAATGATTAATGGTCATCCTACATCCATTGTGCGTACAGTCCAGTCCTGTTGATCTATCTATACTGGGATTCAATGTACAATTAAAATCCCCTGCTATTATATGTTGCCCTGTAAGTGATGATAAAGTGAGGAATAAATTAACAAAGAAGTTTTGATCATCAATATTGGGGCCGTATACGTTCACCAGATTTATATTTTCTAATAACAAAGATTCTTGGATAATTAGATATCTTCCAAATTTGTCTCTAATTACATTTTTCGTTTGAAATGGGACTGTTTTATGTATGAGAATCATAACTCCCCTAGCTCGGGATGAAAATGATGAGGTGAACACGTTACCTTGCCATCTTCTCCTAATTCTTTTTACATCCTCCTCTAATAGATGAGTTTCTTGTAAAAATACAATTTTTGAATCTATGTCTTTTATTTTATTCATGACTTGTTTAAGTTTTTTAAGATTTTGTAGACCTCTGCAATTCCATGATGTTAAATTAAGCTTAACGCTTTGGTCTATGATCAATAAAGAGTTTGAGATTACCTTGCAATATAAACATGCTCATACAGAGAAGCAAAAACATGGATGGTTGAACATTCATCCCACAAACTACACACAAACAAATTCCCCCTTCCCACATTCGTGGTAATCTCCCCAAAATCAAAAAAAAAAAAAATCTGTCTCCCGTTATAGCCTGAATCTGCTCCCACCCCGTGAGGATCAGTCAAACCACTTACTCTTTACTCCTCTCAATCACCCTGACTCTGCTACTTTAAATGACATGACAATAACTCTCTTCTGTAGTTTTTCCAATTTAACTCCAAAATTTTATAGCAACTTTGTACAGCATAGCTTTTTCTTTTCTTTTTTTTTTATATATAATACAATCTATATTTTGTAGACATGCTATATGTTTCATATCAGTCAGATACTTGAACACTTGCTTAAATATTCTACCTTTTATATCTTGTTCTTGCTTCATGCTTGGCTCTCGCCAGTCTCTCCTTGGATCTGCTTAATGAGTTCCTGCGCCTCATGAGGGGTCTTAAAGACTTGGGTTCTCCCTTTATACGTGACCAGCAGTCTTGCAGGATAAATCACTCCGTGACGAATCCCAAGGCTGCGCAGCTCTTTACGGGCAGGGTCAAACTGTTTCCTTAATTGTTGGATTCCTGCGGCCAAATCTGGGTAGAACCGCACCTGTTGATCCTGGTATTTAATTTCTCCTTTAGTACGCGCTGCGTTGGAGACCGTCATCTTGTCCCTGTAGTTGAGGAACTTCATAATCAGCATCCTCGGTGTTGTCTTCTTATCTCTCGGTGGGCCTATTCGGTGTGCGCTTTCCAAGACGACTGATGACTGTAGATCTGTGTTATTCAGCGCTTCTGGAATCCACTTTTCCAAAAAGGAACACGCATCCTGTTCCTCCACCCCCTCCGGAAGGCCCACAAGCCTTAAATTATTCCGTCTCGACCGGGATTCTAAGTCCAAGACGTTATCTTCCAGACGTTTATTTTTTAATTCCAATGTTTGGACCTTTAATTGCAGGTTGTTGACGTCATCTTCAGCGTTGGAGATCCGGAGCTCTGCCTGCGATATTCGCTCCATACAGTCGCTTATTTCTTTTCTCATAGTTTCTAACGCAGCTATAATCCCATCAAACTTAGACGAAAAGTCTGTTCTCATAGCGCTGATGGCAGCAAGGACCGCATTCGTTCCTTCGGCAGTCACCGCACCACCGCTAGCTCCCTCCTCAGCCATGGTCACAGGCGATTTATCTGCTGCATCACGAGCGTGGAAATCTGTTAACTTGGCTTGTCTCGACGAATCAGTTTTTCCTCCGCCTGATTTCACAGCCTTAGTTTTTACCATGTCCGCCCCCAAACGCTAGAATAGGTTTTTGTTCCAATTGGGAGAGTTTTAGCCTACTTTTTTATCATTAGGAGCAGAGGAGAGTGGCGCACACCCTCCTACGCGGCCGCCATAACCGGAAGTGGCATCCTATCTTTGGCAGGATCTTGAAAAGGCCCTCTCTGCTGACCAGATCGAACGCTTTGATGAGGTCGATGAAGGTGACGTACAGGGGCATGTTCTGTTCTCTGCATTTCTCCTGGAGTTGGCGGATGGAGAATATCATGTCTACCGTCGATCGCTCAGCGCGGAAGCCACACTGAGACTCGGGGTAGACGCGTTCGGCAAGCTTCTGTAGACGAACGAGAACAACTCGTGCGTAGACTTTGCCAACAACGCTGAGGAGGGAGATGCCCCTGTAGTTGTTGCAGTCGCTTCTCTCCCCTTTGTTTTTGTAGAGGGTGATGATCTTGGCGTCCCTCATGTCCTGTGGTACAGCACCTTCCTTCCAGCACTGGCAGAGGACGTCATGCAATGGCAGCAGTAGGGCGGTCTTGCAGTGCTTGATCAGGTTGGGGGGTATGGTGTCGTTGCCGGGTGCCTTGCCAGCGGCCAAGCTATCAATGGCCTTGCTTAGTTCGCCGATGGTTGGCTCGGCGTCAAGTTCATCCATGGATGGCAGGCAGTCGATGGCATCAAGGGCTGACGGTGTCACGGTGTTCTGTCTGGAGTAGAGGTCGGAGTAGTGTTCGACCCATCTCTCCATCTGCTTGTTCTTTTCTGTGATCATCTCCCCAGTGGAGGATTTGAGGGGGGCCGTCTTGCTCTGAGCCGGACCAAGTGCTTTCTTGATGCCATCGTACATACCACGGATGTTCCCTGTTATGGCAGCGGTTTGAATGTCTTGGCTGAGCTGAGTCCAGTACTCGTTGGCACAGCGCCGAGCAGTCTGCTGAACTTTGCTTCTCGCAGCCCTGAGAATCTGGAGATTCTTCTCGTTTGGGTACTTCTTGTACTCAGCGAGTGCTGAGCGCTTGGCTTCAATGACGGGGGTCATCTCAGTCAACTTAGCATCAAACCAGTCCTGTGACTTCGAGGTCTTCCTCCCAAAGGTAGCCAAGGCTGTGCGGTGGATGGTGTTTCACAGCTCTTCCCACTTCTGCTTTGCAGATTCTCCTTCTTGTGGTACACCAAGTTCCTTCTCAAAGGTGGAGGCAAACTGCTCAACTAGTTCTGGTTGGGCCATCTTGCTGGTGTCAATCCGTGCCTTTCCAGGCTATCTAGCACGATGGAATTTCTTCAGCTGCAGCTTGACCTTGCAACACACCAATGAATGGTCTGTGTCGCAATCTGCACTCTGGAACGAGCGGGTGATTAGCACGTTCTTCAGTGACGCCTGGTCAGGATCAAGTCCAGCTGGTGCCAGTGCTTTGAGCGCGGATGTCGCCAGGAAACCTTGTGTTGGGGCTTGGTCTTGAAGAACGAGTTTGTGATGCACAGATCGTGATATGTGCAGAACTCGAGCAGCCGCTGTCCGTTGTCGTTCATTCTGCCCACACCAAATGGTCCAAGACAGGAGAGCCAGGAGTCGTGGTCAGCACCCACTCTGGCATTGAAGTCTCCAAGGAGAATGAGTTGTTCAGAGTTGGGGATGATCCTGACAGTTGTTGCGAGATTCTCGTAGAACTCGTCTTTTGCCTCTGGTGTGGCTGTCAGTGTTGGGGCATACACACTGACGAGGGTGACTGGGCATTGAGTGGAGTTCAGGCGGAGGGTGAGGAGTCGTGCAGAGCCATTGCTGCCCAGTTCCACCATCTTCAGCAAGGTGTTCTTCACTGCGAAGCCCACTCCGTGTTCCCTGTGTTCGTCACTGCCCTTTCCCTGCCAGTAGAACGTGTAGTCCTTCTCTCTCAGTGTGCCTGCGTCAGCCAACCGTGTTTCCTGGAGAGTGGCGATATCCACTTCCAGTCTCTTCAGCTCATTATTGATGATGGCAGTCTTCCTGGTGTCGCTGATGTCCTTGAGGTTAGCAGCAAGTCCTGTCATCATAGTGCGGACGTTCCAAGTTCCCAGTTTTAGAGTTGGTCTCTTTTGTTTTTTTGTCTTGCCTGGTGCGAAGGTTCTCAGCCTGCCGTTCGGACTTCTCCTCATCCCCATGCACCCAGTGAGGAAAGCAAGCTGTGGCGGGACAACACCTTATTGGCTGGGGGCTGCCCAGCTTGAGGTGGGCGGTAGCTGTCCAGTGAGATCCGATGATCCCTCCCACCGTCGGGAACAACCCCTGGTGCCGCGCTCTACGCCAATTGAGCGGTGGCTTATAACCGGTAACTGTCATTCCCCGTGTTTTCTCTACGCCAAAGGCGAAGCTGGAGTGTCCTCTCCAGTGATCCGGTGTTCTACCTTCCAGCGTTGGGCGTTGGTAGGATTCAAGCCTGGGCAGGAAGATATGGAGGACAAGATGTTGCCCATGCAGCATGTCCCCCCTCTCCACGTCACTGATGAATCCAAAGGAACAGCAGGGCTGCTACAGTTTGGCACCAGCGCCATCGCAGGAGCTGCTAGAACGATGTTGAGCACAACAGAGAACTGCCTGAGGGACTCCGACTCCAGATTTTTCCTCAGGGTTGACTCCCGAAGCCTTTCCCGTGACCGGGTGTGCCACAAGGCAGCGGAGGTTTGAAATCAGGGTTTACCTTCCCCTAGATGGGCTACCTTCCCAGGTTGACGAGCCACCATCTACTCGAAGCATCTGGTTTTAAGGTGCCAGAGATCCGCCCTCGCCCCTTCTCCTATTAGTAAAAGCAGTTTCGCCGGGCTTAGAGACTAAACCACACGGGCAGGCTAGGAGTTGGACTTAGTTGTCAGAGGCTTTTCGAGACGCATGCCATAAGGAGCATTTAATGAGCACTGGGAGCTTAACCCCAGTGCCGCTCCTGGCTATGACAACCTTGGAACCAAAAACATTTTTAGTAGGTCAATATTTTAAAATAATAGGTATCAAGCTAGTTATAAATGTAATTATAACCTTCGGGTGGGACGAAAATTATAAATTTGAGTTATAATAGTCAACTGATCTATTGATTAGTAAAACAACTGATTGACTAATTTTAATTTAAATCTGGTGCTACTTCTGGTTTCTTCACCTTTTCAGAGTAAAAACTTAAAGTAAGAGGCTTTAGGTAAAAAGTTACAATTTTGCATGACAAAGGTCACAAATTTGTCACCAAAAAATGTTCAAAATTTTTAAAAAAGTACCTTTATGAAAAGATGTTTAAATAATGAGAAAAAACAAATTAAGGAGAGAACAGTAACAAGCAGATGAGAGTAGTTCTACAGACTACATATGGCCTATAGTTTTGAAAATTCTGCAGATTTTTCTTAAAACATCTGAATAGTCCTGAAAACATTGCCTTATGAAGGTAAGGGCAATTTAGCTATGGTTAATGCAACATATTTATTACATTAAAAAACATAAAACCCAAACTACAGTGGTGTGAAAAAGTGTTTGCTCCCTTCCTGATTTCTAATTTTTTGTATGTTTGTCACACTTAAATGTTTCAGATTATCAAACAAATTTAAATATTAGACAAAGATAACACAAGTAAACACAAAATGCAGTTTTTAATTGAAGGTATTTATTATTAAGGGTAAAAAAAACAACCTATATGGGCCTGTGTGAAAAAGTGATTGCCCCCATTAAAATAAATTAATTGTGGTTTATCACATCTTTGAAAAGCTGAGTTCAGTTTTCTAGCCATTTTTAAAGCTTTGGGACTCCAGCGAACCACAGTGAGAGCCATTATCCACAAATGGCAAAAACATGAAACAGTGGTGAACCTTCCCAGGAGTGGCTGGCTGACCAAAACTACTCCAAGGGCGCAGTGATGACTGATCTAAGAGGTCACAAAAGACCCCACAACAACATCCAAAGAACTGCAGGCCTCACTGGCCTCAGTTAAGGTCAGTGTTCATAACTCCACCATAAAAAAGAGACTGTGAAAAATGGCCTGCTTGGGAGAGTTCCAAGACGAAAACCACTGCTGAGCAAAAACAACATAAAGGCTCGTCTCAGTTTTGCCAGAAAACATCTTGATGATCCCCAAGACTTTTGGGGAAAATACTCTGTGGACTGACGAAACAAAAGTTGAACTTTTTGGAAGGTGTGTGTCCCATTACATCTGGCATAAAAGTAACACAGCATTTCAGAAAAGGAACATCATACCAGCAGTAAAATATGGTGGTGGTAGTGGGATGGTCTGGGGCTGTTTTGCTGCTTCAGGTCCTGGAAGACTTGCTGTGGTAAATGGAACCATGAATTCTGCTGTCTATCAAAAAGTCCTGAAGGAGAATGTCCGGCCATCTGTTTGTGACCACAAGCTGAAGTGCACTTGGGTTTTGCAGCAGGACAATGATCCAAAACACACGAGCAAGTTCACCTCTGAATGGCTTGAGAAAAACAAAATGAAGACTTTGGAGTGGCTTAATCAAAGTTCTGACCTGAATCTGATTGAAATGCTGTGGCATGACCTTAAAAAGGCAGTTCATGCTCAAAAACCCTCCAGTGTGGCTGAATTACAACAATTCTGCAAAGATGAGTGGGCCAAAATTCCTCCACAGCACTGTAAAAGACTCATTGCCTGTTATCACAAACACTTGATTGGAGTTGTTGCTGCTAAGGGTGGCCCAACCAGTTATTCGGTTTAGGGGGCAATCACTTTTTCACACAGGGCCATGTAGGTTTGGATTTTTTTTCCCTTAATCATAAGCACCTTCATTTAAAAACTGCATTTTGTGTTTACTTGCGTTATCTTTGTCTAATATTTAAATTTGCTTGATGATCAGAAACATTTAACTGTGACAAATATACAAAAAAAAAAAAAATCAGGAAGGGACAAACACTTTTTCACACCACTGCATAAGAAGCAACAGCAGTATAATATAACCACAGACACGCTTTCACCACATTGCTTCTGTCTTTATCTCATTTCTGTGCTCTGAGACATGAAGGGGTTTTGCTCCTTTTACCATATTAAATTAATTTAGTCAAGTATGTTATTTCACCGGGTCAAGAAGAGGGCCTAAATAAAAAGGGGAGGGAGTGGGCTTATTTAAAACTATTATCATTTCATCATTTTTATCATGTTGACTATACAGTGGTGTGAAAAAGTGTTTGCCCCCATCCTGATTTCTCATTTTTTGTATGTTTGTCACACTTAAATGTTTCAGATCATCAAACAAACTTAAATATTAGACAAAAATAATGCAAGTAAACGCAAAATGCAGTTTTTTAAATGAAGGTATTTATTATTAAAGGTAAAAAAATTCCAAACCTACATGGCCCTGTGTTTAAAAAAAAAAAAAAAAAAAGTGATTGCTTCCCTGTTAAAACATAAATTAACTGTGGTTTATCACATCTTTGGAAAGCTGAGTTCAGTTTCTCTAGCCACACCCAAGCCTGATTACTGCCACACATGTTCTCAATCAAGAAATCACTTAAATAGGACCTGCCTGACAAAGTGAAGTAGACCAAAAGTTCCTCAAAAGCTAGACATCATTGCTGCGATCCAGAGAAATTCAGGAACAAATGAGAAACAAAGTAATTGAGATCTATCAGTGTGGAAAAGGTTATAAAGCCATTTGTAAAGCTTTGGGACTCCAGCAAACCACAGTAACAGCCATTATCCACAAATGGCGAAAACATGGAACGGTGGTGAACCTTCCCAAGAGTGGCCGGCCGACCAAAATTACCCCAAGAGTACAGTGATGACTCCTCCAAGACGTCACAAAAGACCCCACAACAACATCCAAAGAACTGCAGGCCTCACTGTCCTCAGTTAAGGTCAGTGTTCATGACTCCACCATAAAAAAAGACACTGGGCAAAAGTGGCCTGCTTGGCAGAGTTCCAAGACAAAAACCACTGCTGAGCAAAAAGAACATAAAGGCTCAACTCAGTTTTGCCAGAAGACATCTTGATGATCCCCAAGAATTTTGGGAAAATACTCTGTGGACTGACAAGACAAAAGTTGAACTTTTTGGAAAGTGTGTGTCCCATTGCATCTGGCAAGAAAAAAGGAACATAATACCAGCAGTAAAATATGGTGGTGGTAGTGTGATGGTCTGGGGCTGTTTTGCTGCTTCAGGACCTGGACGACTTGCTGTGGTAAATGGAACCATGAATTCTGCTGTCTACCAAAAAGTCCTGAAGGAGAATGTCCGGCCATCTGTTTGTGACCTCAAGCTGAAGCGCACTTGGGTTCTGCAGCAGGACAATGATCCATAACACACAAGCAAGTTCACCTCTGAATGGCTTGAGAAAAACAAAACGAAGACTTTGGAGTGGCTTAGTCAAAGTCCTGACCTGAATCCGACTGAGATACTGTGGCATGACCTTAAAAAGGCGGTTCATGCTCAAAAACCCTCCAATGTGGCTGAATTACAACAATTCTGGAAAGGTGAGTGGGCCAAAATTCCTCTACTGCGCTGTAAAAGACTCATTGCCAGTTATTGCAAATGCTTGTTTGCATTTGTTGCTGTTAAGGGTGGCCCAACCAGTTATTCGGTTTAGGGGGCAATCACTTTTTCACACAGGGCTGTGTAGGTTTAGATTTTTTCCCCTTTATAATAAACACCTTCATTTAAAAACTGCATTTTGTGTTTACTTGCGTTATCTTTGTCTAATATTTAAATTTGTTTGATGATCAGAAACATTTAAGTGTGACAAACATACAAAAAAATGAGAAATTAGGAAGGGGGTACACATTTTTCACACCACTGCATGCTGGCCTACCTGTCTGCTGTTTCCCAAGACACTTCTGCAGGTAAATGACCGCTCCATCAGACCTCCTGTCTCTCTGTCTTTCTCTCAGTTTACCCACGTTGGAAATCTCCGTTGCACAGACAAGTCCTGATGCTATTAACGGATTTTTTTCCTTTCAGTTGGTTGAATAAGTCACGTTAGAGCGGCCACAATGGAACAAAAATAAACCTCTGGACACTTCGGACGTCAACATCACTGCTTCAGAGCAAAGTAAAACTTTTCCCCGACACGGCATTGTTGACATGCAGAAAAAATGTGGGCAGATTAGCCGCATTGCTGCACCATTTTTTTTTTAACGATGGCAGCAGTCTGAAACGCCCTTAAAACTAAATTTCTTCCTCACAACCAGACGAAGACGTTCCAAGCACAGAGCGCCGCTTCCCACGCCATGTTTGTTTTCCCGTTTCTATGGTAACACATATCTTTCATTGGCAGTGTAACGGACCCCAAATATTGCAATATTCATTTTTACATGGGTATCAAAATTTATACTGGTATTATCCTGAACAATATGATATGGCACACCCCTAGTACAGATGAGCATGGTGCTGATGAGGGGAGCTTTCTCTCTTTCCAGCTGACTGTTCTGGGCCTTTTCTCTTACCAGGCAAAACCAAACCATTGCTTACAGAAGCAGACAGAAGAGTTTATAGTGGGGGTATCTGGGGGAAATGACAGTCACATATGTAATTCCAGATGCAAAACTGTCACTAACATGTACCCTGAGATGGGGATTTTACAGTAGCTGGACACAGCCAACTTTTTCCAGAGTTTATTCACTCCTCTCAGGAGAATTTGATTGTTTGTGTGCATGAGCAGAGCATTACAATGAACAGCCAGGCCCCACTGGATCCAGATAAGGAACTGGGATGAGGGTAGGAGTGTCAACATGGAGCGGTGGAAGTTTGGGTTCACTCCAAGAGCCATAATTATCCAGGATGGGAAAGGCAGAGGGAGGACAGCAGCCCCCCCCCCCCCCCCACACCAGTTCCCCTGGTGAGGCCAAGGACTCATTCATAAGATCACCCCAATGAGACACGAGTTCATTCCTCAGGAAAGGCAATATAGAGCACACCTGAATGGATTCAATCACTGTGATCAACATTTTTGTTTTGAATACCTTTGATCTTTCTTTTCAGTACTAGAACATGACTGCCAATAAAAAGCTGTAAACTGTTTATATGATATGGTGCAAGTGTAACAGACCTTAATCAGTTGTCACAGGCACAGACCTTAATCAGTTGTCAGAGGCACGGGGCGTGTTTATGGTCATTTCCAAATTCATTTCTCTATTAACAGCCGCACAAAACTGAATTTTCCACCGAGTGCAAAGTTGAAAGAGGCTGTCCTAATGCTCTTAATTATTCAGAAGTCTGTTTTGGGTGTAATATTAAATAAACCAATCACAGTCTTTGCTCTCATTCCCTTTAATAAACGGGTGCGAGATCAAAGGCCTAACACTGACATGGCTGAGTTTAAATGGGAGGACAAATCTGTTTTGCACTGAGGACAATGCAGGCTCACTGACGAATGCATTTCAGAGCTAGGAGCTTTTTAGCTCCTCCACAGCCTTGAAGAAAAGGATCTTAGGAATACAGAATATACATAATATATGATTCTTTATCTACATACACAAGCTCTTACCTTATTTTATCATGTGTCTGTTAATGAAGCTATAACAACAACATAACAGAGAATGAAAAGATTGCCCCCTTTCCCAGTGTGTCAGGCGATAAGACCCTGTATCACCAGCACAGGCAGCCAAGCCACTATCCTGATCCAGGGAGTAAAGGATCATGCCTGCCTGGAGGCTCTGGATACCGGCCAAGGAGACCCGGAGCAGTGATCCGCAGCCGTGGCCTGCAACTGTCCAGCCCAGCACAGGCAGAGCACAACACCCAAGGCCAGTGAGCCTCACAAACCTCCGGCCAAGGCCCAAAATGTCCCCAGAGGCCCAGGGAACCCCAGGCACCCCCCCACATGAGTGGACTTGCACCCACCCCAGGGCCAGACACAAATCCTGGAAGCCACCAAGCAGTCACACCAAGGAGAAGTGGAAGCAGGCGAAGAGGAGCCAAGGAGGGAGGGAAGTCACTCACTCACTCACTCTCACACACACTCTCTCTCTCTCTCACACACACACACACACACACACACACACACACACACACACACACACACACACACACACACACTGTAAGGGCCCTGGAAGAAGAGGGTCAAAGCATTCCCAGCCCCCGCCACCCCAGGACTGCAGGCACCCTCCCCCAGAGTAACACCAGACCCAGGGGCGAACGCAACCTCAACCCCATGGAGATGTGCCCTGGCGCAGACCAGGCTCCAGCTCGGAGTAGGAGCAGTCAAGACTGGAACCCAACCTAGCCAGGAGGAAGATTATGTATTCTGAAAGTGCGTCCTTTGGCCATAGAGACACTGCTGATGTTTGGAGAAAGAAGGGAGACTCGTCCAACCCAAACAGCACCGTCCCTACAGTGAAACACAGTGGTGGGAGTATTATGCTGTGGGGATGCTTCTGTGCGTCTAGAACTGGAAATCTTGTTAAGGTGGAAGGAATCATGAAGAAAGAAGGATATGTGAAGAGTTTGAAAGAAAAACTAAAGCACTCAGCATCAAAACTGGGTCTGGGTCATCGCTTTGTCTTCCAGCACAGCAACAACCCAAAACACACGTCGCTCCTGACGAAGAACTACCTCCAGTAGACCAAAGTCAGCATTACTGACTGACCTGTAGAAAACCCTAACTCATAATAAAGAAAACACTGTAATTTTTTTTCAGCACAAAGGAAGTTGGGAGGGCTGAAGAATTAATTGAGAACATTCCTGTTAATGACATATGACTTATAACTAAATTAAAAGTGAAGCCCTGCCAAGCCTATAATCTAGTAGAAAAAGGAGTCTAAACTTTTATAACCCCATGTATGATGCGTGACTTCTGTGACCAACATGCAATTTAACACATTACACTGTCAAATCAAACCGTGCAGCAGCCTTTAATAAAAAGCCATTTAGTGTGACGTGAAACGGAGTAGCAAGGACAGACTAAACTGCTTTTGCCACAGCACAAGCAGATTGAGAGACATAGCCAGCTCTCTTTTAGCGTCTGTGGTGATAAAAGAGCTTTGAGCTGTAATCATTCAGTTTGTGCGTCTCGTCCAGCAATAGCTTAGAGAAAACAGCAGGAAAGAGAGAGCCATGAGCACCGAGCATATGAGTGTGGGACTATAACAAACAGTAAATAAGTGTTCAACTTCTGTAAATGAAGTGGATCACAGATAAAAGCATAAAGTGACACACGGCCTGCTGTTGCTAAGCGAGCCCTTTAAAACACACACACACTTCAGGTTTACAAGATGAAACTGAGCCAAATTCTTTAATAAACACCACTGACGCAAGCTTAAATACGGGATATAAACTGAGCACACTGTTCCAGGTGTAACAGCTTCATGGCATCCTGTTATATATCCCTTATACACACACACACACACAGTGGATATAAAAAGTCTACACACCCCTGTTCAAATGCCAGGGTTTTGTGATGTAAAAAAATGAGATCAAGATAAATCATCTCAAAACTTTTTCCACCATTAATGTGACCTATAACCTGTACAACCCAATTAAAAAACAAACTGAAATATTTTAACGGGAAAAATAATAAATAAAAAACTTACAATAACCTGGTTGCATAAATATGCACACCCTGTTATAACTGGGGATGTGGCTGTATTCAGAATTAGCCAATCACATTCAAACTCATGTTAAAGGGGAGTCAACACACACCTGCCGCTATTTAAAGTGCCTCTGATTAACCCCAAATAAAGTTCAGCTGTGGTGGCTCAGTTGGTAGAGCATCCGCCCCACACCCGGGAGGCAGGGGTTCAAATCCCGGCCGGGTCATGCCGAAGACCATATAAAAGTGGAACTTCCTGCCATCCAGCTTGGTGCTCAGCAAAAATGGAATGGAGGAGGGAAATTTGTGGCGGCGCCTTGCATGGCAGCAGCCCTCTGATTCTACACTTGGGGTGTGTGTGATTAACACAGTAGATAGGTAAAGCACAATCTCGTCCTGCTGTACATGATTGGTTGTACAGTTGAATGGCAATAAAGGGTGATTTAATTTAATTTTAATTTAATTTTTAATTTAGTAGGCTTTCCCTGACATTTTTGTAGTCACACACCTGGGCATTGTATGGCCTGTGGGCCACATCCGGTCCTCTGCCTGGTCCTGACTGGCATCTGCTAAGTTAATGGGGGATTAGGAATTAAAGGTGAATAATGCACTCCACACAACTACATTGCTTTTACTTCTAAAGCGACAGTTTTTTTGTGCAGGTTGTCCTTAGCATATTCAGTCTGACTTGAACATGTCTCTTCTGCAGAAGTAGAGTTTTTCTTGGTCTGCAACCTCACAGTCCGTTCTGTGCAGGGTTCTAATGATTGTCTTCTTTGAAACTACAATTCCTGACTTGGCTAAGTGTCTTGGTAGTTGTTCTCGGGTATTTAGACGGATCTGTCACTAGTTTATTTTCCAAACTCTTGTAAATATTTCGCTTCCTACCTCCGCCAGGCTTATTCTGTACTGTGTGGCTCTGAATTTCTTCATGATACCTCTCACTCCAGTCCTTGACACTTGGTGATAACTTTGTATATCCGTCTTCTGCTTTGTGAGCATCAACAATTCTTTTTTTTCCAAGCCTAAACTGATTTCTTTTGTTTTTTGCATGATGTTTTCTCAAGTGACAGCTCAAACCCTTGCTGAAGTTTTTAGAATGTCTGTAAAGTGGAAGATAACCCTCCATTTGAACTTGATTTTACAAACTTTGAACATTACAGAGTCAAAGCACATCATTGCACAGCAGTGGTTTGTGCTGTGGCTTAATAAAAAGGTCAGTTTTTCAGGGGCCTCATTAGCTTTAATGCTAAACTGTGCAGTTCAATTGAAAACCAAAAAAAAAAAATCGGTTAAGAGGGACAATATAAAGATAAAAAGTGATCAATAAACTGGTTGCAAAAATGTGCACACCATTGAGCTAATATTTGGTGTACATTTTATGTCATCCACTGTTAACACAGCTCTGGTTGCTATTCTTACATTAGATTGCTGATTCAATTTAATTCTTATCTAACTGCAGAATAGTTGTAATTTTTGTTTCTCATTATTTTGTCTTGGTGGTGGTCTCATCTACAGTGTACCTATTGTACAGCTTTTGTGAAATAAATTCCTCCTACAGTTTTGTTCCCATTGTTTTGAAAGGTGGTACCATTCACTGATGATGTGCATATTGCAGTTTGGCTCCGGTTGGATGATATTTGTGGGAGTTTGGGGGCAAAAGGTCAAATGTCATGGTTGGCATTCCCTATGGCCCATTACTAAAGAACAAATAAACCTAGGGTCACCAAACTTTGCACACAGGTTCACCCTGAGACCCTGAACTGTGACTATGGGTTTGAGATTGCAAGGTCAAAGGCCAAGCTCAAAATGCCAAACTATATCTCAACAACAAAGGAAGCGAGGGTCACCGAACTTGCTACACAGGTTCACCTAGGGACCCTGACCTACATCTGCAGGTTTGGGGTCAAAAGGTCCAAAGGTCAACATTAACATTACCTTTGTACTATTACTATAGAACAAGCAAAACTACGGCCACCAGTTTTGGTACACGGGTTCGCCCTGACACGTTGACCTCTGACTATGGGTTGGAGTCAGAAGGTCAATGCTAACTTTCCCTTTTCATTATTACTGTAGAACAAGTAAAGCTAGGGTCACCAAACTTGCTACACATGTTCATCTTGGGATCCTGACCTACAACTAATGGTTGTATACAACTGTTTTTGTTGTATATTCATGGATGATAGGCTTATCATTAATTGAAAACTGCTCTCCTTCAGTGACATACTGGGATCTTCAAAGAAAAGAGAGACAGGGGATATTGTACTTGCTTCAGAGTGCTCTTGTTTTAATCTGTAAAGATTTTTATTCGTACAGAGAACTGTAGTTAGTGTAGACTGCTTTTAGTTGTGCAGTCTATACTACTATTTGACAAAAAATGCTTACAAATATTTACACATCATACCTATCACTAGTTGACAGGCTCTGCTTTTTCTTGTTCTCTGTACATGCATCAAGACTTCGCCATTGTTTATCTTACAAGTTAAGCAACACATTTTGGCATTATAAATTTGAGTTACAGCTGGTTATGAATACAAAGGCTGGTAGACTGTTGTCTTTGATCTGTTTGTTCAGCTTACCTGTCTGAACCTAGTTGGAACATTTTTTTTCTGAGGTTGTGATATGCTGATTTTTTTTTTAAATTTTTTTTTTGTCAGTCGGTTCTGTGTTTTTGAGCAGTATCATCTTCTGTTTCTGTCAATTTTCAGTCAGCCAGCAGTAAATGTTTGCATGCAGTCAAATTGCAATAAAAGACTAGAGGGCACTAGGGGTTGGTTTAAAAGATCGATTCAATGATCTGGATCGATCCATGTTTGACTGAGCCAATATCAATCCACAGAATCAGCGGATCAATCTTTTAATAGGGGTGTAATTGTACTTGTATTCGGATTTTTTGGTACACCAGCCACAGTACAGTACAGACGTGTACCGAGGTACGACACGGACTATATTGAGTGACGGACAGAAAGTGTAACTGTCATATCACGCCCCCTCCTCCTCAGTTTCCCCATCTCCAGCTGCCTGTCAGCGGACATCTGCAGCATTCTGACAGGTGAAAAATGACTGAAATTTGGCTACTTCTAAACACAACACCGGTAAGGTTAGTGAGTTTTTAGCGAGTAAAGTTAGTGCTTCTTATTTTCAATGAGTGACTGTCTCAGCTTTAGAAAACTGATCAAACTGTTAGCATGTGCTAAAATTACTTGTCGGACAATAATCTCTGTTGAATGATGTTTGCTGACAGCTGAGCTGTTTCAGTTCTGCTGGTAATGTCTTAACTGCAGTAAATGAGTGAATTACATGAGTAGCTTACTCTTTTTCATCTTGTCTATTATTGTCGCGGTAATAAATCCTCATTCTATATATTAGTGCATCTTGGTAAATTAGAATACCATGATTTGTAATTTAATTGAAAAAAAGATAACCATAATCAGTGTTTCCTCTGGCTTAAAGACCTTGGCGCGGTGGCAACATATTTTTCTCCGGGGGGTAAACATACCGGAATATGTTAATTTTATACTATTTATTTCTTTTTAAAATTTTACACAGTAATGTTGCATATGGAACTTACCATTTGAAGTATTGTACAAGCGAGGCTTGAATATTGGGCCAGTTGGGGTCCCACCCAGACATCCTGTGTTTCGACTTTTTAGTGGTGTTATCCTTCTCTCCTTCCTCTGCCTGAACACTTCCCTCTCCTTGGCTCCTGTCTTCTGTTTCATCTGGCCCTCTTTGAGCTCTGTCTAATTCAGGTTCTCTCTCTGTCTATGGTGGTATACAAACAGGTTAGAAAATATCGTGTCATATTTTGTCCTGCAGGATTTTTTTGTCATAGTTTGCATAAATGACAAAAATATGTGTATTTTTTGTATTTTTATTCTAGTGTTTCTTTTTTCCTTTGAGAGAGTAGGGAAGGGAAAGAAACATTCATAATAGTAATGTACTCATGCATACTTATATTATATGATCAGGTGGGTATAGTAACCAGAAATTCTACTCATGTAAAAGCAGGGCTTTGAAATTAATAATTAAAAGCAGACAACCAAAAATTTCTAGTTGAGTTAAGGGTACAAAGAGCAGCCACTTAAAAACTTGAGTAATGACTTCAGTCTTGAAGGTTTGAGGTTTTTCTCAAAAATTTATAACAATTTTCTTATAGTTTTCTACTTTTCTCTGTAAATCTAAAGCTGAAACCATGTTCCTCAAATTTGTAATTTCCTCTTGTAAAATTGACTTTTCTTGTACATATGAAACTTTATTATAAATTTGTGGATTATTTTATGTCCAATTTTTGTCTGTTTTTTAAAATAAAATTACTGTTTGTTTTTTTTTTTAGATAAATTTAAAACAGACTGTGGTATTTTTTTTTTTACTTTTTCCTTAACAATTTACATTTTTGACCATAGCTTTGCAGTTAGAACAGAACAATAATTTAATTCTGATTACAAAGAAAAAATATTAATAAAATTGTATTTAATGAAATAAATTAACTTAAATGACCAAGGATGTCGTTATTTCTGTTATAATATTTCTTTATATTTATAGGTTGTTTTTTTTAGAAATTTCCTCACCACCCACATAGCAGGAAAAACCTCTCTTATTTTGAAATCAAATGTTGGCACGTTTAGTTTGTCTGAAGGCTGCTGACAGATTAAAGTCACTGACTTCGTGAATTTTGGTCATCTTAACCTTCCAGGTACATAATAAGGAACTGTAGCGGACTCTTAAGACATAATTCACCACAATATGTGTTCATGTACAGAATGATCTGTTTAGGCAGTTATAGTTGTGCTCTCAGGCTTTCTCATCAGGCACCTCTCTAGGCAGCCACTGAAGGACCTCAGTATAGAGTGAATAGAGCTAGCATTTTTAGCTGTTGCTTTTTGTCACTGCCGCTGGAGAATAAAAACTGCACGCCTGCTCGTGCGAGAAAAGAGAGAAATTGCCAGTCTCTTCATTCCTGCAATTCCTACAGAACATAACAATATTGTAGTGGCTGGTGAAATACAGTATATCCTCAGCAATTCATCAGTCCCCCTTGCCTTTCCCTTCATTTGAATCCGGTTGCATATGAATTCTAACCACATCACTTAGCTAAGCGACTCTTCCATTATTGCTCCCGTTAACAGCGGGTTAAAGGCATGATAAACTCCTCCAGTGCTTACATACCTCTAATGATTTTTTCCGCGTTTAAAGTACTTTAACAAACTCATGTTTCTGTCAGACAGTCACGCTTAGCGAGACACCATTTGCTGACTGACTGGAAAACTTGCGTGGGCGGGGCGCTTCTAAACTCCACGCAGATGACGGTCACGTGCGTTGTTCGTGTGCGTACTTGTGGAAAGTCATTGCTTCATGTATTTTTCTTAATAAATTCATATCGCCTTGGCGAGGTGGTAAAATTTCAATGTTACCAGAGGAAACCCTGATAATCATCCCAAATAAATTAAAAACAGCTTAAATATTTCACTGTATGTGTAGTGAAGACTCACATTCCTCTACTGTAATTTAAAGCATTTCTAAACTGTTGGACTGGAAAAAGTTCTTTTAATTTTCGTTCTGAAGCCTTATTAAACTTGTAAACTTTTAGACTCGGCAAGGTTTCTAACAGGGTGGACTAGTTTATTTTCTTTTTGACTTTAATAGAGTTGAATATTATTACTCCAGTTTGTTTTGAACGATAGAGTTACAACAGCCCTGTGTGGTGCAGTAGAAGCTGATATTTGAGTTTTATTTCTTTAGTTTTTGGGTTAAAAGACCAAACTTTAATGTGTTATTTAATTGTGTTGCTACAAACACTTTTGATTTAGCTGTTAAGTTCAAATTTCCAACTCATGTTTCATGGGTCATTATTTTATTTAGCTATGGGAACTTTTTTTAATAGGCTGTTGTTGGAAAAATTCCTTATCAAAAATCAGTTGGCATCAAAGTTTCAGCAAATTTAATATGCACTGATCAGCAGAAGACAATACAGAGTACAGCTTTCCCAGACTGCTGCAGTGTATAGGCTTAACTAACAGAGTGATTCTGGCTATATGTATATATATCCAAAGGGCCATCGGGGTGAGGTTACTTCTTGATAGTTCATTCATGACTCAACTGATAAAGTTTGCTGAGCCTCTTGATTATTTCATTCATGACTCAGATTGTATCTGCTGACTACACGCAGGAAACCAGTTGACATTAGTGATAGCGCTGGACACAGCCACTGTGATAGAACTGGACATTCACAGTTGATAACCTAAGTAAAATCAGCATCCTTCAATCTGTTTTTTCCACTACTCAACAACTCCAAATATGGTAACAGGATTTCCTGAGTCAGTATACACATTAAGCTTTATATACAGTATATATACAGTATATATATATATATATATATATATATATATATATATATATATAGTGTGTGTGTGTGTATGTACAGTGGGGCAAAAATGTATTTAGTCAGCCACCAATTGTGCAAGTTCTCCCACTTAAAAGATGAGAGAGGTCTCCAATTTTCATCATAGGTATACCTCAACTATGAGAGACAAAATAAGAAAAAAAAACCCCAGAAAATCACATTGAAGGATTTTTAATGAATTAATCGGTAAAGTCCTCGGTAAAATAAGTATTTGGTCAATAACAAAAGTTCATCTCAGTACTTTGTTATATACCCTTTGTTGGCAATGACAGAGGTCAAACGTTTTCTGTAAGTTTTCACAAGGTTTTCACACACTGTTGCTGGTATTTTGGCCCATTCCTCCATGCAGATCTCCTCTAGAGCAGTGAAGTTTTGGGGCTGTCGCTGGGCAACACGGACTTTCAACTCCATCCAAAGATTTTCTATGGGGTTGAGATCTGGAGACTGGCTAGGCCACTCCAGGACCTTGAAATGCTTCTTACAAAGCCACTCCTCCGTTGCCCGGGCGGTGTGTTTGGGATCATTGTCATGCTGAAAGACCCAGCCACGTTTCATCTTCAATGCTCTTGCTGGTGGAAGGAGGTTTTCACTCAAAATCTCACAATACATGGCCCCATTCATTCTTTCCTTTACATGGATCAGTCGTCCTGGTCCCTTTGCAGAAAAACAGCCCCAAAGCATGATGTTTCCACCCCCATGCTTCACAGTAGGTATGGTGTTCTTTCTCCTCCAAACACGACAAGTTGAGCTTTTACCAAAAAGTTCTATTTTGGTTTCATCTGACCATATGACATTCTCCCAATCCTCTTCTGGATCATCCAAATGCTCTCTAGCAAACTTCAGACGGGCCTGGACATGTACTGGCTTAAGCAGGGGGACACGTCTGGCACTGCAGGATTTGAGTCCCTGGCGGCGTAGTGTGTTTCTGATGTAGCCTTTGTTACTTTGGTCCCAGCTCTCTGCAGGTCATTCACTGGGTCCGCCCATGTGGTTCTGGGATTTTTGCTCACTGTTCTCATGATAATTTTGACCCCACGGGGTGGGATCTTGCGTGGAGCCCCAGATCGAGGGAGATTATCAGTGGTCTTGTATGTCTTCCATTTTCTAATAATTGCTCCCACAGTTGATTTCTTCACACCAAGCTGCTTACCTATTGCAGATTCAGTCTTCCCAGCCTGGTGCAGGTCTACAATTTTGTTTCTGGTGTCCTTTGACAGCTCTTTGGTCTTGGCCATAGTGGAGTTTGGAGTCTGACTGTTTGAGGTTGTGGACAGGTGTCTTTTATACTGATAACGAGTTCAAACAGGTGCCATTAATACAGGTAACGAGTGGAGGACAGAGGAGCCTCTTAAAGAAGAAGTTACAGGTCTGTGAGAGCCAGAAATCTTGCTTGTTTGTAGGTGACCAAATACTTATTTTACCGAGGAATTTACCAATTAATTCATTAAAAATCCTTCAATGTGATTTTGTGGATTTTTTTTTTCTCATTTTGTCTCTCATAGTTGAGGTATACCTATGATGAAAATTGGAAACCTCTCTCATCTTTTAAGTGGGAGAACTTGCACAATTGGTGGCTGACTAAATACTTTTTTACCCCACTGTATGTATATATGTATGTATGTATGTATGTATGTATATATGTATTCATATACATGAAAATTCATATAACTCAGTGAAGCATAGAATTTTTCCGTCAGCTGTTCAAACTTCCATTGTTGCACTTGTCTGCATTGTTCATTTCCTAAAAAGAGAATTTATTTATTGTGTACATTTTAATTTTGCTTATTTAGGAATATTTTTTTATTGGAGAATTTCCTGCTGGCGGTTTGTAGTTTGTTTGTTTGTTTTTTTTTGGTCAAAGCTATTCCCGCTTATACCAAAAATAAGCAGTTTTATGTTTTGCATTTTGTTTCCTTACTTACCAAAAATGAGCCGAACCGTGACCTTAAAACCAAGGTACGTACCGAACCGGGATTTTAGGCATACCGTTACACCCCTGTCTTTTAATATAATGCTTTTATGTCTTAATGTCTGCTGAGTCTGATAAGGTTGCGACCTGGTCAGTGAGCCAGGAACAGAGGTAAAGAACCAGAAACACCCGGAGCGCTAATGGCACTAACAGCTAACAAGCTAACGCTGATTCTTCTGTGGTGTTAATACGGTTCTCATCTTGCGAGAGTTCCTGCGGCGCATGCTCACGTCTGTACTTCTGTGTTAACTAGGACTGAAACGATTACTCAACGTTGTCGATAACGTTGACAATGAAAATTTGTTGACAGATATTTTTATTGTCGACAAATTGTTTAATTATAAAGTTTATATGCATGCTGCGGTAACGGCATTGCACGACCAGAACTGCAATGCACGACCGGAACTGCTGAGGGCAATAGTGCCTCTGTTGTCCGGCATGCGTGAACAATTTCCAACGAAGAAGAAAAGGAGCACAGCATGGCACAGCGGAAGGATAAACATGTAGAAAGTGGAGTTAAAAAAAAAAAAGCAAACCCAAACTTTCTGTTGTTTGGGGACATTTTACAGAAGACAAAAAAACAAAACAAGTAAAATGCAGACTTTGTATGGCAGACCTTTCTTACCACAGCAGCACTACAGTGATGCATGATGTTACTGACTTTGCCTGCCGCTTTAAGAAAGTGGACGTCTCCGCAGATCCACGGTGTGTACATCCTTACGCAGTTACGTTGTATTGTGTTTTGTTTTGGTGGTTGTTAGAGTTTACAGTGGGGCAAAAAAGTATTTAGTCACTCACCAATTGTGCAAGTTCTCCCACTTAAAAGATGAGAGAGGTCTCCAATTTTCATCATAGGTATACCTCAACTATGAGAGACAAAATGAGAAAAAAAAAATCCACAAAATCACATTGAAGGATTTTTAATGAATTAATTGGTAAATTCCTCGGTAAAATAAGTATTTGGTCACCTACAAACAAGCAAGATTTCTGGCTCTCACAGACCTGTAACTTCTTCTTTAAGAGGCTCCTCTGTCCTCCACTCGTTACCTGTATTAATGGCACCTGTTTGAACTCATTATCAGTATAAAAGACACCTGTCCACAACCTCAAACAGTCAGAATTCAAACTCCACTATGGCCAAGACCAAAGAGCTGTCAAAGGACACCAGAAACAAAATTGTAGACCTGCACCAGGCTGGGAAGACTGAATCTGCAATAGGTAAGCAGCTTGGTGTGAAGAAATCAACTGTGGGAGCAATTATTAGAAAATGGAAGACATACAAGACCACTGATAATCTCCCTCGATCTGGGGCTCCACGCAAGATCTCACCCCGTGAGGTCAAAATGATCACGAGAACGGTGAGCAAAAATTCCAGAACCACACTCGGGACCTAGTGAATGACCTGCAGAGAGCTGGGACCAAAGTAACAAAGGCTACATCAGTAACACACTACGCCGCCAGGGACTCAAATCCTGCAGTGCCAGATGTGTCCCCCTACTTAAGCCAGTACATGTCCAGGCCCGTCTGAAGTTTGCTAGAGAGCATTTGGATGATCCAGAAGAGGATTGGGAGAATGTCATATGGTCAGATGAAACCAAAATAGAACTTTTTGGTAAAAACTCAACTTGTCGTGTTTGGAGGAGAAAGAACACCATACCTACTGTGAAGCATGGGGGTGAAAACATACTTTGGGGCTGTTTTTCTGCAAAGGGACCAGGACGACTGATCCGTGTAAAGGAAAGAATGAATGGGGCCATGTATTGTGAGATTTTGAGTGAAAACCTCCTTCCATCAGCAAGGGCATTGAAGATGAAACGTGGCTGGGTCTTTCAGCATGACAATGATCCCAAACACACTGCCTGGGCAACGAAGGAGTGGCTTCGTAAGAAGCATTTCAAGGTCCTGGAGTGGCCTAGCCAGTCTCCAGATCTCAACCCCATAGAAAATCTTTGGAGGGAGTTGAAAGTCCATGTTGCCCAGCGACAGCCCCAAAACATCACTGCTCTAGAGGAGATCTGCATGGAGGAATGGGCCAAAATACCAGCAACAGTGTGTGAAAACCTTGTGAAGACTTACAGAAAACGTTTGACCTCTGTAATTGCCAACAAAGGGTATATAACAAAGTACAGTGATCCCTCACTTATCGCGGTTAATGGGTTCCAGAACCGACTGCGAAAAGTGAAAAACCGCGAAGTAGCGTCACCCCTAATGACGTCACCCATAAATAATACGTACGTTCATTCTCTCACTCTCTCTCTCATATGATACGTGTGTGTGTGTGTGTGTGTAAGTGTACATACATATGTAGATGTAAATAAAGTGTGTACATAAATATGTTTTTAGAACACTTTTATTCTTATATCAAGATACATAACTCAAGATGAAGATGATTTACTGCACAGGTTAATGAGAGCTTTACTGCTCCTCAGGTGACGCCTCATCGTCAGGTGCTAGAGGCACAGGATCGTTGAGGGCAGCTTCCGATAGAGCTGGAGAAGCTGCAGGAGGCGGCGTAGTGGCTCGACGGGAAGACTATTTCGCACAAAAAGGCACAAGAGAACAGCGAAAAGTTCCACGCGGCGAGACTAAGCAACGCGAGCGATAAAGAACAATGAATGCGGTCTTCCTTCGCTGGGTATGGGCGCTCGGCAGGGAGAGAAGCTGGGTAAAACGTCTCGGCCAATCAGCTTGCGAGATTCCCGAGCCGAGCCAACACGAGAACAGCGAACAGAGAGGTGGATTTTGAGTTGTGCGGGCTCTCCGTGTTGATACCTGATGTTCTAATGTAGTCTCCCTGCCTTCTGCTAACGCCCGCCCATTTTTTCTCAATTTTGAATTTTTGATGAATATTTTTGAAAAATCCGCGATGCACTGAGGGCGCGAAAGGTGAGGCACGAAGTAGCGAGGGATCACTGTATTGAGATGAACTTTTGTTATTGACCAAATACTTATTTTACCGAGGAATTTACCAATTAATTCATTAAAAATCCTTCAATGTGATTTTCTGGGGTTTTTTTTCTCATTTCGTGTCTCATAGTTGAGATATACCTATGATGAAAATTGGAGACCTCTCTCATCTTTTAAGTGGGAGAACTTGCACAATTGGTGGCTGACTACATGCTTTTTTTCCCCACTGTAAGTGCAAAGCGGCTGTATTTGTCTCTCCAACACAGAGAAAAGAGAATAAAGACCCACTGTTGTGAAGGTATTAACGTGTGCTCCGTGTCTAACTGGCTGCAGAACCTACCGAGTGCAAAGCCTGTTACCAGCTAACAAGCCAGGCTAAGATACGGACATTTTAGCTTTAATTCACAGGGAGTCCATACTACGGTTAGGAACTGCCAAGCTGTGAAAGTCAAGAAGGTAACAATGAGGATCTGAAACAACGGGTCCTGGGAGCCACGACATTACTGTCTGCAAGGGTAAGTTTTGGCGAGTAAAGACAGTTAGTGTTGCTTATTTTCAATGGCCAACTGTTTCAGGCTTTAGAAAAATGACAATGCTGTTAGTATCTGCTGTTAATGTTAGTTTACCTGTTTGACAATAAGCTCTCTGGCTGCTGAGGTTTGAGCTGTCATGGCTAACGTGTTGAATGCAGCGACTGAATTACAGGAGTCACTATCGCTGTTTCATCTTTGTTAATATTAGCCCTCATTCTGAATATTAGTTAAACTGTGTTACACTGTGTCCAGCTGAGGCAAAATGGCATTTGAATGCCTCCCGCCCACTGGAGATGGAACGTTAAGAGGTATTAAACAGCGGCTGAGGTACAATATGCAGCTCCGACAAGAAGCAGAGATGGTGGACATGAGAAAAAAAACACGATTAGTCGATTAGTTGAACAAAATAGTCACTAGATTATTCGACTACTAAAATAATCTTTAGGTGCAGCCCTAGTGTTTACATGACTGGAGTTGCCGACGTGCGTGTCTCTTAATGCTATCAGTGAGGGGCACAAAGATCTGGAATAACATGACATTGCAATCAGAGAACGTACCACACTAAACAATTTTAAGACTCATTGTGAAAACTGGCTTTTAAACAACCAAAACTGTACCCATAACTAGTGGTTGCACATACAGTGGTGTGAAAAAGTGTTTGCCCCCTTCCTGATTTCTCATTTTTTTGTATGTTTGTCACACTTAACTGTTTCAGATCATCAAACAAATTTAAATATTAGACAAAGATAACACAAGTAATCACAAAATGCAGTTTTTAAATGAAGGTGTTTATTATTAAGGGTAAAAAAAATCCATACGTACATGGTCCTGTGTGAAAAAGTGATTGCCCCCTAAACCGAATAACTGGTTGGGCCACCCTAAGCAGCAACAACTGCAATCAAGCATTTGCGATAACTGGCAATGCCCCCCCCCCCTCCGTTAAAACATAAATTAACTGTGGTTTATCCAATCTTTGGAAAGCGGAGTTCAGTTTCTCTAGCCACACCCAGGCCTGATTACTGCCACACCTGTTCCCAATAAAGAAATCACTTAAATAGGACCTGCCTGACAAAGTGAAGTAGACCAAAAGATCCTCAAAAGCTAGACATCATGCTGTGATCCAAATGAATTCAGCAATAAATGAGAAACAGAGTAATCGAGATCTATCAGTCTGGAAAAGGTTATAATGCCATTTCTAAAGCTTTGGGACTCCAGCAAACTACAGTGAGAGCCCTTATCTACAAATGGTGACCAAAATTACCCCTAGAGGTCACAAAAGACCCCACAACAACATCCAAGGAACTGCAGGCCTCACTTGCCTCAGTTAAGGTCAGTGTTCTTCACTCCACCATAAAAAAAGACACTGGGCAAAAATGGCCTGCATGGCAGAGTTCCAAGATGAAAGCCACTGCTGAGCAAAGAGAACAAAGGGTCATCTCAGTTTTGCCAGAAAACATCTTGATGATCCCCAAGACTTTTGGGAAAATACTCTCTGAACTGACGAGACAAAAGTTGAACTTTTTGGAAGGTGTGTGTCCCATGACATCTGGCGTAAAAGTAACGTTTAAAAAAAGGAACATCATACCAGCAGTAAAATATGGTGATGGTAGTGTGATGGTCTGGGGCTGTTTTGCTGCTTCAGGACCTGAAAGACTTGCTGTGGTAAATGGAACCATGAATTCTGCTGTCTACCAAAAAATCCTGAAGGAGAATGTCCGGCCATCTGTTTGTGACCTCAAGCTGAAGCGCACTTGGGTTCTGCAGCAGGACAATGATCCAAAACACACAAGCAAGTTCACCTTTGAATGGCTTAAGAAAAACAAAATGAAGACTTTGGAGTGGCCTAGTCAAAGTCCTGACCTGAATCCCATTGAGATGCTGTGGTATGACCTTTAAAAGGTGGTTCATGCTCAAAACCCCTCCAATGTGGCTGAATTACAACAATTCTGCAAAGCTGATTTGGCCAAAATTTCTCCACTGCGCTGTAAAAAAATTAATGCCAGTTATTGCAAAGGCTTGATTGGAGTTGTTGCTGCTAAGGGTGGCCCAACCAGTTATTCAGTTTAGGAGCAATCACTTTTTCACACAGGGCCGTGCAGGTTTGGATTTTTTTTTTACCCTTTATAATAAACACCTTCATTTAAAAACTGCATTTTGTGTTTACTTACGTTATCTTTGTCTAATATTTAAATTTGTTTGATGATCAGAAAGATTTAAGTGTGACAAACATACAAAAAATGAGAAATCAGGAACCACTGTATGTCCCTGTGTGTCACACACATATGTCCCGCCTCTTATCTGTTGCTGTTGTTTGTTGTTGCTGTGAGGTGCTTGGGTGCATTTGTGTTTCTACGCATACACAGCACTTCACTCGTGTGACATTTGATTGTTTTGTTTGTAGCACCTTAACTCTTGCACCTTAGCATATCCACTTTGTACAGTTTCATTGCAGATGTTCTTCTCATGCATGATTGTTTGTGTGTTTGTGTGACCTGCCGGAGGACTACAGATGCAAATTAGCAGTATTGCTAAATCTGTCATACTTAAATTTGTATTAATGTTCATTAGTATGTCATGTCCCTTTCAAATAAACATTAAACTTAAACTTAATTTATTAACAAAAGTCACCGTAAAGACTGTCCTCAACAGTTTCCGAATATTTTTTATAAAGTGGAGATAAATGTTTTGAACTACGTGCAGCACTATGTTGGAACATAAAGTTGATGATTGATAAACACTGGAAAATGCACAGAGACTGGCTGAAACTTGTGAACAGAGAGGGGAGACTTGGAGCTGCTGAGATTGTAAGTAAAATATCATTTGTTTGTTTTAACATTTGTGTTGTAAATTAATAATTCATCCAGTATGATGGTGTTTTTTTTTTTTTTTTTTTTACAAACTGTGTATACAGTAGTTAACTGTTGGTTAAGCGCTGTAAATACAGTGGTAAGTATTTAACACGTCAACATTTTTCTCATTAAACATTTCTGATGGAACCATTGACTTGAGATTTTCACCAGATATCAGTAACAACCCAAGTAATCCATACATACAAAGAAATCAAGGCAACTGTGTTCACAAAACAAGTGGAATGACACGGGGAATAAGTATTGAACACATGAAGAAAAAGAGGTGCAAAAAGGCATAGAAAGGCAAGAAATCACTGGAAATCATTCAGAATTTAGGAAGCCATCATGTCCCCCATCAGTGCAAATTAATTTCAGCTGGTTAAGTCCTGACTGATAACCTTTTAAAAGGTCTGTGAATATCAGATTGTCACACCACAAAGAACTCATGATGGGTAGACGCGAAGAGCTCTCTCTACACCAGGGCTATTCAATTACAAAATCAGTTGGGCCACAATTTGAAATGAAGACATGTAACTGGACTGCACATGTTCAGTGATTTGTTGAATATGACAAATTTGAAACCAACACAGATCAATATGATGAAAAATATGCACTTTTTATTCACTGTCTTGGTTTTAAATGTGCACTTGGCACATGACAAAGGCAGATCAAAAGTGCATAAAAACACAATAACAGTGCTGGGGTTGAGCAGAACTTGAAGTAGTAGAAATGTTTTTCCTCTTGAACAATTAAATAAATGGAATTCTGTAAATAACCATTTTGGGCACATCTTACTCAGGCATATCTCAATGTGCAGAAGCACTCAATGTGTGTTGTTAGTAGCATTAACATTTGTTTCCCTTTTGAAATAAAATAAACTGCACATCCTGGTCTTAACTGACTTCAGCACATCACAAAGTGCATTTAGCGGAATAAAAAATGAACTGTCAAACTCCTCGGTGCACAACCCCCCCCCCCCCCCCCAAGAAAAGATTGGTAACATTAACAAACATTGCACATCCACTATTGTGGTTTGTTTTGTTTTTAAATCACCACATGTGTGAGTAGGAACTTCTTTTTATAACTACACGTTACATTACACACACATATCAGCCCAGGCAGGGATTTTTATAATTAATTTTATGTTTCACAGTTGACAATGACATGTTTTAAGGTGCCTTCACAGCAATCAAATCAAATCATTCCAGTCAATCAAATGCATTCCTGGGGCCAGAGCAGGCGACATCGAGTCAAATTTGAAAATGCTGGCTAAAAGTAACTGTAAATATTCCACAATTGTTATTCACGCCGGCATTAATGACATCCGTCTCCGGCAGTCGGAAGTCACGAAACTTAATATAGAATCGGTGTGTGACTTTGCAAAAACGATGTCTGCCACTGTAGTATTCTCTGGGCCCCTCCCCAATCTGACCAGTGATGACATGTTTAGCCGCTCGTCATCCTTGAACCGCTGGCTGTCTGTGTGGTGTCCTAAAAATGACGTGGGCTACATTGACAATTGGAGCTCTTTTTGGGGAAAACCTGGTCTTATGAGACGAGACAGCATTCATCCCACTTTGGATGGTGCTTCTCATTTATCTAACAATCTGGCATCTTTTTTATCCAAATTTCCAAAACCCTGACTACTCAGAGTTGGGACCAGGAAGCAGAGTCGCAGTCTTACACGCCTCTCTGCAGCTCCTCTTCATCCGCCACCCCTCAACTTAGCCCCTGTCTTCCCCATCAGAGAATCGTTGTCTGCTCCCTCCAAAGTAAATAAAAATATAATGCATAAGCATCCAAAAGTGATAAAGCAAAATATTGGTAAAACTCAAATTAAACATAAAGCCTCTAAATTGAATGAATTGGCCTCTGTTCCTCCTCATAATTTAAAAATTAAATGTGGTTTATTAAATATTAGGTCTCTAACTCCCAAGTCTCCTGTTAGTCCATGATCTGTTAATTGATCATCAGATTGATTTAATTTCCCTTACAGAGACTTGGTTAGGGCAAGAGGATTATGTTGGTTTAAATGAATCAACTCCCTCTGGTTATTTAAACTGTCAAAATCCCAGAAGTTCTGGTCGTGGAGGAGGAATAGCAACAATTTACCATTCCAAATTACTAGTTAATGTAAAGCAAAAAACATGTTATAATTCCTTTGAGGGCCTGGTCCTCAGTATTGGGCACTTTAGCAATTTTAGGTTAAACCCAATTTTATTTGCCATAGTTTATCGTCCCCCATCAACCTACTCAGAATTTTTATCCAAATTTGCTGATTTCTTAGCTGATTTAGTGCTGAAATCTGATAGAATAATTATAGTAGGGGACTTTAATATACATGTGGATGTAGATAGTGACTGCCTTAATGTGGCATTTAATTCAATATTAGACTCGATTGGGTTTTCTCAGAAAGTAGGAAATTCTACTCCTTACCTCCACCATACATTGAACCTTGTTCTGACATATGACATAGAAATAGAAAATCTTGTAGTGTCTCCTCATAACCCTGTACTGTCAGACCATTGTCTGTTAACCTTTGATTTTACCTTTTCTGACTATTTGGCTCCTAAAGAAAAATATTATTACAGTAGATGCCTCTCAGATGATGCTGTTACAAATTTATGCAGATTGTTTCCTCTATGCCATGTGTCAACACAACGGAAAATAAGCTATAGACAGCTTGCTCCTTCTGTAATTGATAACATGGTGGATAGGTTTCAGCTTTCTGCAATCAGGACTCTAGACTTGGTGGCCCCCTTAAAAAAGAAAAGTCTAATCAGAGATTACTAACTCCTTGGTCAACACAGAAACTCGTAGCTTAAAACAGAAGACTCGAAATTAGAAAGAAATGGCGCTCCACCTAATTTAGATGAAATCTATTTAGCTTGGAGAAATCATCTTTAATTTATAAAAATCTCTTAGAAAAGCTAAACGAGTTATTACTCTGCATTAATAGAAGAGACAAGAATAATCCCTGGTTCTTTTCAGTACTGTAGCCAGGTGACAAAGAGTCAGGACTCTGTCAATCCTAGCATTCCCTTAGAGCTTACTAGTCAGGACTTTATGAACTTTTTCAATAATAAAATTTCATCCATCAGAGATAAAATCAATCAGATTCTTCCCACAGTTAACTTAAATACTGTAACTACTACAACTCCTTCTATTGATGTCTGTCTTGATGAGTTTACTCCAATCGACCTTTGTGAGTTAGACAAAAATAGTTTCCTCATCCAACCTTCAACTTGTCTTTTAGACCCTATTCCTACCAGGTTATTAAAGAAGTCTTCCCACTTATGGTAGCCTTATTCTTCATATAATCAATTCTTCATTAACTCTAGGCCATGTACCGCAGGCTTTTAAATCGGCTGTAATTAAACCCTTACTCAAAAAGCCAACGCTAGATCCAGGAGCTTTAGCTAACTATAGACCAATCTAATCTCCCTTTCATTTCAAAAATCTTAGAAAGAGTTGTTGCTACGCAATTATTTGACCACCTGCAGGAAATGGTTTTGCTTGAAGAGTTTCCAATCTGGGTTTAGAATCCATCATAGCACTGAAACAGCCTTAGCGAAGGTCACTAACGACCTCCTCATTGCATCTGATAAAGGACAAGTTTCTGTACTTGTCCTTTTAGACCTTAGTGCAGCTTTTGATACTATCGATCATAATATTCTACTTGATAGATTAGAACACTATGTTGGACTTAATGGAACTTCGTTGCAGTGGTTTAGATCTTATTTATCTGATAGGTTCCAGTTTGTTCATGTAAATAATGAGTTTTCTTTCAACTCAAAGCTTAGTCATGGAGTTCCACAGGGATCTGTGCTAGGCCCTCCTCTTTTTAGTTTATATATGCTTCCTTTAGGCAACATTAATTAGAAAGCACTGTATACATTTTCATTGTTATGCAGATGGCACACAATTATACCTGTCAATGAAGCCAGATGATAGTAATCAATTAGCCAAGTTAGAAGCCTGTCTTAAGGAAATCAAGGCTTGGATGACTTGTAATTTCCTGCTATTAAATTCAGATAAGACTGAAGTCATTCTTGTTGGTCCAAAAAACCTTAGAAATTCCTTTCCAAATCAAACTTTCAGTTTGGATGCGGTTACTCTTTCTCTTAATAGCTCTGTGAGGAACTTTGGAGTTATTTTTGATCAGGATTTGTCCTTCAATTCACATATTAAATTTGTTTCTAAGACTGCCTTCTATCATTTGCGTAATATTGCCAAGATTAGGGAGCATCTTGTATCAGAGTGATGCTGAGAAACTGATCCACGCTTTTGTTAGCTCGAGATTAGATTATTGTAATTCTTTATTACCAGACTGGTCCTAAAACTCTTTAAAAAGTCTTCAGCTGATCCAAAATGCTGCAGCAAGGAGTTTTAACAGGTACTAGAAAGAGAGATATATCTCTCCGGTTCTGGCCTCCCTTCATTGGCTTCCCATAGAGTTTAGAATTAAGTTTAAAATCTTCTTCTTACTTACAAAGCTCCTAAACAATCAGACTCCTTTTTATTTAAAAGATCTGATACTACCGTATTATCCTAACAGAGCACTACGCTCCCAAATGCAGGATTACTTGTAATACCTAGAATTCCAAAAGTACAATGGGAGGCAGAGCCTTCAGTTATCAAGCTCCTCTCCTGCTGGAATCAGTTGCCAATCTGGATTCAGGAGTCAGACTCGCTCTCTGTTTTTAAGAATAGGGCTAAAAACCTACCTTTTTGATATAGCCTACAATTGGGAGGGATCATGTGTTTCTGAACCCTCCCTTAGTTATGCTGCTAATAGGTTTAGTCAGCCGGGGGACCTCCAGTAATGCACTGGGCCTCACTCCTTTTCTCACTCTCAATGAAATATTTTTTTTGCTGGTCATTAACATTTGTTTGTTCTCTCCCATAGATTGTGTCCCCATCGTGCTGTTTGCTCTCTACATGTCTGTTCTTTTCTTCTTCTCTATCCCCTCACCCCCAGCAGTCGCAGCAGATGACTGCCCCTCCCTGAGCCTGGTTCTGCTGGAGGTTTCTTCCTGTTAAAAGGGAGTTTTTCCTCTCCACCGTCGCCAAGTGCTTGCTCACAGGGGATCGCCTGATTGCTGGGGTCTTTCTGCAACTGTGGGGGTTCCTCCTACAGTTGATAGTGCTATGAGATGACTGTTGTTGTGAAATGGCGCTATATAAATAAGTTGAATTGAAATTGAATTGAATTCAATCGCGAACGAGTGAATTTTTCGAGCAGCGATTACATTATAACTCCATGTAAACACGTGAATAGACCTGAATTCACCATCTGAATGAGTTGCAGATGGGTGAAGTTGCCTTTATAACTTCTGCAGCTGTGTTCAACCTGTGTTAAAATCCCCCAAAATAATGTCATGCTTAGGTTTACATTAACCAACAGGGGGGCTCACCTGAAAAAGTTGTCCCTACCTCCAAAACTTCACAAGATGATAGACGTTTACATTGTTAGTCTGCTAGCCTTGTTAGCACATCCATGGCAGGAGTCTGTGGGTAAATAACAATGACATCCTGATTCAGCTGAAGAGCTCCCAGTCCTTGTTTTTCCAGGTGAGCGTCTCATTTTCAAACTAGTTTACTCTCCAGTGTTGACACTTTTACTCCATTGACGGCAGAATCTCAAAGCTAGCACTATCCCTCGGACACGAATGCGAGATTTTGCGTGTGTTTGCCTCTTTCCATTGACTTTCTATTTGTATGCATTTGCACCGCCCGTTTGCGTTTGGTGTAGGCTTGATATTTTGCCACTAGGACCATTAGCCACAGTCATAGAGCCCACACTTCAAAACAATGCATTGCATTGTGGGTTGACAGTTACTAGGCTACACAGAGTGTTGCATTTACGGTCTGCAGTACTTAATGGATTTCTGCAGTTCCGTGAAATGCGTTGGCCTTTGCTTCTCTGGCTTGGGCCCTTGGAGGTTGGTTCTGGGCTGCATGTGGCCCGCAGGCCAGTAATTGAATAGGCCTGCTCTACACCTTCACAGTCTTATTGTTGCAAAACAAAAGGATGGCATTGGTCACAGGCGCATTTCTAAGCTGCTGAATGTTCCAGTGAATACTATTGGAGCCATCACTCGGAAGTGGAAAGAACATCATTTTACCATAAACCGGCCACGACCAGGAGCTCCTTGCAAGATTTCTGTCAGAGGATTCAAAAGAATTATCAGAAGAGTTATCCAAGAGCAAAGACCACTTGTGGAGAGCTCCAGAAAGACCTGGAGTTAGCAGGTAGTGCTGTTTCAAAGAAAACAATAAGTAATGCACTCAACTGACATGGGCTCTATGCCCACTCACCTTACAAGACTCCATTGCTGAAGAAAAAACATGTTGAAGCTCGTTTTAAAGTTTGCTGCACAACATTTGGGCAAGCAAGTAAAATACTGAGAGAATATAGTCTGGTCAGATGAGACCAAAATTGAACTTTGGATGCCACAACACAGCATGTTTGGAGAGAATGGCAACCGCACATCAGCCCCAAAATACCATACCAACAGTGAAGTTTGGAGGTGGGAGCATCATGGTGTGGGGGGGTTTTTCAACACATTGTACAGGCAGATTTCATATACTGAAAGAAGATGAATGGACAAATGTACAGAGACATCCTTGATATACCTGTTGCCATCTGCCAATGATGATGAAAATGAAATGAGGGTGTACGTTTCAGCAAGACAATGATCCCAAACACACAACCAAGGGAACTCTCAATTGGCTCCAGAGAAGGTAAATAAAGCTGCTAGAATGGCCCAGTCAGTCACCTGACCTGAATCCAATTAAAAATCTATGTAACGAACTGAAGATAGGGCTGCACGGTGGCGCAGTGGTTAGCACTGCGGCAGCACAGTTTACCCTGGCCGGGGGATCGTGGGTTCGATCCCAGCCCCCGACCAACAGTGATCTGTGTGGAATTTGCATGTCCCCCCCGTGTATGCGTGGGTTTACCCCGGGATTTCTCCAGTTTCCTCCCACATGCCAAAAACATGCAGGTTAGGTTAATTGGAGACTCTAAAGTGGCCCTAGGTGTGAATGTGTGTGTGAATGGTTAAGGGATAGCGCCGTATCGTGGCTGCTTCATCCATCCAGGTGGTGGATGACCCTCAATTTCTCCTCTGGGGATCAATAAAGTATACTAAATCTAAATCTAAAAAAAAAGATCAAAGTTCATAGAAGACATTCACAGAACCTTCAAGATTTGAAGACAGTTTGTGTGGAAGAATGGGCTAAAATCACTCATGAGCAATGCCTGTACCTAGTTTCTCCATACAGGAGGCGTCTGGAAGCTGTTATTACCAACAAAGGCTTTTGTTCTAAATCCATCCATCCATCCATCTTTCTACCGCTTTTCCGGAGGTCCGGGTCGCGGAGGCAGCAGTTCAAGCAGAGAAGCCCAGACTTCCCTCTCCCCAGCCACCTGCTCCAGCTCTTCAGAGGGGATACCAAGGCGTTCCCAGACCAGCTGGGAGACATAGCTGGGTCTGCCCCGGGGTCTCCTCCCAGTGGGACGTGCCTGAAACACCTCAAGTGGAGGCGTCCAGGAGGCATCCTAATCAGATGCCCATACCACCTCAACTGACTCCTTTCAATTTTGTTCTAAATATTAATGAATTTCACCAAGCGTGTTCAATAGTTATTCCCTGTGTGATTCCATTTTACTAAATATAGCTTGTTTAGTGAACACAGTTTCCTGATTTCTTTGTATTTATGGATTTACTTGGGTTGTTACTGATATCTGATGAAATTCTCAGGTCAATAGCTTCATCAGAAATATGTTTAATGAGAAAAATGTTGACGTGTTCAATACTTATTTTCCCTGCTATAAATGCAGAATAAGGCTGGGTGTCCACCAAATGTGTTTTTTACACTCTGGGTGACTGTTTTCTATTCATTCTTTATGTAGTCCAGCGTTTACAGTGCTGAGTGCCCTTAGCACTGAAATGCTTTTTAGGCTGTTTTTTGTCGCGGCGCTCAGGGCGCTCAGCATTGAAAAAACGTTCAACTTTCAGACTGCAGCTGAGCTTGTCAGTGTCGGACCTTTTGAAGCAGCCAATCAGAATTAAGGAAGGGTGGGACATGGGATGCCAATACAGTCTCTACTCAGACTCCTGTTTTCCGTGTCATCATATTTTACATCCAGAGCTGCTAAAACACGTTTCCTGTCCATTGTTACTTAGAAACTGCTCTTAAAAAAATAAGTAGAAAGTCTGACCATAGAAAAAGTGGAAGTACAGTGATCCCTCACTTATCGCGGTTAATGGGTTCCAGAACGACCGCGAAAAGTGAAAAACCACGGAAGTAGCGTCACCCCTAATGACGTCACCCATAAATAATACGTACGTTCATTCTCTCACTCTCTCTCTCTCATATGATACGTGTGTGTGTGTGTAAGTGTACATACATATGTAGATGTAAAAGTGTACATAAATATGTTTTTAGAACCTCTTATTTTTATAACAAGATACGTAACTCAAGATGAAGATGATTTACTGCACAGGTTAATGAGAGCTTTACTGCTCTCAGGTGACGCCTCATCGTCAGGTGCTAGAGGTGCAGGATCGTCGAGGGCAGCTGCAGGAGGCGGCGTAGTGGCTCGACGGGAAGACTATTTCGCACAAAAAGGCACAGAGAACAGCGAAAAGTGCCACTAAGCAACACGAGCGATAAAGAACAATGAATGCGGTCTTCCTTCGCTGGGTATGGGCGCCTCGGCAGGGAGAGAAGCTGGGTAAAACATCTCGGCCAATCAGCTTGTGAGGTAAAACGTCTCGGCCAATCAGCTTGCGAGATTCCCGAGCGGTGAAGAGGTGGCGGAGAGGAGTGAGCGGTGGTCAGAGAGGTGGATTTTGAGTTGTGCGGTCTCTCCGTGTTGATACCTGATGTTCTAATGTAGTCTCCCTGCCTTCTGCTAGCGCCCGCCCATTTTTTCTCAATTTTGAATTTTGATGAATATTTTTGAAAAATCCGATAATGCACTGAGGGCGCGAAAGGTGAAGCGCGAAGTAGCGAGGGATCACGTGTACTGAGCTGAGAGTGACAAAGCTGTTGCTGGGATACAGGGCACAGATTTTTTTTTTTCCAGAGCGCAGCGCACAAACGCTGAGAAAAAAAAAAAAAAAAAAGCACTCAGGGTGGTCGGGCAACAAAAAACGCCTATGGTGGACACACAGCATCAAGGGTATATTTTGCGATACAATATAATGAAAAATGTTGGCTCATGACAGAGACACATGCCTTTGTATACGTTTGTATTGCATGACACATTAATTATGGACTTCTAGCACTTAAGTGGCGAGATTTGAGGTAATAATAATAAAATCACAATAGAAATGAAAATAGACAGAATAATGAAGGCTGCAGTACAATGATCCAGTTTTACTCAACAGAACTAACAGAAATAACAATCTTCCCAGGGGAAATGATCGAAACCCTTTTTCCAGAAATTGAAATTGAAAGTTAACTTATAATTAAAATATAAACAACAAAAAAATCAATCAATCAATCAATCAATCAATCTTATTTCGGATAGATTAATAGCACAGATTAAAAGAAACAGAATAATATAACAAAGGGGGAAAGAAAATCCAACAAGGTCATATTGTAGGAGTCAAGAATTGAGGAGACTGGATGATTTTCCAGTATCTGCTTTAATTCTCATTCATCCTACGTCCTCTCTCGATCGGAGTGAAAAGAGACAGGACGCAGTCACACACATACATTTATACACTTATCTCGAACAGTACCTCACACACAAGTCACAATACATCACATAAAAGTCACACGACCCAGTTATATCCTTTCATCTGTTATAGAACACCCAGCGTCCTTCTGTTCTCCTCTCTGACCCCCAAAAGGTCAGGCTGGGTAATCTTCTCCTTCCTTCTGAGTCCACGGGGGTGCAGACACCTCGTCCTCTTGAGGTGTGATGTCAATACACCTGGCTAGCTCAGAGTCTGTCTCGGCTGAATTCAGCCTGCCACATGTGAGTCACATAAGTCAGAATATAGGGCTCACATCACTCCCCCTCCCACGCGAACGCTGGGCCACCCATACCGTAATACAATGCTCCTACAGTATACGTCATTCCCCCAACATCATTCACAGCACCTCTACAACAACCTGGTCCAAAAAAAACACAACCCACATCATTCTGCCTGCAGCTGGTTTCAGTCTCCTCCCGACATCGGCTGTATGCAGGTCTCCTGGTCTGTGTTGGGCCGTCCTGCTGTGCATCTGTGGAGTGAGGGGGAGAAGAGTTATTTGCCCCTCGTGGGGGGTCCAGGGGCCGCCCCTTGGGAGACCTGCAGCGTCGAGGTGCGTCGCCGGCGTACAGACTCGTTATGCCACACAAAAGCAGGTTTTACTCTCTCGATACTGATCGTCTCCCTCCCTGCCCCCCAATCTAGCACACACATACTTTCTCCCCGGTTTCCAGCACTCGAAATGGACTGTCGTAAGGTGGGCGGAGGCTATGCCGCTGTGCATCGTGCCTGACAAAACAACCACTCTGCGTCTCGTAAAGCCTGGGGTACGAACACACGCGGGAAAGAGTGATGAGCGGGGCCCGGGAGCAATTTCTGCTCCCGTGTTACTCAGAGACCCCCGGATCGGGGAGGGCCCTGGTGCCGTGTGGTCGGGTAAAAACTCGCCTGGCAGCCTGAGCGGTTGTGCAAAGACCAATTCTGCTGGTGAGGCCATCTAGATCTTCTTTGGGTGCCGAACGCAACCGCAATACAACCCATGGTAGCTTGTTTACCCAATCTGTGTCCGTTCAGTGACGCTCATAGGGCTGCCTTCAAGACCTGTGAAAACGCTCGCATAAACCGTTGGCCTGGGGATGATAAGCGGTCGTGCGATGTACCGCCGGCTCCTAAGCCGCTGGCCACTGCCGACCACAGTTCCGACGCAAATTGAGGTTCCCTATCAGACGTAATATCTGCCGGGACCCCGAACCGCGCTACCAGGCTGTTAAAAAGCGCGTGCCACCTCTGCCGCTGTGGTCGATGTTGGATGGTGAGGTTCAGTCCCCCATCGTCAAGAGATGCGTGACCTTGTGATGTGGGTAGGGGGCCCACGAGGTCCACGTGCACATGATCGAACCTTTTTAGCCGGACTGTGGAACGGTTCTAAGGGCGCTTTAGTGTGCCTGTGAATTTTCGCCCCGCTGGCAAGCCATACAGGCTTTAGCCCACTCTTTCACATGCTTGCGCAGGCTCGGCCAACAAACTTCTCCGCCACCATTTTCACCGAAGCACGCACCCTGGTGCGCTAGGGAGTGCACGGCGTCGAAACCGCGCTGGCGCCCCGCGGCTGGCCCCACCGGGCGTGGTCGCCCTGTGGATACATCGCAGGTAAGCGGGGGGGAACCGGTTTGGAGACCTTTGCGTTCCAGCCTTAACCCTGTTGGTGCAGACAGGAGCGCGCGCGTCCGCGTCCTCGCACTGCTCCGCCGCCATGGCTGCATCCTCTATTCCCCCCCGTGGCCGGAGCCGCGCGCGTGTCGCGCTGTTACCGCGCTCTGGGTAGCGGCCGCACACTCCGTTTCGCGCGGACGGGTGCTGTTACTGCGCGTGACAGACAGTCTGCCCCAACCTTGATTTTACAGCTACGTGCTGAATATCGGTGGTAAATTCAGAAATTGCGGCCCAGCTGTCTCTGCTGCCGCCCTGACCCACGGTTCTGCAGTTTTGGCCACTCGCAAAAGTGATCGGTTTGTGGTTGACAACGCGGTGAACGCCGCCCTTCCAGCCGACTGGAAATGGCGAATAGCCACGTGGAGCGCCAGCAGTCCCTGTCACCCACGCGCTGTATTTTCGCTCGCCTCGCGTAGGGATCTGCTGAAAATGCGAGGTGGCTGCCAAACCCCGGCAACCTGCTGTTCTACAATGGCCCTCTGGCCACATCTGCCGGTCTGTGGTTAGCGCTATCCGGGCTGCCGGGTCTGGGTGGGCCAACAGTGCCGCGTTTGCCAGTGCTTGTTTAACCGCTGTGAATGCGCGCTCCCGCTCGGGGGACCACTCAATCACATGGGAAGGCTTCTGCTTTTTAAGCGCGGTGTACAAAGGCTGCATAAGCTGCGCTGCGTGGGGTATGAAACGGTTATAACAATTTACCATCCCCCAAAATTCTTGCAACGCTTTTACCGTTCGAGGCTGGGGAGAATCTGCCACTGCGCGTACTTTGGCCGGCAGAGGAACTGCTCCCTCCGAGGAAACGCGGTGCCCTAAAAAATCGATTTGTGCCACGCCAAAATGGCACTTGGCCGGGTTGATTATCAACCCATGCTCTCCTAACCTCTGAAAAACTGTCGTGAAGTGTTTTGCGTGCTCCTCCTCGGAGGTGCTGGCTACCAAAATGTCATCTAAATAGACAAAAACGAAAGAAAGGTCGCGCAACACTGCATCCATCATCCGTTGGAAGGTTTGTGCGGCGCCTTTAAGGCCAAAAGGCATGCGTAAAAACTCAAAAAGCCCGAACGGGGTTATTACGGCTGTTTTGGGGATGTCCTCTGGTCGGACCGGGACTTGGTGATAACCGCGGACCAGGTCTATTTTAGAAAAAATGTGCCGCCTTCGCCAAGTGCACTGAAAAGTCCTGGATATGCGGAATCGGGTATCGGTCCTGCGCTGTGGCATTGTTCAACCTGCGGTAATCGCCGCAAGGTCTCCACTAGCCGTCAGCTTTAGGTACCATATGGAGGGGGGAAGCCCAGGCGCTCTTCGAGCGGCGAATTATGCCCAACCTTTCCAGGTTGGCGAACTCCTCGCGCGCAATGGAGAGTTTAGCTGCATCACGCGCGAGCCTTCGCAAAAACCGGTGGACCACTCGTGGTAATAAAGTGCTCCACCCGTGCATCGCCACCTTAGCTGAAAAGTGGGAACTGTGAGTGCTGGGAACTGGTTTGTAGAAGGCTGTGGAACTTACCACCTGCTGTGGCGACGTTGGTCTGTACTGGCGGCGGGGACACCCGAGCTGCACAAGGGATAGAACAGAAAGAGAGTGGGTTTACTAGGCGTTTGTTGGCCAGATCAACTAACAAACCATGTGAACACAGAAAATCAGCACCTAACATATTGAAGCTCACTGCCGCTACGATGAAGTTCCACTCATAGGCGCGGCCGTGGAAGGACAGAGAAAAGGTTCTCTCTCCGTACGTCTTGATGCTGGAGCCGTTGGCTGCTGTCGCTCCGTCTCTGTGGGGTCCAGCGACCCGATCAGCATAGGTCGCAGTGATGAAGCTCCTCTGGGCTCCGGTGTCCACTAGGAATTGCCGCCCGGAGCCGGCGTCTGTCAGATAAAGCAGCTTGTTCCGTTCGCCGAGAGTGGAAGCTGCTAACGGCTCCCGGCCCGGTCGTTTCCCTGCTTTTTGAACTTGCAGGGCGGGATGCATTTGTGCGCCTTCCCAGCGAAACGTCGATGGTAAAAACAGAGGCCGTCATCTCCCCTGCCACGGAATCTCGCCGCTGCTGTCGCGCTGAGGTGGTCACTGCTGTCTCGGCTCCACACTGCCCCCGGCCGCTGCGCCGAGGGTCTGCCGCTGCCCACGGAAGCCTCTTGTTCCTCGCAGGCGTTGAGGAGCCGCTCCGCCTCTTGGGCCAGCTCGCGGAAGTCCTGCTGGTTCACACACCGTCTGCTGGACAGGGGACCTCTCGTGTGCGCTGGACGGGTCCGCAGGAAGATGTGTTTGAATAGGAACGCGTCATTGTCCGTCCCGATCCATTTGTAGCATGTCCTCCATGAGGGACAGTCGGCCTGCGTCACCCTGTCGCGCAGGTCCAGTAGCTGCCTGGCTCTTGCCTCAGCCGACGGCACGAAGCTCCTGCTGAGGGTGGCGTTCAGCGCATCGTATTGCCGGCAGCGGGTGGCTGCTGCACCAGGCTCCGCACCACACCGAGCCGTGCGGCTGTCGAGCCGTCGCGATGACATTATGACTTTACTGTCGTCCGCTGATCCTCCCCCGAGCAGGAACCGCGACTTCACATGCTGGAACCACAAGTGCGGGTTGTTTTGCCAGAACGCGGGGAAGCTTATTCAGTCTTGTGCCCTACTGGCACTCCTCGGTGACTCCGGGTCTGAGTGGCTGTCTCCAGCTCTTCCATATCGATCACGAGGGCTGTCCTCCAGCCTCGGCGTGCTCAGTTCATGCTTAGGTTCACCAATTGTAGGAGTCAAGATTGAGGAGACCTGGATGCATTTCCGTATCTGCTTTAATTCTCATTCATCCTAACGTCCTCTTCGATCGGAGTGACAAAGAGGAGCCAGACGCAGTCACACACATACATTTATACACTTATCTCGAACAGTACCTCACACACAAGTCCCACTACATCACACAGAAGTCCACACGACCCAGTTTATATATCCTTTCATCTGTTATAGCACACCCAGCATCCTTCTGTTCTCCTCTCTGACCCCCAAAAGGTCAGGCGGGTAACTTCTCCTTCCTTCTGAGTCCACGGGGGTGCAGACACCTCGTCCTCTTGAGGTGTGATGTCAATGCACCTGGCTCGCTCAAAGTCTCTCTCGGCTGAACTTCCAGCCTGCCACATGTGAGTCACATAAGTCAGCATTATGGGCTCCACAATATTAGACAATACTCCTCTGATTATACAGTTCAACATAAGTTAATCTGAACTGGGTGATGGCTGAAGCGCCGCTTATATTGCCCACCCATATTCCATCCAGAATTCAAAGAAAAACAAAACGAGCGATACAGTTCAGAATAAAGCTAAGACAAAATGTGACAAAAAAAAAAAAACTAAGCAACACCACAACGCAGACAGGATATGACAATCCTTATATGATTTTATATGTCATCTTGTATATATGTTTGGAGTCTTTCTTCCTTTAGTTTTTGTTTAAAATTGTCCAAGCGTTGTACATGATTTTAATTCAGGTCCAATATCGTTCCATAATCTGACTCCTTGCACTGAAAACACGGTGTTGCTTGGTGGTAGTTCTCACTGAAGGTTTTTTGAATATTACATGTTCCTCTGAAATGATATTGTTTCTCCCTTATTTGGAACAGCTTTTGGATATTTGCAGGCAGTGATAGATTCTTCACTTTAAACATTATTACTGCAGTATTTAAAGTCACCAGATCTTTCAACTTAAGAGCTTTTAAGTTAAGAATAAGTGGGTTTGTTGTTCCCTGTAAGCAGCTTGTTTATTATTCTAATAGCTCTCTCTTCTGAAGCATAAAGACTGGATATATGTTGTTTATATATGTACTTCTCCATACTTCAGTACAATATGTCATGTATGGGAGTATTAATGAATGATACAAGGTATATAGTGGGGGTTGATTCAGCAATATTTCCCTCTGTGTAGTATTGCATTGACTTGGATATTTTACCTTTAATATAATTAATATGTGACTTTCAACACAGTTTATTAATCAATTATTACACCAAGAAATTTAGTTTCGGATACCCTTTCAATCTCTACACCATTTACACTGAGTTTAGATCTAAGTTGTTGTGATGGTTGTTAAAAACTATAAATTTTGTCTTACTTAAATTGAGCGTTAATTTGTTTGAATCAAACCACAGTTTAAGCTTTCCTAATTCCTTTCTGAGTGTATCCAAAAGTTGTTCCAAATTGCTTCAACTGCATAATAAATTAGTGTCATCGGCAAACAATATTAAATCCATTTTTTCTGAAACTTTACATATATCATTTATATACATATTGAATGACAATGGCCCCAAAACTGAACCCTGTGGGACTCCACAAGTAACCTTCAGTAACTGTGTTTTTGTTACCAACGCATACATACTGATATGCTCTTTAAGTAACTACATAACCAGGACAGTGCTACCCCCCAATACCACAATTTTGTAGTTTCTTTAATAATAAATTATGATCCACTGTATCAAATGCTTTTTTGAGATCCAGGAATACCCCAACTGAATACCCTTTATTTTCAACGGCAGCTGATATTTTTTCTGTAAATTCCATTAGAGCAAATGCAGTTGTCCCCTTGTGTCAGAACCCATATTGCTGCTCACACAATAAATTATTCTTCAGTATGAAGTTGTCAATTCTCTCATAGAATATTTTTTCAAGTATCTTGGAGAATTGCGGCAATAGTGAAATTGGTTGATAGTTTCAAAGTTTCCCTCTGTCACCTGTCTTGTATATCGGAATTACTTTAGCTATTTTCATTGCATTGGGAAATATACCTGTTTGGAGAGACAGGTTACAGATATACGTCAGTGGTTTCACTAAGCAATCAATAATAGTTTTGACTAAGAGCATGTCAATACCATCACAGTCCGTAGATGTTTTACTTTTAAACGATTTAACAATTTCAATGACCTCTCTCTCGTCTGTGTTCTTTATGAAAATGGAGTCTTTTATAGCAGTGTTTTTGCTTATTGTATCACCTGTGGGTGCCGTAATGGGTATTTCTCGAGCCAAATTAGGACCAATGTTTTTGTTTTTTTCCACAATATTTTTATTGAACCTTTTTTACAAACACAACACAAACAATCAAACACCAACACTAAAGTAATTAAAAAAAAAAAAAAAAAAAAAAAAATTGTACTAAAAAACACCAACAACCACTAACAAAGACAGGTCTTCAACAATGCTCCTCTGTTTAGTCTAGGCAATCCATTACATAAGTATACATATTATACATTCACGAGTTTGGAATTTACAAGGTCCACACACATCATTCACCTTCTTCTTCAAAAGTTATGTTTAAATTCTTTACATAATCAATGAAAGGTCTCCATATATTCTCAAACACAATTTCCTTTGATTTCAGTATGTATGTTATTCTTTCTAGTGGAAGGTTTGTTAACATCTGTCTTAACCACTGAGTCACATCTGGTCTATGAGTCTTTTTCCACAGTAGTGCAATACATTTTTTGGCGTTAAGCAAACTGAGGTCTATGAATGCTCTTTCACTCTTATTAAAGCTGTGCTTTTCTGGATACAGACCCAACAAAAACAATTTAGGATTCAATATGATTTGTTTTGAAATTATTTTTTCAATTGTTGCCCTCACCTCTTCCCAAAACATTCTAATTTTTCTACATTCCCATAAACAATGAAATAGGGTTCCTTTACTTTCCATACATTTTGTGCACGTATCTGGTACATTTTTGTTATATCTATTTAACTCCACCGGTGTAACATACATCCGCATTAACCATTTAAAATGTATCAATTTAAGACGTACATTTATTGATTTGGTTTGAGCTTCTGTACAAGCCAATTCCCATTGTTCCTCTGAAATTTCAGTTTGCAGGTCTTCTTTCCAATAATTCAATCTTTTCTGTGAGTTTTCACTTGAGAATAATGTCAATGAGTTATAAAACTCTTAAATAATACCCCTTCTCTTACTATCTTTCGTCAAAATTTTTTCCAAGGATGAATAAGTAGGTCGGATGAGAGCATTATTTTGATTTGATCGAATAAAGTTCCTAAGCTGAAGATATTTAAAAAAATGTGTTCTGTTAAGATTAAATTTGATCCTCAGTTCTTCAAAAGACATTATGTTATCTGAACATGACAGATATAAGTCTTGAATCTTTTGAATCCCTTTTAAATTCCATGCTTTAAATACAGCATCCGCTCTCCCTGGTTTAAAATATTGATTACCCCATATTGGGCTAAATTGTGACAGTAAGTGTGGTTCTTTTAAATATTTTGTGGTTTCACACCATATTTTGATCATATGCTTGACAAATGGATTTTTAACTTGTTTCTGTAATTTTTTTGCCGAGTCTGAGTATATGAATATGGGAAGAGGTAAAGGTAAATTGTATGATTCCATTTCAGTCCATTGAGGGAGATCATTTGATGAAAAATAATGTGCTGACCAGTAATACAACATAAAGTTTGGACATTTCAGACCTCCACGATCAGATGGTAAATATAGTAAAGACAGACGTAATCTAGCCTTCCTATTGTTCCATAAAAATTCCACTAACTTTTTTTTTAATTCTTGAGAATAGATCTGAAGATGGTGGTAAAGGAATGTATTGAAATAAATAAAGTATTTTGGGTAAAATATTACTTTTAAGTATATTGATTCTCCCGATCATCGACATTGGTAGTGACATCCATCTCTGAAGTAACTCATTAATGTCTGTCATTAAGGCTTCATAGTTGGTACTGGCGACTAATTCTAGCTTAGGCACAATTTGGATTCCTAAATATTTAAACTGATTTACAACATTGAATTGATTTACCTCAGGAGCTGGGTGATTTCTCTGGGTCTCATTTAGCATTAATATTGAAGATTTAGTTTTATTTATTTTATATCCTGATATTTCCCCAAAATTCTTTATTAAATTCAACAAGGTCGGAATTGATTTTTTAAGATTTGACATAAACAAAATTATGTCATCGGCATACAGGGAGATTTTATGTTCTGTTGGTCCTACTTTAATTCCATATATTTGTGGATGTAAACGTACTGCCATCGCTAAAGGTTCAATTGCCATAGTAAACAGTAAAGGTGAAAGTGGACAGCCTAGTCGACATCCTCTATTGATATTTATTGATTTTGAAATATTGCTGTTTGTTAGGATTTCTGCTGTAGCATTATTGTATATTATCTGAACCCATTTTATGAAATTATTTCCAATTCCAAACCTTTGTAAAACTTCAAAAAGAAAGGGCCATTCGACCCTATCAAAGGCCTTTTCGGCGTCCAATGATAGAAGAGCTGTATCCGGTGCTTCTTTATTAGAATAGATAATATTAAATAGTCTTCTTACATTATGGAAGCCTTGTCTTCCCTTTATAAAGCCATTCTGATCTCGGTTAATAATATTTGGTAATATTTCTTGTAGTTGTCTTGCTAAAATTTTACAGATTATCTTAAGGTCAGCATTTAATAGGCTTATTGGTCTC